>CM033721.1:44663015-45863015 GCA_019671005.1 Hibiscus mutabilis | reverse complement strand
CACCCCAATAAATGAGAATATATGTGATAAAAGAGTTTATAATTTATTGTGATGTATATGGTTGCTATACATGATTTTTTGGGAACAAATGAGAAAATGCTTGGGTAGTTAAGCATGTTTTGAAAACAAGATGATTTATCATTTTAAACGGATTTTTAAACAATGTGAAATACTTGGGTAGTTAAGCAGGAGTTGATAATAATACAATTGTGTTAATGCTTGGGAAGTAAGCATGTTTTGGAAACAAGATGTTTTATGGCTTTCAAACGAGTTTCAATTGCATCAATGTTGTTTATGAGCATCCTCTCTAAGCATTTGTGCTTATGCTCTCTTTTTCCCATTGATGCAAAGCAATAGAGTTGATGGACAACATTGTTTTGGCAAGGAAGGTCCAAGATCAAGATATTTACTTGAGTATGGAAACCTGGTTTTAAATTCGATAAATAAGGCAATGTGTTACCAACTGTTGGGGTTTTGTAACCTGGATTTAATTGCATGTGTGAGTTATCAATTGGGTGAAAAACTAGCAAATTATAGGTTCAGGCATACCGATATGTGTGGCCTGGTATCAGTACGAGTTTATGAAAAATTGGCATGGGTATCGACTCGTGTTGAAGTGTATCAATACGGGTTTTAGCTACTAGAATATGCGATTTTGGCCATATAGCTCCTGTATCAATACTCATAGGGACCATATCGGTATTGCCTTGCGGAATAAACTAATTATCGGTACGGCGTCCCTTGTACTGATACTCCTGGGCGTTATTTCAGTTAAAGTGTTGATTAAGGGTTGGTTTCTTTCATTTTGGTCCATGATTGTTATGTGTGACATTGTATGAGTTTGGTTGACCGTGTTGACCTGAAATTTGGCAAGTAAACATGTAATATGACTAATTTAGGAATGGTAACTCCGAATTTAATTAAGACCACGTAATTTTCTAGATTTGCAATTTGGTATCTAAATTGCAAATATGCACAATTGGATGTTGATTCGACGCCCGTTTCAGTTGAGATTTCACCCGCTGCCAGCATGATCACCTTAGGTCTTAACGATGCATCTAGACAAGATAAAAAGAAAAAATGGATCAAATTTTAGTTAATTGTTTTGGGTTTAATTTAAAATTATTTTTGGCAGGTTGTCTTATACCAATTGTCGAGCCTACGACCCAACTGTCAGATTTAAATGCCGGTAAAGAATTTTATTATTGAATGAGAATGATTTAATTAGTAATTAATTTCATGCTCAGAAAAGCGTTGTCTAGAAATTTTGATAGTATAAGGTAATTGATTTTTGATCTTGAGTTGACTTGGTCCTCGATCGAGAATTTTTTAGAATGGCCTCTGAACTTGAGTGACGTTGTCCTCGTTCATGAGTATATAGGTGGCATGGGTCCACTATTTTTAATTCTAAAAGTGGTTTTTACCATTATAATTGGTAATGTGTTTTCCCATGGAGACGAGAGGTTGGTAGGTGTTGTAAAGGGATGTATGTACACCGTAGGGTGTTGTAAGCTTGATGGCAACATCAAGTCTATAGCGTGTGCTTGAGTTTTTCTTGATGGGGTTGTTTTGGAGGTTCTAATAAGAATTTTGAGAATGTCTAATTTAATAAGAGTATTCCGATGCACGCGTTAGGTAAGTAAGTTGAAGTTCAGGATTGAAACCTGACCAATAATGATGCCGTTAGGGGGAGAAGTTTGATAGTAACCCTAACGATCTCCATGAGGATGGTCAGGGTGAAATATGCGTAAGGCATTGGATTGACTTTCATTTTTTGAAATCAAACTGCGTAGTAGAATCGTGGAATTTGTGTTTTGATAAAGGAAAGGTTTGGTAAAAAATAGATCAAAATGTGGTTAATGAGATTTTGGCTTGTGTGGTAATCCAAAGTTTAAGGACATTCAGGTTTTGAATGTCGGTGTTGCTCAAGAATCCTTCCCTAAAGCGTTTTTGAGGGAATTTATAGTGGTGAGGAAGTTGAGTTTAGTGTTGAGATAATCCTTGGTTCAGCTCCCAATTTCTTGTTGTGTCGTGTTATCGAGCATTAAGGATGTATGTGGGTTGAGAATGTGATTGTGAAAATGTTTGATTCATGGGTATGTTTGATCGTGGAGTTCTTCTTCCTATGGCATCGACGTGGTTTTTCATGGTAAGGGTGTTTGAGATTGATGGTTAGTGTAGGTTTATGGTTACGCAATGTAGAAGGTGTTTGCTCGGGTGGCGCTCAAAGTTCTGATGAGTTGAGTATTCTAAGAATACTTGGTTTCGTGAGTAACAAGAGTAGTGGGGTTCTTGTGTTCCGTGGTACCAATAAGGGTTTTGATTGACAACCAAGGGTTGTTTGTACGAGCTTCGACATGTTGGAAGGAATGTTGGTACGAAGAATGTTGTTAGTAAGTGTGGATATTCGAACATGCACAGTGCATAAACACTTATATGTATATATTTAAATATGTCAATACATGCATACATTTTGAGCATGACATTAGAGGTTTGCATACATGTGCATAGGCATTCGAGAGAGCATATAAGTACTCATGCATACATATGTACACACTTATGGATGACTTTTCAGAGCTGACAAAGTGATGGTGTAAGCAAGATGGTTATGTAACATAGCTTTAAGTTGTACTCGTTTACAACTCCAGTTTCACCTTTGGGTGCATCAGTTCTTCGGGAACAAGGTAGAGCAATGCGTATGTGCATTGGTTGCTGAAAATTGAATGGCTTGACGGTTTGAATGAGTTTTTGTTTCCTTAGATTGATGATTTGTTGATCAGTTCCATGTGGCAGTTGTGTTTGTAACGATTGATTTGAGATTAAGGTTTAAACAATTGAGGGTTAGGATGCGGACATACCGACAACTACTTTTCGCACGAGTTATGGATATTATGGGTTTTTAGTAATACCGTCTGGTTGGGCAAGAGCCCATCTATTTTTGTGGATTTGATGGGTAGAGTGTTCCATGAATATCTCGAGCAATTTGTGGTGGTTTTTATCGATGATATCCTTGTGTACTCCTGTATCGAGGAGGGACATGAACAATTGTTGCGGTTTGTGTTGCGAGTTTTGAAGGATCATCAGTTTGCCTTAGAGAAATGGTGTTTTTTGGTCACGTGGTTTTAGCAAAAGGGTAATCGTATGATCTGTGGGAGGTTGATGTTATTCTCAATTGGAAACAACCTAAGTCAGTGTCTAAGGTTCGTAGTTTTCTTGGATTGGTTGGGTTTTACTACCGTTTTGTGGATGGTTTCTCTAGTATTCCTACTCCGCTAACAAAGTTGTTGCAAAAGAATGTTCTTTATGTGCGGACAGAGAGTCAACAACATAGTTTTGAGTAGTTGAAGGACGTTTTGACACATGCTCCGACTTTGTTTCAACTTGAGTCTGGTAAGGAGTTTGTAGTCTATAGTGATGCGTCGTATGTTGGTTTGGGTTGTGTGTTGATGGTAAGGTTATGGCTTATGCATCAAGGTAACTAAAAGTCCGTGAGTGCATTTACCCGACTTGCGATCTAGAGCTTGCAACGGCTGTGTTTGGTTTGAAAATTTGGGAGACATTATCTTTATGGAGATAAGTGTATTGTTTAAACCTCTCATAATAGTATGTGGTATTTGATATCTCAAAAGAAGTTGAGTCATGGGCAAAGAAAGTGGATTGTGTTGCTTATAGATTACGAATTGTCAATCGAGTAATATCCCAGAAAAGCTAGTGTGGTAGCGGACGCATTGGGTTTTAAAGCTGTTGTTGGGCATAGGGTGATGTTTGCAATGTTAAGTGTGACGCGAGGAGGTGGTTTATTGGCTGAATTGCAAGTAAGCGTACCTTGGTTTTGATGTGGGTGATTGTTGATCATTTTTCGAAGTGTGTGCATTTTCTTGTGGTGCATACAATATATTATGTTGGCAAGTTGGCTTTTTTGTATATTGTTGGGTTACAAGGTTGCAAGGGATTCCTAAGTTAACTATAACGGATAGTGATCTGTGTTTTACATTAAGGTTTGGGGTAGTCTATAGACAACTTTGTCTATAAGGCTTAATTACAGCACGGTGTATCATTATCAGATGAACGAGATTTCTGAATGTGTTATTTAGTTTTTGGAAGTTACGTTGAGGTATAGTACAATTGAGTTCAGAGGACACGAGGAAGGCAACTACCGATGGTGGGGTTTGCTTAATTAATGGCTTTCAGTTGATCTTTCAGTTAGCTCCTAGTGAGACTCTCTATGATTCTAGGTGTCATAGACCTCTTTGTTAGGCAAAAACGGGCGAGAAATCATGTTGTGGGGCCCGATATGCTTAAAGGGTACGAATGAGAAAGTGAAACTCATTTGTGAAAGATCTAGAGCGTCTTTTGGTTGGTAAAGAAAAGTCCTAAGCGAATTTGATGTGAAGAGAGAATTGGAAAGCGAAATGTGTGGTAAAGTGTTTTGAAGATTTTACCTTGGAAGATGGTGATGAGAGTTGGGTGCAATAGTAAACTAGGCCCCAGGTTCATTGAACCTTATGAAGTGTTTGAGATAGTTGATCCAGTTTCGTACGGTATGAGGTTGCCGGTGGAGGTTGGAAAGATACATGATGTATTTCACCTGTCATTGCTCTGATAGTATAAACCGGATCCGTCGCTTGTTGTGCTGTTAAGGGGATTGAGTTGCAACCATGGTTGGTTTGTGATGAAGAACCAATAAGGATTTTAGATTTGGGTACTAAGGTTCTCTGTGGTAAAACTTTTTATTTGGTTAAGGTGTTGTGGTGAAATCGAGAAGTTATATTAAGTAGTGGTCTCACCTCTTTCCTTCATGTAAATTATGGAGACATAATTTCTTAAGAGGGGAGAGTTGTAACACCCCAAAAATAGGGTTAGACATTTTGAGGTTAGATCAGGTGAGGTTTGATCCGTTTGAACCAGATTAGTCGGTTAAATAAGTTTCGGGAAATTAACATTTTAAAGAACGATTTGAGGAGATAAAAATTAGATTGATTTACCAAAAAAGTTTATAAATGTTATCAAGGCTTTTGGTAATTAAATGCGAGACTAATTAATTGGGATTAAGTGGAATTGGGTTTTAGTGACTGTTATCTCCTTGAAAGTATTGTTTTTATGCGTATTTTACAATGCCTTTGCTAGCTTTTGAGGACATTTAGTTGCTAAATTCATGCATTTACATAAGGAGTTACGATTTGTGTCTATGCAGTGTGAAGGGTTGTTTTCTTGGAAATATTCAGGCTTGGCGTAGTAGTTGGCAGAGCATAGCAAGGCAGCGCGGGAAGGAATGTCAGAGAGAATGCCGAGATACTGTTGGAAGAGATGGACCAAATAATGCCAAAGCTCTAGTTGGCAGAGAAGAGGAATTTGATGTCAGGTCAAGTAGCTATTGAACCAAAAAAAATATGACCAAATCTGGCTGCGAGAAAATAGCAATTGGAATAATCTCAGAAATAATAGTAGAAAAATATTACCAAGCTTGCTTAGAAGAATGATGCCAAGCTTGGTTGGCGAAGAAGTGACGGTAGATGACATCAGCCCTAATCTGATCTGTTCACATTCAAACTTTGGGTAAGATCACATACCTTATCCCTTGAGCATTCAAAATTCAAACTCAGGAGTTTATCCTAAGTCTTTCGTGCACGTCTATTTAAAGAACGATCAAGCAAGCATTCAAAGGGGATTTTCGGAGAGATTTGTTGGAGTGATCGATGATCGGCTGCACCAAGGAGACATGGTTCAACTAGCTTGACTGAGAGCTTGGACCTTGAAGGGCTGCATCGTGAGACCCCTTCTCGCCCATTCTCTTTGTTTAGTTGTTTTTATTTTATTTTAAATGATGTTGTGTTTGCAAAACGTTGAAGGTTTTTGGTTGATACCCTCACCATGAACTAATTTAATAGTTGGTGGGGGATGTTTACGTTAAATGCTGTTTTTATGTTTAGTTTTTAATGATGGAAATGCTTCAGCATTGTTTTCCCTATCTTCCATGTTTTACAGTATCTTCCAAGCATGAATTGAAGATGATCTATGAAGCTTTCTCTCCCTCTTTTCTCTCTCAAACACTCGGCTATGGGATGAAGGAGATGACAAAATTTTTGTTCATCTTTACCCACCATGTTACCGTGAGTCACCCCTTCACAAGGCACATGTTCTCATCAAATGAGAACATGTGTCTAGGCCTCCAATTCTAATTCAATTTACATGCAATCTCTATAGCTTTGCATGTTCACATTTCCATCCTTCCATTTAAGCCTTCAAGTTTTAATTTCAATTCAATTTGGTTGTAATTTCACTTATTTGATCTTAAAGATAGCTAATGTTCTTTCTTTTTAATTTGATTAGCACATAATTCAATTAATCTATATCTTGGATAGTGGTAACCTTCCTAGGCCAAGTTTAGGGTGTTACAACATGGTTAATTTAGGGCATTGAACATCGAGAGAGGCGGTGCTAATTTTGAATCTGCTTGTTAAATGATGCCAAGGCATTATATTATAAAAGTTTGACATGGCATGAATAGCGTGAAAACCAGGCATCCCTTACCAATGCTCATTATTCATTTTAAACAATCTCCTTGCCAACGCTCATCATTCATTTTAAACAATATCCTTGTCAACGTTGTTTTATTTTTATTTCCTTTCTTTGAAACTGTTCTCAAACCCAATTTCAACTCAAACAACATTTTTTCCTTTGACAAGTAACAATCAAAGTATTTAAATTCATGGTAAATCCCTGTGGGAATGATACTCAGCTTACTGATGTATTACTTGTCGACCATGTATACTTGCACGCGAAAGACTAAATCTTGGCATTGTTTTATACATTTTCAGCCCATTTTGCCAAGCACTCTCACTGCCGAACAAGTTTTTGGCGTCATTGCTTAGGATTGCATGGGAGTTTATTGTTTATAGATTTTTACTTGTTTTCTTTTTGTTTTTATTTTATTTCTTCGCTTTAACCGGTGTATGACCAGAAACCGCCTTGTGGTGGAAGATTGGCTATACAATCTAGAAATTTAAAGAACCTTGCAAAGGTTAAAGAAAAAGATTTGAGACATGGCTCATTAAGGCAATGGAGGAAATAGTGTGTTAAACAATGAGGTAAATCCACCAAATAACAATGGGATACTGCCAGCTCCTATTTCCCTAGTTGTTAATGTGGAGGAAGAGAGAATTATTAGAGAACACTCGGCACCAAACATTGACAATTTGATGCCAGGACTAATTGGTCTCGAGGTAAATACATCGAATTCTGAACTTAAACCGGTAATGATCCAAACGCTTTTTAATGTATGACAATTTGATATAGCACCTACTGGAGATCCAAGGCAACTCATGGAAGTTTGCCACCTATTTCAATAGCCTGGAGTATCGGAGGATACAAAGAAACTAAAGTTATTTACATTTTCCCTGAGAGATAGAGCAAAAGCATGGCTAAGTTCTTTGCAACTTGGTTCTGTCACCATATAGAGAGATCTATGCCATAAATTTTTGCGACGATTCCAGCCACCTAGACTCCCTGCCAAGCTGAGGGGTAAGATCATCACATTTAGGCAGGCTGACGATGAGACCCTATGTGATGTCTGGAGAGATATAAAGACTTGTTGAGGAGGTGCCCTATGCATGGATTCCCAAAATAGACCTAAATAGAGACCTTTTTATAATGGATTTAATGCACAAACTAGAACAATTGTTGATGTTTCGGCAAATGGTTCATTGCTTGACAAAAACTACACAGAGGCATTTTCCATCTTTTAGAGGATTTCAATCAAAGACTTTGATTATCCTAGTGCCAGACTTGGGACCAGCACTGAATCTGGAGGGAAATTATAGATAGATGAGCTTACATTCATCCACATTGAAGTATCCAACCTTGCTACCATGGTGAGAACCTTGCAAAAGAGCAATGAGGTCCAAGAAATGAAGGCATTAGCCCCGTTCTATATGATATGTGGAGAGCACGAAAGATTAACCTGTCAACCCTGAGTCGATAAATTTCGTTGGCAATTTTAATCGAAATTATAATAGGAATTCCAATACTTACAGTGCATGATGGAGGCAACACTGTAACACCCCCTACCCGGGCTAGTAGCAAACTAGCTTGGGAGCGTTACATTAAGCAAGCAAGGACAAGACATGGTAATGAACAAGGCAATACAAAAAACAAGCAAGACATTGATAACTCATCCTTATTTGATGAGTTACTTAACTAACAAGCAACTAAACATTCATTACTTATCATGCGAGCAACTCATACTTACTTACTTAGCAAACAAGTAACCTCACATTTGATTCTTACTTCAACCTAAACCATTCGAATAGGTCACTAACTTAATTCCTTTCATGCTTTCATTACAAGTTACTACATTATCAATACACTTTACTTCATTTTATCTTTATCATTTGAATGACCCCATGTATAACATGATTCCAATCAATTCATTGATCCTTAGTTTATATACATTTTAACATTACACACTTAGATTTCTAAACATGATCATTTGGTCACTTAATTTACATGTAACTAGATTGATTCAAGACTTATTACATGCCTAACCATTCGGCAATCACTTATACACATACTAGGCTATTCGACCTTCACCAATCAAACACACAACTTTCATTTCAAGCAAGACATATAAATTAATCAAGGCAATCGATTGGAATAGAAGCAAGCATGGTTTGATCATCCTACTTTCAGTTCAAGCAAGTCAAGTAAAATAACAAAGCATTCGATTGTTCCAAGGGAAACTAGTTCAAACATTAGATCATTTCATTCCATCATCATATGTGCAGCAATCACGATTCATTACATGATACTTAAATTCATTACATACTTGTTACTAAGTTCATAACATAGTAGGCCCATCAAGACATTATATACAAGTACCAAAATGCATGATCAATTAACTATATATATTCTAGTGCCACCATTCTAGGAGATAGACAAAACAAGTATGAAATCTCAGGCAAAGCTTGTGTGAGTTGCTTCTAGCTCAAGGTAACATGCTTCGAGATCAAGCAACACTCGTATCCTTTATCCTGTAGTTGGGAAGAATGAAAACGAGAGTGATAAGTACAAAAATGTACTCAGTCAGGTAGTACTACATCTAACCATTTGTTGTGTCAACTTTCATGTGTCATTTAATCAAGTATAGACCTAGCTAAGGATTTCAAGCATTAGAATGATCGTAGCTAAGGCTTTCAAGCATCAAGATAATCCTAGCTAAAGATATCATACATTCGGCTATCAAGGAACAAGAAACAAGAATTCATGCTTCATGAATGAAGCACAACAAGCTTTCAAAACAAGTAATCATGAAAGTCATGCTTACATGACAAGTAACATACTATTCATAGCTTTCAAGACTAGTAACAGGTGTTATTGGATTGTTATTTCATGTATTATCAATTAAACAACCCCCTTGGTACTTAGTTTGTATAGCTAATTGAGTCTCCAACCAACTGTCGCCACAAAATGCACCGTAGTGCTGGTCAAACCCTCTTACTATCGCAAAAGACCACATACGTACCCTCCGTCTATCACCAAATAGGGGCTTTAGCCCTGAGCCGTAGTCCACCCTAACACAATGAGCTCTAGACTCTAAGGCATGCCCTTATACCTAGTCCAACTAGCTACGAAGGTTGTTTGATTTACCATTTATTCAAGTGTTTCAAGATCAAGACCATGTCAAGCAAGTTCATTTCATATTAGGCCCTTAGGCCATTTGAGCCATAGCTCACATATCATGTAGTTTTCATGTTTTATTTCATCAAGATGAGATGATATCTCAAACAAGTTCTTTAACATTCAATCACCTTGCATCATAGCACATACAAGCATCCATGTTATCACCTAATCATACTAAAGCATTGTAATTGAACATGTATACAAGGTTGGGATCAAGTTTCATGCATTACTTTAGCCATTCTTCCCTTATTAGGTCAAGTTCATGATTAGATTCATTTAACATTTCAAGAATGTAACAAATATGCATTGGTTAGGACCTAGTCCTATCACATTACAAGTTTACTCCTAGTCCTATCACATTACAAGTACAAACATGTCAAGACAAGATCATTCAATCAAGCAATGTTGCAAGCATATAACATACACAAATCTGGTAGCATGCTCATATACATTCTTCATTACACTTAACTACACTTAACTACACTTATATATATTCTAGTTCATGTAAAACAAGGTAGAATCAATGTCCTAAAACTGTTTACAAATTGCCACAAAACACTGTGCAATTACATATACTGCTGCTGCCATGCAGCTTGCACTCTAGTCACTTAATCATGCATAACACTCATTCCGTACGTCAGAATTTTAATTGGTTTACACCATTGGAAAGCTAACGTAATTGTATTTATGACTATATAAGGCTTGTATTTTATTTATTTTCCAATTAATACAGTTTTTAACTTAAAGACAATGTAATTTGTTACACTGGACAATTTGCACTGTCCCTAATGTTTCTTCTCTACATTTCATTATACAATCCAGAGTTCAGTTCTGTTTTCTCTTAATGAATTTATACATATAAAGGAGTTTTCCATAAAATTTTCAGCCTTAAATTCATTTTATACAGTTTATAGTGATTTTTCAAAGTTAATGCCCAAAAAAGAGCATTTTGGGCAGATTACACTAGGTTGAATTTCTAGCTTCTTAACTTATTTTAACAAGGTTCTAACATGGCAAATCAATTCATTTTCAAGTTCTTACATGTCTAGGTCTTCTAATTCACCTAGCCATGTGCTTAAAACATGTCATTATCATGTTGAACCTAATTTGATCAACATTGCACATTCAATTTACCTATAAAGCAATCCATTACATGATTTAACTAGTCCAATTAGGTGTAGTCATTTTTCCAGCAAGTTATCTATTCAATTCAATCTTCATTTCATATAGATACATGATCAAAACAGGGTTTTATGTTCAATTGACATGTTGACAGATTTTCTCTATCAAAACTGTCGCTACTCAAGACTGTTTTCAACCATGTACATATTTCCCAGATTTCCAGCAACTATGCATCTTTTCTTTATCAAATTGATTACTAAAAATCACAATTTCAAGTGCAAATTGAAACTAGAATGCTCCTAACACACATAGAAATAATTCAATTCAATTCATACAACAAACACATCATAATCTCAAGGTTCAAACAATCTATAACAAATTGGAATCAAGCATTATACCTTCTCCAAGCTAAATTTGATCAAGGTTGAATCAAGAAGCTTGAATTTGAAGGTTTTGCATGAAGATTTTCTCTCCCCTTTTTCTCTCTCAATGTTTCGGCCAAGGGATGATAATGGGAGGAAGATGGCAATATGTTTGTTCATCTTTCCTCCTTGGCCATGAGTCATCATCCAAATTGGCACATGTTCTCTTCCAATGAGAACATATGTCAAGGCCTTGATCTAATTTCAATTTTACATGCAATCTATAGAATTTTGCATGTTCACATTTCCATCCTTTCATTTATGCCTTCTAGTTTTAATTTCAATTCAATTTGGTTCTAATTTAACTTATTTGATCTTAAGGATGGCTAATGTTCATTCTTCTTTAAATTGATTAGCTCATTAATTCAATTAGCCTATAGTTTAGATTGTGGTAACATTTCTAGGCCAATTTCAGGGTGTTACAATTCTCCTCCCCTTAAAATAAATTCCTCCTCGAATTTACCTGAATCGAATATGTGAGGATATTGCTTCTTCATGACTTATTCAGATTCCCATGTTGCCTCTTCAACCTTGTGATTTCTCCACAAGAATTTGACAAGATGAACATTCTTGTTTCGAAGTCTTCTGACTTCCTTGTCAAGTATCTGAATAGGTTCTTCTTCGTATGACAAGTCAGGATTCAATTCCACCTCTTCGGGTTCAAGAACATGAGATGGATCAAACCTATATCTCTTGAGCATGGAAACATGGAAGACGTTGTGGATCTTATCGAATTCACTAGGAAGTGCCAATGGATAAGCCATTGGACCAATTTTTCAATGATTTCAAATGGTCCGATAAACCGAGGGACGAGCTTTCCTTCTGTTCCAAATGTGAAGACTTTCTTCCAATGAGATACTTTGAGCAAGACCTTGTCTCCAGCATTGTATTGGATGTCTCTCCTTTTCAAGTCAACATAAGCTTTCAGTCTATCGAAAGCTGCCTTCAATCGATCATGAATGATCTTCACTTGTTCTTCGGTTTCTCTAAGCAATTGAGGTCCTAAAACCTTGCTTTCTCCCAATTCAGACCAGCACAAGCGAGTTCTATATCTTCTTTCATATAAAGCTTCGAAGGGAGCCATCTAATAGATGTCTGGTAGCTATTGTTGTAAGCAAACTCTACTAGGGGTAGAGATTTCTCTGAATTCTTTCCGAAGTCTATAACACAAGAACGTAACTTATCTTTGAGTACTTGAATGATTCTTTCAGATTGTCCATCTGATTATGGATGAAAGGCTGTATTAAGATGCACTTTAGCTCCTAGAGCCTTCTGCAAGGAATTCTAGAATCGAGAAGAAAATCTCGGTCACGATCAGAGATTATAGGTATAGGTACACCGTGTAACCAAATCACTTCACAGATGTATAGCTAGGCTAAGGTTTCCAAGCTCATGTTCATTCGAACAAGGATGAAGTGAGTGTGAATCTACCAACAAGCACCCATACAACATCATTCTTTCTTGGAGTGGAAGGAAGACCACTAATGAAATCCATTGTAATCTGATCCCATTTCCACTGAGGGAAATTGATAGGTTGGAGCAATCCAGTAGGGACTGGATGCTCACTTTAACCCCATGACAAGTTAGGCACTTTGATACAAAGTCTGTGATAGCCGATTTCATGCTCGGCCACCAGTATAGTGGCTTTAGATCCTTGTACATCTTAACAGATCCCGGGTGAATCAAGAAAGATCTTTGATGAGCTTCTTGTAGCATCTCGTAATTTAGTTCCTTATTGTTAGGAACACATACTCTATCCTTGAAATAGAGGAGTCTATTCGACTTGAGGGAGAAGTTAGAATTAGACTCAGAGTCTAGATTGGATACGATCTTCTGAAGATTTGGATCAGTTTGTTGGAGTTCTTTAACTCTCGAGATCAAGCTAGATTGAGCTTGAAGTTGCGACAAGAATTTTCGTCCTTTGGATAAATGGATAGGAGCATTGATAGCCATGGAAGCTACAAATGAAAGAACAAGATCATTAAGGTAGAATTTTCGAGTAGTTACTTGCAAGACAAGTAAGGTATTAGAATGGATTACTTGTAATCCAAGTAAGAATAAATTTGATTGAATTATTCTAGGATTTAGATTTAGGGGTTTACCCGAGTATGGTCTATGACTAAGGGCATCAACAACCACGTTTGCCTTCCCCGGATGGTTGTAGACAACCACATCATAGTCTTTATGCAATTCTAGCCATCTTCTTTGTCTTAGATTCAAATCTTTCTGAGTCAGGAGGTCTTTGAGACTCTTGTGGTCTATGAACAAGTTACATTTCTCCCCGTACATGTAATGTCTCCATATTTTGATAGCAAACACGATAGCTGCCAATTATAGATCGTGTGTAGGGTAGTTTGACTCGTGTGGTTTTAGTTGCCTTGAAGCGTAAGCTACCACTTTTCCATCTTGTATTAGGACACAACCTAGTCCTAAATGAGATGCATCATTATAGACAGTGAATTATTTGCCTGATTCTGGTTGGATAAGAACCGGTGCATGAGTCAGAGCATGTTTAAGTTGATCAAAACTTTGTTGTTGGTTCTTCGATCAAACAAAGGGCGTATCTTTACGAGTTAGCTTTGTCAAGCTTGCGACAATGGATGAAAATCCCTTGACAAAATGCTAATAATACCCGGCTAAACCGAGAAAGCTTCTGACCTCACCAACAATCTTCAGAGGTCTCCAATCCATGATGGATCGGATTTTGTTCGGGTCTACTTTAATTCCTTCTACCGAGATAACATGGCCAAGGAATGAGACTTCCGATAACCAGAATTCACACTTAGAGAACTTTGCGAACAATTGACGTTCTCGAAGAGTTTGTAATACAATTTGTAGGTGTTCGTAATGTTATTCCTTATTCCGAGAATACACCAGGATGTCATCGATGAAGACGACCACGAACTTGTCAAGATAGGGCTTGAATATACGGTTCATGAGGTCCATGAAAGGAGCCAGAGCATTCGTTAACCCGAATGGCATTACAAGGAATTCAAAGTGGCCATATCGAGTACGAAAGGCTCTCTTGGGTACATCTTCTTCTTTTACCCTCATTTGATAGTATCCCAATTCTTGATAGTAAGCTTGTTCAATTTTCTGTAATCAAGACAGAGTCTCATAGTCCAGTATTTCTTTTTCACGAACAAGACTGGAGCACCATAGGCAGATGAGCTAGGACAAATAAAGCCTTTGTTTTATAGCTCTTGGAGTTGCTTCTTGAGTTCTTTCAATTCAACAGGTGCCATTGGAAAGGTTGTGATGGACACCAGAGTTGTTCCAGGTTGAACTTCAATCTCGAACTCTACTTCTTTGGTTGGAGGGAGACCAGGGAGTTCCTCGGGAAAAACATCAATGAATTCAGATACAATTGGCATACTAGGTAAGCTGAATTCAAGTTCATCTTGCATAGTCATGGTAACAAAGATTGAGGTTAGTTTTCTATCAATTAGGAGGATTGATTCCTTTCCTAAACCCTAGAGATACAATCTCCTATTTTGGCAATCTATCTAGACATAAAGGTCAATGGGAAAAGCACATTTGGAATGCTTATAGGACATTGCTTGCAAAGAAAGTTAATAGGCATATTTCCTCCTATAGGGTTCGAAACTACAAGGCTTTGTTTTACAATTTCAGGTTTAATAAGCAAGACACAAGCTATGCAATACAAGTCTCATAGGTGGCACAAGTATCCTATATGATGCATGATAGCCCGGTTTAGTCCTAGAATCGACTAAACCTAAAGCTCTGATTACCAATTAAATGTAACACCCCCTACTCGGGCTAGTAGCAAACCGGCTCGGGACGTTACATTAAGCAAACAAGGACAAGACAAGGCAATGCACAAGGCAATACAAGAACAAGCAAGACATTGATAACACATCCCTATTTGATGAGTTACTTAACTAACAAGCAACTAAACATTCATTACTTATCATGCAAGCAACTCGTACTTACTTAGCAAACAAGTAACCTCACATTTGATTCTTATTTCAACCTAAACCATTCGAATAGGCCACTAACTTAATTCCTTTCATGCTTTCATTACAAGTTACTACATTATTAATACACTTTACTTCATTTTATCCTTATCATTCGAATGACCCTATGTATAACATGATTCCAATCATTTCATTGATCCTTAGTTTGTATACATTTTAACATTACACACTTAGATTTCTAAACATGATCATTTGGTCATTTAATTTACATGTAACTAGTTTCATTCAATACTTATTTCATGCCTAACCATTTGACAATCACCTATACACACACTAGGCTATTCGGCCTTTACCAATCAAACACACAACTTTCATTTCAAGCAAGACAAATACATTAAGCAAGGCAATCAATTGGAATAGAAGCAAGCATGGTTCAATCATCCTACTTTCAATTCAAGCACGTCAAGTAAAATAACAAAGCATTCGATTATTCTAAGGGAAACTAGTTCAAACATTAAATCATTTCATTCCATCATCATATGCGAAGCAATCACCATTCATTACATGATACTTAAATTCATTACATAGTAGGCCTATCAAGACATTATATACAAGTACCAAAATGCATGATCAATTAACTATATACATTCTAGTGCCACCATTCTATGAGATATACAAAACAAGTATGAGATCATACTTAGGCAAAGCTTGTGTGAGTTGCTTCTAGCTCAAGCTAACATGCTTCAAGATCAAGCAACACTCGTATCCTTTACCCTGTAGTTGGGAAGAATGAAAACAAGAGTGATAAGTACAAAAATGTACTTAGTGAGGTAGTACTAAATCTAACCATTTCTTATGTCAAGTTTCATGTGTCATTTAATCAATTATAGACCTAGCTAAGGATTTCAAGCATTAGAATGGTCCTAGCTAAGGCTTTCAAGCATCAAGATAATCCTAGCTAAAGATATCATACATTCGGCTATCAAGGAACAAGAAACAAGAATTCATGCTTCATGAATCAAGCACAACATCCTTTCAAAACAAGTAATCAAGAAAGTCATGCTTACATGATAAGTAACATACTATTACTAGCTTTCAAGACAAGTAACATGTGTTACTGGATTGTTATTTCATGTATTATCAATTAAACAACCCCCTCGGTACTTAGTTTGTATAGGTAATCGGGTCTCCAGCCAACTGTCTCCACAAAATGTACCGTAGTGCTGGTCAAACCCTCCTACTGTCGCCAAAGACCACATATATACCCTCCCTCTGTTGCCAAATAGGGGCCTTAGCCCTAGACCGCAGTCCACCCTGACACAATGAGCTCTAGACTCTAAGGCATTCCCTTCTACCTAGTCCAACTACCTACCAAGGTTGTATGATTTACCATTTATTCAAGTGTTTCAAGATCAAGATCATGTCAAGCAATGTTATTTCATATTAGGCCCTTAGGCCATTTGAGACATAGCTCACATATCATGTAATTATCATGTGTTCATTTCATCAAGTTGATATAACATTTCAAGCAAGTTATTTAAGGATTCGATCACATGCCGCATGACACATACAACCACCAATGTTACTACTTAAACATGCTTAACATTAGAAACATACATGAATTCAAGGGCGTGATCAAATTTCATGCATTACAAGTCATTCTTCCCTTATTAGGTCAAGTCCATAATTAGATTCATTTAACATTTTAAGGCTGTAACAAATATGCATTGGTTAGGACCTAGTCCTAACCCTAGAGATAACTACACTCACATACTCCAAGCTAGCTAGTCTTGGATCCACACTCCTTTGTTCAAGACAAGATCATTCAATCAAGCAATGTTACAAGCATATAACATACACAAACCTGGCAGCATGCTCATATACATTCTCCATTACACTTAACTAAACTTATCTATATTCTAGTTCATGTAAAATAAGTTAGAATCAATGTCCTGCAACTATTTACAAAATAGTTTACAAATTGCCACAAAACAGTGTGCAATTACCTATACTGCTGCTGCCAGGCAGGTTGCACTCTAGTCACTTAATCACGCATAACTTTCATTTTGTACGTCAGAATTTCAATTGGTTTACATTGTTGGAAAGTAAAGTAATTGTCTTTATGCCTATATCAGTCTTGCATTTTATTTCTTTGCTAATTAATATAGTTTTTAGCTTAAAGACAGGGTAATTTGTTACACTGGACAGTTTGCACTGTCCCTAGTGTTTCTTCTCTACATTTCATTCTACAACCCAGAGTTCAGTTATGTTTTCTACTAATGAATTTAGTCATATCAAGGTGTTTTCCATAAAAATTTTAGCCTTAAAAGCATTTCATACAATTTATAGTGATTTTCAAAGTTACTTCCCAGAATAGAGCATTCTGGTTAGATTACACTAGGTTGAATTTCTAGCTTCTTAACTTATTTTAACAAGGTTCTAACATGGCAATTCAATTCATTTTCAAGTTCTTACATTTCTAGGTCTTCTAATTCACCTAGCCATGTGCTTAAAATAGGTCATTATCATGTTGAACCTAATTTGATCTATTTGATCAACATTGCACATTCAATTTACCAATAGAGCAGTCCATTACCTAATTTATCTAGTCCAATTAGGTGTAGTCATTTTTCCAGCAAGTTATCTATTCAATTCAATCTTCATTTCATCTAGATACATGATCAAAATAGGGTTCTATGTTCAATTGACATGTTTACACATTTTCTCTATCACAACAGTCCCTAATCAAGATCGTTTTTAACCATGTACATATTTCCCATATTTCCAACAACTATGCATCTTTTCTTTATCAAATTGATTACTATAAATCACAATTTCAAGTTCAAATTGAAACTAGCATGATCCTAACACACATAGAAATCATCCAATTCAATTCATACAACAAACACATCATAATCTCAGGGTTTAAACAATCTATGACAAATTTGAATCAAGCATTATACCTTCTCCAAGCTAAATTTGATCAAGGTTGAATAAAGAAGCTTGAGTTTGAAGGTTTTGCATGAAGATTTTCTCTCCCCTTTTTCTCTCTCGATGTTTCGACCAAGGGATGATAGTGGGAGGAAGATGACAATATGTTTGTTCATCTTTCCTCCTTGGCCATGAGTCATCATCCAAATTGGCACATGTTCTCTTCCAATGAGAACATGTGTCAAGGACTTGATCGAATTTCAATTTTACATGCAATCTATAGAGTTTTGCATGTTCACATTTCCATCATTTCATTTATGCCTTCTAGTTTTAATTTCAATTCAATTTGGTTCTAATTTCACTTATTTGATCTTAAGGATGGCCAATGTTCATTGCTCTTTAAATTGATTAGCTCATGAATTCAATTAGCCTATAGTTTAGATTGTGGTAACATTTCTAGGCCAATTTTAGGGTGTTACAAAAAACCAAACTTAGCTTGGGGAAATCGAGGTGGAAACCAATAAAATGCCCAACATCAAAACAACAATTCCCGACGTCAATACAATGCCCACTGTCAGAACAATGCCATGCTAGGAGTCAACCAGAATGTTGTGCCATAGCGGGCACAAAATAATTTTTATACAGGGCAAAGGAATATCCAGGGGACTTTGACAGATTACATGGAGAGGAATGATTCAATTGTCCAGAGTATGGTCGCATCTATTCAAAACTTGGAGGTACAGATTGGATAGATTGCTAGTGCCCTTAACAACAGACCCTAGGGAGCTTTGCAAAGTGATACAGAGAATTCCAGGCAAAACCACAACAAACAATGCAAAGTTGTAACTCTTCGGAGTGGCAAACAACGTGAGGCTGAGACGTCTATCAAGCAGCCAAATAGTTACCATGAGGAGAAGGGACCATTAGATGAACCAAAAGAACCAGAGAAGAAAGAAGCAGACATAAGCGATGCTAGATAGCAGTCTAATGCCAAACATCAATCAAATGCTAACAAAACCTTTGTAAAGCCAGCAAAACGAGTGTATGCTTATCCACCTTTACCATTTCCACAAAGACTACAAAAGCACAAGAAGGATCAATATTTAAACACTTTTTGGAAGTCCTTAAGCAATTGCAAATCAATCTACCATTGGTGGAAGCTCTCGAACAAATTCCCAACTATGTCAAATTCATGAAGGACATCTTTTCCAAAAAGAGGAAGCTCGGTGATTTCAAAACTGTAGCTCTCACTGAGGGATGCAGTGCAATGATACTCAATCGGTTGCCACCGAAGCTAAAAGATCCAGGAAGTTTTACTATTTCCTTATACCATTGGCAATAGATTTATGGGTAAGGCACCTTGTGACTTGGGAGCCAACATCAGTTTGATGCCAATGTCTATTTTCAGAAAGCTTGGCATAGAAGCAAGGCCTACCATGATGACACTTCAGATGGCACACCGATCTTTTGCACATCCTAAGGGTAAGATTAAGGACGTGTTGGTAAAAGTAGACAAATTCATATTCCCAACTAATTTTATCATTTTAGATTTTGAGGTTGATGCTAATGTCCCAATTATATTGAGAAGACCTTTTATTGCTACTGGTAGAGCTTTGATTGATGTACATAAAGGAGAATTAACAATGCGCATGAATTATCAACATGTTATATTTAATGTGTTTCAAACTTTGAAATGTGTAGATGAATTGGAGGAATGCCAAGCTGATCAAATAATAGAGTCCATTTCTAAAGTGGACATGGCACAGCTGTGCCAAGATGCAGATGATGATGCTAGGAAATTGGATGGCAATGTTTAGATAAGTAAGGAGCCTGAAGAAACTTTAGAGACTGAAAAGGTGAGCTATTTTGAGCCACTGGAGTTAGCTGGCAGAGAAATTAAGGCACCCAAGCCATCAATTGAAGAATCGCCAGAATTGGAGTTTAAACCATTGCCACACAATTTCAAGTATGCTTATCTAGGTAAACACTCAGCCTTGCAAATGATCATTGCTGCTGAGCTCACTCATGATCAGGAGGAAAGATTGTTGGAAATTCTAAGCAATTACAAGCAAGCATTGGGGTGGACCTTGCTGATATCCGAGGAATAAGCCCAACCATTTGCATGGACAAAATCATCTTGGAGGAATATCATGAAAATATCGTTAAGGGTCAAAGAAGAATGAACTTGAGCATGAAAGAGTTTGTTAAAAAGGAGATTATCAAGTGGCTGGATGCCAGAATAATCTATCCCATTTCTGATAGCTCGTGGGTCAGCTTGGTGCAATGCGTGCCAAAGAAAGGTAGCATGATCGTGATGCAAAACAGCAAAAAAGAGTTGATTCCCTCCAGGACTATCATAAGATGGAGAGTGTGCATAGACTACAGGAAGCTGAATAGCGCCACAAGGATGGATCACTTCCCATTGCCTTTTATCGGTCAAATGTTAGACAGGATGGCAGGTAAAGATTCTTACTATTTTTTGGATGGTTGTTCAGGTTATAACCAGATTGCCATCGCACCTAATGATCAAGGGAAGACAACCTTTACGTGTCCATATGGTATGTTTGCCTTTAGAAGAATGTCAGTCGGGTTGTGTAATGCCCCGACAACTTTTCAACGTTGCATGATGTCCATTTTTTCTGACATGATTGAGCATAATTTAGAAGTGTTCATTGTTTGGAAAAACATTTGAGGAATTTCCTCAGAGTTTGGAGCAAGTCCTGAAGAGATGCATTGAGACAAACCTAGTGTTAAATTGGGAAAATGCCACTTCATGGTGAAGGAAGGCATTGTTCTTGGGCACAAGGTAACCAAGATAGGATTAGAGGTTGACCAAGAAAACGTTGAGGTAATCATGCAATTGTCACCACCGACTAGTGTAAAAGGTATTAGAAGTTTTTTGGGACATGCAAGTTTTTACCAACGTTTTATCAAAGACTCTTCTAAAATTTCTAAACCTTTATTCTTGTTGTTAGAACAAAATGCTCCTTTTGCATTTGATGATTCTTGTTTAAGAGCATTTCGAGAACTTAAGGAGAAATTGATTAATGCCCCTACAGCCATGGCACCAGATTGAAATAAGCCATTCCAACTCATGTGTGATGCCAACAACTATGCCATCGGAGTAGTGTTGGGAAAGAGGCGTGGCAAAGTCTTTCATACTATTTACTATGCTAGCCGGACACTAAATAGAGCTCAGCTGAATTGCTCCACAACTACGAAATAATTTATTGCAGTTGTATTTGCTTTAAATAAATTCAGATCTTATTTAGTTGGTAACAAAGTTGTGGTGTATACAGATCATTCATCACTAAAGTACCTCTTGGAAAAGAAGGAAACCATGTCTAGACTAATTTGATGGATGCTTTTACTATATGAATTTGACCTTGATATCTGAGACAAGAAAGGTAGTGAAAATTTGGTAGCTGACCATCTATCCCACTTAGAGAGTCACCTTTAAGATGGTAAGACCGCTGCCATAAGAGATGAGTTTCCAAATGAGCACTTGGTCGTAGTTAATGCTATGTCATGGTTCGCTGACATAGTCAACTATTTGGTAAGCAATATTCTGCCACCATATTTGGCATACAATGCTAGGAAACAATTCTTGTGAGACATTTGGTAGTATTATTGGGATGAGCTGATTCTATTCAAGTAGTGTGCCGATGAAGTGATTCGTCAGTGTGTGCCAGAGGATGAGCAGCACAGTATACTGCAATTATGCAATGCCTCACCGTATGGAGGCTAGTTTACTGGGATGAAGACTGCTGCCAAGGTATTGTAGTCAGGATTATTTTGGCACACACTATACAAAGATTCCCACAATTATGCCAAGACATGCGATCGATGCCAATGGACATGAAACATCTCTGGCAGACACCAACTGCCACTCCAAAACATTATCCCAGTGGATTTATTTGATGTATGGGGGATAGACTTCATGGGTCCATTTCCTCCATCATTTGGTAATGTATATATTCTTGTGGCCATTGACTATGTGTCAAAATGGGTTGAGCTTGTGGCCTTACCAAGGAACAATACCAAGGCTATTTCCAAATTCTTGCAAAAACACATCTTTACACGATTTGATACCCAAAGTGATTATTCATGATAAGGGTACCAATTTTAAATGCAATATAATCTCTAAAGCTTTGTGCAGACATGGAATTCAACAGAGGATTGTCACAACATACCATCCACAAACAAATGGATAGGCTTAGATTTCAAACAAGGAGATCAAGAGTATCCTTGAAAAGATTGTGAATCCATAAAGGAAAGACTGGTCATTGAGACTAGATGAATCCTTGTGGGCTTATAGGACAACATTTCAAACTCCTTTGGGTATTTCACCATTTAGACTCGATTTTGGAAAAGCATGCCACCTACCAATGGAGATGGAGCATCGTTCATATTGGGCTATCAAGAAGCTTGACATGTCATGGAGAGCTACTGGAGAAAAAAGGCTACTAGAACTAAATGAGATAGAAGAATTCAGAACACAAGCCTATGAGAATGTCAGACTCTACAAAGAGAGGATAAAACACTGGCATGACAATAGGATAATACTAGGACAATCTGAGTTAGGCCAACGTGTTTTTTTATTTAACTCACGGCTAAAACTGTTTATAGGTAAATTCAGATTAACATGGTCGGGCCCTTATGAAGTTGTAAAGCCTATGTCTATAGGGCTGTGGACATTAAGAATTTGAAGACGAGAGATATTTTTAAGGTGAATGGCAAACGTTTAAAGCACTATTTGGATGGTGATCAGAAGTATGCCAAAGAGGTTATCCTCTTGCCAGAGGTACCATAACATCATCATCATGGTTTAATTCTTTATAAATATTAGGATTATATGTTTTTCTTTCATCTTTTTCTTTATTTATTTTTCTTCTTTTTGTTGTAGTTTTTTATTTTCCTTTACTACCTTGAAAGGTTTTCCTTAGTGTGTGCAGATTTAGTGTGCCAGTAATAATGCCAAGGCAAGACTTTGCATGAGACGACGACATAATGAGAGAATTATGTAGGCCAGGAAAAATGCCAGCGCAGATGTTTGGCATACGACTGATTGGAATTTTGGAAGAAGAGATTTACCCTAGCTTGATTAAATTTTGCCCATTGAAGAGAGAGATTATTTTTTTCTTTAAACTTAACCCTAGCCTCCCAAATTGAATTAGATTGAACTTTTAATTCAATCTAAACACATTATCACTCCAATCTTTCAACCTATCCTATCACTTACAAACTTATCACATCACCCTTATCACTTGACCCCTTATCAAATCAATTATTTTTCTTTTCCATCATTATCCCCATTAAATTCGGCTACATTATTACACCCCATTAAACACTCAGACTCTTTACTTTTTACCTACCCTAGCCATTTAAGGAAACAAAACACTTTCCATCTCCTTCTTTCTTTATCAAGCAAGAAACCAAGATTTATCTTTTCTATTTTTCTTCCTTTGTCCAAACCGTCGCAAGCTTTCATCTCGTTCAATGGCTTTCTCATCAACGCCCTACAAAATATTTTTCAACGAGGAAAATTTTTCTTCAAGATCCTTTTGTTATGAGAAGCACTTTGACTTCAATAGTGACTAAACCGTGGGATTTCCCTCCGATTTCATGGCTGTAGTAAGCATGCACAAATGGGAACTCTTCTACGAGCAGAAGGGGAAGGTTTATGCGAACATTGTTCGTGAGTTCTACGCCCATTTGACCACCAAAGACAATATATTCTTGATGTTTTGGGGAACATACGCACATTTTGATGAGGGTTACATCAATACCATGTTCAAGCTAGGGGATGACGAGAAGGAACATCTAGAGTGTGTCGAGTCATTGATTGCTGCCAAAAGGAATAAATTGCTGGTAGATCTGTGTGAATCAGGCACAGAATGGATTGAGTCCACCAACAGACACTGCACCATCAAAATATTGGCACTAAAATCTCAACCAAGGGCTGAAACCATTTCTTGAAGGCAAATTTGATGCCAACTACCAACAATGAAACAACATCGGAGGAACGACTGGCTTTACTGCACCCAATAATTGTTGGTCGAAAAATCAATGTTGGATGGATCATCATCGAGGAGACACATAAATGTGCGGGTAAGCCCAAAGGCAGTTTCTTCTTTCCCTTATTAATTTGTAACATTTTCATGAGGCATGGTGTTCCCAAGATTGATTCAGACAAAGGCCAAGAAATTAAGGGCACCACAATCACGCCGACCATATGGAGGTAACTCTATGCTACCGAATCAAAAGTCAAGGGTAAGAGGAAGGGAAAATAATCAAAGATAAAAGCTTAAGGTGGCAAAGGAAGAATCTAAAGCTCCCATTGCAGCTGAATAGCTGGCATTGCTTTCTAAGATCCATCATCGCCAGGAGATCATTCTCCCAAAATTGGAGAAAGTTCAGAAGTGAAATCTCAAGCTGTAGCAGTACAATCATGCTAGGGACGTTGCCATCAGAGAAACCCATGAGAAAATGTCCCTAGATTTCCTGCCAGCCTTCCCAGATTTCCCTGTAGAGATCTTTGCTAGTGATGATGCCATGCCTGCCAGTCCTAAATCAGCTCGTACTGAATCCCAAGTTTAATCAAAGAAAACCAAAGCCAAGTCTATACAAGCTAAGTCCACTACAAAGACAACCACAACACCTGTTAAACTTGCTCAGTCCAATGCCACCGATACTCCTTTCGCGTCAGAAGCTGCCAACATTGTGGAGGAAGTTCTTCGAGATGTTGGAGCTTCGACTACCGCCTCAAAGCCAAGCATGAAAGGAAGGAAAAGAATAGTCCCCGATCGTGGGACCTTTGTGAAGAAAAAAGACCCACGTCACACGAGAAGAAGTGTCTGAAAGGGTGTTCTCTTCTTCCTAAACTCTTTTGCATTTCATTTTATTACATTCACATGTTCATGCATTTTATTTTTCTGTTCTAATTGTATATATGTGTTGTTTTCATGCATTGATAACAATACACATCTTTGGTTTGGGGGTCTACGTTACCTCACATTTATTCCAGGCCTTCATGTTTTCATTTTTGTTGCCATGCCATGTATGTCATATAGATTAGTTGCATACTAAACCATTAAAAAATGAAAGAAAATTTTACCTCGATTTAATTTTGAAAAATGTTAACACTTTGTTTGGCAAGTTTAATTTGATCTAGATAAGTCTGTCCGATTAAGAAATTTTAAATCTTTAGTTGCCTATGCCAGCAGAATAGTAATGCTAGGTCTGCTTAGCAATTATCTCTAGTTTAGGGAATTGAACATTCACTTAACACGTAGTATGCATCTAGTTCTCAAACAAACTTAGAACTGTTGAAGCTAAGTTGAGAATAGAAAAACAAAACAATTGATGCTATGGTAAAAAAATAAACTAATAAGGCAACAATGTTTTTCCAAGGAAAGAAAAAGAAAATAGAACTCTCCTCTCCCTAGAGATAATAAGTTACTTGGGGCTTTGTGGTTTGCTCCCTCTTAGTTCTCGAGTCCAAAACTTTAGGGTATGAGTTGAAGAGTAAAAGCCTAGTAATGTCTGGATTAATGTGGGGGTTCATGGTATGCTCCCTCTTATTTCTCATGCCAAACAATGTACGAAGCAAGCTTAAATTACTGCCAGCAGAAACCCTTGGCATCAATAAAAGAAAAATATAAATTTTGAGTTTAGATAGTAAATTGGACTAAGCAGTGAAAGGATACTTGATGCATATTACCTACACATTGTACACTCTTCATGCTCTTAGATTAGAGTTATATTGCTGCACTTGAATTTACTACATGCTTGGCATTACTGTAGTAAGATACTTGAGGACAAAAATATGCCAAATTCTACTTGCCAGCACTTGTTGGCATTCCAACCAAAGTTTTGTCGAGGTACTATTTTTTTATTTTTGCTTTTGTTTTGCATTACTTGAGGACCATGTAACACCCCCTACCCGGGCTAGTAGCAACCCAGCTCAGGAGCGTTACATTAAGCAAGCAAAGACAATACAATGACAAACAATGAACAAGACAATACAAGAACATGCAAGCAACAAAGTATACTTACTTAGCAAACAAGTAACTCACATTTGATCTCAAATTGTCAAAGGCATTCGAGTTGTAGCATATAATTGTTTTCTTTCATACTTACACTATAGGTTACTACTTTCATAAAACAATTTATTCATCTTCTATACCATAAGCGTTAGAATGACCCTAGGTGTTCTACCTAATTCCATTTCATTTCAAGGTTCTTTAGTTTGTATACATTTAGTCACTTCATTTCTATACTTACTAAGCATAATTATGTAACATTCAATAGCATGTAAATAGTTCCATCCAAGTCTTACTCTATCCCTATGCATTCGGCAATCATCCTATACTCACATTAAACCATTCAGCCTATACCAACCAAACACTCAACTACGCTTACATCAAGGTGTGTTTATATACAAGTGACCTTATATGTCCAAGTCATTCGAATAGAGTACAAGTAAGCATGATTCATTACATTCTACTTTTAATTCAAGCATACACATGAACATAACAAGGCTTTCAAATTGTTTCATAGAAAACTAGATCAACATATGATTATTCCATAATTAAATCCATATATGCGCTGCAAATACCATTCCTTACATGAAACATTAGTTCATTACATACTTGTCAAAATTTCAAAACTTAGTAGGCTGTTGCGCGTAAAAAGTGCTATGCAATTGTGCAAGTATACACTTCGCAAGTTATAGTATAAAAGATATCGTCTCCACAAGGATTGGTGCCACTTCAAGAATTTAGTCTCTTGCACTATAAAAGTAAAGGAACACAAGTAGAGGATTGCATGAGTTTAAACTAACAACTAAACTAGAAAGTAATAAAGTAAAAGAAGATGTAATCAAAAAAGAGAGCATAGGTCAGGTTATCGTGAGTTGAGGACTGATAGACAATTGGATCATCTTGGTAAAAGAGTACAATGGCAACTCCGTTGTCGTGGAAATTTGCGCAGTTGGATTACCTTGGCAACTAGTAGAACGGTTGCTTGGGCAACTGGCTGGGCAATTGTTTGGGCGACTGGGCAGCAAACTTCAAGGTTCGGTAGATTGTTCTTCAATGGTTTGTTCTTATCCCTAAGTCAAAACTCTATCTAATTGTGCATGCCTTGACAATACATCCCTGCGTGAATCAAGGGTGAACAACAACCAATCTTGCACTCCTCTTAGCCGTTGAAATCCTTAAACTTATTCCTAAGCTGGATTAGTCTTCATCAATAGATTGAATAAAACCATAATCATTCATTTCTTGAATCGAACTCTACTGATATTAGATAAATAGATAGATTTACGAGATCATCTCCCAATTCACTCACAAACAAGAATAAAAACCCATAATGAGTAAACCTTGAATTGAAAGTGCAAACTCTATTACCTAAACAAAATCCAACCGTTTCTTACAACCACAAAACACAATAACCTTATCCAAATAGATTTAGTTCATGGCTAGGTTCCAAAGAAACACAAAACAAAGTTTTCCTAACATAACCTAATCGGACAAGAAAGAAAAAGATGAAGATGGTTGAAGCCTCTTGTCGAATTCTCTCCCCCTTGCGCATACATGGAGTTGACGGCTTGGTCCTCTATTTATAGGGCTAGGTCAAAGTCTTTCTTGAAGTGGAAGTTAAGTTGGAATTAAATACTTTTAAAGGATATAATTCTTTATTATATTTAAATCCCTTGTAGATCTTCTCCTATCTTCTTGGGATTTAATCTCTTTGACCTCTTCATGGAAATCCAACTCCTTTAGGATTTAGCTTTGCTCCACGTCACACTGGATTTATCCAGTCATCAAATTCGGCTGCCACATCATCTTATCCATACTTGTCGACAATTGCCCTGGCAACTAGCTCGATATATCCTTCATGCACCGCCCTAGCAACTGCGTCGGCATCTTCTTCTTGTATTGCCCAAGCGACTAGTTCCAGCCTTGCTTTGGCAACTGATTCTACAAACACACAAAAACAACTATTGGCAACACCTTTTTTTCCACAAAATTAAACAGAACATGAACTCAAGCTTGTCTACCAAGGAAACAATGCAGACATGCATGAATGGCTAATAATGCAACTAGTATGAGCCTAAGTCTAGCAATAACATGAGTAAAAAGGGTGAATAAAATATTACTTTTAGACACTTAACATGCCCCCAAACTCAAACTATTGCTTGTCCTCAAGCAATACAAACTAATAATTACCCGCCAAGACTTCAATTTTCACAAACTTAGCTTTGAGCTTGCTTTCAATCCTTAGAATTGTGGCACAAAGTATGATCGACTTTTCATTTTTCGGACAACTTAGGAATTATTCAAAATCAAACTATAATGCTTTTGAGTGTGTGCGGAGTGGTGAACAAATTGTTTTATCGGATTCTATGCAAACAAAAGGTTTTCAAATTTCTTCCTTGGGTTCTTTTAACATGTTTTAACTAGTGGCGGTTTTGTGCACCTCTAGTGTTTTGTTTTTAGTTTTCTTAAGTTTTTCTTTTATTCAACTAGAGCCGGTTTCGGGCACTTCTAGCGATCAATTTTTAGCACATACTAGAGCCAGTTTTGGGCACCTCTAGCATTCATCCAATTTTTACTTTAATCCCCCAATTTTTTTAACATCAACCTAAGTTTGCTAGAATACCTTAAATCTATCAAGCCACAATAGTGTTTCATCAAGTTTAGCATCATAGTAGGACTCTAAGTGTTTCCACAATTATCCTAGAATAAAAAGTTCTATCAATTAAGTACAATTGGCAATGTCATCATTGGATATTTATCAAATCTAGGCAATTCTTGTTCCAACTAAAGGCATGGCAAGCAATTTATGTATCCTAAATGCAATACTTAAGATGAATGCAACTAAGCATGATAACTAACTAGTAACAATCCCCCCAAACTTGAGTGAGGCATTGTCCTCAATGCATGCAAAGGAAAGAAAAATAAAAAGAAAAAGAAAAAAGAAAATGCAAACGATGACTTACTCCGAGAGCTCGTCATCGTGGATGATTAGTTTCCTTTTGGCTGGTGTCTTAATTCTTTTACTTGAACGTGGTGGTTGCTTCCTTGTTGTCGATGGTGGAATCGATCCTCGTACAGGGGTGTCCTCATCGTCCTTATCATCCTCTTCCTCAATCTCATTGTATTTTCGCTTGGCCTTGGAGGATTCGACTGGTGTGGTCTTCTTTAGTGCAATAGTTTACGGGGCGTAGGCGCTTTACCTTTGTCTTTGGCAGTGGTTTCCGGGGCGTCTTTAGTTTTGGTTGCCGTGACATCTTCAGTGTTGGTTGTTGGGGCAAATGCTGGGCAGGCGCTGTGTAGGTTGCCGCGACATCATCTATTGCTGTTGCTGTGGCAACTGCTTCTTTGGTTGCCGTGGCAAGGATTTCGGCAAGAAAGATAGAGAACAGCACGTGGCTATCTGGGTAATTTTCTAGGATGACTTGGGTGATAGCATTGTTGTGGTCCTTCATGTACCGTATGAAAATTAGTTGTTGGTCTTCAATTTGCTTAAGGCGGTTTGCCAATGGTTGTAAGAGTGCTTCAAGTTGTCCTGGGGTTACTGGCCGAGTTGCCCAGGCATCAGTTGTTGGGCGTCAGGGGTTGTCTAGGCGGCAGGAGTTGCTGCGACAACTGTAGGCATTGGGGATTTTATCGGTGCCTCTCCCATTAACTTTTGGATTTCTGCTTGATTCTATCCGGACTTTGGTACAGCCTTTTCATCGGTTGACTCACTTGGGACATGCATATCCTTGCAAAGATTGGAGATTAAGCAAGGGAAGAAAAGAGAACCCTTGTTTTTTATGCTACATACAAAAATCTCATCACAAATAATTTTGCCAATGTTAATGATGCGATTATGCAAAATAGAATAAATGAGCAAAAGACGAGGTGTATCAACGGTAGTATTGTGTATGGTGGGCATTAAAGAAGTTTTAACAAACTTATTCCATAATTTTGCCTTAGGTTTAAGCCGAAGGCTGATTACCGTGCCCATATATTTACTGTCGTTCCATTGAGTTCCCGATAGAGTGAGTTCTTGTAGCACCTTTTTGAGTTGCTTGGGAGTGAGTTGATCAACAAAGGCTTGATGCTCGTCCTTCTCAACGTAGAGCCGTAAAAGGCGTTGATGCTTTCGGGGCTTATGAGGATAGCCTTTTCGCAAACAAAAACATAAGGATTATCCAGGTTATGCGAGTGAGCATAGAATTCTCTTACCCATGAGATGTTGCTCGGTTCCGGTTGATGGCAAAAGATTTTCCACTTTTGGTGTGCAATCATTTCTAAGATGAAAGGCTCAAGACCGAAATCGTGATGAGAGTTGGAGTATTCGAAGCCTTGTTCTTCGCAAAGCTTTCGGCTTTCAAACTTGGAGTGAAATCATTCTTGAACCGCCGATGTAGCAAATTTCTTGTAGCTTGGTTTTTTGGAAGAACTTGGATGCACCAAAAACTTGAGTTTTGTTGCCATGGAGGATATTGGTTGTGAGTTGGGTAGAAACAAAACAAAAAAAGAACAAAAGTCATGAAAGAGTTGCAAGGTGAAAAGTAGGAATAGGTTTCTTGGAAGTTAAAGGTGATGGGTTAAATAGAAAAGATAGCTAGTAAATATGGTGGGTGGGATTGATTGAAAAGAAAGAAAACAAGTGTTTTAATTGGGGAAGGGGAAGGGGAAGGGAAGGGTTTGGCCAGCTATGTAGGTGAATTAGGGTAAATTGGAGGCTTAATATAAGCCTTAGATTTAGCCCATTAGTTTCCTTGTTGAAGAAACTTCCTTCTTGAATCCAATTCCTCTTTATCTTGAACTTTTTTCCTATAAATCAAAAGCAAATAAAATAAGGATTAAAATTAAAGATAAACTAGTAAATAAAATAAAAAGAAATGAATAAAGATGTGCAAAGAAATTCTTAAACCTAAAATTCAAAAATAATTAAATAAATATGAAAGAAAGATGTAGTCTTAACCTAAAGAGAATAAATAAATCTATCCTAAGAATACCAAAATTAATAAAATAAAACAAATATAAAAATAAAAATAATAAGTTTGAATAAAAGAAAACTAAAAATAGAAGGAAAATATCGAAAGGAGAGCATTCTCATGCATCTTCTAAGGTGACCACTTCATTGTTACGTTCCATATGGGCACCATTATAGTCTTTCAATCTTTGTCCATTAACTTTGAATTCATGTTCCTCAGTGGTGGACATGATTATCACGGCACCATGGGAGAATGGTTTGACTACTTTAAATGGTCTCGACCATCTTGATCTCAGTTTTCCCGGGAAAAGTTGCCCTAGCATGAATTATCGCGACACTAGTTTCTTGTCATGCCATTGCTTTTTTCTCCTTGTAGATTCGTGCATTGTCATAGGCGAGTGCACGGAATTCTTCTATCTCGTTGAGATCTAGTAAACGCTTTTGTCCAGCACTTTCCCAATCCATATTCATGGTCTTAATTGTCCAATATGCCTTGTGTTCGATTTCCACTGGTAAGTGACAAGTCTTGTCGTAGACAAGGTGAAACGAGGACATTCCCAAGGGTGTTTTGAATGCAGTTCAGTAAGCCCAAAGTGCTTCGTCTAGTCTTGTAGAACAATCTTTTTGGGAAGGATTGACAACCTTCTCGAGGATATCTTCAATTCCCGGTTAGAAATTTCTACTTGCCCATTAGTTTATGGATGATATGCCATGGCAATTTTGTGTGACACGCCGAAACGTTGCAACATCTTGGCAATAAGTCTGTTGTCAAAGTGCTTGCCTTCATCACTGATAATTGCTCTCGGCATCCCAAACAGTGTAAATATATTTTTTTGCAAGAACCATTGCACGGTCTTGGAATCGTTGGCGGGAACTACAACTGCCTCAACCCATTTAGACATGTAGTCGACTGTAAGTAGAATGTAGAGGTTGCCGAATGAAAACGGGAATGGTCCCATAAATTTGATCCCCCATACATCGAACAATTCCACCTTGAGGATGTTTTGGAGTGGCATCTCATGTCGTCTAGAGACATTGCCCGTCCTCTGGCAACGATCACATTGCTTGTAAAACTTTTGGGCATCTTTGTACAGTGTTCCTCCAAAATGTCCTCCATAGGGTGAAGAATGACATTGCTGGAGTACATTCTACTGCACCTCTTCAAGGACACATCGGCGTATAACCTGATCTGCACATTGTTTAAACAACAAAGGCTCGTCCCAGAAATAATGCTTAGCATCATGGCAGAACCGCTTCTTCCCTTGGTGAGTAAGGCCATGAGGTAAAATACCAAAAACAAGGAAATTAACTAAATTAGCATACCAGGGTATTGCCGAGGCATCCGTAGTTGTCGAGGCATGTGTTATCGTGGCAACTGCTTTCGTGGTTGCTGAGGCATGCATGTTGGAGTTACCGAGGCATGCGCGTATGTTGTTGCCAAGGCCTGCGCATTTGGAATTGCCAGGCATCTAGGGTTACCGAGGTAACTAACAGTTGCTCATTTGGGAATGCATCGCATATCTCTAAATCTGCGTCCTCCTCCCTATTGCATTTAAAGCGTGACAAGTGATCGTAACTTGATTCTATGTTCCTTTCCTGTCCTTAATTTCAATGTCAAACTCTTGTAAAAGTAATATCCAAAAAATCAAATGAGGTTTGGCATCCTTTTTAGCAAACAAATACTTAATTGTCTAATGGTCTGTGTGGACAAGTACCTTTGTACCAATCAAATAGGATCAGAACTTGTCAAATGCAAAAACTACGGCTATAACTATTTCTTCGCTATTGTGTAATTCACTTGAGCGCTATTAAGAGTTTTACTACCGTAGTATATCACATGAAATGTCTTACCTGTGTGTTGGCCTAGGACTGCTCCTACCGCAAAATCACTTGCATCACACATTAGCTCAAAAGGTAGCGTCCAATTGGGTGGAACGACAATAGGTGCTGAGGCAAGCTTTTCCTTTAGGGTTTTGAATGCTTGGGCGCAAGAATCATCAAAATTGAAGACTTTATCATGTTCAAGCAAATTGCACAAGGGTTTGGTAATCTTAGAAAAAATTATGAATGAACCTCCTGTAAAAACTTACATATCCAAGAAATCTTCAGATTCCTTTAACCGAACTTCATGGCGGTAAAGCATTTGATCAATAAAGGGTAATGGGAAGTAATCTCTCCTAGGGGATTTCTTTAGCTTTCGGTAATCCATACAAACCCTCCAATCGGTCATAGTCCTGGTTGGAATAAGTTCATTATTTTCATTACTTACCACCGTTATACCTCCATTTTTCGGTACACAGTGTACCGGACTTACCCATGTACTATCAGAGATAGGGTATATAATGCCGGCATCAAGCCACTTGATCAGAGATAGGTTTGTGTTCATCTTCTAACAAAATCTTATTCATGCACACTACCAGACTAATTCCCTTCAAGTCAGAAATTGTCCATCTTATCGCCTTCTTGTGTAGCGTCAACATGATGATCTGCTTCTTTTCTAGCTCAGGATGTAACTTAGAGGAAATAATTACTGGCAATGTTTTATCGGTTCCCATGTAAGAATATTTTAGTTGCCCTGGCAATTGTTTCAACTCAAGAATTAGTGGTTGTTCAGTGGAAGGTTTTTCGAGTTTACCTTCCTTACTGAGAATCTAGTGGTTCAAAGTATGTACCTGGTTGATTGACTAACCAATTTGATTCTTCTTGTTGTTCCTTATTGATAGTTCTTCATACTCCTCAGGTTCTTCTAGATTGGCAATGTAATTTGTCGAGGCAACTAATTTCCTCGTTAAAGTCAAACTCTGCCGTGGCATGAAGAAGTTGGCATTCTTCTGGATCATTGGCATGCCTTAGTGTTTGGAACACACTCAGTTTAACTTGCTGGTTATTCACCCTCATTGTGAGCTCTCCTTTTTAAACATCAAACAATGTTCTCCTTGTTCTTAGGAAAGGTCTCCTGAGAATGATAGGTGCATTCCCATCTATTTCACAATCCAAAACAATAAAGTCAGCGGGAAAAATAAATTTATCAACTTTTACCAGTATGTCTTTGATTTTTCCCTCTAGATGCACACAGGATCTACCGACTAGCTGTAGCATAACTGTTGTAGGTCTTGCCTTTTCGATTCCTAGTTTCTGGAAAACTGATTTAGGCATATAGTTTATGCTTGCTCCAAGGCCACATAATGCTTTCCCAACATAGTGGTTTTTGATGGAATAGGGTATTGTGAAACTTCCAGGATCTTTCAACTTGGGTGGCATGCGATTGTGGAACAATGCCATGCATCCCTATGTTGCGGCAACTATTTCAAACTCTCCTAGCCTTGTTCTCTTGGACACAATGTCTTTTAGAAACTTGGCATAGTTTGGCATTTGTTCAATTACCTCAACCAATGGCAAGTTGATATGGACTTGCTTTAGGATGTCAAGAAACTTCTTGAATTGATATTCTTGTTTTTTTCGCTTCAATCTTTGTGGGAATGGTGGTGGAAGTTGGATATCTTCGATCCTTTCATTGGTCTAGAATCTGATTGATGGCATTACCGACGCAACTGGAGTTGCCGAGGCATCGTCAACTGGGTTTGCCATGGAATGCTTATCATTGGTTGTCGCGGCATGCTTATCGTTGGTTGCCGTGGCATGCTTATCTTTGGTTGCCACGACATCGTCAACTGGGTTGTTGTGGCATTTCCTGGTTCAGCATCTGAGGCTTTGTCGATGAGTTAAACTTATTCTTTTTATGGAGTTTTGTTGGATGAGCGAACTTGAGCCTCTTTAAGTTCTCAGCCACTTCTAGTGGTGATCTCCTTACATTGCTCATGGCCAATTCCTCTTGCGACTTCAATATTGCTGGGTAAACCTCCTTGCGGTCTAGTATTCAGGTTTTGAGCAAATTCTCCGACTTGAGTTTCCAATGATTTGAGTTCCGCCTCTTGGTTTTGCAATCTCATCTTGGTTTTGTTAATAAAAGCATCAATTCTTTTCATGAAATTACTATTCTCAACCATATAATATTCAGTTTTTAACATGCAAGAATTGAGAGAATTTTCCAAAGAACTAGATGTTGTCAGTTGCTGCTGCGGCAACTATTGTTGTGGCATATTGTACTGGAATCCCGATGCTTGTGCATTCTGATTGTTCTGGTTCAGAGCGTTGTTGGGATTACTACATGAAAAATTCAGGTGCTTCTTCCAAGCTGGCTTGTATGTGTTGGACATCATATTGATGTTTCAATTGTAATTCCCCACATAAAAGCTGGATTCTGCATACATTCAGAAGAATCATGGTTACCAGCATATAACTTACAAAAGGAATCTACTACCTTGATCTCATCTATGTTGTTTTGTTTCTACATATTCTGGATCATCTTGGTTAGAGTGTCCAATTGTGCCGAAATTGAGTCTGATTATCCCAATTCATGTATTGTGGCTTGCTGTCTAACTCCTTCTCTTCTAGCCTATGGGAACTGATAATCATTCTTGGCAAGCCTGTTTAGAATTTGCATTGCTTCTTCTGCCAACTTGTCTAGGAGTATGCCGTATGCTGAGGCATCTAGCATCATCCTTGTTGGTGTATTCACAGTATTGTAAAACATCGTCACTTGTGTCCACACTGGAATCTGTGTAGGGGGAATTTGTGTAGAAGTTCTCTATATCGCCCCCAAGCCTCGTACATGGATTCATCATCTGCCTGCCGAAAAAAAGTAATTTCATTACGAAGCTTATCAGTCAAATTTGTAGGATTAAATCGAGCAAGGAAATCATGACATAGATCGGTCCAATATCCTATTGATCCGTCAGGAACACTATTCAACCATGCTTTCGCCCTATCCTTCAGTGAATAGGGGAATAATCTTAGTCGTAAAACATCTGGGGTGACTCTTGTATTTTGAATGAGTTGCAAATCTTGAGGAAAGATTTAAGATGTTGTCTTGCATCTGCAGTTGCTGAACCACCGAATTGACCAATTATGTTGATCATATTGAACATCACCGGTTTCAACTCAATGTGGTCGGCTTCAATTTCAGGTGTGACAACTCCTGGATTAAGTCCTTTAAGATCTTACTCTAGATAGTCTCGAATAGTTCTGTTTTGTGCAAGAATCACTCCACCTCCTGCTGGAACATCTTGATTCATATTGTCGTCTTGATTAGCCATTGCTACTCTTAACCTTCGTCTGAGTCTTCGCAAGGTTCGTTTGATTTCTGGATCAAAGGGATATTCTATGTAGTTGGTCTCACCCTGGTCATATACCAATGCAAAACCAAAGTTTTTTAACCCTTCGAATCTTAAAAAATAAAAATAAAATGTGCAAGAAAATAAAAATAAAAACAAATGTACTTAGTGAGGTAGTACTAGATCTAACCATTTATTTTATCCAGTTATGTGTCATTTAAATCAAGTATAGTCCTAGCTAAGGATTTCAAGTATTGAGATAATCCTAACTAAGGCTTTCAAACATCAAGATAATCCTAGCTAAGGATATCATACATTCGGCTATCAAGAAACAAGAAACAAGAGTTCATGCTCCACGAATCAAGCATATCATGCTTGCAAAACAAGAAATCAAGGTAAACATGCTTACATGACAAGTAACATACATATCATGACTTTCAAGACAAGTAACATTCAATTCATAGTTTTCAAGACAAGTATCACGTGTTATTAGATTGTTATTTCATGTATTATCAATTAAACAACCCCTTTGGTACTTAGTTTGTATAGGTAATCGAGTCTCCAACCAACTGTCGCCACAAGATGCACTGTAGTGCTGGTCAAACCCTCTTACTGTTGCCAAATACCACATACGTACCCTCCGTCTGTCGCCAAATAGGGGCCTTAGCCCTGGACCGTATTCCACCCTTACACAATGAGCTCTAGACTCTAAGGAAAGCCCTTCTACCTAGTCCAACAAGCTACCAAGGTTGTTCGATTTACCATTTATTCAAGTCTTTCAAGATCAAGACCATGTCAAGCAAGTTCATTTCATATTAGGCCCCTAGGCCAATTGAGCCATAGCTCACATATCATGTAGTTTTCATGTTTCATTTCATCAAGATGAAAATATGTCTCAAGCAAGTCTTTAGCATTTAATCACATGCAATCATCACATATACAAGTATATATGTTGTCACTTATTCATGCCTAAACATTCGAATTAGTCAAGAATTCAAAGATGTGATCAATTTCATGCATTACAAGTCATTCTTCCCTTATTAGGTCAAGTCCATAATTAGATTCATTTAACATTTCAAGAATGTAACAAGTATGCATTGGTTAGGACCTTTTCCTAACCCTAGAGATAACTACACTCACAATACTCCAAGCTAGCTAGTCTTGGATCCACACTCCTTTGTTCTTGGCTTTAGGATGATCTACTCTATCCTCTTCCACCAAGTTTACTCCTGTTTCTATCACATTACAAGTGCAAACATGTCAAAACAAGATCACAAAGTCATTCAATTCAATAGTAGGTTACAAGCATACAACATTCACAAATTTGGCAACATGTTCATGTACATTCTTCATTACACTTAACTATACTTATCTATATTCTAGTTCATGTAAAACAAGACAGAATCCATGTCCTAAAACTGTTTACAAAACAGTTTGCAAATTGCCACAAAACAGTGTGCAATTGCCTATACTGCTGCCAGGCAGTTTGCACTCTAGTCAGTTAATCAAGCATAACATCCATTCCGTTCGTCAGAATTTCAATTCGTTTACACCGTTTGAAAGCTAACAAAATTTTCTTTATAGCCATATAATGCTTGAATTTTAGTTTTTTACCAATTAATACAATTTTTAACTTAAAGACAGGGCATTTTGCTACACTGGACAGTTTGCACTGTTCCTAGTGTTTCTTCTCTACATTTCAGTATACAACCCAGAATTCAGTTATGTTTAATGAATTTAGACATATCAAGGTGTTTTCCATAAAACTTTTAGCCTTAAATTCATTATATAAAATTTATAGTGAATTTTCAAAGTTACTGCCCAAAACAGAGCATTCTGCTCAGATTATACTAGGTTGAATTTCTAGCTTTTTAATTCACCTAGGCAAGGTTCTAGCATGGAAATTCAATTCATGTTCATGTTCTTACATGTCTATGTCATTAAAATTCACCTAGCAATGAGCTTAAAATAGGGCATTATCATGTTGAGCCTAATTTGATCTATTTGATCAACATTACATATCAAATTCATCAATTATGCAGTCCATTACCTAGTTTAACTAATCCAATTAGGTGTAGTCATTTTCCAGCAAGTTATATATTCAATTCAATCTCCAATTTATCTACCTACATGATCAAAATAGGGTTCTATACCCAATTGACATGTTTACATATTTTCTCTATCAAAACAGTCCCAATTCAACTCTGTTTTCAACTATATACTCATTATCAAATTTCCAGCAACTATATGTATATCCTTTATCAAATTGGTTACTAGAAATCAAAATTTCACGTTCAAATTGAAACTAGCATGCTCCTAACATACATAGAAATCATCCAATTCAATTTATACAACAACAAAATCATCAATCACTCATTCAAACAAGTTGCTAGGGAGGAAGGATTTAGAAACCACTTACAATCTTCCTAGCTATTCAATTTTCATGAAATTGTGATCTCATGCAAGCTTTCTTCCTCAACAATGGTGGTTTTTCTCTTCCTAGATGAATGAAGAGACTTTCGGCCAAGGTGGAGAAGATGATAGCAAGATGGCCACTTGGCCATGGTGTTATCACATGGCTTAGCTATTTGCCTCCACTTGGCAATTTTTGGTCTAGTTGCTTCATAAATCCTTAATTACTCATCCTTATTGCATGCAATACTACATTTACAATTTGTTACTATTTGATCCTTCATGATTAGGCTATCTCTTTAGCAATCCATCTAATTTAGTCACTAGGTTTAATCAATTCTTCATATTTTTTGATTGTTTATACAATTACACTCTAATTAATTTATGACATGTTGCTAGGCCATGATTTGTGGTATTACAATTCTCCCCCTTAAGATAAATTCATCCTCGAATTTACCTGAATCGAATAAGTGAGGATATTGCTTCTTCATGACTTCTTTAGATTCCCATGTTGCCTCTTCCATCTTATGATTTATCCACAAGAGTTTGACAAGCGGAACATTCTTGTTTCGAAGTCTTTTGACTTCCTTATCAAGTATCTGAATAGGCTCTTCTTCATATGATAGATCGGGATTCAGTTCCACCACTTTGGGTTTAAGAACATGAGATGGAACAGACTTGTATTTCGTGACCATGGAAACATGGAAGACGTTGTGGATCTTATTGAATTCACTAGGAAGTGCCGATCGATAAGCCACTAGACCAATTCTTTCAATGATTTCAAATGGTTCGATAAACCGAGGGCTGAGCTTTCCTTTTCTTCCAAATCTGAAGACTTTATTCCAAGGAGAAACTTTGAGGAAGTCCTTGTCTCCAACATTGTATTGGATGTCTCTTCTTTTCTAGTCAGCATAAGCTTTATGCCTATCGAAAGCTGCCTTCAATCGATCATGAATGATCTTCACTTGTTATTTGGTTTCTCTGAGCAATTGAGGTCCTAAATCCTTGCTTTCTCCCAATCCAGACCAACATAAGGGAGTTTTACATCTTCTTCCGTATAGAGCTTCGAAGGGAGCCATCTGAATAGCTGTCTGGTTGCTATTGTTGTAAGCAAACTCTACTAGGGGTAGAGATTTCTCCCAATTCTTTCCAAAATCTATAACACAAGCATGTAAAATATCTTGAAGTACTTGAATGATTCTTTCAGATTATGGATGAAAGGTTGTACTAAGGTGCACTTTAACTCCTAAAGCCTACTACAAGGAATTCCATAATCGAGAAGCAAATCTAGGATCATGATCAGAGATTATAGCTGTAGGTACACCGAGTAATCGAATCACTTTACGGATGTATAGCTCGGCAAAGGTTTCCAAGTTGATGTTCATTCGAACAGGGATTAAGTGAGTAGACTTTGTAAATCTATCAAAAATCACCCATACAACATCATTCATTGTTGGAGTGGAAGGAAGACTAGTAACGAAAGCCATTGTAATCCGATCCCGTTTCCACTGAGGGAATTCGATAGGTTGGAGCAATCCAGTAGGGACTTGATGCTCGGCTTTAACTCTTTGACAAGTTAGGCACTTCGATACGAAGTCTGTGATAGCTGATTTCATGCCCAGCCGCCAGTATAGTGGCTTTAGATCCTTGTACATCTTAACAGATCCAGGGTGAATCGAGAAAAGGCTTTGGTGAGCTTCTTGTAACATCTCGTGTTTTAGTTCCTCATTGTTAGGAACACACACTCTATCTTTGAAATAGAGGAGTCCATTCGACTTGAGGGTGAAGTCAGAATTAGACTCAAAGTCTAGCTTGGATATGATCTTCTGAAGATCTGGATAAATTTGTTGGAGTTTTTAATTCTCGAGATCAAGCTTGATTGAACTTGAAGTTCAGACAAGAATTTTCCTCCTTTGGATAAACGTAAATGTGCATTGATAGCCAAAGAAGCTACAAATGAAAGAACAAGATCGTTAAGGTAAAATTTTTGAGTAGTTACTTGCAAGACAAGTAAGGAATTCGAATGGATTACTTGCAATCAAAGAAAGATTAAATTCAATGAATTATTCTAGGATTTAGGTTTAGGGATTTACCCGAGTATGGTCTGCGACTAAGGGCATCGGCAACCACGTTTGCTTTCCCCGGATGGTAGTCGATAACCAAATCGTAGTCTTTAAGCAATTCTAGCAATCTTCTTTGTCTAAGATTCAAATTTTTATGAGTTAGGAGGTATTTGAGACTCTTGTGATCTGTGAACAGGTTACATTTCTCCCCGTACAAGTAATGTCTCAATATTTTGAGAGCAAACACGATAGCTACCAATTTTAGATCGTGTGTAGAGTAGTTTGACTTGTGTGGTCTTAGTTGCCTTGAAGTGTAACACCCCAAAAAATGGCTTAGAATGTTACCACTAATTTAGAATTCCTAAATAGTTAAATCATTTTGAATTAAGTAAAGTCAATTAAGGGTAGAATTGAATAATTAACAAAGTGAGTTGCCAAAATAAAAGATTAAAAGAGAATTGTGACCAATTTAGAATGACCAATTTGAATTAAATGAGAAAGATGATGATTGCATGCTAAATTTCTCATTTCCCCTAATGCCCTTGATTAAGTTAATAATAAGGATTAATTAAGGGATATTTTAGACATTTCATAAATCCATTTAGATGGATATCATATTCATCCATTTCTTCATTATGCCATTTGGAAGAGGAAACTAGAGAGAGAGAGAGAGTTGAGAAATCAGCCATTGATGAAGAGAAATTAAGCTTGCATGTATAGGATTTTGTAAGGAAATTAAAGCTAGAAGCAAAGTAAGTATGATTCTACTCTTGTTCAATCGAATAGGCAACTATACTTGTTGACTTGGGCTGTTTTGATGATTTTAGATGAAATTAACTATTGAATATGTTGTTAGATAATTGAATTGTTGTAGAATCATGCAAATTTGGAGAATGAACACCAGGTATTATGCTGGAAATTATGTGCATGTGATAGTGTAACAAAGCTAGGTTGCTGGAAAATTGAAATGAGATGTTGTTGTAGGAATTGAATTGTTAGAGCATGTAATTGAGCTATGGAATTAATGAATTGAACATGATCATGATTAGGCAATGTAAATAAGGTGTTAAACAAGCTAAATTGTTAGCAACCAATGCTGGAAAAGAAAGATAAAAGCATGAACAAAGTCATATAGCTTAGAAACTGTTTTAGAAAGAACATATTGTGTAAACATGCAAAATTAAGCAATTTAACCTACTTACTCTGTTTTGGTCACCTTGAAAAATGAATTAACATTGACTAAACATGTTTATGATTGCATATGAAATGCATTATAGGGCCAAAACATTGGTTAAAATGAATTTAAGGAATTAAAATGTGAATAGGTGCAATCTGCCCATAATTGTTCTGTTCTGGGCAGTAACTTTGAAAATTCACCAAAATTTGTATAGATCAAATTCAGGGCTGAAATTTTAGTGACACGATCCTTAGCATGTCTACTTTCATTAGGTGAAAACAGAACTGAAAACTGGGTCCTATGCTGGAAACTGTAAATAGAAATAGCTGGACAGTGCAAACTGTCCAGGCAGTGTAAATGCCCTGCCTTTGAACAATAAACTGTATTAAATGGCTGAGAATAAAATACAATTCTATTACGTCCTTAAATTAAATTTTATTATCTTTCTAACGGTGTAAAGTAATCAAAATTCCGACGTAGGAATTAAAAGATATGACCATTTAAAGGGATAGTGTGCAAACTGCTAGGCAGCAGTGTCCTGGGCAGTCTTTGGGACTGTTTTTGCACCTAGAAGCAAACTGTTTCCAAAACAGTTTTGGGACATTGTAACCTGTCTAGTTATGTCTTAAAATGAGGTAATAACAAAATAAAGATGAACTAGTATGAAATGCTTAAAAGAAAGCATAAAAACAGTAGCTAAATGTTAGGTACAAATATGGTAACATTGCTACTATATATGTGTGACATTATGTGCTTGTTTTGATGAATTGTATGTGTTATGCTTGCAAGACCAAGGGCAGCAAGTTGTGGAAGAGGAAGATAACAGTGGACATCCCAAAGCAAGAGGCAAATGGATTTGGATACAACACAAGTGATTAGCTTGGAGTATTGTGAGTGCAGTTACCTCTAGGGTTAGGACTAGGTCATAACCAATGTATTTTGTTACATTCTTGACATGATAATGAATCTAAGCATGAACTTGACTTAATAAGGGAAGGATGATTAAAGAAACACGTAAAACTTGATCCAGTCTTGAATACATGTCTCTTTCGAAATGCTTATGCATGATTAGTGATAGCTTGGATGCTTGTATGTACTATGATGCAACATGATTGAATGCTAAATACTTGTTTGAGATATGATGTTATCTCATTTTGATGAAATGGATATTGAAACTACTTGACATGTAAGCTAAGGCTCAATGGCCTAAGGGCCTAACATGAAATGATCTTGCTTGACATGAAGATGATCTTGAACTTGATAAACTTGAATAAATGGTAAATCGAACAACCTTGGTAGCTAGTTGGACTTGGTACAAGGGCATGCCTTAGAGTCTAGAGCTCATTTTGTATGGGTGGACTACGATCCAAGGATAAGGCCCCTATTTGGCAACAGACGGAGGGTACGTATGTGGTCTTTGGCGACAGTAGGAGGGTTGACCAGCACTACAGTGCATCTTGTGGCGACAGTTGGTTGAAGACTCGATTACCTATACAAACTAAGTACCAAGGGGTTGTTTAATGAAATAACAAATGTAATAACAATTCAATTATACATGATAATTGTCTTGAATTCCATGAAATGTATGTTACTTGACTTGAAACCATGACTCCTTGGTTTCTTGTTTTGCAAGCATGTTGCTTGATTCATGAATTATGACTTCTTGATGCTTATACTTGTTGGCCGAATGCTTGCTGTCCTAGATAGGATAATCTTGATGCTTGAAAGCCTTAGCTAGGTCTACACTTGATTAAAAGACATGAAACATGAAATAATAAATGAATTGACTAGTTACTACCTCACTAAGTACATTTTTGTACTTATCACTCTTGTTTCATTCTTCCCAACCTACAGGCTAAAGGATTCAAATGTCTTGATCTTGAAGCATCTCACACAGGTTTCTTGTTTGTTAAGAAAGTATGTATGATTGGTTGCCATGCCTTGTTCGAATGATTGTTCCTTTTTGCTTGCTTAGTTCGAATGCTAGGATAATTGAGAGTCAAATGTGTATTGCTTGTATGTTAAGGAAGCATGGATGTTAGATTGTTTGTATTGTTTGAATGTTTTGTGTTGCTCATCATGTTATTGTTTGCTTGCTAAGTAACGCTCCCGAGCTGGGTTACTGCTAGCCTGGGTAGGGGTGTTACATATTAATTGGTAATCAAAGCTTTAGGTTTAGTCGATTCTAGGACTAAACTGGGCAATCATGCATCATATAGGATACTTGTGCCACCTAGGAGACTTGTATTGAATAGTTTGTGTCTTGTTTATTAAACTGAACCCCTAATTATTCTATTTGAACGTAGAATGTTTGAAACAAGACTCGGTTGGGATAATGAAAGTCCTGAAGGCTCCTCGAATAAAGGAGATAGTGTGAGGATGGAGCAGAATCCTCCTCAACAACAAGCTCAACATCGAACTCAAGTTGCTGCTCAATAGGAAGCTCCTTCTATCGATCCCGTGCAGCAACAATGTGTTATAAGTATGAAGGAGATGTTCAACCATCTAGTATCTGCTTAAAAACAAGATCTTCATATTGCTCCTACTACCGTTGTGCCAAACCGAGCCCCGATAGACAAGCTGGCTCAACTTCGGGCTTATAGCTTTACTGGCACTGATGAAGCTAACCCCGAAGTAGCTAAGTACTGGTTAGAGGCCACTACTCGAATTTTAACCAAGAAATTACCTTGTCCCGATGAGCACAAGCTCGAATGTGCCATAGCTTTGTTGGCAGATGAAACTTTAAGATGGTGGGAAACTACTACACTAACTGCCCCTGCAGAAGCCGTGACATGGAATTTCTTCCTCGATGAATTTAGGAAGAATTATCAGTGAACATTATCTGGCCGAGCACCGGAAACATTTCTTGTACCTCAAGCAAGGGGGCTAACCTATTGAACAATACGTGAGCAACTTCTACAAGTATTGCAAGTATGGGTCAGAATATATCAAAATCGAAGCTGATAAATGTTGGATGTTTTATTGATGGACTGAATGATGAATTAAGTCCTATTTTCACCGCCTTAGTATCACCGACTACCATCCAGGGAAAGCAAACGTGGTTTCTGATGCACTTAGTGGCAAACCATACTCGGGTAAACCCCTAAATCTAAATTCTAGTATATTTTCAATCGAATTTGAAATTTCTTGGGTCACGAGAAAGCCATTCGAACACCTACTTGTTTTGCAAGTAACTACTCAAAATTTTCTCTTAATGATCTTGTTTTTTCATTTGTAGCTTCCTTGGCTATCAATGCTCATTTTCGTTTATCCAAAGGACATAAATTTGTGTATGAACTTGAAGTTCAATCTAGCTTGATCTCGAGAATTAAAGAACTCCAACAAATTGATCCAGATCTTTAGAAGATCATATCCAAACGAAACTCTGAGTCAAATTCTGACTTCTCCTTTAAGTCAAATGGACTCATCTATTTCAAGGATAGAGTGTGTGTTCCTAACAATGAGGAACTAAGACAAGAAATGTTCCAAGAAGCTCACCAAAGCTCTTTCTCGATTCACCCGGGATCTGTTAAGATGTACAAGGATCTAAAGTCACTATACTGGTGGCCGGGTATGAAACCGGCTATCACAGACTTCGTATTGAAGTGCCTGACTTGTCAAAGAGTTAAAGCCGAGCATCAAGTCCCTACTGGATTGCTCCAACCTATCGAATCCCCTCAATGGAAATGGGATCGTATTACAATGGATTTCGTTATAGGTCTTCCTCAGAGTTTCTCCATGGAAGAAAGTCATTTGGTTTGGAATAAAGGGAAAACTCAGCCCTCGATTTATTGGACCTTTCGAAATGATTGAAAGAATTGGTCTAGTGGCTTATCGATTGTCAGTTCCTAGTGAATTTGATAAGATACACATGTCTCTTTCTAAATGCTTATTCATGATTAGTGATAGCTTAGATACTTGTATGTGCTATGATGCAACATAATTGAATGCTAAAGACTTTTTTGAGATATGATGTTTTCTCATTTTGATGAAATGGATATTGAAACTACTTGACATGTGAGCTACGGCTAAATGGCCTAAGGGCCTAACATGAAATGATCTTGCTTGACATGAAGATGATCTTGAACTTGATAAACTTGAATAAATGGTAAATCGAACAACCTTGGTAGCTTGATTCATGAACTATGACTTCTTGACGCTTATACTTGTTGGCCGAATGCTTGCTATCCTAGATAGAATAATCTTGATTCTTCAAAGCCTTAGCTAGGTCTACACTTGATTACAAGACATGAAACATGAAATAACTAATGGATAGACTAGTTACTACCTCTCTAAGTACATTTTTGTACGTATCACTCTTGTTTCATTCTTCAAAACCTACAAGTTAAAGGATTCGAACGTTGCTTGATCTTGAAGCTTGATTCCTTGAGCAAGAAGCATCTCACACAAGCTTGGTTAAAGTATGATTCCGTACTTGTTTTGTATCTCCTAGAATGGTGCACAAGATTCTACATAGTTAGCTTGAGCATACATTTTGAAAGCTTGTATATAATGTTTGATGGGCCTACAATGTTATATATATAGTATCATGTATGTGATGAATTTAGATTACATGTATTGGATGGTATATGTTGCACATATGGTGATTAAGAATGGAATGGAATGATCATGTGATGATCTAATTTGCTATGAAATAGTTTGATAACCTTGTCATCCTCTTGTGTATGCTTGAAATGAATGTAGATTGAGATGAATCATGTTGAATGCTTCCATTCGAATGCTAGGACCTAAAGGGACACTTGAATGTAACAATACTTGATTTGAGTGATATGTATGCTTGTAGATGTGATTGCCGAATGCATGGGATTGAATTAAGCTTGAATGTAACTAGATATATGCCTTGTGTTTGCTTTTGGTGACATGGCCGAATGGTAGGAATTGAAATAGGCTTGAATGGAAGCTAATTACATGCAATTAGAAGCTCAAGAATCATGCTTTGTAAGTGTAGGAATGAAATGACTAAATGTATACAAGATAAGGAACATAGAAGTGAATTGGAAGCATGTAACCTTAAGGTAATTCGAATGGGATAGGAAACAAAGAATGAATGTTGTAATATGAACTAGGAAAGTAGTATCTTGTAATGTAAGCATGAAATGAGTTAAAATTGGTGACCTATTCGAATGGTAAGCTTGAAAGGAATTAAATTGGTGTCTTGTATAGTTAGCCGAATGCCTTAGGATAAAAATGAAGTCACACATGAGGTTTCTTGTTTGTTAAGAAAGTATGTATGATTGGTTGACATGCCTTGTTCGAATGATTGTTCCTTCTTGCTTGCTTAGTTCGAATACTAGGATGATTAAGAGTCAAATGTGTATTGCTTGTATGTTAAGGAAGCATGAATATTAGATTGTTTGTATTGTTTGAATGCCTTGTGTTGCTCATCATGTTCTTGCTTGCTTGCTAAGTAACGCTCCCGAGCTGGGTTATTGCTAGCCCGAGTAGGGGGTGTTACATGAAGCGTAAGCTACCCCTTTTCCATCTTGCATTAGGACACAACCTAGTCCTAAATGAGGTATATCACTATAGACAGTGAATTTCTTACCCAATTATGGTTTGATAAGAACCGGTGCATGAGTTAGAGCTTGTTTAAGTTGATCGAAGCTTCGTTGTTGGTTCTCTGACCAAACAAAGGGCGTATCCTTACGACTTAGCTTAGTCAAGCTTGCGGCAATGGATGAAAATCCCTTGACAAAATGCTAATAATACACGGCTAAACTGAGAAAGCTTCTAACCTCACAAACATTCTTCGGAGGTCTCCAATCTATGATGGATCGAATTTTGCTCAGGTCTACTTAAATTCCTTCTACCAAGATGACATGGCCAAGGAACGAGACTTCCAATAACTAGAATTCACACTTAGATAACTTTGCAAACAATTAACGTTCTCGAAGAGTTTGCAAAACAATTCATAGGTGTTCGGAATGTTCTTCCTTATTCCGAGAATACACCAGGATGTCATCGATGAAGACGACTACAAACTTGTCAAGATAGGGCTTGAATACACGATTCATGAGGTCCATGAAAATAGTTGGGGCATTTGTCAACCCGAATGGCATTACAAGAAATTTGAAGTGGCCATATCGAGTACGAAATGCTATTTTGGGTACATCTTCTTCTTTTACCCTCATTTGATATTATCCCGATCGTAGATCGATCTTTGAGAACACCGAAGCATCCTTGAGTTGATCGAAGAGATCTTCTATCCTTGGGAGAGGATACCGATTCTTGATAGTAAGCTTGTTCAATTGTCTGTAGTCAATACAGAGTCTCATATTCCCATCTTTCTTTTTCATGAACAAGACTAGAGCACCCCAGGGAGATGAACTAGGCCGAATAAAGCCTTTGTCTTGTAGCTGTTGGAGTTTCTTCTTGAGTTCTTTCAATTCAACAGGTGCCATTCGATAGAGTGTGATGGACACCAGAGTTGTTCCAGGTGAAACTTCAATCCCGAATTCTACTTCTCTGGTTGGAGAGAGACCATGGAGTTCCTCGGGAAAAACATCAATGGATTCAGATACAATTGGCATACTACGTAAGCCAAATTCAAGTTCATCTTACATAGTCATGGCAGCAAAGATTGAGGTTGGTTTTCTGTCAATTAGGAGGATTTATTACTTTCCTAATCCCCGAAGATACAGTCTCCTATTTTGGCAATCTGTCCAGGCTTCATGTTTGCTTAGCCATTCTAGTCCTAACACTAGATTGAACTCACAAGAAGATAAGACATAAAGGTTCATGGGAAAAGGTACATTTCGAATGCTTATAGGGCATTGCTTGCAAAAGAAGTTAATAGGCATATTTCCTCTTATAGGGTTCGAAACTACAAGGCTAGTCTTAACAAGTTCGGGTTTTAAGTTTAACTTAGCAATCAAGGAAGAACATATAAAAGAGTGGGTAGATCCCGAGTCAATCAAAGCATAGGCAGGACTTGAATTTAATTCAACAGTACCTGCGATAACATTGGGTGCTTCTTCTTCCTCTTTCCTACGAATGAGGTAGATTCGAGCAGGGGCTCGAGATTCTTGGTGTGTAGGTGTTGAATGTTGGCCTTTACCTTTGCTTTGATTCCTGGAATGAGCTTGTCTCAGGCCCTTATTTTGATTAGATGGAGCTGAGCTAGCATTTACAAAAGTTCGAGTTGGAAGCTTGTTAGGATTCTAAGGACAATCCCAGATATAATGATCTGAGGCTTCATATAAGAATCACAAATTATGTTGAGTTCTGCACTGCTCGGTGTGGTTCTTTGGATAGAACTTGCAAGTAGGATATTGAACAGCTTTATCAAAATTCCCCATACTATCAATAGAGATGATCAGGGCTGAAGACTTGATTACTATTTGAGGTTTCGGTATGTAATTGCTTTTCTAAGCAGGAGTGTAATTCGAGGTGTGATCTTTGGAGTGTTTAGATTTCTTTGACTGTCAATGAGGACTGTCGTCATTTCTGGATCATTTATCTTTCTAGGAGTTACCACTATTGCATTTTTTAGAGGATTTCATCTTTGCCTCAGCTGCAATAACCCTGTTCACTAAATTCTAGAAGTCAGTGATACCCATGGGCAGTGAAAATTGGACTCAGTTCATCATTCAGTCCATCAATGAACATCCGACATTTATTAGCTTCGTTTTGATGTATTCCGACTTGTACTTACAATACTTGCAGAAGTTACTCACGTATTGTTTAATGGGTAAGTCACCTTACTTGAGGTGCAAGAAACATTTCCGGTGCTTGGCCAGATATTGTTCATTGATATATTTCTTCCTGAATTCCTCAAGGAAGAATTTCCATGTTACCGCTTCAACAAGAGCAGTTAGGGTAGTGGTTTCCCACCAGCTTAGAGCTTCATCTGCCAACAGGGCTATGGCACATTCAAGTTTGTGCTCATCAGGACAAGGTAGTTGCTTAGTCAAGATTCGAGTAGTGGCCTCTAACCAGTACTCTGCTACTTTGGGATTGGCTTCATTAGTGCAAGTGAAAGTATAGGCCCGGTGTTGAGCCAACTTGTCAATTGGGCTCTGCTTCGCACAACAACAGTAGGAGCAATAGGATGGTCTTGTTTCAAGGCATTTACTAGATGATTGAACATCTCCTTCATACTCATGAGACATTCTTGCTACACAAGATTGATAGCAGGAGCTTCCTGTTGAGCAATAGCTTGGGCTCGAGTTTGAGCTTGTTGTTGTGGAGGATTTTGCTCCATCCTCACCACTATCTCCTTCATTCAAGGAGCCTTTAGGACTTTCATTATCCTGACCAAGTCTCGTTTTAGACATTCTACATTCAAATAGAACAATTAGGGATTGGTTTAATAAGCAAGACAAAAGCTATTCAATACAAGTCTCCTAGGTGGCACAAGTATCCTATATGATGCATGATACCCAGTTTAGTCCTAGAATCGACTAAACCTAAAGCTCTAATTACAAATTTAATGGAACACCCCCTACTCGGGCTAGTAGCAATCTGGCTCGGGAGCGTTACATTAAGCAAGCAAGGACAATACAATGACAAACAATGAACAATACAATACAAGAACATGCAAGCAACAAGGAATACTAAGTTAGCAACCAAGTAACTCATATTTGATCTCAAATTATCAAAGGCATTCGAATTGTAGCATATAATTGTTTCCTTTCAAATTTACACTATAAGTTACAACTTTCATGAATCAATTTAGTTCATCTTCTATACCATAATCGTTCGAATGACCCTAGGTGTTCTACCTAATTCCATTTCATTTCAAGGTTCTTTAGTTTGTATACATTTAGTCATTTCATTCCTATACTTACTAAGCATAATTATCTAACATTCAATAGCATGTAACTAGTTCCATCCAAGTCTTACTCTATCCCTATGCATTTGGCAATCATCCTATACTCACATTAGACCATTCGGCCTATACAAACCAAACACTCAACCACACTTACATCAAGGTGTGTTTATATACAAGTGACCTTATATATCCAAGTTACTCGAATAGAGTACAAGTAAGCATGATTCATTACATTCTTGTAACACCCCTAAATAGGGCTTAGAATGTTACCACTATTTAGAATTCCTAAATAGTTAAATCATCTTGAATTAAGTAAAGTCAATTAATGGTTGAATTGAATAATTAACAAATATGAATGCTAAATTAAAGGACTTAAATAGAAGAATGAATGAAATAAATGACCAATTTAAAGTGACCAAATCGAAATGCATAGCAAATTGGATGATTGCATGCTAAACTCTTTAATTCCCCTAATGCCCATGATTAAGTTAAGAGTAAGGATTAATTAACGGACATTTTGGACATTTCGTAAATCCAATACAGGGGATGTCACCTTCATCCATTTCTTCATTATGCTGATTTTGAAGAAGGAAAATAGGGAGAGAGGGTTCTTGTGAGAGAAAGCTTGAATCTATGGTGTCAAAGTTGAAATTGAGCTAAATTCAACTTTGTGGCAGCATTACTAAGGTAAATTCATGCTGTCCAAACCGATTCATGCTTAAAATTCTGATTTAGATGATGTTTAATGCTTAGTTGAGTTGTTAGGTTGTTTGAAATGAAGAGGATGATGAAATTGAACTTGTATACACTATGGATGACTTGAATTAGAGTGGAATTTATGTGTAAGTGATGGTGTAACAAAATTAGGGTGCTGGAAATTTGAAATGAGATGTTGTTGTAAGAATTGACTTGTTAGAACCTGTAATTGAGCTTTGGAACTAATGAATTGAATATGATCACGATTAGGTAATGTAATTAAGGTGTTAAACAAGCTAAATTGTTAGTAACCAATGCTAGAAAATTTGGGAAACATGAACATGATAGAAAACAGTCTTGTTATGGACTATTTTGATTGAGAAATTGTGTAAGCATGCTAAATGAACTTAGAACTTTGTTTTGAACATGTTGCCAGGTAAAAAGAAGATTGAATTGAATAGGTAACTTACTGTAAAATGTGACCACACCTAATTGAACTAGTTAAATTAGGTAATGGACTGCCTAGTTGATGAATTGATGTGTAATTATGATCAAATGGATTAAACTAGGAATAAAATGACTATGCCCTGTTTTGAGAAAATTGTTAGGTGAATTATGATAGCCAAGACATGTATGAACATGATCATCAATGAATTATAGGGCAAAAACATTTGTTAAAATGAATTTAAGTAATTAAAATGTGAGTAGGTGCAATATGCCCAGAATTGCTCTGTTCTGGGCAGTAACTTTGAAAATTCACCAAATGTTGTATAGATCAAATTCAGGGATGAAATTTTAGTGACATGATCCTTAGTATGTATACTTTCATTAGGTGAAAACAGAACTGAAATCTGGGTCCTATGCTGGAAACTGTAATTAGAAATAGCTGGACAGTGCAAACTATCCAAACAGTGTAAATGCCCTATCCTTGAACAATAAACTGTATTAATTTTATGAGAACTAAAATGCAAGCCTTATATGGTCATAAAGACAATTTTTTAGATATACAACGGTGTAAATTAATCGAAATTTCGACGTACGAATTAAAAGATATGACTATCTAAAGGGACAGTGTGCAAACTGCCAGACAGCAGTGTCCTGGGCAGTTTGGGATTGTTTTTGCACCTAGAAGCAAACTGTTTCCAAAACAATTTTGGGACATTGTAATCTATACAGTTATGTCATAAAATGTGGTAATAACAATATAGAGATGAACAAGAAATGCTTAAAAGAAAGCATAAAAATACTAGCTATATGTCAGGTACAAATGTGGTAAAATTATTGCTATATATGTGTGACATTATGTGCATGTTTTGATGAATTGTATGTGTTATGCTTGCAAGACCAAGGACATAAAGTTGTTTAATATGAAGAAAAGAGTGAACATCCCAAAGAAAGAGGCAAAGGGATTTGGATTCGAGACAAGTGATTAGCTAAGAGTATTTGGCTATTATGTTAATTCAATGACAATGCCATGTAACATGTTAATTCAATGACAATGACATGTAACATGACCTAATATATATTTGTCTAATTAAGGGAAGAATGATATGAATAACAACTTGTTTGATGCCATGTTTTACTTGTTTACTTGATTGTTAAGCAAATGAAATGAAATGCTTGACATGTTGCATTGCTTATGCCAAAGGTAAGAAATGGCATGCTTGCTTGGAGAATAAGGTACGCACATTGCATACATATGAATGTGAATGTGATTGTGATTGATATGCTTGACTTGTTTGAAATGAAATGAACAATGGTACCACCTTCTGTTCATGCCATTCGAATGGCATGGATAAACTTGTCTTGGGAGTTAAGACTCCATAAGCCTAAGGGCTTGGCCTTTGAATGACATAATCATGTCTTAATTAATGAATTGTATAAAGCTTGAATGAAATTGATAATCAAACAACCTTGGTAGCTAGTTTGGATAGATAAGAGGGAATGCCTTAGAATCTAGAGCATATTGACACTACAGTGCATATTGGCACTACGGTGCATATTGGCACTTCGATGCATATTGTTGAAGATTTGATTATCTAGTGAACTATTTACCAAGGGTGTTATAATTAATAACTTGAACTGAACATTGTTGTCTTGAATGTGTGATGGGAACATTACTTGTTTTGTAAGATTTTTAAATGAACATCATTGTCTTCAAAGATAACACATGAATGATTGTATAACTTCTTACTTCCCATGAATGAAATGCATAGATGATGTTCTTGGACAATAGTGTTTACTTGGTACATGGTTTTTTGATTGCTTGTCTCCTAACCAATAAATTGAATAGCATGATATGTATATATGGTGGATGTTTGCTGTGTTGATTGTGGGATATGTGAAGCTTGCCTATGTTTACCCAATGCATTTCGATTAGGATATGACATGTAGTGATGATTTTGATTCCTTGAAAGACTTGTAAACTTGGATATGTATTCTTGAAATTGGCTACACTTAGTGTTACCTCACTAAGTACATAACTTGTACTTACCACTCTACTATTGATTCTTCCCATAACAGATTAAAGACACTTTCAAGAGGATATCTTGAGTTCGAAGCAACGTTTTGAAGTAAGCTTGAAAGTATGATTTCATACTCTTTGTATACTCCTAGTTTGGTGGCACTAGAACTTGTAATAGTTAGCTTTGAACATGCATTTTGGGTGTATATATATATAACTAGTATATGTAATGTTTTTGTTGGGCCTATCATGTAACCAACGTTGATACTTGAACTATGTATATAACTATATTGATATGTATATAAATAAGTAAGATGTTGCGCAAATTGTGATAGAAATCCAATGATTGATGAAACCTTGTATAATTAGAATGCTAGACCAAAATTGTATGATCATGCATTTGTTCTTGTGGCCATTGGTATGATTCGACAATGCTTGGATTGGAGCTAAGGTATGTACTGTAACACCCTATCCCCGGGTTAGTCGTAGCCTGGTTCAGGAGCATTACTAGAATGAAAGCAAAGTAATAGAGAGGTTACTTGTCGAACAAGTAACCTTGGAATACTTAACTTACAACGCAAGTAATCCCCAATCCAAACATTTCAAGGCATACAATCCATACAAGCAGTCAACATTAAACAAACCCAACATACATAGCATACTAATTTTAGTACAAATTTGTTTCATTTCCTTCTTATAACCTAAGTTACCATCATCATATTTACATTTCCATTCAAATCACATACAACCTCCAAACATCAATCAACAAGAGTAGCATACTTCACAATAGGTTACTAATAGACATGATCTCACTTTCATTCTCATTACAATTCCATGTACACTATTCGAATGTTACTAGGTGATCACTAAACATATTTTAACTAGCTTTCTTGCATCTCAAGAAACTACTTATTCAACCAATTAACATGATCAATACAAGGCATCCAACTTACATTCTTTTACATGTTCATACCCTATTCGAACAACAAGGTGATCCCTAACCACATTTCATTTGATTATTACAATCAAGTCATTCCATTTCATAGCATACCTAATTGGTACATTGTTAATGCATGCTTGAACATACCTTAGCTCAAATCTCAATATTTCTGAATCATTTCAAAGGCCATAGGAACAATTGCATGATCATACCATTCTAATATAGCATTCGAATGAGACAAGATTCAACCATCAATGAAATTCTATCATAATTTGCGTAGTATCTACTCATATATATACATATATCATGGTTCATAAACATAGTTTAAGTCATCAAGGTTAATTACAAGATAGGCCCAAACAAAACATTACATTCACTAGACTTAACAATACCACAAAATGCATGATCAAGACTACCTATTACAAATTCTAGTGCCACCAAACTAGGAGTATACAAAGAGTATGAAATTATACTTTCAAGCTTGCTTCAAGTGTTGCTTAAAACCCAAGATATCCTCTCGAAGTATCTTTTATCTATTATGGGAAGAATGAAGAGTAGAGTGGTAAGTACAAGTTATGTACTTAGTGAGGTAACACTAAGTCTAGCCAATTTCAAGGTATACATATCCAAGTTTACATGTAATTCAAGGAATCAAGACCATTACCATAAATCATATACCATTCGAATTGTATAGGTAAACATAGGCAAGCTTCACATATCACACAATCAACATAGCAACATCCATCATGTTTACATATAATGCCATTCGATTTGTTGCTTAGGTGACAAGCAATCAAAACTCCAATCACCAAGTAGGCATTCTTACACAAAGTCATCATTTATACATTTCTTTCATGAGAAGTAGCTAGTTATACAACCATTAATGTGTCATCTTTCAAAGCAAGGAAGTTCATCCAAGAATCTTACAATTCAAGCAATGTTCATATCACACATCCATGCAAACAATGTTCATTCAAATTATTAAGTAATGTTATAACACCCTTGGTAAGTAGCTTACTATATATTCAAATCTTAACAATATGCAGCGAAGTGCCAATATGCACCGAAGGGCCAATATGCACCGTAGTGCCAATATGCACCCTCATGCCAATATGTACCATCGTACAACATGCACCGTAGTGCCAATATGAGCTCAAGATTCTAAGGCATGCCCTCCTATCTATCCAAACTAGTTACCAAGGTTGTTGATTATCCATTTCATTTAAGCTTTATACATTTCATCATCCAATACAAGGTTATGCCATTTAAAAGCCAAGCCCTTAGGCTTATGGAGTCTTAACTCCCAATACAAAACTATCCATGAGATTCGAATAACATGAATACAAAGTGGTACCATTGTTCAATTCATTTCAATCAGCCATGTATAACAATCACAAACACATGCATATGTATGCAATGTGCGTACCTTGTTCTCCAAGCAAGCAGATTGCACCTAATCTCATTTTAATGCCTTAAATTCATTATAACCAATGTTTTAGCCCTATAATTCATTTCATATGATATCATAAACATGTTTAGTCAATGTTCATTCATTATTCAAGGCATCCAAAACATAGTAAGTTGGTTACAAAGCTTAATTTTACATGTTTACACAATTTCAATTCAACAAAATAGTTTCTATGTTATGTAACTATGTATATACTTTTATCCTTCATTTCCAGCATTGTTTACTAACATTTCAATTTGTTTAACACCTTTTTTACATTATCTAATCATGATCATAATCAATTCATTAGTTCCATAGCTCAATTTCAAGTTCTAACCATTCAATTCTCACTTTAACATCTCATTTCAATTTTCCAGCAACCTAGCTTTATTGCACCATTCCTTACACATGAATTATACTCTAATTCAAGTCATCCATGATATATACGTGTTCAATTTCATCATCCTCTTCATTTCAAACAACCTAATAACTCAACTAAGCATTTAAACATCATCAAAATCAGAATTTCAAACATAAATCAGTTTGGACAGCATGAATTTACCTTAGTAATGCTGTCATCAAGTTGAATTTAGCTCAAATTCCACCTTAACACCATGGATTTGAGCTTTCTCTCACAAGAACACTCTCTCCGTATTTTCCCTCTTCAAATCGGTATAATGGAGAAATGGATGAAGATGACATCCTTGTAATGGATTTAGGAATTTACTATCTTATCCTTGATTAGTTGTTTATCATAGAATTAATCAAGGGCATTAGGGGAAATGATAAATTTAACATGCAATACTTATCTTTCTCATTTAATTCAATGTAGTCACTTTAAATTGATCACTTATTTCATTCATTCCTTCAATTAGACCCCTAACTAATCAATTTATCTTAATTCTAGATTCAATTAAGCTATCAACTTATGCAATTTGGTTTCAATACATCTAGGCTAGGATTTGGGGTGTTACAATTCCCCCCTTAAATTAAATTCATCCTCGAATTTTCTTTTTCTTCAAATAGTCCAATGTATCGGGGACTGGGTTTTCCTTTTCTTCAAAATCCGAGCACTTTCTTCCAAGGTGAGACCTTTAGGAAGACTTTGTCTCCAATAGCATACTAAATATCTCTTCTTTTCAAGTCACAATACACTTTCTGTCCATCGAAAGCTGCCTTCAATCTATCGTGAATGATCTTGATTTGTTCTTCAGTTTCCCGAAGCAATTGAGGTCCCAATACTTTGTTTTCTCCCTATTCAGACCAGCATAAGGGAGTTCTACATCTTCTACCATATAGAGCTTCAAATGATGCCATTTGAATAGAAGATTGAATAATTCTCTTGGATTGGCCATCCGATTGAGGATGAAAGGCCGTACTAAGATGTACTTTAGCTTTTAGAGCTTTCTGCAAAGAATTCGAGAATAGAGAAGCAAATCGAGGGTCACGATCGGAGATAAATGCTGTAGGTACACTGTGTAACCGAAACACTTCACAGATGTACAGCTCTGCAAGGGTTTGCAAGCTCATGTTCATACGAATAGGGATGAAGTGAGTAGATTTAGTGAATCTATCAACAATCACCCGTACAACATCAACCTTTCTTGGAGTAGAATGAAGACCAATGACAAAGTCTATAGTAATTCGATCCCACTTCCACTGGGAAGTTTAATAGGTTGAAGCAATCCAGTAGGGACTTGATACGCGGTTTTGACTCTTTGACAAGTTAAACACTTGGATACGAAGTCTGTGATTGCAGATTTCATGCATGGCCACTAGTATAGTGGCTTTAGGTCCTTATACATCTTAACCGATCCACGGTGGATCGATAAAGAACTTTGATGTGCTTTTTGCAACATTTCCCGTCTTAGTTCCTCATTTTTAGGAATACAAACTCTATCTTTGAAATAGAGGAGTCCATTTGACTTGTGGGAAAAGTCAGAGCTAGACACAGAAGCAATCTTAGATATTATCTTCTAAAGATTTGGATCAACTTGTTGGAGTTCTTTAATTCTCGAGATGAAATCGGATTGAACTTGAAGTTCAAACAAAAAATTCCGGCCCTTGGATAGTCAAAAATGAGCATTGATAGCCATAGTATCTACGAAAGAATTAACAAGGTCATTAGAATGATTTTCAATAGATTTCTTGCAATGCAAGGCACTGTTTGAATTGTTTCTTGTATTACAAGACACTGTTCAAATTCTTTCTTACAAGCTAAGAAAGACTCAATTTCAATGGTTACTAGTATTTTAGACACAATTCTTATTCGAATGAGTTACTTGTATTTCAAGAAATTTTCAAATAGTAACTTGTAGCTTAAGGAAACTCTAAATTCATTATTTGCAAAACAAGAGAATGCACGATTCAAATGAATTTAATCAAAATTCTAAATTTAGGAGTTACCCGAGTATGGTCTGCGACTAAGGGTGTCAACATCTACTTTTGCTTTCCCCTGATGGTAGTCGATAACCAAGTCGTAATCCTTAAGAAATTTGAGCCATCTCCTTTGCCTCAGATTAAAGTCCTTATGAGTTAGGAGGTATTTGAGACTTTTTTTGATCGGTAAATAGATTGCATTTCTCTTTGTATAGATAATGTCGCCATATTTTGAGAGCAAACACGATAGTTGCTAGTTCCAGATCGTGTGTTGGATAATTAGTCTCGTGTGGCTTCAGTTGCCTTGTAGCGTAAGCAATTACGTTCCCATCTTGCATCAGGACACAACTGAGTCCTAGATGAGAAGCATCACTGTAAACATTGAATTATTTGCCCGATTCTGGTTGGATGAGTACTGGCATGAGTCAAAGCTTGCTTAAGTTGATCGAAGCTTCGTTGTTGGTTCTCTGACCAAATGAAAGGCGTATCTTTGCGAGTAAGCTTAGCAAGACTTGCGGCAATAGAGGAAAAGCCCTTAACAAACCTTCTGTAATACCCGGCTAAACCGAGAAAGCTTCAAACCTCGCTTACATTCTTCGGAGGTCTCCAATTTAGATTAGACTGGATATTGCTTAGATCGACTTTGATTCCTTCAGCCGAGATAACGTGGCTGAGGAAAGAAACTTCTGGCAACCAGAATTCACATTTGGAGAACTTGGCATACAATTGATGTTCTCAGAGTGTTTGTAAAACAATTCAGAGGTGTTCATCATGTTCCTCCTTATCCTGAGAGTACACCAGAATGTCGTCGAAGAAGACAACTGCAAATTTATAGATATAAGGCTTGAATACCCGATTCTTGAGATCCATGAAAGTAGCCAGAGCATTCGTTAACCCGAATGGCATTATGAGGAATTCAAAGTGGCCATATCGAGTACAAAAGGCTACCTTGGACACGTCTTGTTCATTCACTTTCATTTGATAGTATACTGATCGAAGGTCCATCTTAGAGAATACGACAACATCTTTGAGGTGATCAAAAAGATCTTCAATTCTGGGCAGGGGATACTAGTTCTTGATAGTGAGCTTGTTTAGCTGACGATAGTCAATACAAAGCCACATAGTCCCGTCTTTCTTTTTCATGAACAAGACTGGAGCACCCAAAGGAGAAGTGCTAGGCCATATGAAACCTTTATCTTGCAACTCCTGAAGTTGCTTCTTTAATTCTTTCAACTCGAAAGTTGTCATTCTATAGTCTGTAATGGACACCGGAGCTGTTCCAGGCTGAACTTCAATCTCAAACTATACTTCTCTGGTTAGAGGGACGCTAGGGAGTTCCTCGGGAAAACATCAGTGAATTCAAAAACAACAGGCATGCTAGGCAAACCAAATTCAATTTCAACTTGGAGAATCATCTTAGCAAAGATTGAAGTTGGTTTCTTTTCTATTAAGAGAATGGATTCTTTCCCTAAACCCCAGAGATACAGTCCCCGATTTTGGCAATCTATACATGCCTCGCGTTTACTTAACCAATCTAACCCCAAAATCAAGTCAAATTCACAATATGGTAAGACATAAAGATCAATGGGAAAGGGTATGTTTCGAAGGATCAATGGTAAGACATAAACAATTGAATGGGTAGACCCCGAATCAATTAAAGCATAAACAGAACTGGAATTTAACTCAACGGTACCTGTGATAACATTGGGAGCTTCTTCATCATCTTTACCACAAATGTGGTACATACGAGTAGGGGCTCAAGATTTCTTATGAGTCTGAGCATTCGAATGTGGGCCCTTCTATTTCCCCTGATTCCCAAACTAAGCTTATTTGGGTGCTTTGTTTTGATTAGGAGGAGCCGAGCTAGCAATTGTAGAGGTTCGATTCGAGCCCTTGTTGAGATTCTGGGGACAATCCCGAATATAATGATCAGAGGCTCCACATGAGAAGCATAAATTTTGTTGAACTCTACACTGGCCATTATGATGTTTCTGACATAACTTACAAAGAGGGTACTGTGCTTTAGCTTGATTCCCCGTGCTATCAAAAAACAACAAGGGCTGAAGTCTTTATAACCGTTTGAGGTTTTAGAATGTAACCACTCTTCTGATTAGGGGTATAGTTTGAAAAGTGTCCCTTGGAATGTTTGGACTTCTTTGATTGCCAGTGTTTCTTATCATCGTTCATGGGTCGTTTGTCTTTCCAAGAGTGTCTACTCTTGCGTCTTTCCGAGGCTTTCATCTTCGCCTCAGTAGCAATGGCCTGATTTACCAAATTTTGGAAGTCGGTAATACCCAAGGCAGTGAATATCAGGCTTAATTCATCATTTAACCCATCGATGAACATTCGGCACTTGTCGGCCTCAGTTTTGATATATTCTGACCCATACTTGCAATACTTGCAAAAGTTTCTCACGTATTGCTTGATAGGCCGGCCAGCTTGTTTGAGATACAAGAATCGTTTTCAGCGCTCGGTCAAATAATTTTATTCAAGAATAGTAGCATTCGAATTGAGCATGACATCCTATAGCTAAGTATTTAAATAACATTGAATAATATACATATCACAAGTCGGAAGCCAACAAGCAAGAAATCTAGTAACAACCAAGTTTGATCATGACATAATTCATGGTGTCTTTCGAATAGTATGACAACAATAGACATGTATCATATTTCAAGCTTTAACACACTTCAATTCAATCAATAACATATTCAAGCAATATTCATACTTCTCAAGTCAGGTATAACCACATTTCATTTCAAAGCTTGTCTTTCAAGTGACAATTACAAGTAGCACTTTTATGCAAGACAATTCAAGTGAAACATTAAACATTTCGAGTTTTGCATTTCAAGCAACAAGTAAATTCCATGGTAACATTCTAATTGTTATCTCTTTTAACTCAATCCTTGGTATATAGTTGTCTAGGTAACGAGTCACCAACCAAACTATAGCCAAATAACAAGTTACTAGTCATTACCCTCCTACTGTCGCCAAAGACCATTCATACATCCCTCTTACTTTCCCCATTTACGGGCCTTGTCCCTGGACCGTTGTCCACCCAACACAAAAGAGCTTTGTACTCTATGGCATGCATTCTATCTATGACTACTAACAACCAAGGCTTTCTTCAATTATGAATCACTTATTCAAGTATTTCAAGTTCAAGTCAAGCAATAACTTATCCAATGATCAATTCGAGTGATACATTGCAAGATCATGTTTACATATATAGCCCTTAGGCCATTTGAGCCTTAGCTCACTAATTCATGTATTTTCTTATGATATTCATGTAGTATTTTCATGCATTCGATTAAAGCATTTATCTATATCACCATATCACATTTACAAGCATCATTAATATCATATAGCACATACTAGTCATTCTTCCCATTCATCAAGATCAAAAATTCTAGCAAGGCAATAAATTTAGACATGTATATTTGGATAGTACCTAACTCCTAACCCTATTTTTTTGCTACACTCACAATACTCAAAGCTACTTTTGGTCTTGAATCCAAATCCCCTTTTGTTTTCCACTAGCTTGAACAACTCTTTCTTCTTCAACAAGGTCTACTCGTTGTTATAACAATGCACACAAGGCCATGGAATTAAAATCAGCAACCATTTAAATCATTACATGACTCCATACATTCAAGCATTAATTTCAAAACATCAAGACTGCTGCTGCCAGGCAGCATATGCGTTACTTGCTTAAATGTTCATATCTTTCATTCTGTATATCAAAATTTTGAATCGTTTACAAAGTTGGAAAGCTAACTTAATTATCTTTCTAACCATATAGGCCTTGCATTTTTATTCAGTGTGAATTAATACAAATTTTAGTCCTAAAATGCACCAAATTATGCCACTGGACAGTTTGCTCTATCCTTAGAGATTAATCTCTACAAACTGTTTTATAACTCGGAATTCGATTCATTTTGTTGCATACGAAACTAGACATACTCACGATTCTGTACATATAAGATTTATTCCCTAATTTAATCTATGTGATTTTCTACAAATTTTTAAACTTACTGCTCGAAACAGAGTTTTCTGGATAGTTTTCCATAAGCTAGATTCTAGTTTTATTAGTCGCTTGGACAAGAATTCTAACATGATTGTTCAACATTTATACTCACTCATACATGTCTAAGTCAGTCCAATTATGTGTCAACCATATGAAAACATGTCAATTAAGCAATATTTTCGAATCGGTTCATTAAAACATCATCTCAATAGAATTTCCAGCAACAAGAATCTCAATTTACATAACAATCATCAATTCTAATTATCATCTAAGTCTTTCCATCAACTAACATAACATTTCACCATCAATTTGGTTAATGACAACATCAATTTCAAAGGCCATTCGATTCTAACATGTTTTCACTAGATATATGTACCAATCGGTTCAACATAAGAATACATACAAGACTCTTAATCAATTCCTAATTTCTAGCAATCAATCTAACATTTCTCAAGCAAAACAAGTTGTTAGAATCACAAAATCAAAGGGGAAATTCATGAACACTAAACATTACCTTAAATTTGAACACAATTTCAAAGCTCTACCACAATCCCCATATTAATTAAGCTTGCATTTTCTCTCCTTTCTCTCTCAATGGTGTTTAGTTTCGGTAGGAGAAGGAAATGAAGAAGATGACAACATTTGTTTGTTATTCTTCTAAGGGAAATCCATGTGGCCTCCTCACAAGATGCCACCTTCAAGACCCCTAATTGGAGTTTAATTCACCATGCAAACTACAAGTTTGCTTACTATACTTTAAGGTCACCTTGATTAAGCTCTTTCATTTCATAATCTCACAATTCAGCCCAACTAAGCACACATTTAGTCACTATAGTTGGAGTGTCTTGTTTTTAATTGTCACTATTAGCTCCCTAAACTTTCATTCGATTAGGGCATGGTTTAATTAAAAATAATCTTAATAGTAGTAACATCTTTTAGACCCGATTTAGGGGTGTTACAATTCCTTCCCCTAAAATAAATTCACCCTCAAATTTACTTGAATTAAATAGGTGAGGGTATTGTTTCCTCATGAATGCCTCCGATTCCCATATCGCTTCTTCTATCTTATGATTTCTCCATAACACATTCACTAGAGGAACAATTTTGTTTCGAAGCTTTCTAACTTCATGATCTAGAATCTAAACAAGTTCTTCTTCGTATGACAAGTCAGGGTTTAATTCAACTTCTTTAGGTTCTAATACGTGAGATGGATCTGATATGTATCTTCTTAGCATAGATACATGAAACATATTATGGATCTTATCGAACTCACTAGGAAGAGCTAAATGATAGGCTACTGGTCATATCCTTTCAATGATTTCGAAGGGTCTGATAAATCGAGGACTGAGCATCCACTTTCTTCCAAACCTAAGACCTTTTTCCAATGAGATACTTTAAAGAAGACCTTGTCTCCTACATTGTACTGAATGTCTCTCCTTTTTAAGTTTGCATAGGCCTTCTGCCTATCGAAAGCCGCCTTCAATCGGCTATGAATTATCTGTACACTTGTTCTTCAATTTCTTTGAGCAATTGAGGTCCCAAAATCTTGTTTTCTCCTAATTCAAACCAACATAAGGGAGTTCTACATTTCCTCCCGTATAAGGTTTCAAATGGTGCCATCTGAATAGATGCTTGGTAGCTATTATTCTAAGCAAACTCTACTAGGGTTAGAGACTTTTCCCAGCTCTTTCCAAAGTCTATTACACAAGCACGCAACAAATCTTCGAGTACTTGAATTATCCATTCTGATTGTCCATTTTATTGAGGATGAAAAACTATGCTAAGATGCACTTTAGACCCTAAAGCCTTTTGCAAGGATTTCCAGAACTGAGAAGTAAATATGGGTCTCAATCAGAGATTATAGCTGTAGGACACCGTGTGATCGAATCACTTCATGAATATATAGCTCGACCAACACATCCAAGATCATGTTCATTCGAACAGGGATGAAGTGTGCATATTTTGAGAATTTATCAACGATCACCCACACAACATCGTTCTTTCTTGGGGTTGAAGGAAGACAGTAACAAAATCCATAGTTATATAGTCCCATTTCCATTGAGGAAACTCGATAGGATGAAGGAGTCTCGTAGGGGCTCTGTGCTCGGCTTTAACCCTTTGACAAGTCAGACACTACAAATTTTGTAATAGATGACTTCATGCCTGGCCAACAATACAGTGGTTTTAGGTCTTTATACATTTTGACTGATCTTGGATGTCTCGAGAAAGACCTTTGATGAGCTTATTGTAACATCTCTTTCTTGAGTTCTTCACTTTCAGGAACACATACTCTATCCTTAAAATAAAGAAGTGCATTTGACTTAATGGAGAATTTAGGATTAGGTTCTGAATCTAGCTTTAACATGATCTTCTGAAGATCTGGATCAGTTTGTTGGAGATCCTTGATTCTCGAGATTAGACTAGATTGAACTTGGAGTTCAGATAGGATTTTCCGTCCTTTGTATAAATGGAAATGAGAATTGACTGCCAAGGAAGCTACAAAAGAATTCACAAGGTTACTTATACGAGTTAGGAATGGATTGTTTCAAGATAACGTCTAATATTTAGAATCGAGGGTATACCCGAGTATGGTCTGCGACTAAGGGCATCAAAAATCACATTTGCTTTCCCCAGATAGTAGCCTATGACCAAATCGTATCTCTAAGCAATTCTAGCCATCTTCTTTGCCTTAGATTCAAGTCCTTTTAAGTTAGGAGGTACTTGAGACTTTTATGATCCGTATACAAGTTGCACTTTTCTCCATACAAGTAATGTCTCCAGATTTTGAGTGCAAACACGATGGCTGCTAATTTCAGATCGTGTGTAGGGTAGTTTGATTCATGTGGCTTTAACTGATGTGAGGCATAAGCTACCACATTCCCGTCTTGCATTAGGACACAACCTAGACCCAAATGAAATACATCACTATAAACGGGGACTCTTTTCCCGATTCTAGTTTGATAAGAACCGAAGCATGAGTAAGGGCTTGTTTAAGCTGATCAAAGCTTCTTTGTTGGTTCTCCGACCAAACAAATGGTTCATATTTGCGGAGTAGCTTAGTCAAGGGTGCATATATAGAGGAAAATCCTTTGACAAATCGTCGATACTACCCAGCTAAACCAAGAAAGCTTCTGACCTCACCCACATTTCTCGGAGGTCTCCAATCCAGGATAGATTGAATCTTCTTTGGATCTACTTTGATCCTTTCAGCCGAGATAACATGTCCAAGAAACGACACTTCTGATAGCCAAAATTCGCATTTTGTAAAATTTGCAAATAGTTGACATTCCAGAGGGTTTGCAACAGAATTCGGAGGTGTTCAGAGTGTTCTTCCTTATTCTTAGAATACACCAGCATGTCATCAATAAAGACGACCATGAATTTATCGAGCTAAGGCTTGAATACACTATTCATGAGATCCATGAATGCAGCCAGAGCATTTGTTAACTCGAATGTCATTACGAGGAATTCATAATGTCCATAACAAGTCCGAAAGGCTATCTTGGGTGCATCTTCTTCTTTTACCTTCATTTGATAGTATCTCGATCGAAGATTGATCTTTGAAAACATTGCATCATCCTTAAGATGATCAAAAAGATATTCAATCCTTGGTAGATGATATCTATTCTTGATGGTGAGTTTGTTCAATTATCTATAATCAATACAGAGTCTCATAGTCCCGTCTTTCTTCTTCACAAACAAGACTGGAGCACCCCAAGGAGACAAATTGGGTCTAATGAAACCCTTGTCTTGTAACTCTTGAAATTGCTTCTTGAGTTCCTTCAACTCAATTGGTGCCATTTGATAGGGTGTGATGGACACCAGATTTGTTTCAGGCTGGACATCAATCCCAAACTCTACTTCTCTGGTTGGAGGGAGACCAAGGAGTTCCTCGGGAAAACATCAAGAAATTTAGATACAATTGGCATGTTTGGTAGACCAAAATCAGTTTCATCTTGTATAACCATGGCAGCAAAGATTGAGGTAGGTTTCTTATCAGTAAGAAGATGGATTCCTTTCTTAAACCTCAGAGATAAAGTCTCTTATTTTGGCAATCTACCCACGCTTGGTGTTTCCCTAACTAATCTAGTCCTAATACTAGGTCAAATTCATAGGATGTTAGTACGTAAAGATCAACAAGAAAGGGTATGTTTCGAATGTATAATGGATAATCTTTACAAATGAGGTTTATTATTGTAATTCCCCCTATAGGGTTTGAAACTACTAGACCTTGGTTTACAGTTTCAGGCTTCAAATTTAATTTCACAATCAAGGATGAACAAACAAAGGAGTGTGTAGATCCCGAGTCTATTAAAGCAAAAACAAGACTTGTATTTAACTCAATGGTACCTGCTATGACATCGGGTGATTATTCATCTTCTTTTCCCCGAATGTGGTAGATTTGAGCAGGAGCTTGAGATTCCTAATGAGTTGTGTTCGAGTTCTAACCCTTGTTCTTTCCTCGATTCCCAAACTAAGCTTGTCTAGGTTCTCTACTTCATAATGATGGTGCAGAGCTAGCATTTACAGGAGCTCGGCTCGGAAGCTTGTTGGGATTCTGAGGGTAATCCCTTATGTAGTGATCCGAAGCTCCACACAAATAGCATAGATTCAATTGAGTTCTACACTAGCCCAAGTGGTGCTCTGTAGAACTTGCAAGTAGGGAGTTGAGCAGCTTTATCAAAATTCCCCGTACTATTAACAAAAATAATCAGGGCCGAAGGCTGGGATATTGATTGAGGTCTTGGTATGAAATTACTCTTCTGAGCAGGAGTATAGGTAAAGGAGTTCTCTTTGTTATACTTGGGCTTCTTAGACTACCAATGAGGCTTGTCTTCATTCTCCGATCTTTTATCCTTCCAAGTACTGCCACTCTTGCGCTTCTCTGAGGCCTTCAACTTTGCCTCGGTTGAAATATAACGTTTCACTAAGCTTTGGAAGTCAGTGATACCTATGGTAGTAAATATGGGACTTAATTCGTCATTGAGTCCGTTAATAAACATTCTACACTTGTATGCATCTATCTTTATATACTCTGACCCGTACTTGCAATACATGCAAAAGTCACTCACGTGCTGTTCAATGGGTCGGCCACCTTGCTTTAAGTACAAGAAATGCTTTCGACGCTCGGCTAAGTACTGTTCATTGATATACTTCTTCTTGAATTCTTCGAGAAAGAATTTACAAGTAACAGCTTCAGAAGGAGCAGTCAGGTTTGTAGTTTCCCACCAGCTCAAAGCTTTGTCTGCCAATATGGTTGTGGCACATTCGAGTTTATGTTCATCAGAACAATGTAATTGGTTGGTCAAGATTCGAGTAGTAGCCTATATCCAATACTCAGCTACTTCAGGGTTGGCTTTATCATAACCGGTGAATGTATAAGCCCGATGTTGAGCCAACTTATCGATTTGAGCTATATTTGGCATAGTGGCAGAGAGGTGGAACAGGATGATCCCGTTTTAGAGTTGTTAATAGCTGATCGAACATCTCATTCATGTTATGGAGATATCCTCACACTATCTCCTTCATTTGAGGAGCCCTCGGACTTTCATCGTCCATTGCAAGCCTTGTTTCAAATATTCTACGTTTAGATAGAATAAGAAAGAATTTAGTCAAGCAAAGAACAAAAGCCTATATATTACAAGTCTCTTAGGTGGCACAAGTATCCCTATTTGATGCAATAAGACTCGGTTTTGGTCCTAGAATCAAGTAAAAAACTCTGATACCAATAAAATGTAACACCTCCTACCCCGATTTAGGATTAAACCAGCTTAGGAGTGTTACTGGAAACACAAATCGTTTAAAACTTTCGAGAACTCATCCCTAATTAGATGATTTGAGAACAAACAAGGCACTTAATCATTCATATTTAATCATATAAGCATGAGCTTGCTTCTTATTCATTATAGGTTACTATTTTGGTTAATCATTTTCAAATAACATTCAAGATTACCAAGTGCTTAATCAAATGACCATGTATAGTATTCAAATGTCATACAATAACTAGGACATTTTCATTTCAATTGAAGCTAATATCAGATGTATGCGCAGCTTAATCCATTTCATTCACATGATAATATTGTCATTACACACTTCATGTTTAGCCATTAAGCCTTCCTAACATTTAAGGCAAAAACAAGTTCATTTATATATATACAAACTTTCAAGTAGCAAAATGCATGCCCTAGTTTAACTATATACAAGCCTAGGTACCACCAACTAGGATTATTACAAAACAAGTATAGATCCATATTGTGTTTTGCTTCAGGCTCAAAAAAGAAGCTTCAAAATTGAGAGATTGCTTTGAATCCCTTATCCTATAGGTTGGGAAGAATGGAAAACAAGAGTGATAAGTACAAGATGTACTTAGTGAGGTAGCAATCTAAATTTAACCAATTATTAGAACAAGTTTCATTTAGTCAAATAATTTTATTCAAGAATAGTATCACTCGAATTGAGCATGATACATATCATAATTCAGAAGCCAATAAGCAAGAAATCTAGTAACAACCAAGTTTGATCATGACATACTTCATGGTGTCTTTCGAATAGTATGACAACAATAGACATGGATCATAGTTCAAGCTTTAACATACTTCAATTCAATCAATAACATATTCAAGAAATATTCATACTTCTGAAGTCAAGTATAACCACATTTCATTTCAAAGCTTGTCTTTCAAGTAACAATTACAAGTAGTACTTTTATGCAAGACAATTCAAGTGTAAACATTAACCATTTCGTGTTTTGCATTTCAAGCAACAAGTAAATTTCATGGTAACATTCTTAATTGTTATCTCTTTTAACTCAATCCTTGGTATATAGTTGTCTAGGTAACGTGTCACCAACCAAACTGTCACCAAATAACTAGTTACTGGTCATTACCCACCTACTTTCGCCAAAGACCATTCACACATCCCTCCTACTGTCGCCATTTACGGGACTTGGCCGTGGACCATAGTACACCCAACACAAAATAGCTCTAGACTCTATGGCATGCCATTCTACCTATGACTACTAACAACCAAGGCTTTGTTCAATTATGAATCACTTATTCAAGTGTTTCAAGTTCAAGTCAAGCAATAACTTATCCAAGGATCAATTCAAGTGATACATTGCAAGATCATGTTTCTATATATAGCCCTTACGCCATTTGAGCCTTAGCTCACCACTTCATGTATTTTCTTATGATATTCATGTAGTATTTTCATGCATTCGATTAAAGCATTTAGCCATATCACCATATCACATTTACGAGCATCATTAATATCATATAGCACATACTAGTCATTCTTCCCATTCGTCAAGATAAAAAATGCTATATTTGGTTAGGACCTAAGTCCTAACCCTATTTTTTTTTGCTACACTCACAATACGCCAAGCTATTTTTTGTCTTGAATCCAAATCCCCTTTAGTTTTCCACTAGCTTGAACAGTTATTTGTTCTTCAACAAGGTCCACTCCTTGTTCTAACAATGCACACAAGGCCATAGAATTCAAATCAGCAACTATTTAAATCATTACATGACTCCATACATTCAAGCATTCATTTCAAACATCAAGACTGTTGTTTCCAGACAGCATGTGCATTACTTGCTTAAATGTTCATATCTTTCATTCCGTATATCGAAATTTCAAACGGTTTACACCGTTGGAAAGATAATTTAATTATATTTCTAACCACATAGGCCTTGCTTTTTTATTCATTGTGAATTAATACAGTTTTCAGTCCTAAGATGCACCAAAGTATGCCACCGGACAGTTTGCTCTGTCCTTAGGGATTAATCTGTACAAACTATTTTATAACTCGGAATTCGATTTCGTTTGTTGCATACGAAACTAGACATACTCATTATTCTGTACATATAATATTTATTCCCTAATTTGATCTATGTGATTTTCTACAAATTTTTAAACTTACTGCCCGAAATAGAGTTTTCTGGACAAATTTCCATAAGATTCTAGATTCATTAGTCACTTCAATAATTCAACATGATTGTTCAACATATATTCTAATTATACATGTCTAAGTCAAAATTATGTCAAAACATACGAAAACGTGGTAATTAAGCAATATTTTTGAATCAGTTCATTAAAACATCATCTCAATAGAATTTCCAGCATATATCAATCATCAATTCTAATTATCATCTAAGTTTTTCCAGCAATTAACATAACATTTCACCATCATTTTGGTTAATGACAACATCAATTTCAAAGGGCATTTGTTTCTAACATGTTTTCACTAGACATATGTACCAATCAGTTCAACATAAGAACACATAAAAGACTCTTAATCAATTCCTAATTTCCAGCAAACAATCTAACATTTCTCCAACAAAACAAGTTGTTAGAATCACAAAATAAAAGAGGAAATTCATGAACACTAAACATTACCTTAAAGTTGAACACAATTTCAAAGCTGTACCACAATCCCCACATTGATTAAGCTTTCATTTTCTCTCTTTTCTCAATGGTGTCTAGTTTCGGTGAGAGAAGGAAATAAAGAAGATAACAACATTTGTTTGTTATTATTTTAAGGGAAGGTCCAAGTGGCCTCCTCACAAGATGTCACCTTCAAGACCCCTAATTGGAGTTTAATTCACCATGCAAGCTACAAGTTTTCTTCCTATACTTTAAGGTCACCTTAATTATGCTCTTTCATTTCTTAATCTCACAATTCAGCCTAACTAAGAACACATTTAGTCCCTATAGTTGGAGTGTCTTCTTTTTAATTTTCATTATTAGCTCCCAAAACTTTCTTTCGATTAGGGCATGGTTTAATTAGACAATAATTTTAATAGTAGTAACATCTTTTAGACCTGATTTAGCGGTGTTACAAAATTCTTGGGAAGTTAAGCATGCTTTGAAAACAAGATGATTTATCATTTTCAAACGGATTTTCAAACAATGTGAAATTCTTGGGTAGTTAAGCAGGAACTGATAATAATACAATTGTGTTAATGCTTGGGAAGTAAGCATATTTTGGAAACAATATGTTTTATGGCTTTCAAACGGGTTTTAATTTCATCATTGTTGTTTATGTGCGGCCTCACTAAGCCTTTGTGCTTATGCTCTCTTTTTCCCTTTGATGCAGAGCAATAGAGTTGATGGGCATCATTTGTTTTTCAAGGAATGTCCAAGATCAAGACATTTACTTGAGTATGAGAACTTGGTTTTAAATTCGGTAAAAAAGGCAATGTGTTACCATGTTGGGTGGTTCTGTAACCTGGATTTAATTGTATGGTGGAGTTTTATTTGTTGTGGTTTGATGGACTAATATGTTGATGGATCAAATCATGATTGGTGGTAGCTTGCATATATGTGTTTGATACTTAATGGATTTCATAGTATGCATGTAGAGTGAATATGCCTTTGCTTATGCTTCTATGGTCCAAGCATGTGTTAATTGTTAGTCTAAGTCCATTGATGTGATGCTTATGCTGAAATGTACCTTGATTTCCTTTTTGGATGTTAATTTAATTGTTTAAGGAATGCATGCCTCTAGTATTTTGATTTAACACAATTTTCCATTTGAATGTTCCTGTTTTCATGAGCTTTTGGCTTGTTTTAATCCTTGGTTTAGTGGTATAAATATGTATGGTTGTTTAAGGCATATTTGAGTTATCAATTAGATGAAAAACCAGCAAATTTGGACATTACAGGTCCAAGCATGTCGATGCATGGTCTAGTATTGGTACGGGTATATGAAAAATTGGTATGGGTATCGATATAGGTGGGAGAGTATCAATACAAGTTTTAGCTATTAGAATTTTGGATTTCGTCCATATAGCCCGCGTATCGACACTCATAGGGACAAAATCGGTACGGCCTTATGGAATATGCCACGTATCGGTATGGTGTCCCGCGTACTGATATGCTAGGGCGTTATTTCAGTTAAAGTGTTGATTAAGGTTTTGGTTTCTTTCATTTTGGTCCCTGATTGTTATGTGTGCAATTGTATGAGTTTGGTTGACCATGTTGAGCTAAAATTTGGCAAATAAACGTGTAACCTTACTAATTGAGGAATGGTAACTTCAAATTTAATTAAGTCCTCATAATTTTCTAGATTTTCAATTTGGTCCTAAAATTACAAATACGCACAATTGGATGTCGATTTGATGTCCGTTTTAGTTGAGATTTCACCCGCTGCCAGCATGCTCACCTTAGATTTTAATCATGCATTTAGACAAGATAAAAATAAAAAATGGATCTAATTTTAGTTAATAGTTCCGGTTTGTTTCGGCAAACCCAATATAGTTCACTCAGTCCGCTCTAGTGTCTAGGCCGGGTTAAGGGAGTCACAAACTATAACACCTCTACCCCGGCTAGTAGCAAACTGGCTCGGGGCATTACCAAACAAGGACATGGACATTACAAGCAAGCAATATAAGAATAAACAAGAACAATGTATGAATTGATACTCATCCTTATTAGATGAGTTACTTAACAAACAAGCAACCAAGCATTCAATACTTAACATGCAAGCAAACTCACATTTTGATTTCAAGACATTAAGGGAATTCAAATTGAACATTAAAATTTTTGCTTTCATGCTTACACTATAGGTTACTACTTCCATGATTCATTTTGCATTTTCAATCCATGTTATCATGCTTCATTCGAAAAACCTAAGGGTACAAACATGCTTCATTTCATTGATCCTAGATGTATACATGTAATATCTCATACCTAAATTAAAAACATGATTCTTTGAACATTATATTTACATGTAACTAGTTTCCATTCAAGTCACACTCTATTCCTACCCATTCGACAATCATCATACTAAAACAAAACAATACCTACATCAAGGTATATTCATACAAGACATAAAGCATTCGAATGTTAGGTCAAGCAACATGATTCATCTCATTATACTTTTAATTTAAGCATACACATGTACATAAACAAGGCATTTGAATGTTCCAAGGTAAATTAGATCAAACACTTGATCATTCCATATATAAATCCATATATGCAGCAAATACCATTCCATTGCATGAAATTTAAGTTCAATACATGTTTCATAATGTCATCCAAGATCATGACATAGTAGGCCCATACAAGAACAATGTATACAAGCTTTGAGAATTCCAAAATGCATGATCAAGATAAACTATATACATTATAGTGCCACCAATCTAGGAGATATACAAAATAAGTATGAAACCATACTTAGGCAATGCTTGTGTAACTTTCTTCGAGCTCAAGGTAACAAGCTTCAGAATCAAGCTATGAACAAATCCTTTATCCTGTTGGTTGGGAAGAATGAAAATGAGAATGATAAGTACAAGAAGGTACTTAGTGAGGTAGTAACTAGTTCTAACCATTTGTTATATCAAGTTATGTGTCAATTGAACAAGAATAAACCTACCTAAGGATTTCAAGCATTAGAGTGAAACTAGCTAAGGATTATAGCATTTGGCTAGTATAGAATACAAGAAACATGGAATCTTACTTCATGCTTTCATATCAAGAATCAAGCAAATCATACTTACAAAATAAGTAATCAAGTAAGTCATGCTTACATGACAAGTAACTTACAATTCATGGCTTTCATGTCAAGTAATATTCAATTCATGGCTTTCAAGACAATTAACATGTGATATAGGATTGTTATTCCATTTTTTATCAATTAAACAACCCCCGTGGTACTTAGTTTGTATAGGTAATGGAGTTTCCAACCAACTGTCACCACAAGATGCACCGTAGTGTCGGTCAACACTCCTACTGTCGCCAAATACCACTTACGTACCCTACGTCTGTCACCAAATAGGTGCCTTAGCCCTGGACTATAGTCCACCCTGACAAAATGAGCTCTAGACTCTAAGGCATGCCCTTCTACCTAGTCCAACTAACTACCAAGGTTGCTCGATTTACCATTTATATAAGCATAACAAGTTCAGGATCATGTCAAGCAAGTTTTTTTTCATATTAGGCCCTTAGGCCAATTGAGCCATAACTCACATATCATGTAATTCTCATGTTTCATTTCATCAAGTGGGATAACATTACAAGCAAGTTCTTTAAGTCATTCAATCTCATGCCATATCACACATTCAAGCACCAATGTTACCACTTAAACATGCTTAAACATTCGAATTAAACATGTATTCAAGGATATGATAAGGTTTCATGCATTACTAGTCATTCTTCCCTTATTAGGTCAAGTCCATATTAGGTTCATTTAAGCATTACAAGAATGTAGACAAGCATGCATTGGTTAGGACTAGAGATATAACTACACTCATACTACTCCAAGCTTAGCTATTCTTGGATCCACACTCCTTTGTTCTTGGCTTTAGGATGTTCCACTTTTTCCTCATCCACCAAGTTCACTCCTGGTTCTAACACATTATACAACAAATACATGTCAAAACAAGTTCACATAATCATTCAATCAACGCAATGTTACAAGTACACATCATATACAAATCTGGTAGCATGTTCATACACATTCTTTACTATACTTAACTACACTTATCTATACTTTAACTCATGTAACACAGGGCATAAATCAATGCCCCAAAACTGTTTACAAAACAGTTTATAAAACTGTAACAAAACAGTGTACAATTACCTAAATTGTTGTTACTAGGCAGTATGCACTCCATTTACTTAAACATGCATAACTTTCATTATGTATGTTGGAATTTCAATCGGTTTACACCGTTAGAAAGATAACGTAATTGTATTTCTAACCATATAGGCCTTGCATTTTATTTCTTTTCCAATTAATACAGCTTTTAACTTAAAGACATGGCAATTTGTTACACTAGACAGTTTGCACTGTCCCCAGTGTTTCTTCTATACAATTCATTCTAAAATCCAGAATTTTGTTATGTTTTCTCCTAATGAATTTATACATATCAAGGTGTTTTCCATAAAAATTCCATCCTTAAATTCCTTTTATAAAATTTATGGTGATTTTTCAAAGTTACTTCCCAAGATAGGGTATTATGGGAGGATTACACTAGGTTGAGTTTCTAGTTTCATAACTCATTTTAACAAGGTTGTAACATGGAAATTCAATTCATTTCCATGTTCTTACATGTCTAGGCCCGTCTAATACACCTAGAAATGTGCTTAAAATAGGGCATTATCTTGTTGAATCCAATTAGGTGCATTCATTTTCCAACAACTTATTTACTCAAATCAATCCTCAATTCATCTCCCAACATGATCAAAACAGGGCTTTACATTCAGTTAGCATGCTTAAACATTTTCACTATCAATACAGTCCAAATTCAACACTATTTTCAACCATATACATTGTCTTTATCAAATTGGCTACTAGTATTCACAATTTCAAGTTCAATTAGAAACTAACATGATCCTAACATACATAACAATCATCCTAATCAATATAGGCAACAAGAACATCATCAATTTAACCATTCTATAACATGTAAGAGTCAAGCATTATACTTTCTCCAAGATAAATTTGATCAAGGCTAAATCAAAAAGCATGAATTGAAGGTGATATTTGAAGCTTTATTCTCTCCCCTTTATCTCTCAACAATCGGCTATGGATTTTTTGGATGGAGGAAGATGAAAAAACTTTTGTTCATCTTTACCCACCTAGCCGCGAGTCATCTATCCAATATGGAACATGTTCTCTTCAAATGAGAACGTGTGTCAAGGCCTTTAATTCTAATGAAATTTACATGCAATCCCTATAGCTTTGCATGTTCACACTTCCATCCTTCCATTTAAGCATTCTAGTTTTAATTTCAATTCAATTTGGTTATAATTTAACTTATTTGATCTTAAGGATGACTAATGTTTTTTTCTTTCTTTAATTATATTAGCTCATATATTCAATTAGCCTATAGTTTAGATTGTGGTAACATTCCTAGGCCAATTTTAGGGTGTTACACAAACTCAGTCCATCAAGGCTTTTAAGAGGAGGAGGAGGAGTGACACTTCTTCTTCTTGCTCCTCTTTTCTTCCTTGCACTTCTTCTTGTGTTTGTATTTGGATTTTGAGTGCTTGCGTTTCTTATCTTTCTTTTGAAGAGAGGCGTCCTCTTCTTGCTCAAGCCCTTCTTCATTGACGGGCTCCTCTTCTTTGTTGGCATCATCGACCGTAATTGTAGTGGAGATTAACTGGGGTGGTATGTAAAACGTAGCATGCATAAACACTTGTTCTTGTAACATTCATAGTTAAATGTTTGGCATCAAAAAGTATCATAACATTTAATCTAGCCAATTCAAACGAGATATGATTCTTTTAAGGTCATTCTACCGTAAATATATTTTTAAGATGCATAATCTAAATCATGTATTCCTACTTAAAAACATTCATCATCTGATTATTATTACAAGAATTTTTTTAACTACATAAGCTAGTCCTTATGTTTAGTGTGCCTTTTCATAATTAAACCATAATCAAATTTAGTTACTTAAGCATAATCTATAATATGCATAAAATTTTGCCACAACCAGTTAACAAATTAAACATCTTATACAAATAATAGTCACCGTGATGATCAACATAGGCTAACTATTTTAATAACCATTTACAATAAAAAAGCTCATTAAACAATCAACACCCTCAAATTTTATAAACAATTACAAATGCAGTTGGCCACCATTATAGGAGTTATCTAAGATAAAAATCAATTCTTAGTTAAAGCTCTAACGAACGACTTGCAATCTTCAAGCACGATCAAATTCAAAGATATCCAAATCCTGAAAATGCATGACAATAAATGTATTGTGCCTATATAGCCTAAGTGAGGTAGTGACCTTAAAATAACAAAACATAATGGCAATGATATCGAATGGAATTTTTAAATAATACAAGTATAAAATAGCAAAATTGGTACTTATGAATTAATCTTAGCTTATACGTGGCTTTGTTTACTATAAGTTTTATCAGAGTACAAAATCTTTCAGTTCTTAATCAAAGAAATCCTTTAGAGGTTTTAATTGGTTTCTTTCGAATTCTTACCAAACTTATCAGTGTTCATAACTTATCTTATCAAAGTTTTTATCCAATTTCTTGCAAAATTCATGTCTTTTAAAACATTTGCCTTGGATCACGTTTGGTCATGTTTAGCATTGGTCTAAGATTCACTTAGCACAATGCATAGAGCAATGGCTAGTTTATAGCATAACAAACCTAACTCCTCTACTGTATCCATCCAATTGTCGCCAATCTTCTTACCATCTCCCCCGTTACCTCCTATTGTCGCCAATATGTCATATATATAGGGTCGTCACCCTTGACTCGTAGCTCATGGACTGTAGTCCAAAATTATACCTTTGCACCATACCAAAGTGTCCAAGGACTTCCATTGTTTAGGAAACTTAAATATTTTATGCTTTGAAGTTAGGAGGGATATCCTATGACACAAGTAAACTTGTTTCTTTTCTTAGTATCTTATAGCATAAGATAGGCTTTTAGTTCCTTAAAGTGTGAGCTCTTATAACCTTAAAACTTAACATTGTTTCCTGTATATTATGTTTTCAAAGGATTAAAGTTTGATACTAAATTCAAATAAAAACTTATACATAAATATAATTTAATTCAACAATTGTCAAACATCATAACATGACATAAAATGCATTCATGATACATACATAATACTTATCTTATCCATAAGACTTCAATGTCATGGATGAACCCAACCTCGGATGCTCTATGTGAGCCTTATGCAAAATGATCATATGGGATCCATACTTGAACATTTTAAGACAACAATTCTATAAAAGTAAAGCTCAGAGTGACTCCGCATCACTCATAACAAATGCAACTACACTCACCTCTTATCCCGAAGCTACGGGATACCTGAATCCATAATTACCCCTAGGTTCCAACTAACTCTTTTCTTATACTCTTCCTTATCATGATATATACCTCAAACAGAATAACAAGTCATTATAACCAATTCAATTCATTCAACTTACAAAACAGTCCTATCGACTACCAACCAATCCATATCTCAATTTCACGATTTAGCCCCTAAACATATATATATACACACAAAGCAATCCAGTTTTACTTATATACATATATGTATACTAAAAACAATCCACTTTACAATACTAGTAAGGAATGACTCCTAATTCAAGTTCAAGCATCAAATATACAACCAAGAAGAATTCATTTGAATACTTAAATCCTTTCAAGCAAGTTTTAGCATTTTCACCATGTTAAAATTTCAAGGAATCTTGACAAAATCATTATGTATACATTTTGGCTCACTCAAAATAGTCCAAATTTTTCATATGTTCAGATATATATTACAAAACAGTCCCTAATACTTAGGTATTCGATCATATATGCATAAAACAGCCCATGACACATATATAAATACTTTCGTACATGTTCAAAACAGTCTACTAGTGCTTTCAAAATATGCAAAACAATCCCTAACATACATGTATTCACATATATACTCACAAAACAATTCACTAACTTTTATATTAGTGCAAAACAGTCCATACATTAGCATACATAAATACTTCAAAACAACCCTTAACATATTTGTATTCATTCAAAACAGTCCAATATTCATGTGTATGCATGTTCATGTGCATAAATTATTCCTTAACCTTAGTTTTATATACCTCCCAAACAGTCCATATTCATATACATACTTACATATGCAAAAAAACAATCTAAAAACCAGTCCTCTAATCATACAAAGCAACCCTTATTCTAATTTGTAACACAACTGTTAAATTTTGTAGCAAAATAGTTCACACATTTTTAATTTTGTCCAACATTTCGATTAATCACAGAACAACCCCTGTCTTATTTGTAATAAAATCCTTAATTTTCAGTTTCATTCGGTAGTGTATTTATTTACAAAGCAGCCCTTGTTTTCTTATTCAAAATAGACCAAAATTCCACCTAACTATCCACATTTAACCACTAGATAACCTTGTGACCATGCAACTAAAATTTCTAGCTTAATTAACATTTCTAACAATGTTTAAGATTAGACTACAATTTCTTGATATATAATACAAGTTTGAATCCAACACTCTAATCTACTATAAGGTTGTTTGTTCGACTATGAGAGTGCCTGGAAAAAGTGGTAAAAAATGTATTGGAAATGTATAAAATAGTGCTAAGATTTAGTCTTTTGCGTGCAAGTATACACGGTGGGCAAGTACTACAACTGTAAGCTGAGTATCGATCCCATAGGGATTGACTAGGAATTTGACTACTTTGATTGTTACTTGTGAAAGGAAAGATGTTGTTTGAGTTGAAATTGGGATTGAAAACAGTTTAAAAGAAAAGAAATAAAAATAAAACAACAATGGCAAGGAGAGTGTTTAAAATGAATGATGAGCATTGGCAAGGGATGCCTGGTTTTTGCGCAATTCATGGCAACCTTCAATAATGAATGATGAGTGTTGGCAACGGATGTGATCATCTTATCCAAAGTTTGAATGTGAGCTGATTAGGTTAGGCTGACATTATCTATCGTCACTACTTCACCAACCAAGCTTCGCATCATTTTGCCATTTTTTCGGAGATTGATCCAATTACTATTTTCTCCCAGCCTGATCTGGTCCTATTTTTTGGGATCAATAGCTACTTGACCTAGCATCAAATTCCTCTTGTTTGCCAATTGAAGCTTTGGCATTATTTGGTCCATCTATGTGAACAACATCATGGCATTCTCTATGGCATTCATTCTGCGCTGCCTTGCTCTGCTCTACTCTGTCGTCTGCTATGCCAAGTCTGCAATATTGCCAAGAAAACACCCATTCACACTGGCATAGACATAAATCCTAACTCTCTACGTAAATGCATGAATTTAACAACTAAATGCAATTAAATGTACTCAAAAGCAAGCAAATGCATTGTAAAATAGGCATAAAAACAATACTTTTGAGGAGGTAACTTCATTCAAACATTCCAATGAAAATTTTATAGCATGGCTTTGCTTTTGTAATACCCAAACTGGCCTATGAGTATTTTTCATCCTCAGGGTAGACAATCTAACTTGTCTAACAAGTTAGAGACTCATTCGTTCGGAATTAACTAAAAGAGGCAATAACCAAAAGACCGAAGATATAGTCAATCAACAAAACAACACTCAAGTAATTATATAGTTTACAAGGACATAAGAATGGACCAAAGAAGTGTTAAAGAAATCGAACAAAATATCCATGCATGTTAGGTAACTTGTGACCTAAGAAAGTATATGAAATTACTACAAACATCCGTATAGTATTCAATGTAGGATCATGGCATCAGATTTTGAAAGCAACAATGTCAAATATAACAATGTACCTTGTATCTTAGCACTATAACGCGGAGAAAACTTCCTAAACAAGTATTTTACTTCAAGTACCAAATAGAGTTACGTTTCATCCAAGCATAATTCGTTCACACATGTAACAACTAACCATTGGATGATTATCTTATAATTCACCTTGAGTTTCTATTTTCCTTTACATCAAACAATCTCATACATAGTAACATCACATTATGGTTCTAAATCATAATCAACTCATTTAGAATAAGCTAGTGCATTCATATTATACCGTAGCAAGGCATCCAAACGATCACAAGTGTTTAAACAAAACACCTCGAATTATAATTCTTATCTAAATTATTTACAAGTCTACTAATCCAACTCGGATTAATACATATGTACTTCTATACTAGTGCCACCCTAGGGAGTTATCAAAATGTAGTTTCAAGCGTACATTAGAAGCTCGAGTGACCTTCTGGATCTCCTTGCAAAAGTTGGTAGGTACAAAACTAAAATATGAAATAGAGTGAGTAATGAGAAAGGTAAAATTGCAATGAATTCAAGAAATAAAATACGACATAGTAAGAGCATAATCGAGTTATCAAGGTAGATTGGCTATCCAACAGAAGGGCTTTCTATCACAATGAATCTGACCGAACATAAGATCTCTCATCTCCTAAATTATGATTTCACATAGCTTCACAATGTGTTCACCAACATACGATCACATACACAAAATTCACATTTCAAGCAACCCCTAAGGGTTGGTATAATGTCAGACAGCATTAAAAAATGCTCATTTTACAGACAATCATAATTGAAATTTCAATAACAACTAGAAACATTCTAGGCTCACCGATGTGACCACTTTATCAGCAGGCAATGACATTCAAATCATTGAATCATTCATTTTAGTATCAATCAGGGGTACAGTTGTACCTTTTAGGGGACCTTAGTCCTATAATTCAGGCTGAGCTCAGAATGTAATTCCTTTGGCATGCCAATACCGACTAAACCAGAACTGTACGCATCCTCCTAGTGTCTCTACTTATTTAAACTAGGTGCTCATGATCCATATTAGGTAAACAAGCATGTACAATCAATCCACAACATCCACGAAGCCCCCTTATGGCATTCAATTCATTGTTTGATAACATATTCAAAATTTACATTTACCATAGATGTTACCTTGATAAATGCCTTCAAGAATTTCCCAGGATACATTCAAGCAAGCAAGGCGATGAGGCCTCCTTGCCATTCAAATAGTTTAAGAATTATACAACAATTTAATTAAATTAACACAGGCTACACTCACATATGATTCCAGCTATACTTGGTCTTGGATCATAATTCCTTTTTTCCTCTCTTCTTCTTGACCAAATTCTTTGTCGTCTAATTAACAAAGTTAAATCATTCATTAGAGTAATTCCACACCATTTGACTTGTCTATGTGCTCATGCAATTTCATTTAATCAAGTTTAAGGTAATACATTCAAAACATTCATAAAACACTATATTCCTAGCCAACGATGTAGCTCAACAATAGAGGGCATTAAAATACACATAAAATAGCTCCCTAGATTTCAACAATTCGAAATTGCCCCTAATTGCTCTTAGAACCTCTCTTTATGCCAATATAGCCATCCCTTTCTCGGGTGTTAACTCAAATTTTTATTCATCCAATTATCCAAATCTAGTAATTATCAATTTAGCACCATAATGTCCCCCAACTCCAACATAGCCAAGTCTATGGCCATCATCCAGTGCGTAGTTTGTTCTGTTCGAAACAGAGCATAATTCCATTGAATTGGATTGCTTTCAAACAATTTAAAATTCACTCAATTACTCCCTTAATTCAGGTATAAGGCTATTACAAGTCGGGCAACATACATGTTATCACAAATTCAATTTGCTTTGCATCTAAACATACATAGACATATATGTATACATATATACAAGTTAAGTCATCAAATTTCCAGCATTGATAAATTTTCACGCATCTAAGCAAACATGTCAATATACATATAACATTTATTTCAAAGCTTCAACTAGCATCTTCGGTTTCTAAGGATACTAATATCTACCATTCTCTCAATCATGTAACAACACAACCTTAAACTAACAATCATAATCTAATGGCATATCATTTCCTAATTCGTAAGATTCAACATCTCTAACAAGCTATCTCAACTTCTAGTTCAAAAGGAATTTATAACAATGACTTACTTTTCTCTATAACCTTTTCCCAAATATGCATCAAATTCAACCGAAGATCTTATGAAGCTATTGCTATGGTGGAATTTCTCCTCCCTCTCTCTCTCTCTACTTGTTTCGACTAAGGGGAAATTATGAAGAACAAAGCATATTTGTTTGTCTTCAAAAGAAGATGATAGTCACCCACATGTTCAAAGTCTATAGAGCCACCTCATCAAACCATTCTTAACTTTAGAATTACCATGCAACACTCAAACTTTATAATTTAACTATTTAGTCATTTCGGTCCTACCTCCCTAGTTTCGTAGAGTTCAATTTAGTCCCTTATAATCTTTTAGCAATCATACAACTACTCTAAATATGGAGTATTATAATGTTAATTTAACTTGTAGATTGGGACGTTACAGCTTTTGTATCAATTATATACTTATATACATGCTCAAAACAGTTTCAAATGTACTTAACAAGCAATGTAATTATATTCTAGCTCCAACTCAACTATAAGATTAAACAATGATCCATTCAAACACTTGAATTATTTCAATCGAATTAGAATTCATTGCTAAGCAATCTACTGTCTTAAATAGATCGCATAAACACATAGCATGGTAATTTAGGCATGTTTAATATTCGTATGCCCAATAATTTCACTATAAACACATAATTAAGGCACAAAGAAAGAGTATACATGGTTTCTTTTCTCAAGTTACATGCCTGATTCAAACTTAGTACATGAATCGTTTAATTTATCTAGAGATAGTTTATAAAATGGATGGGTCATTAGAAACACACTCAAGACATAACACATGAGAGATTGGCAACCAATTACGAATTGAATTCTAAAATTAGAAGAAAGGAAGAGTTGCTTACCTCTTCCTTGAGATTTCCGATCAAGGTTTAAGAGGGCTTGAGTCACTTAACTAAATCATCAATTTTCCATGTAACAATTCAAGCTTTCTCTCTCTCATTCTCCATAAAAAGGTTCGATGGTGGAGGAAGAAGATGAAATGAAGAATTTTCTTTTCTTGAAGGCCGACACCTCACACATTTGCCCCCACCAAATGCACACATGTCCTAATCCTTAAAATTACTTCTTCTTTAGCATGCAAACATTAGATTTTTCATAGTATTCGATTAGGCCCCTTCTAAGGTAGCTATCTAATTTTATTTTGTCTGAAATTGGTCCTAAATTTCTTAGTTAGTCTATTAGGTGACTATTCTATAGCAATTTTACTAATGATCAATTGTAACATACTCTTAAGCCAAATGTTGGGGTATTACAATTCCTCCCTCCTTAAAATAGTTAATATATGTTGATCATCTCAGTGACTATTATGTGTAAAAGATGTTTAATTTGTTAGCTGGTCGTGGCAAAATTCTATGCATGTTATAGATTATGCTTAAGTAAGTAAATTTGATTATGGTTTAATTACGAAAAGGTACACAAAACATAAGGAGTTGCTTATATCGTTAAAAATATTCTTGTAATAACAATTAGATGATGAATGCTCTTAAGTAGGAATACATTTTTAGATTATGGATCTTAAAAATAGCTTTACGATAGAATGACCTTAAAAGAATCATATCTCGTTTGAATTGACAAGATTAAATGTTATGATACTTTTTGATGTCAAACATTTAAGTATGAATGTTACAAGAACAAGTGTTTATGCACGCTAGATTTTACAATCTAATTTGTCTATGAGAATTTAGTAGTGTAATAATTGGTTAATACGATCAAGAATGTTTATGTACTTATTAACTTGTTAATGAACTAAGCATTTTGTTGTAATCTATAATGAATATGATAAACATGGTTTATAAAGGTTTAGAATTTCATATTCGATTTTAAGTATTCGGTAGGTATGCTCGCTTTGATTAACTAATTTGGTTTTGAGGTATAAATTAATAGTTTAACGAGTTATTGACTAGAAGTTAACTTGAGACCTGAAATAAAACCCATTCAGCTAAAAGCTTATAAGTTAATGATCTTGTTTGAAAGATTATGATCTTGTTTGGACAAGCTAAAACACTATGTTGAAGACATGTCTAGCTAAAACTTAATTGTGAACATATGTATGCTTTTAAACTCTTTTGGGTAGATTGAACAGATTTAAAATGTTTATAGAGTAAAGGGAAAATTATTATGTATAATTCAATTAAGTTCATTATAAATGGAAAATATATGTATTACATCTATAATTGTTATATGAAAGTGGTTTTATGCTAGGGACAAAATGACCTAGTTGGTAATACTCTGTAAGTTAACTATTCTGATTGTTACAATAAATTTATTTGTCTTAAGTTTGACTTAAGAAATTTTGTAAGCCTCTTGAGTTATTGAAAGTTTTATTTCATTTTAATCATGAAATTTCTGTTTTTGTTTTCTCTGTTTTATTCTGCTGACATCCTCGATCTCGGTTTCCTTCTAGATCAAGTAGAGGGTGTTACATGGTACATTGTAGACTACTATTGCAAGAGGGTTGTCCTTTTGTTTATCCTTTGCAGAGACAGCTTCCACCAGTCTCACTAGAATCTCGAACAAGCTCTGGCCCTTCATACGTTGTATCCACAACCTTGGATGCAATAGACTTTCTTCAACACAAATTTCTTCATATTCAAACTTCTCGAATTGGGTGTTTTCTTCCTCATCTTCATCAATGTCTCCCACAAGAACTTCTTCTTTTTCTAAACCAGTCGAGATGACATCTTCCTCTGTTGTGACATTCAAATCAAGGGGGCAGTGTTTGATGATTGTGGACTCTCTAAGTGAATGTTGGCAAAAGGGGTAGAAGATATGTATTGGAAAAGTAATAAATCAGAGCGAAACTGAACTTTTGCACACAAGTATACACGGTCTGTAAGTAATACAACAGTTAAGCTAAGTATCGATCCCACATAGATTGTAATATACCAAATAGGGACTTAGGAGAATTTACAACTTAATTGAAATATAAGGTTGCTTTTTAAGGAAAGAATTGAGATGATAGGTGGCTAATTTGAATTCTTGCTAAGTCGAGTGCTTATTTTTTAAAAATTGGCTATTTTTGTAGCAACTCATACCTTAACGTTTGCATGCTAAATTATAAAAATCCCAAGGACTATGCTTAGGTGTCCCTTGAATTTTGGTCAAGTGAAGGGAGTTATCTTCGTCCTTCATTCATGAGTATTAATCGAATGTGATAGATAGAGAAACACTCTCAAACAATTTAGAGTAATGGTGAAGAAGGACTAGCATCAGTTGATTGAGTTGGTGGAAAATCTAGAAATTATCTCATTCCTTAGAAGGTAACGTTCTTCGTTTCAAAGCATTCACATTTGATTAATGAACATTGCTGGGATTGGTTTGAATGGAACAAGGTTTCATGCTATGAATGAAGTTTGAAATCAATTGTAGTGTGTTAGAGGAATTAGAATGAAATAGATAAGGATTTGTTGTATGTATCACATGACACATTGTTGGGTTAGTGGTTGATGTTCGATTGGTAGACTAGATTGTCTTTGATTCATTCTTTTTGGTTGCTTGAGTGTATATTGGTGATTGGGATCATAAATACTCTGTTGGAAAATGCTAAAAAATTATATATATATATATATATGAAGGTAGACTAATCGATATGATAATTGTAAAACCGAGCTGTTTGTAGGTGATGTGGATGTGTTATAAAACTGTTTTGGTTGTTCTAATTTGTGCCAGATTTAGGGTTGATTAGATTAATTAATTTACCAAGAAAACATTTTTTTGGAGGTTAATGAAGTTGTTCTACCATTTAGACTAACAACCGAGACTGTTTTATTATCTGAATTATTGATTATGGTTAGAATGGAAAAATAAAGCTTAGGGACTATTTCGGCTCATATAGATTGAACCGTTTTGGATCTATCCTATTTTGGATTAAGTTGCATAAGAATTCAAGAATGAAATTTATGTATAATGGTTCATTAAGGGGCTGTTAAATGATTTTAAGATATAAGGTTTTAAATGAATTGTTTAGGGACATGTTTGAGGAAATTGAAACTGTTTTAATGCTAGTTACGGCTCACTGGTTGTGATTTAAGTGTTTAATGAATTAAATAGGTAAAATGAATACAAAAGTGTAAGAAAATGACTATAAAGCACAGTCTTGAAATGCTCTATTAGTATGATTCTGTTTGTTTAATTTGAAAGGCTGTTAAAAAAAGGAGTTGGTCCCTAGCGCGAATCTTGATAAATTCATAAGATTAATAGGACATTGTTATGTTACATGTTAGAAGATCAAGAGGATACGGATGGCAAAAGGGCTGTTGTAGATCCAGTCAACGATAGGAAAAAAGGGATCGTGATACGGGAGCATCAATAGCTTGGAAACTACCGTAAGTGTAACCTAGATTGTATGTTTGAATGTTGCTGCCCTATTGTAAATAAACTATGCTAATTTCATTAAAGAGAATGCATTGCATCTCAGCTTGACTTAGATATGACCGATTGTTTGTCAAGGTAGGTATTTTTGAGGTAAACCAAATTAGTTATACTACTTGATCTTGTTACACATACTATTAAATGTGAAACTAATCTTGAATGGAAAAGTAGTATGAGTGTATAATTGGAATACGGAACTTAATGCCTCTTGATTTAATCAAAATAAACTTAAATAATAAAGCCTTGATTCGAGTTAGTTTGACACAATTGGCATGGCATAGAGTCCGTCGAGCTCGTTAGTTAGGACTACGGTCCCTCGTTGTTAAGATCAAGTGATCTTTTAGTACCTCTGGTACTCTTGTATGATAATAATGATTGAATTAGCACCTTGTATGCCCTTGATATGGTACTATGTGTACAATTGCTAATGTTACACTTATTAAGGACTTGTGTGTCTAGTAACTGTCGATCAAGGCTCATGATAATTAAAATACCTTATAATGAATTCAATTATTACAATTTGTGTAAACGAACTACCTTTCTTGTATAATGGATTGAATCTAAATCCTTTGAGATGAGAATGGACTATATGTCCCATAAAATTGATAGTTGTATGCCTGATTGTAGAAATCCTTGGAAAAAAATCAAAATAAACTGCATGTTTATCAAGTCCATGTTTGTGTATAGTAATAGAACCTTATTTGAATGAAATGAACGATATATTGATCTCTATATGAAATGTAATTATGCTTGTTTGATATTGATTGTGGAAACTTTTAAGTGGCCTTGAATACAAGCATGATAGCACTAGTCATCATGGATATTGGTCAATTCGAAACACATTAGGAAACTAGTTTAGTGAATGCTTATACATTGCTTTCAAACTATTGTCCTTGATCTCATTGACTCTCCTAAATGCGTTCCAGGTTAACTTTGGTGCTAGTAGATTTGAATCCGGGGAGCATAGCAAGATCACAAGAAATTTAAGCGTATGTTTTGTTTATCTAATTTGACTCCTAGGATGGAGGCACTTACTGTTATATATGCTTTTGTTGACTTCTTGGTATGCAACTAAAGATATTATATATTTATGATGGTATGTAAATATGTATTAAACTATCTATGGATTATCATGAAGTGGTTGATGTATGTTTATGTATGTTACGGTTGTTGAGCAAATAGTTGATAGCAAGTTAGGTTCTTGATAGATCATTGATGATCTGTTGAGCTTGCACTAATATAATGACATTTGTATTTTTGGTTGTTAAACTTTAAGGCCATCATGTTAAACAAAGTTATTGTTTGTTAGACTTGGTTGCTTGTGACTTAAACTTTTGAAGTACAAATATGAAGAATAGATGGATGCTTGAATGTATTTGAAGGATATCACTCCTATGTAATAGGTTATTTAATGAAAAAAGGTTAAAAAGCTTAACTAGTCGAAATGTTTATACAATCCAAGAATAATTTCTATTTGGAAAATGAACCTAAAACCTATTGAATTTTCTGAGCTTTCTTGTAACATGTCAATCCTTGCTTCTTTTTGTATGCTTTATAGTGTTTTAAGCCAATTTACATCTAGTCTTGTTTGTTTATGCATGTTAATCCCTTTGCTAATTCGAATGCTTTAGGAAATAAATCTTCTAGTTTTATGTTTTCGATTTCTAACTTGTTTAACAAGTTAGCTTCTTTGTAATCTCTTAGCTCCTTAAACCCGATGTACTACGAAGCTGGGTGAGGGGTTTTAAATTTGGTAGTCAGAGCTAAGGTTTAGTCGGTCCTAGGACTAAACCAGTTTCGATTACATCTTTTGTTAATTTGTGCCACGTAGGAGTCAATTGTAATTTATACTTGTTATCTTGCTTATCATAATCTCCGTTGAATGCTGTTGATCTTTTTAGATGTCTGAGACACATCTAGGAAGGGACAAAGATAGTCATACAGCTTCCTCCAATCAAAAGGGAAGTGTAAGAATGAATCAGGAATAGTAGGATCCCAAAAGCATGTTGAACCTCAACCTAAAGCTCCTCAAATGAGTCCGATTCAAAAATAATGCTTCTTGAGCATGAACGAGATCTTCAATCAATTTTTTGCCTCATTGAAGCAAAACTCTTCTTCTGCACCTGCAGTAAGACAAAGTAGAGCACCTATTGACAAGCTTGCTCAACATCGAGCCTATACCTTCTCAGGGACTGATGATGAAAATCCTGAAGTGATTGAGTATTGGCCCGAGACTACAATCAGAATCTTAACAAAACAACTTCAATGCTCAGATAAGCTTAAACTTGAATGTACCTTTTTCTTGCTAGCCGATAAAGCCCTTACTTGGTGGCAGACCACAACTTTAACTGCTCTGGAAACATTTTGTTGATTGGGAATTCTTTCTCAAAGAATTACATAAAAAGTATATCAGTGAGCAGTATTTGGCAGAACGAAGAAGGTATTTCTTGTATCTCAAGAAAGGAGGCAAGCCTATAGAATAATACGTGAGTGAATTATGCAAGTATTGTAAGTATGAATCGGAGTATATAAAGAAAGAATAAGACAAGTGTCGTATGTTCATTGATGGTTTGAATGATGAACTAAGCCCTATGTTTACGGCTCTTGGAATTACCAATTTTTAAGAATTAGTGAATCGGGCAATTGCCACTGAAGCAAAGATAAAGCCATTTGATAAAAGGAAAGAAAGCTACTTCAAAAGGGACAAAACACAAAGAAATGATAATAAGCCTTCCTGGTCGTCCAAGAAACTAAAATAACAAGGAGGGAACTCCTCGGGTCACCTTTCTCCCCCAAAGGGTAATTTTATATCCAAGCCCCAAACTTTGATCAAGACTTCTGCACCTACTGTATCGGTGAATAGCTGGGGGATCTCTAGTAGAGAATCTCAGTCCCGGTTTTGCAATTTTTGTCAGAACTATCATACGGGACTTTGTAGAAAATAAAACAATGCATGTTTACAGTTTGGAGGATTAGATCATTTCATCAAAGATTGTCTAAAAAATATAAACAAGACTCCTTCTCTTACTCCCTCCAATATCAATTCAAATAAACCATTTTGGGGTAAAGGACCAAAACAAGCTCAATCTGGGATTTCAGGAAGAGGCTAAAATCAAGCCCCTACTTCCACTCGTCAAGAGTGTATATCCCCAGCTCGAGTATATCATGTTCGGGGATGGGAGGAAGAGGACTCTCCCGATATCATTGCAGGTACTACCGAACTTTATAATCAACCAGTTTATGCCTTGTTTGATTCGGATTAAACCCACTCTTTCTTATGCTCCAAGTTAATTGAAAAGTTTAATTTGACCCCTGAAATTACTGATTGCAATTTGGTAGCAACATATCCTTTAGGGGATAGAGTCTCTGTAAATCAAATGTGTAAAGATTGTCCCCTGTTTATTCAAGGCATCCATTTCCCTGCAAACTTGTTAGTACTAGCCTTTGATGAATTTGATCTAATATTGGGATTAGATTGGGTAACCAAACACCAGGCTTGGGTAGATTGTTGTCGTAAATGACTCTTTTTGCACGGGTTAGGAAAGGAATCCATAACCTTTCTAGTCAATAATGTAGAACCTACAAAATCAATCTTTGCCCTTATTTTTGAATTGAACAAGACTCAACCGGGTCTAGAATCTATTATAATTGTGTCTCTTTTCCCTGATGTTTTTCCCGAGAACTCCTGGGCTTGCCACCAATACGAGAGCTGGAGTTCAAGATCGATGTTCAACAAGGATCCCATCCAATATCCATTTCTCCTTATAGAATGGCACCAGATGAATTAAAAGAGCTCCAGAAGCAGCTGTATGAACTGTAGGATAGAGGCTTCATTCGGCCAAGCTCATCTCTGTGGGGAGCCCCGATTTTGTATGTCAACAAGAAAGACAAGACGATGAGGCTATGTATTGACGACCGGTAACTTAATCAGATCACTTTCAAAAAACAAGTATCCCTTGCCCAAAATTGAGGATCTATTTGATCAACTTAGAGGTGCAAGCGTATTCTCAAAGATTGATCTTCAGTCTGATTAATATCAAATGAGAGTGAAATAAGCTTATGTGCCTAAAACATCATTCAGGACCCGATATGGTCATTTTAAGTTCCTTGTTAAGCCTTTCAGTTTAAATAATGCCCCAACTGCATTTATGGAGCTAATAAATCGGGTTTCCAAACCCTTCTTGGTCACGTTGTAGTAGTGTTCATCGATGACATACTCGTATACTCAAAAAATAAAGACGAACATTCTAAACACCTTTGAATAGTGTTGCAAACTCTTCGGGAACACCGGCTTTATGCAAAGTTGACGAAGTGTGAGTTATGGCTATCGGAGGTATCCTTTTTAGGCCATGTAATCTCAGCCGATGGCATTAATGTAAACCCAAAAAAGATTCAAGCCATAGTAGGTTGTTTACCTCCCAAAAATTTTTGGGAAGTTAGAAGTTTTCTCGGTTTAGCCGGGTATTACAAAAGATTTGTAAAGGGGTTTTCAACCTTGGCTTCAGAATTAAACAAATTACTTAGAAAGAAAGAAGGCTTTGTTTGGTCAAAAAGACAACAATAAATTTTGATCAAGTCAAGCAAGCCTTTACTCATGCCCCATTTTTTATCCAACCTGAATCGGGAAAAGATTACTCAATCTTTAGTGATGCATCTCATTTAGGACTCGGGTGTGTCCTTATGCAAGATAGCAAAGTAGTGGCATATGCATCCCAATAACTCAAACCTCACGAAGCAAAATACACGACTCATGCTCTAGATCTTGTAGTGTTTGTTTTTGCTCTCAAATTTTGGAGACATTATTTGTTCAGGGAATGGTGTTATTTATTTACTGGCCACAAAAGTCTCAAGTACATTTTGACACAAAGACCTGAACCTCCATCAAAGAAGATGGCTTGAATTGTTTAAAGATTATGACTTGATCATAGATTACCATCCCGGGAAAGTGAATGTTGTAGCTGATGCACTCAACCGCAAACACTCGAATGGTAAGGATTTCTTTTTGAATCCTCTTGCCCTTATTTGAATTCAAATAGAATATAAATCGAGCCTATCTTATATTCTTACAAACATCTCGAAAATTTCTCTTGTAGCCCTGGTTGCTATCAATTCTCACTTTAGGCTTCAAAAGAACCAAAGGTTTCTATCTGAAATTCAAGTTTCATCCAATCTTATGAATAGAATCAAGATTTTAGAACAGTCTGATCCCGAGATACAAAAAATTTGAGTAGTTTAAAAGTCGAATCTCACTATGATTTTATTCTAAAGCCGAATGGGTTACTATACTTCAAAGATAGAGTTTGTGTCCCTAATGATGAGAATTTGAGAAGAGAAATATTAACCGAATCTCATCAAAGTCCCTTTTCAATCCATCCCAGGTCAATTAAGATGTACAAAGACCTAAGAGATCTATATTGGTGGCCAGGAATGAAGAAGGATATTGTTGAATTTGTTACCCGATGTTTAACTTGTCAAAGAATCAAAACTGAACATCAAGTCCCTATAGGACTCTTGCAATCTATCAAGCTTCCTAAATAGAAGTGGGAACATATCACTATGGACTTTGTTAGTGGTTTACCCTTAACATAGAAAAAATGATGTTGTGTGGGTAATTGTAGATAGGTTGACCAAATCGGCCCATTTCTTGCCCATTCAAATAACCATAAGCCTAGAACAGTTGCCAAGGATCTACATCAAAGAGATAATTAGATTACATTGAGTCACAGTCTCTATTACATCTGATAGAGACTCCCGATTTACTTCCATGTTATGGAAAGCTCTACAGCGAGCCTTGGGATCAAAAATCAACTTGATTACTGCTTTCCATCCTCAATCTAATGGTCAGTCAGAAAGAGTAATCCAATTTCTTGAAGACATCTGTAACATACTCTAACCACCCTAGTAGGATTAGATATGTTACTATAATTACAATCAATGATTCATTCAATTTAAGGTAGTGAGTTCAATTTGTTTTAAGTCATTCTTGCTCATTAAGCAATTGTTCGTGTAGGAGAGGATGCAATAAAAATAAACAATGCATGATGCACCTATTAGATATATTAGGACCCATAATGCAATATGTTATCATAATCAAAACCATTTAAGACTTACTTGATCTCCAAGAAACCATTCGAACTAAATGAGAAACCTGATAGATAATTTCCATTCAATGTAGCTATTAAGCATAACAATAGGCGATTTACATGATTTACTTAAGTAACCTTAATCAAACATATAAGCTTAAAATGTTATATACATCATTCGGCTAGTACTATATGTGACCAAAGTGGTTCAATCCAATATCAATACAAGGCTTGAAGTTTAAACAAGCTTAACCATCCAATTCTACTACTTTAGGCCTAACATATCCTTTGAACATAATCAATGTCTCAATACACAAGCAATCTCACAAGCAATGTTCAATAGTTCATGGCATTTCATGTTTTCTTTACAATCAAGCAATATCATAAGCAATGTTCAATCAATGTTTCAACATCAATATTTCATGTCATTCAATTTTCCTTTACTATCAATCAATGCAATTCAATGTAACAATAGGTTCAATGTACATGAGTTATTAGTTCATTTTAGGTATAGCCTTGAGAATCCATTACTTAGTCTAGATAATCGAGTCTCCAACCAAATTGTCGCGAATAACAATAGTCAATATGGTACATAGTACCGGTCAAATCCCTCCTATTGTCGCCAATGACCAATAACAATACTTCCCTCCTACTGTCTCCAATTAGAGACCAATGTCACGGACCGTATTCCACCCTGATAATGAGCTCTATAGACTCTATGTCATGCCAACTATATCTAAGATCGACTCGAGACCAACACTTACAATAGTTATCACTTTCAATCAATTAGAAGCATGATTCAATTCAATGTGCACATTTTGTGCCAATATCCCTTTCAATTAAATATGGTTCAAGCTAATAACAATATCAATATTTCAATAGTCCATGAAGGTGTGTCAATCAATATGTTATTAAACAATGTATTGAGTTATTTTAACTATAACATCATGCTTCATTTCAATATAGTTCAATTAGGCAAGAAGCATATCACGACAATCAATAGTAATTCAAGCATGCTTCACAATCATGTAACCACACAAAAGAGCATTTACCTTACTAATGCTCCATAGCAAGCTCATTACACAATTATACTAAGAATCAATAAGAAGTACAAATCAAAAATGGACTTGGAGAGGTTACCACCCTCTCCAAACTTTAAACTACACTCACAGGAATTTTTCGAGCTATTGTCGATTGCGGATTGCAATCCCTTTCCCTTTACTAGCTTGTTGATCTAAGTGAGCCTCTTTTTCCTCAATTTCCACTTAATCTAACATTCATACAGTGCATAGTGTATTAGATATAATCCAGCAACCAAGTGAGTCATTATGTGACTCCATATACTCAAGCATTCAATTCAATACAAACATCAAGATTGTTATTGCCTGGCAGCATGTGCACTACATACTTAAATGTTCATATCTTTTATTCTGTATGTCAGAATTTCGAACCGTTTACACCGTTAGAAAGCTAATTTAATTATACTTTTAACCATATAGTCCTTACAATTTGACTCATATTGAATTAATACAGTTTTTTATTTAAAGGTAGCTCAAATTGTGTCACTAGACAGTTTGCACTGTCCTTAGAAATTAGTCTCTACCAACTGTTTTATAACTCAGAATTCGATTCCATTTGTTGCATACATAACTAGACATACACATGATTCTGTTCATATAATATTTGCTCCCTAATTGGTCTATGTGATTTTCTATAGATTTTTAAACTCACTGCCCAAAACAGAGGATCATGGACAACTTTCCTTTAGCTAGATTCTAGCTTCTTTAATCACTTAGACAGGGATCCTAGCATGATTGTTCAACATATATACTCATTCATACATGTTTAGGTCAGTCCAATTATGTGTCAAACCTATAAAAACATGGAAATTGAGCAATATTTTCAATTTGATTCATTAAGACATCAATTCACTAGAATTTCCAGCAACCACACTTTCAATTCACATATCAATCATCCAATCTAATCATCATCCAAATTTTCTGGCAACTACCATAGCATTTCACCATCAATTTGGCTATTGACAACATCAATTTCTCCTACTCATTCGAATGTCACAATCAATTTCATGGATTGATCAATCAATTGAACTTTTGAACTAGTTCATAGCATCAATTCGCTAACTATTCATCAAATTCATGTAATCCAAGCAAGAACCCTAATTCTACATGCATCATTTGAATCTATAATGCATTTAGGAAGAGATTTTACCTTCCTATCAAGATTATATGAATGCTAGCAACTCCAATTTCTCCAAATTTTAGGCTTGCATCAATGAACATGGAGTTTTCTCTCTCAATTTCTTTCCTCTCTATTTTGTTCATATGGTTCGGCCACAAGGAGGAAGATGATGATAGATCATCAATTAATTCCTCCATAAAATGACTAATTTGTCCTTAGTTATCCACTAATTAATGACATGTGTATGGGCATTTTAGGAATGTAAGAATTTTGCATGCATTCCTTCAATTTGTCACTTGTTTTGGTTTGGTCACTTATACATTCGGTTACCACTTTTCATTTATAGCATTCTAGTCCTTAGTAACTAGACCTAGTATCTTGTTCTCAATCAATTAGGGATCAAATGAAGGCATTGTAGTAACTTCTTTTACACTAGTTTTAAGGATATTACAACCCCCCTCAAAGAAATTCGTCCTCAAATTTACCTGAGGGGAATAGATGAGGGTACTACTTTCTCATCGTTGCTCCGAGTTCCCAAGTGGCTTCTTTTACATTGCGATTCTTCCATAAAACTTTCACCAATGGCACAGTCTTATTGCGAAGTCTCTTGACTTATTTATCAAGTATATGAATTAGCTCTTCATCGTACGATAGATCAGGATTAAGTTCCACATCATCAGGTTCTAGAACATGTGATGGATCTGATCGATATTTCCTCAACATCGATACATGGAAGATGATGTGGATTCTATTAAATTTAGCAGGGAGTGCTAGCTTGTAAGCAACTAGACTGATCTTTTCTAAGACTTCAAAAGGTTTGATGAATCGAAGGCTTAGCTTACCCTTCTTCCCGAATATGAGGATTTTCCTCTAAGGAGATACCTTCAACAATACGTAATCTCCCACTTGATATTCAATGTTTCTTCTCTTGAGATCGGCATAAGCCTTTTGCCTGTCATAGGCCTCATTCAGTCTACTATGGATCACCTGAACTTGATTTTCAGTTTCACGAAGCAATTCAAGTCATAAGACCTTGTTTTCCCCCAATCTAGACCAGCATAGGGGAGTTCTACATCTCCTGCCATACAATGCTTCCAGTATGGCCACTTTGATAGAAGCTTGATGGATGTTGCTGTAGGCAAACTCAGCTAATGGTAGAGATTTATGCCAATCTTTACCGAAGTCAATAATGCAAGCTCGAAGCATGTCTTCAAGCACTTGGATTACCCTTTTAGATTGTCCATCAGTTTGTTTTATGGATGGAAGGCAGTGCTAAGGTTCAGCTTAGTTCCCATAGCTTCTTGAAGTGCCCTCCAGAAACGAGAAGTAAAACGAGAGTCTCGATATGATATAATAGATCTTGGAACACCGTGAAGTCTGATTACTACTTTCAAGTATAATTTAGCTAGCTGTTTGAGGCTCGTGTTCATTCGAACAGGTAGGAAGTGAGCCGATTTAGTGAACCTATCAATGATCACCCAAATAGCATTATTTTTCCTCGGTGATAGAGGCAACCCTGATACGAAGTCCATTGTTATACACTCTCACTTCCATTAAGGCATTCGATTGGTTGAAGGAGTCCAGTAGGTAGTTGGTGTTCGGCCTTCAACTTCTGGCAAATGAGGCACCTCAATACAAAGTCAAAAATATCGGCCACCAATAGACTTCCTTTAAGTTCTTCTACATCTTGATCACTCCCGGATGTATGAAAAAGGACTACTATGTGCTTCTTGAAGCATTTCTCCCTTAAGGATTGGATCATTGGCTACACAAACCCGATTCTTGAAGTAGAGCACACCATTCGATTGAAGTGAGAATTTAGTGCTTGGTTTGGAATCAAACTCTTTCAATATCTTCTAAAGTTTGGGTCATTTTGTTGAAGCTCTTTGACCCTCAAATTCAAGTCGGATTGAACTTGAAGTTCTGCCACATATCTCCGATTCTATAGGAGCTTAAATTGGCATTGAAAGTAGTTGAAGCTATAATTAAAGGATTTCAATTAGTTGATTCATATCATCCATTTGAATAGGGGATAAACAATGTTGGAGATTCGTATTCGATCTTACCAATGTTGGAGAAACAATTTTCTCTTTTGGCAATCTACCCAAGCTTGATGCCTTCCTAACCAATCTAATCCTAGAATGAGATCGATTTCAACAAAAGGCAATAACAATAGGTTGTCTAGGAAAGGGATGCCCTAAATAAACAAAGGGCGATCCTTACATATTTTATACCATGATCGATGTTTGGAGTGTATCTTATTGTATAAGCAATCTTACTTGTCTTTTACTTGATGTCTTTTTTAAAAATTCAATCAATCATTTTGGTTCCTTCCAATGTCTTTCAATATCATGGGTCTAAGATTCAATATTTGTATGATAATTGATTATTTCTCTCTTTAATAAAAGACTCCAACATTCATAGTTAGCTGCCTTATGCGAGCCTTTAGTATATGATCATGATTCACACATATTACACAACCAAGCAATAATGGGAATGACACTGTGTCACCCGAGACATGTGCAACTACACTTACGTTGAATAGGATGGACCACAGGAACTTCTTGCTGAACTTGTTAAGGTTCAGCAGGCTTCTGGGGATCCTTATTCATCCTTACGCTCCCTCCCTCATTGGAGGAGCCAGTTGGGCTTTCATTATCCTTAATAACTAGACCTAGTATCTTATTTTCAATCAATTAGGGATCAAATAAAGACATTGTAGTAACTTCTTTTATAATAGTTTTGAGGATATTACAACATGCTACGGGCTTGTATAGTTGATTTCGAGAAAGACTTGGAAAAATCCTTACCTTTAGCTGAATTTGCTTACAATAACAGCTATCACACTTCTATCCAAATGGTTACAATCGAAGCTCTCTATGGTAGAAAATGCATAACACCCTTGTGCTGGTCAGAATTGGTAGAAAATAAAGTATTGGGACCTGATTTGTTAAAAGAAACAGAAGAGCATATTGAAATCATTCATATCCGACTCAAAGAAGCTTTTGATAGACAAAAAGCCTATGCAGATAAGAGAAGAAGAGATATTCAATGTGATGTGGGAGATCGAGTCTTCTTAAAGGTCTCTCCATGGATGAAAATCTTCAGATTTGGAAAGAAAGGAAAGCTTAGTCCCTCTTTTATCAGACCTTTTGAAGTAATTGAACGAGTTGGTTCTGAAAGTTACAAGCTAGATCTTCCTATTGAATTCAATAAGATTCATAATGTCTTTCATGTATCTATGCTTCGTAGATATCGATCAGACCCTTCTCATATTCTTGAGCTTGAAGACATGGAACTTGATCCCAATCTAACATACGAAGAAGAACTAGTTCGAATTCTAGATCGTGAGACCAAGAGACCTCGAAACAAATCTGTAACTCATGTTAAGGTTCTATGGAGGAATCACAAGGATAGTGAAGCTACTTGGGAACCCGAATCTATCATGAGAAGCCAATTCCCTCATCTATTTCCCTCAGGTAAATTTGAGGACAAATTTCTTTAAGGGGGAATTTGTAATATACCAAATAGGGGCCTAGGAGCATTTACAACTTAGTTGAAATACAAGGTTACTTTTAAAGCAAGAATTGAGATGATAGGTGGCTAATTTGAATTCTTCCTAAATTGAGTGCTTATTTTTTAGAAAGAGACTTTTTTTGTAGCAACTTATACCTTAATGTTTGCAAGCTAAATCATAAAAACCCCAAGGACTACGCTTAGGTGTCCCTTGAATTTCGGTCAAGTGAAGGGAGTTATCTCCTTCGTTCATTCATGAGTATTAACCGAATGTGATAGCTATAGAAACACTCTCAAACAATTTAGAGTAATGGTGAAGAAGGACTAGCATCAGTTGATTGAGTTGGTGGAAAATCTAGAAATTATCTCATTCCTCATAAGGTAACATTCTTCCATTCAAGTCATTCACATTTGATTAACGAACATTGTAGGTATCGGTTCAAATGGAATAAGGTTTCATGCTATAGATGATGCTTGAAATCAATTGTAGAGTGTTAGAGGAATTAGAATGAAATAGAAAAGGATTTGTTGTATGTATCACATGACACATTGTTGGGTTAGTGGTTGATGTTCGATTGGTAGACTAGATTGTCTTTGATTATTCGTTTTGGTTGTTTGAGTGTATATCGGTGTTTGGGATCGTAAATACACTGTTTGAAAATGCTAAAAAATTATATATATATGAAGGTTTACTAATCAATATGATAATTGTAAAACCGGGTTGTTTGTAGGTGATGTGGATGTGTTATGAAATTGTTTTGGTTGTTCTGATTTGTACCAGATTTAGGGCTGATTAGATTAATTAATTTACCAAGAAAACATTGTTTTGGAGGTTAATGAAGTTGTTCTACCATTTAGAGTAACAACCAAGACTGTTTCAGTATCTGAATTGTTGTTTATGGTTAGAATAGAAAAATGAAGCTTAGGGGCTGTTTCGGCTCATATAGAATGAACAATTTTGGAGCCGTCTTGTTTTGGATTAAGTTGCATAAGAATTCAAGAATGAAATTTATTTAAAATGGTTCATTAAGGGGCTGTTAAATGATTTTAAGATATAAGGTTGTTAAATGAATTGTTTAGGGACATATTTGAGGAAATTGAAACTGTTTTATTGCTGGTTAGGGCTGTCTGGTTGTGATTTAAGTGTTTAATAAATTAAAGAGGTAAAATGAATAAAAAAGTGTAAGAAAATGACTATAAAGCACAATCTTGAAATGCTCTATTAGTATGATTGTGTTTGTTTAATTTGAAAGGTTGTTAAAAAAGGGAGTTGGTCCCTAGTACGAATCTTGATAAGTTCATGGGATTAATAGGACACCGTAATGTTACATGTTAGAAGATCAAGAGGATCGGATGTCAAAAGGGTTGTTGTAGATCCAATAACAGATAGGAAAAAGGGGATCATGATACGGGAGCATCAATAGCTTGGAAACTACCGTAAGTGTAACCTAGATTGTATGTTTGAATGTTGCTGCCCTATTGTAAATAAACTATTCTAATTTTATTAAAGAGAATGCATTGCATCCCAGCTTGATTAAGATATGACAAATTTCTTGTCAAGGTAAGTTTTTTTGAGGTAAACCAAATTAGTTATACTACTTGATCTTGTTACACTTTACAATTAATTGTGAAACTAGTCTTGAATGGAAAAGTCGTATGATTGTATAATTGGAATAAGGCACTTAATGCCTCTCGATTTAATCAAAATCAACTTAAATAAGCAAGCCTTGATTCGAGTTAGTTCGACACAATTGGCACGCCATAGAGTCCTTCGAGGTTGCTAGTTAGGACTACGGTCCCTCGTTGTTAAGATCAAGTGATCTTTTAGGACCTTTGGTACTCTTGTATGATAATAATGATAGAATTGGCAACTTATATGCCCTTGATATGGTACTATGTGTACCCTTGCTAATGTTACACTTATTAAGGATTTGTGTGTCTAGTAATTGTCGATCAAGAATCATGATAATTAAAATACCTTATATTGAATTCATTTATTGCAATTTGTGTAAGCGAACTACCTTTCTTAGATAATGCATTGATTTTAAATCCTTTGAGATGAAAATGGACTATATGTCCCTTGAAATGGGTAGCTTTATGCCCGTTGTAGAAATCCTTGGAAAAATCAAAATAAATTGCATGTTTGTCAAGTCCATGTTTGTGTATTGAAATAGAACCTTAATTTGAATAAAATGAACGATATATTGATCTCTATACGAAATGTAATTATGCTTGTTTGATATTGATTGTGGAAACTTTTAAGTGGTCTTTAATACAAGCATGATAGCACTAGTCATCATGGATATTGGTCAATTCGAAACACATTACGAGACTAGTTTAGTGAATGCCTATACTTTGCTTTCAAACTATTGTCCTTGATCTCATTGACTCTCCTAAATGCGTTCCAAGTTAACTTTGGTGCTAGTACATTTGAATCCAGGGAGCACAACAAGATCACAAAGAATTAAAACGTATGTTTTGTCTATCTAATTTGACTCCTAGGATGGTGGCACTTACTGTTATATATGCTTTTGTTGACTTCTTGGTATGTAAATAAAGAGATTATATATTTATGATGGTATGTAAATATGTATAAAACTATCTATGGCTTATCATGAAGTTGTTGATGCATGCTTATGTATGTTATGGTTGTTGAGCAAATAGTTGATAGCAAGTTAGGTTCTTAATAGATGATAGATGATCTGTTGAGCTTTCTTGAATATCGTGTTAATTTCCTTGCTTGTGCATGTTAATCTCCTTGCTTTATTTTGAATGCTTTAGCAAATAAATCATCTAGTTTTATGTTTTTGATTTCTAACTTGTTTAACAAGTTAGCTTGTTTCTAATCTCTTAGCTCCTTAAACCCAGTGTACTACTAAGCTGGGTGAGGGGTTTTACATAGATTTACTTGGAATTCAATTGTTTGATTGATACTTGCAATGGAAGACAAGATGTTTGTTTTGAAGATTGTTTTGGAGTTAGTAAAAAGAAAAGAAAAATAAAGTAAAACGTTGGCAAGGAAGGTCTTTTAATGAGTGATGTGTGTTGGCAGGGAATGCCTGGTTTCTACGCTTTACATGTCGTGCCAGCCTTTAATGTCAACCTGTCTTGGCATTGTTTTCCGAGTAGATTCAAAATTATTAAAGCCTCTTTCGATGGTCATTGCCCTAAGTCGATCATAGAAAAACCACTATATCTCTATAGTGCATTTTTTAAAATAAACCGATTTGCTTTAGAAACAATCTATACTTCTAAGGGGTAGATATCACTCCCAAAGTAAGTTCATCTACTTGAATGACTTCTCTCGAAGCTTCTCTCCTTAGTATTTAATAACTCAATCGTTACCACCCCAAGCCTGTTAAGATATTGAGGAACAATAGGCCAATAGTGCCAGCTCTCGCTTGGCAGAGTATTTAGGAAAAATTCAATTATGCCAAATAGAAAAATTTTGCTGAAACATATTTATCATTAAAGAAACTAAAGCATAAAATCAACGTTTAAACCAAACATCCCCCACCAACTTTGAAATTAGTTCATGGTGAGGGATTTAACCAACAAAACCATAACCGTTTTCAAATACATCGTCATAAAAACAAAAGTAAAACAACTTAAAACCAAGAGAATAGGCACGAGGGGCCTCTCGGTGCAGCCCTCAAATCCAGGCTCTCGGACAAGTGGTTGAACCATCTTCATCAGTGCATGTAATATCCCACTATATAGCCTAGAATATGATCCACTGTGTCTATGATTTAATTGAATCTTCATTGGAGTGAATGGAGTATAGGGACCAAATTGATCTATTGATTAATGTAAGTGATTATGTTAAGAGGACCAAATCGTAAAAAAACTAAAAGAATTGGAATGCATGCTAAAACATAGAGAAAAAATAAGGATATGGCCATGTGTCCCTTCTTGTGTGTTTCAGTAAAATGAGTTAGGAAGCCATTTCCTTCTCTCATTTTTTGTGATTGCCGAATGAAACTAGAAAGAGATCAGAGTGAGAAGAATTTTAAAGCTTGAGAGATCAATCTTTGATGAATGATTTTCGAGATTTAATCGACTAGCAATCTAAGAAGGTATGAAGTTCTTCCTTGCATGTTCAATTGGTTCCTTTGAATTGTGAAAATTTCTCGAAAATGGTCGTTGTACGATTTGTAGCTCGGTTTAAAGTTTTGCATCATAATTGATAGTTAGATGGTAGAATAGATTAAACAATTTATTAGAGGATCTTGGAGAAACCTTATGATTAAGTCTTGGCTCATTCGAAATTATGCTTATTTTCTAAAGGGGATGAATGAGTATTGTTGAACTAAATTATATGGTAGAAATGAGATTTGATATATTAATGGTTGAGCTATTTGAATGTGTTTTGTTTGATGAAGGAGCTTTCATTTTCTTTTTGAGGAATATAAAATATGGTTTTAGCATGTCTTGAATAGATGTAAAATTTAGTTAACTTGGATTCGAAAACAAAGGATAAAAATCTGTTTAGAGAGTAATTGGACTGCTAGTACATAGGTGCTAACATTGGGGGCTGTTTGAAATAATTGAATGATAAAATTGGTTGCTTCGTATGTGTAATTGTATACATATATATATATATATATATATATATGAGTAACCGAATCTATTTTAGTATGGACACGGGTCTTAAAGACTGAATTGCTTGTATAAAACGAGTATAATTGAATTTGGGGTAGCTCTAAAAATATAGACAAATAAGTAACTGTTTTAAAGGCAGTAACATGGACTCAAATGCTTTTCTGATTTTTTATGAAATGTGTGTGATTTGGGTGGTTAAAATTGTGACTAAAAAGATAAGAAACCTCACATGTGTGGGCTGTTGGAATTGGTACTCACATGTATGTTAAGAAAAATTGAAATTGCTTGAGAATATGATATATGTGAGGACTATTTTAAGAGTATGAGAACTTATATGGCCTATTTTAAATTAATAAAAGCAGGGGAAGGGACTAAATACAAGTATTAGAAGATGTTAATGCCTCTCATAAGCTGTCTTAAAATGTATGTTATGAAATCAAGTAAATAGGACTGTTTTAATGATTATGAAAGGTTTTGGGACTATTTTGCTAACTTATTTAAACGGCTGGACTGTTTTGGGTTTAAATAAATGAGGAAAGGTGTGTTAAGGACTAAATTATAAAGAAATAGAAGGGTATATGCTTGAAGCTGCCCAGTCTTGTGAGAAATTGTGTTTAAGTGGACGGTTTTTGGCAGTAAAATTGATTAAGGGTTAGATTGTTTAGGTGCATAAGGTGTATATGCAAATTAGGATTAAATTTCATATACATATATTTTTTGAGGATTGTTTGAAGTGATTCAACATGGGTGCTAAGTATGGGCTAAATTGTGTGAGAAGAATGTGTATTCTTGAATAATGAATGGATAGTTAGAAATTTTAGTAATTAAGATTATACTTCTATTATATCTAGACCAAGAACAAGATCGGAAGATTTGGATGGGTAGCAAATTACGAGTGAGGATTCAGGTATCCCGTAACATCGGGATAAGATGTGAGCATAGTTTAATGTATCCGAATAGATTGAAACTATTCCGAGTATGTTACTTGAATTAGTTTTCATTGCTTGAATTGATAATCTAAATTATTCTTGAAAAGAGCACAAAGAAGAAACAAGGTAAGTACTAATAGGGTAATGATCTTGTGATGTATTGTGTTTGAATTTAATGATATGCTTGTAAGAAAATATATTTCATTTCTTGTATGTGATTGATAAAATCCTTCATCATGTTTTCGTACCATTCGAAAATAGTTGAAAGAGGAAATGTGAAATTTGTGAAATTTGACAATATACCAAAAGAATGAGAGATGGTAGCATGGCTTAATTGGTGATAAAAGCTTGCGTGTTTGATGATATAAATCCTATGATTAATTATGAAAATATATGAACCATGAATATGTTATCTCGATAAGGTTATCGATTTGTGATGATTATGTGAAGGTGAATCCATGCTTGCTCTTGAGTTAATTTAAATTAACTGAGTTCACTTAATACTTTTAGTACGAATGAAACAAGGGATTGAAATTTTGTTATACTATGAGTTAAGCCTTGGTGGCATGTATATGATGATATGGAACAACGTTCCTTCATAAAGTAATTGACATGAGGTGAATAAAAGTGTACCCGAAACGAAGGGATAATGAGACAATGATGGATATGTTATGGTAAAGTGGAGCAATGCTCAAGTGTATTAAGGAAAGATTATAAATGTTAAAGCCTTGGTCTCAAGTGAGTCGCAGGTATAGTTGGCATGCCATAGGATCCATTGAGCTCTTGTGTCGGGTTGGACTACGGTCCTTTATTGGCGACAATAGGAGAGAAGTTGAGAGGTCATTCGGCAACAGTAAGAGGGATTGACCGGTACTGCGAGTACCATATTCATGGGCGACAGTTGGTTGAGGATTCGAGTACCTAGGCTGAGTCTTTGTTCTCAAGGTTGTGATATAATAAAAAATATCATAAGATTAAAGTTCATTAAATATAAAAGATGTGATAACGTGTTAGTTAAGTAATGTGTATAAAAGAGAAATTGATACTCTTGCTCAATATGCTACTCGATGTAAAGGGCAAACTATGTGAATGTAAAGTATGTAATTCCTGAATATCCACCTAAAGATGAGACATAGAGATGACTTATTAAATAATAAACTTTTTATGAGTTTTAATTACTCAAATGGATATGTGTTTTGGGTAATGTAAATACTTCTCTATGGTTAATTGAATGTCTAAATGGATCTAAATGGTGTATGTATTACCTTGGTGTTAAATGCTATGGTTGAACTGAGTGAATGCTTGAGTAAAGATGCAGTGAATAGTTACACAAGTTATACGGTGTTCTATAAGAAATCTAAAATGTATTATAAACTAGATCTAATTAATTGGCTATGATTGGAATATGTGATGATGAACCATAGTTAGATCAGTTTATTGATAGTAAAGTTAACTTCTTAAGCCCTTAAATCATTTAAATTTCTGACTTTAAATGGTATGATATATGAAGTTAAATACGGAAGAAAACCCTTTTTTTTTCATGTGAGAAAGTTTATTCGATTGAGAATTTGGGCCTCAAGTTAACCTCTTGATTTGTTCCATACTCATATGATTGGTTTCCTTCTGTTTAATTATTACTAGCATTATATATAAGAAAGTTAGGGATGTCTAAGCTAATCTTATCATTTCCTGGTAGATGATGCAATAAGCTATTGTTGCAAGAAAGTTCATGTAGGGTTCGACTATCCTGTTCCTAGTTGGTATTAGATCACAATTGGTACTATTCGGTATTATCTAAATGAATGATATCTTATGAGTTAATAACTTGCAAGGTGATGTGTAATCTAAAAAGGGTTCATGTTTAGGCGCTTTATGTATCTTATAATTAAAGTTAATATTATGTCATGCTAAAAAGAGGCAATGAAGTTATAAAATCGGTAAACTAATTGATTATTGATCAAGGTAGTAACTTGTGTCGAATGCAAGATATTGGTTGATCTTTGGTAGCATATTGTTTAATTTGGAAGGGTAATTATGCTTTTATTTTGGTTCATAAGAAATTAGTACTCGATGATAAGTTAAAAAACATGTACAAAAAATATCAATCTCATATGCTTATTTGACAAGTGATTCTAATATGGCGTAACAAGTTTATTCATTTAAATGTTATAAAAAAATTGTATCAATAACCTTTGATGGAATTAAATCCAAGAAAGTTTGTAAGTGTTGTGCATTAAAATTATTGTAATCACTTACGTGTCTAGTTAAATGAATTGAATGGAATTAACTATCTTGTAAAGGAAGAGATGTCTTATGCTAGAATGCTAAAATAAGTATAGGTCACTTGAGTGAATAAATTCGCATCTTAAATTGGTATAAGATGAATCGGAAAGTCATGAAACAATGAATAAAACGTTGTGTTGTTAAGAAAACCCTTGAGTTGCGGTTTTCAAGCTAGTGCTTTGTATAAAAAGAATATCATAGTTATAAAAGGTTATCTAAAATATTTATTATTAACTTAAACATCAAGTAATCTATATTAATGAGTTGTTATGGTTGTATCTTTACAGATTTCAAGGTTTAGACCTTCTGATTGTATCGAATAATTATTTGACTTCATTGGTACTTACTGCGAACTAAGCTAAAATCGTGAAAGAGTAAAAAATAGGTTAATCGATTCCTTAATTACTATAGAACCTCTTACTACCTCACTAAGCAATCGTCTATCAGGGTTATTTTATCACATTTCAAGTTGGTAGAGTCTCAAGTTGCTCTCGAGTTGGGTATGATCACACGGAAATTTGTATGGTTCGAATCAACCTCATGAAAACTCTTAGGATGGTGGCACACTTTTGACATAGGCATTATGCGTTTAAAATATCCTTATTCATATATGTATTTATATGATGCTCTAAGGGGCTTTATAAGTTGTAGTGGACCTTTCTATATAATTTCTTAATCTGCTTGATTTTTGATTGATTAATCGGTAGGAGATATGTTTTCTTGCTAAATAAGGTTTGCTAGATATGAGATATTCATGGTTTGTTTGGGAAATTGTTTAAAACATTATTGTTGTTAGATGTGATGATAATTGATTGAAAGTTGGTCATATAGATAATTGAATAAGTGATATTCATAGATTGGTAAACTAAATTGGATTTAGATAAAAAGGTTGTAAGTAATCGTATGTTTGTTGAGCATGTGGTTCTTCTTACCTTATAAAGTAGATGCATTCATACACTTGAATATTAAGATAATGTTAAATGTGTGAAGAACTCCAACTTGGATTTGTCTCTTGTATTCCCTTCTGAAAAGTTTATTTGGTTAAGCATTGTATGCTTGTTTGTTATCGGGTCTTTGAGGAAGCTTGTGCTCTGTTGTAAATTTGGGTGGTGTGATGTTTAAGCTATGTTAGATTAATTGGATAAATATTCTTTAAAGGTTTTAATTTACCTGTTTTTTTTTTTGGAGTCAAGTATAGTATGTTGAGCCAATTTTCCTTAGTTTGTTGCTTGTGATTTCGGGTAAAACACTTCCCAGCTTGGTTTAATACTAAGCCGGGTTTGGGGTGTTATAGTGCAGCCGACCGTCACTCGTCAAGCACTCCAACACCTCACTCTAATCACTTTAAGTCTTCATGATCCTCTCTCCTCAAATGCTTGATCGGTTGGTGTTTAAATAGGTTTGCAAGGAAGGGAATAGGATAACTTCTTCATTTGAATTTCAAATGCTCAAAGGATAAGAGATAAAGTATTATCCGATCGGTGTAATAACTTATCAGTCTAGGGCTAACATGATCATGCCGATGTTGCCTTGGCATCCAAGCTTGGCATGTCATTGCCAACATAACTAGGCGCCACCGTATCTACTAATTTTCAGAGATTGATCCATTTGCGATCTTTTAGGAGCCTGATCTTATCCTATTTTTTCAGGGTTAAACAACCTCTTGGTGTGGCATCAAGTTCACTTCTCTGCCAATGGGTGCTTGACATTGTCTGGTCCTTCTGTGCCAACAACACTTGGCAGTCATAACTGTGTTGCTTTCTTGTGCCTAATCCTATTCCAAACCTACAAAATAGCCACAAAACAACCCTTCACACTGGTATAGACAGAATACAAAACTCCTTATGCAAATGCATGGTTCTAAAAACCAATGCAACTAAATGTGCCTAAAAACAAGCAAGATCATTGTAAAAGTAGCATTAAAATTTGTACTTTTTGAGAGGTAACAATGATCTTTCTTGATGGTTCTTCTTTTAGTGTGCTCTTAGCCTCGCTCATGTTCTTAGGGGAATTTATAGATTTAGCATGGACTTTCTTTGTGGCTACATCATAAGTAAAATCATAACTGCATATGATTGGTGGGAATTCTGGCAAGAAAACTGGGGTGACTCTACTCATTGAGGTGAAGCAGACTTGTGTCATGTGTTGACATACGCATAAAATAAAATTTGTGCCAAATTAAGTTTTTAAATTGTGACTGGAACTTTGCAACACCCCTAGCCCGACTTAGGAGTAAACCTAATTAGGAAGTGTTTCAAAACAATACAACCAAACAACAAAGCTTAAAGTTCAAGGCATACTAGTAAAGGTATACACCATTTATATCATTTTAGGGCTTAAAAAATTTACATTGATCACAAAGATAATCATTAGACTAGATTCATAGCAAGTCTGGCCAACTTAGAGATAACGTTAAAGTTCGATTATTGTATTAGAAAGCTAAGTCTATGCCATCCTAACAACAAAGCATTCGAATGGAGTTCTATGAGTAACTTAGATAACAAGCAACCCTTTTTACTTGACAACATGTAAAATACAATTTGAAATACCTTATAGAATAGTCATGTTCATTAATCAATACATCCTAAAGTCCTTTTGAATGATTCACGTTTAATAATACCCATGTAAATAGCATACAAGACCAACACTAGATTATAGCAAATGTATGAGGACAAACAATGTTTACAATCGAACTATAGACTTTCTCTAATTATGCATCCACGGTTGTAAATCCATGATAAGCAAACTTTTGATCCCATTTTAACCATATACATACTATTAAAGTTTAGATGAGCTATTCACAATCTCATACATACAACCAGTACATGAACCACAATCGAATAACCATTCTAACATCAAGCTTAGCAATGCTTATCCAACAAGTAACCAATCGAATGATAAGATATATATCTGACATATCCAGCAGCCTTTTAAACATCAAGATAAAGTTATAAAAACATGATTTAGCAACAATGCAATCAAAAAGGCATAAAAGGCCATTTACATAAGTCATAACCATTTTAAACACTTATATACATATGAAATCAAAAGATCATCCAAATTCACAATGAAAACTTAACACAAATGTGCCACCCCTTAGGATTTCAAAGGAGAAATACAAACATAGTTATTGTACTTAAGACCCGACTAAAGCTCGAAGGTAAATCACAACCAAGATGTATCATGAAAGGTAGTGAAATGACTTAATAAGTATAAACATGCTTAGTGAGGCACTTGAATTAGCTAGCAGTAAGATCAACCAACTTATCATTTCACTAATAGATCATTAAGCAATTATGAATCTAAGCTTGGACAAGAGATTAGCTATTCCCTAGTAAAGGTATCTGAACAAACACATGCATATTTCCAAGCTTATCCATGAAATCATAAGAATTTGAATATTCAAGCAATTCAAACATGTAGGTATCTTATCAAGCATATCTAATCACACAAAGGAACATATAATAAGCTAAGATTCACTTTACTTGTTATACAAGTCATTATCATTTCATAATTTAACTTATAATCTTTCTTGGTTTCTTTTAGCATAGACTTGTGATTCAAGCAAACTATTTCCCTTGTACATATTTTGTTTAATTCATCCATAGTACCATTAATTCATGTGTATACATTTATCTATATAAAATGATCCAAAATGTACTTGTATATATATATATATTGTAATGTCCCAATTTGTGGCTTAGAACCATGTCACTAATTCGAATGTGGCATCATAAATTGTTTGAGACTTTTTTTAGAATAACAATTAAGGGCTTAGGACCAAACTAGAATCATTAGAAATATTGGTTGATTAAATTAAAAAGGATTAAAATGAATCCTTAGTGGAAATAGATGATTGCATGCCAAGGTTTTAGAATTTTGGGGACTTGGACACATGTCCCATAATGGGGAAAACATATGTTAATCTCGGTTAAGGGATGCTAAATACGAAAAGAATACTATCTTCTTCATCACCTAAGTTAACCGAGTATTGAGCTTGAGATAAAGGAGAGAGAAAGCTTGGGAATCTATCTATGGACTATGGAGTTGAAGCTTAATTAGCTTGAATTCTTCAAGGCTATATCGAATTGCTAAGGAAAAAGGTGAAATGCTCTTCCTTCCTTCTTACATTGAATTTAATTGAGAAGTTTTGTTGTGATATTAGGAGAAGTTGGTTAGATCTTTGAATGATGCATTTACTAGAATGTTTAAACCTTGTGAGTTTGATATCATGTGTGTGAATTTCATTGACTGTTTGAAATTGAACCCTATTATTGTAAAGATTAATAGAGTGGATCGAAATCAAGCAAACTGATGACGTTAGGAACATGCTTGTTTTGAATATTTTGGACAACTTTGAATACTAGTATACTTGTATGAATTGTGGTTACATTTGAGCATATATATAAGTGTATAATTGGTGTAGAAGCAAAGAAATGCTATAACATCTTTCTTGGAGTGTTTGAATGACCTTATAGTAGATTAGAATGTTCGTTTTAAACTTGCTTTGTATATCAAGAAATTATAGTCTAATCTCAAAATTGTTAGAAATGTTAACTAAGCCAGAAAATTTAGTTATATGGTCACAAGGTTATCAAGTGTTTGAAGGTGGATAGTTAGGTGGAATTTAGGCCTAAATTGATTCGGAAACAAGGCTGTTCTGTGTTAAAACTGGACAGTTTTATACACTGAGTTTTTGTAATAAAACAGGGTTGTTTTGTATTAAAACTGGACTGCATTGTACATGAAATTTTTGGGACTGTTTTGGTGATCTTACAGGGTTGTTTTGCCATGATAAAATGTGTATGCATGTCTAAAGAAACTGTTTTGCCATGAAGAGAACATTAGTGGACTGTTTTGTAATGTATGATTGTGTATACAAGTTTAATGGACAACTGGACATGAAAGTAACGTGGAGTGGTATGTTTTTAGTGAGTATATAAAGTTATGTGAATGTTTGTATGGATATATAAACATTTAGGACAATTCGAATCAATACAAATGTATAGTGGGCTGGTTTTAAGTAGAAACATGTATAAGCTTGTTTTGGGGCTACTTGAATACTTATAAATAAGGATTTGATGGTAATGGCATGTTTAAATATGTTTCAAAGACATAAAAAGATTGAATTGAATGTGTATTGTATGCAAGACATATGGAAACTGTTTTGAGCAATTAAGAAGTTGTGTGGACTGTTTTAAGGGGGTTAAGTGAATTGTGTGAGATATTTGAATGAAGTTTTAACTATAAAACAATAGATGTAAACAATATTCGATTGTTATTGCATTATGGAAAAGTATGCTGGATTATGAGATATAAGTGAGTGCTTATATGAAAGTACACTATACAAGTTTAGGGGTTATTCAAACAGTTTTCAAACAATAGACAAGTAACGGACTGTTTTAACTCATATCTTTCTATGTATGTAATCGAATGGAAGCTGTTTTATTAGACTTAAAACGATGCTTCTTTAAAAAGGAACTAAGGGGCATAATTGAATTGTATTAAAATGCGGTTTTAAATAGGTAAAACACTGTAGAATTTAACTAAACTATGCAGTTTTTAATGTTAATATGTGCAGTTTTGAATGGAATAGAACAGGGCAGTTTTGAACATATTTAGAATGCAGTTTTGAACATACTTAAAATGCAGTCTTGAATATATTTGAATACGTGTGGAGTATTTTGATTAGACAAAAGGCGTAATGCTGAATACATGTTTGAGAAGAGGTTGTTTGATTGAATAAATGTATATAAAGAAGCTGTCCAGTTTTGTGTAGTTGTGTAGATAAAAAGAAGACGGTTTTAAATATGAAAAAATGTATGATTATGAAGCTGCCCTACATTGAAATGTTGATCAAGGGAAATGTTTTTGGAGTGTGCATATATGAGTTGTTTTACAAACTAGTGAATTGTTTTGATGAATTGTGTGTATTCATGTATATTAAGGGCTGCCTTGTAAAAGTTTGAATGTAATGAAAAATGTTTTGATGCATGAAAACTTATAAGCAAGTATGAGGGACTAATAGGCATAAATATAAATTTTTGTGGGCTATTATGGTATGCATAGAAGTATATGATCCCAATTGCACTATTTTGTGTGTAAATAGTCATGTAGTGAACTGATTGTATAGGTGAACAAGTATGTATTTTGAAGTAAATTGTTTGGCACGCATATGAATACCTAATGGACTGATCTATGAGTAATTATATATATATGTGTGTGTGTGTGTGTGTGTGTGAACACATGAAAACGTTGGAAAGGTAGTAGATGATTGGAATCGGTCTTAATAACTTCTTAATTTGGTTTGAGGTACATGTTGATAAGGAAGAGTTAGGGGGAAGCCAAGGAAATTGTGGACTCATGTATCCCGTAATTTTGGGATAATAGGTAAGTGTAGTTGTGTGGTCTCGGGTGACATGGTGTCACACCGTATCTTGTTATAGTATAACAGATAAGTGTAGTTGTGTGGTCTCAAGTAGAGCACTATGTGAAGTTGCATTCATGGCATGGCATACATGATAAGTCTTTGGCTATGTTGTACATCATATGCATTTTTTATGCCTTGCTATTTTATTCTTGTGATGGATGGTTTTGTATATATATTGTATCATATTGGAAGCTAACTATTGAATGCTAATGTTAAGGAACTAAAGGAAGAATGGCATGCCCTAACTCAACAAAGTACTAATCGATAAGCTTAAAGAAACAAAAGCTAAAAAGTGATATGAGACATTAAGTTAATAACAAGCAATGTTACTTGTGCAATAAGATACTTCCCCAATATTGAAAATGAGATAAGACATTTAAGTTGCCTTTTCAATGGTAGTCCTTGGATACATTGGTTTGGTGCTTGGTATATTGGGACTACAGTCCATGAACTATGGCTCGGGGGACTCCCCATTGATATGTGATATGTTATTGGCGACAGTAGGAGGTAACGGGGGAGTTGTACGGAGATTGGCAACAGTTTGGTTAGATAGATGTGAAGTTAGGATTGATATGTTTCAATATTAGACATTGTTATATGCTTTTAGCTAAGTATCGCTTGGACCTATACGGTCAAACACGAACCAATGTTAATCATCATTCAATTGTGATCTAAGGCAAATTGTTTAAAGATATGAAATGTATAGAATCTAATAAGAATTCAAAGAAAGATGTGAATTTCTATGAAATGTTTATTGGCTCATGGTGAGCAAATGTTATGATTGGCTCTTGCTGAGCATATATTATAAGTTACACTAAAAATGAATAAATGCCCCGGTTGTATAAGGCAACAAACATTCAATTGAACTATTGATAAGCGATTGATGAGTAATAAAGAATCTGAAGGCTATTTTGTATTTTCTAAGTCTCAAGGAAACTTAAATGTGTTAAGTTGATCTTAAACAAGATCGATTTAATTTTAAAGAAGCTTTCAAATACCCCAAATCTTACAAAAGTAAATTTAAGACACTATTAACAAATGCTAACATATGATTGTGTATCTGAACGTGTATCTCATTGTATTCATGCATTTAAATGTTTTGTCATTAGTGGATGTCACTACCTCACTTAGGCTATATAAGCCTAAAGCATTCATTATCATGCATTGCATGTTATGATGGAAGCTTGTGTTTGATCATGTTCAAGGGTGACAAGTCACACTCCAAGACTTTGTTCATTGTCTTGTTCCTTAGTATAACTCCTAGGATGGTGGGACTATTGATTTTGTATAATCATATAATTATCATACTTGGCATGTAAATAATAAGTTTATCCATGTATGAGTCACCTAATACCATTTTTCAATTTGTTTGGACGCATAGATCATGCTCTGGTAGATGATGCGATGATGTACCTAAATGTCTTGATGATATGTGATGGAAATATTGGTATTATTACAAAATGATTAATTGTGACTAAGTGACTTGGTTGTGAACAATTGCCCTCTATTTGGTTTGGTCACTTGAAAAATGATATGTATAGGTATAATTAAACTTGTCATAAAAACAAAGATTAAATTGGTCATGTTATATATACTTGGTTTTAGACCGGAAATATGTTTGGCCTAAAATACGTATGTATATATGTTGTTGTATCCGGTTTGGAATTAACTTAGGATAAGATATAGTATTGGTAAATTAAACAATTTATTGTCCTTAAGTTCTTTAAAAGCTCGATGGGTTGCTTTTGCTTTGAGTTATTTAATCACATTTGAATGCTAAGAGAAGTTCAAAATAGTATTGAAACAACTGGCTTATGACGTTAAAATTGGTTTGTAACACCTTAAAATTGGCCTAGGAATGTTACCACAATCTAAACTATAGGCTAATTGAGTATATGTTCTAATCAATTTAAAAGAAGAATGAACATTGGCCATCCTTAAAATCAAATAAGTGAAATTGAACCAAATTGAATTGAAATGAAAACTAGAAGGCATAAATGAAAGGATAAAAATGTGAACATGCAAAATTCTATAGAATGCATGTAAGATTAAATTAAGTGGAGGCCTTGACACATGTTCTCATTTGAAAGAGAACATGTGCCAATTTGGATGATGACCCATGTCAAGGAGGAAAAATAACCAAAAATATTTTCATCTTCCACCCCTATTTCATCCTTTGGCCGAAACATAGAGAGATAAACGGGAGAGAAAATTTCATGCAAATACCTTCAATTCAAGCTTCTTGATCCATCCATTGATCAAATTTAGCTTGGAGAAGGTATAATACTTGATTCTAACTTGTTGTAGATTGTTGAACAATGAATTGATGATGTCTTTATTGTATTAATTGAATTGGATGAATGTTATGCATGTTAGGGTCATGCTAGCTTCAATTAGAGATTGGAAATTGAATGCTAGAAACCGAATTGCCAATGAGATATATGTATAGTTGCTGGAAAATTGAGAAATATGTGCTTGATTGAAAACAGTCTTGATTAGGAATTGTTTTGATGGAGAAATTGTGTAAACATGCCAAATGAACATAGAACCCTGTTTTGATCTTGTTTTTAGATAAAATGAAGATTGAATTGAATAGGTAACTTTCTGGAAAATGACTACACCTAATTGAACTAGTTAAATTAGGTAATGGACTGCCTAGTTGATGAATCAGGTGTGTAAATGTGATCAAATAGATTGAATTAGGTTCAACATGATAATGACCTGTTTTAAGAACATTGCTAGGTGAATTATGATGACCTATACATGTATGAACATGAAAATGAGTGGATTTGCCATGTTAGGACCTTGCTAAAATGAGTTAAGAAGCTATAAATTCAACCTAGTGTAATATGCCCAGAATGCTCTATTCTGGGTAGTGAATTTGAAAAATCACTATAAATTGTGTATAATGAATTTAAGGCTGAAATTTTTATGGACAACACCTTAGTATGTCTAAATTAATTAGGAGAAAATAGAACTCAACTGTGGGTTATATACTAAAACGTAGAGTAGAAACACTAGGGACAGTGCAAACTGTCCAGTATAGCAAGATACCTTGCCTTTAAGTTAAAAACTGTATTAATTGGAAAAGAACTAAAATGCAAGACTTATATGGTCATAAATAAAATTTAGTTATCTTTCCAACGGTGTAAACCAATTGAAATTCTGACATACGGAATGAAAGTTATGCATGATTTAGTGACTAGAGCACAAGTTGCCTAAAAGCAGCAATATAGGCAATTGCACACTGTTTTGTGGCAATTTGCAAACTGTCTTATAAACAGTTTTAGGCCTTTGATTATGCCTTGTTTTACATGAGCTAGAATGTAGAGAAGTCTAGTTAAGTGTAATGGAAAATGTATATGAGCATGCTGCCAAATTTGTGAATGTTGTATACTTGTAACCTAGTCTTGAATTGAATGACTTTGTGATCGTATGATCTTGTTTTGACATATGCTTGCACTTGTAATGTGATAGAACCAGGAGAAAACTTGGTGGAAGAGGATAGAGTGGATCATCCTAAAGCCAATAACAAAGGAGTGTGGATCCAAGACTAGCTAGCTTGGAGTATTGTGAGTGTAGTTACCTCTAGGGTTTGGACTAGGTCCTAACCAATGTATTCTTGTTACATTCTTGAAATGATAAATGAATCTAATCATGAACTTGACCTAATAAGGGAAGGATGATTAAAGTAATGCATGAAACTTGATCCTAGCCTTGTATACATGATCAATTCGAATGCTTAAGTATGATTATGTGATCACATGGATGCTTGAATGTGCTATGATGCAATGTGATTGAATGTTAAAGACTTGCTTGAGACATATTCCCATATTGATGAAATGAATATGAAACTACATGACATGTGAGCTATGGCTCAATGGCCTAAGGGCCTAACATGAAATGAACTTGCTTGATATGATCTTGATCTTGAAACACATGAATAAATGGTAAATCGAGCAACCTTGGTAGCTAGTTGGACTAGGTAGAAGGGCATGCCTTAGAGTCTAGAGCTCATTGTTTAAGGGTGGACTACGGTCCAGGGCTAAGGCCCCTATTTGGCGATAGACGAAGGGTACGTATATGGTCTTTGGGGATAGTAGGAGGGTTGACCAGTACTACGGTGCATCTTGTGGCGACAGTTGGTTGGAGACTCTATTACCTATACCAAATAAGTTCCAAGGGGGTTGTTTAATGTATAACAATTGAAATAACAATCCTACATCATATGTTAGTTTTCTTGAATGCCATGAATTTGTATGTTACTTGACTTGAAAGCATGATTTCTTGTTTTGCAAGCATGTTGTGCATGATTCATGAAGTATGAATTATTGTTGCTTGTACCTTGTTGGCGAATGTATGATATCCTTAGCTAGGATAATCTTGATGGTTGAAAGCCTAGCTAAGATCACTCTAATGCTTCAAAGCCTTAGCTAGGTCTATACTTGATTAAATGACACATGAAACTTGACATAACAATAGGTTAGACTTAGTACTACCTCACTAAGTACATTTTGTACTTATCACTCTTGTTTTCATTCTTCCCAACTACAGGATAAAGAATACGAGTTTGCTTGATCTTGAAGCCTGTTACCTTGAGCAAGAAGCAACTCACACAAGCTTTGCCTAAGTATGTGTTAAGTGTCTAAAAGTACTATTTTATTCACCCTTTTTATTCATATTATATCTAGACTTAGGCTCATATTAGTTGCATTATTAGACTTTCATGCATGTTTACATTGTTTCCTTGGTGGACAAGCTTGATTTCATATTTTGCTTAATTTTGTGGAAAAAGGGTGTTGCCGATAGTTATTTTTCTATTTGTAGAATCACTTGCCAAAGCAAGGCTAGAACCAGTTGCTAGGGCTGTGCAAGAAGGAGATGCCGACATAGTTGCCAGGGCAGTGCATGAAGGAGATGCCAAGCTAGTTGCCAGGGCAATTGCTGATACGGGATAAGATGATATGGCAGCCCAAATTAATGACTAGTTAAACCCAAGATTATGTGGAGCAAAGTTAAATCCCAAAAGAGTTTGATTTCCATGAAGAGGTCAAAGAGAAATAAAATCCCAAGAAGATAGGAGAAGATCTAGAAGGAATTTAAATATAATAAAGAATTATATTATTTGAAAGTATGGGCTAAACCTAAGGCTTATATTGAACCTCCAATTTACCCTAAATAAACCCTATTAGCCGGCCAATCCCTTCCCCTACCCCAAATCCCTTTGCCTCCCCTTTCCCCCAATTAAAACCCTTGCTTTCTTTCTTTCCTTCCAAACAATCCGACCCACCATATTTACTACCTATCTTTTCTATTTAACCCATCACCCTTAACTTCCAAGAAACCTATTCCTACTTTTAACCTTGCAACTCTTTAGTTTCTTTTGCTTTCTTTTCTTTGTTTCTACCCAACTCACAACCAATAACATCCATGGTATCCAAAATCAAGTTTTTGGCGCACCCAAGCTCTTCCAAAGAACCAAGCTACAAGAAGTTTGCTACACCGGCGGTTCAAGAACGATTTTATTCCAAGTTTGAAAGCTGGAAGATTTGCGAAGAGCAAGGCTTCGAATACTCTAACTCTCATCAAGATTTATGCCTTGAACCATTCATCTTCCAAGGGATTGCACATCAAATGTGGCAAATCTTTTGCCATCAATCAGAACCAGGTAACATCTCATGGGTAAGAGAATTTTATGCTCACTCACGTAACCCAAATAATCCTTATGTTTCTGTTCGCGACAAGGCTATCCTCATAAGCCCCAAGATCATCAACACCTTTTACGGGCTCTACGTTGAGAAGGATGAGCATCAAGCCTTTGTTGATCAACTCACGGCCAAGCAACTCGACAAGGTGCTTCAAGAACTCACTCTACCGGGAACTCATTGGAATGACGGTACATATAAGGGCACGGTAAATCGCCTTTGGCATAAACCCGAGGCAAAATTATGGAATAACTTTGTTAAAACATCTTTAATGCCCACCACACATAATACTACCGTTGACACACCTCGTCTCTTGCTTATACATTAGATTTTGCATAATCGCATCATTAACATTGGAAAAATTATTTGTGATGAGATTTTTGTATGTAGCACAAAAGATAAGGGTTCTCTTTTCTTCCCTTGCTTAATTTCCAATCTTTGCAAGGAGATGTATGTCCCAAGTGAGTCCACCGATAAAAAGGCCCTACCAAATTTCGGTTGGAATCGAGCACAAATTTGAAAGCTAATAGGAGAGACACCGGTAACATCCCCAACGCCTACGGTTGCCGCGGCATCTCCTGCCGCCTCGACAACTCCTGATGCCCGGTCAACTCGACCAGCAACCCCAAGACAAATTAAAGAACTCTTACAACCGTTGGCGAACCGCCTTAGGCAAATTGAAGACCGGCAACTAATGTTCATGCGGTACATGAAGGATCACAACAATGCCATCACCCAATTCATCCTGGAAAAGTACCCGGACAACCGAGTGTCGTTCCCAATCTTTCTTGACGAAATTCTTGCCACGACAACCAAAGAAGCAGTAGCCACGACAACCGCAACGGATGATGCCGCGACAACTTACACAAATCCTGTCCCAGCAGTTGCCACGGCAGCCAACACTGAAGATGCCGCGACAACCAAAACTGAAGATGCCCCGGTAACCACTGCAAAAGACAAAAGTAAAGCACCTATGCCCCAATCAACTCGTACTGAATTATTGTCTGATTTTTCAGATTCGGACGAGTTCTCCATTGCACCAACGAATACCACACCAGTCGACTCCTCCAAGCCAAAGCGAAAAGCCAATGAGATTGAGGAAGAGAATGATGAGGACGATGAGGACACCCCCGTACGAGGATCGATTCCACTATAGGCCATAAGGAAGCAACCACCACGTTCAAGCAAAAGAATTAAGACACCAGCCAAAAGGAAACTAATCATCCACAACAAGGAGCTCTCGGAGTAAGTCATCGTTTGCATTTTATTTTTGTTTTCTTTCCTTTTCATGCATTGAGGAAAATGCCTCGCTCGAGTTTGGGGGGATTGTCACTAGTTAGTTATCATGTTTATTTGCATTCATCTTATGAATTGCATATAGGATACATAAATTGCTTGCTATGCCTTTAGTTGGAACAAGAATTGCCTAGATTTTATGAATATCCAATGATGACATTGCCAATGTACTTAATTTATTGAACTTTTTATTCTAGGATAACCATGGAAACACTTAGAATCCTACTATGATGCTAAACTTGAAAGTTGTGCCTTGACTGATTTAAGGAAATCTAGCAAACTTAGGTTGATAGTTAAATAATTGGGGGATTAAAATAAAAATTAGATGAATGCTAGAGGTGCCCGAAACCGGCTCTAGTAGATTAAACAAATTATTAACTTAAGAAAACTAAAAATCACTAGAGGTGCCTGAAATCGGCTCTAGTTAAAACATGTTAAAAGAACCCAAGGAAGTAATTTGAAAACCTCTTATTTGCATAGAATCTGAAAAATCAACTTGCACACAACTCCACACACACACACAAGCATTATAGTTTGACTCCGAGTAACTCCTAAGTTTTCCGAAAAATGAAAAGCCAATCATACTTTGCGCCACAGTTATGAGGATTGAAATCAAGTTCAAAGCTAAGTTTTTGAGAATTGAAGTCTTGGCGAGTAATTATTAGTTTGCATTGCTTGAGGACAAGCATTAGTTCGAGTTTAGGGGTGTGTTAAGTGTCTAAAAGTACTATTTTATTCACCCTTTTTATTCATATTATAGCTATACTTAGGCTCATATTAGTTGCATTATTATCCATTCATGTATGTTTGTATTGTTTACTTGGTGCACAAGCTTGATTTCATATTTTGCTTAATTTTGTGGAAAAAGGGTGTTGCCGATAGTTATTTTTGTGTGTGCAAAATCACTTGCCAAAGCAAGGCTGGAACCAGTTGCCAGGGTAATACAAGAAGGAGATGTCGACGCAGTTGCCAGGGCAGTGCATGAAGGAGATGCCGACGCAGTTGCTAGGGCAGTGCATGAAGGAGATACCGAGCTAGTTGCCAGGGTAATTGTCGATAAGAGATACGATGATATGGAAACTGAAATTGATGACTAGATAAACCCAAGATGACGTGGAGAAAAGTTAAGTCCAAAAAGTATTTGATTTCCATGAAGAGGTCAAAGAGGAATTAAATCCCAAGAAGATAGGAGAATATCTAGAAGGAATTTAAATATAATAAAGAATTATATTCTTTAAAAGTATTTAATTCCAGCTTAAATTCCTCCTCAATAAAGACTTTGACCTAGCCCTATAAATTGAAGACCAAGCCGTCAACTCCAAGAGGCAAAGGGGGAGAGATTTCGACAAGAGGCTTCAACCATTCTTCATCTTTTTCTTTCTTGTTCAATTAGGTTTATGTTAGGGATTCTTTGTTTTGTGTTTTTTTGGAACCAAGGCATGAACTAAATCTATTTGGCTAAGGTTATTGTGTTTTGTGGTTGTGAGAAACAATTGGATTTTGTTTAGGTAATAAGAGTTCGCACTTTCAATTCAAGGTTTACTCATTCTTGGTTTTTATTCTTGTTGCTATAGAATTGGGAGAGGATCTCGTAATTCTATCTATTTATCTAATATCGGTAGAGCTAGATTCAAGAAATGAATGAGTATGGTTTTGATTCAATCTATTGATGAAGATTAATTCTGCTTTGGAATAAGTTAATGATTTCAACGACTAAGAGGAGCGCAAGATTGGTTGTTGTTCACCCTTGATTCACGCAGGGATGTATTGTCAAGGCATGTACAATTAGCTAGAGTTTTGACGTAGGGATAAGAATAAACCATTGAAGAACGCTCTGCCGAACCTTGAAGTTGCTGCCCAGTCGCCCAAACAGTTTCCCAGCCTGTTGCCCAGGCAACCATTCGATTAGTTGCCAAGGCAACCCAGCTGCGCAAGTTGCCACGGCAACTGAGTTGCCCTTGCTCTCTTTTACCGAGATGATCCAATTGTCTATCACACCCCAACTCATGATAACCTGGCCTATTCCCTCTATTTTGATTACATCTTCTTTTACTTTATTGCTTTCTAGTTTAGTTGTTAGTTAAAACTCCAACAATCTTCTACTTGTGTTCTTTTAGTTTTTATAGTGCAAGAGATTAGATTTTTGAAGTGGTACCAATCCCTGTGGAGATGATATCTTTTATACTATAACTTGCGACGTGTACACTTGCACAATTGCGGAGCACTTATTACACGCAACAGTATGGTTTCATACTTGTTTTGTATATCTCCTAGAATGGTGGCACTAGATTGTTTAAAGTGTAGATTGAACATTCATTTTGGTACATGTATATAATGTTCTTGATGGGCCTACTATGTCTTGATCTTGTATGGCATTATGAAGCATGTAATGAACTTAAGTCTCATGTAAAGAATTGTGATTGCTGCTCATATGGTGAAATTGTATTGGAATGGTCTAATGTTTGTTCTAGTTTGCTTTGAAACAATCAAATGCCTTGTTTGTTGAAGATGTATATGTATTGCTTGAGTTGAAACTATTAAGAACCGAACCATGCTTGCTTACCTTCCACTAGAATTGCCTTGGGAAGTTTAAGGTCTCATGTGTATAATCATACATTGTTATTGTGTTATGTATGTTTGTATAGATAGTCGAATGGTTAGGCATGGAATAAGGCTTGAATGGAAACTAGAACATGTAAATTGGATGATCAAATATTCATGTTAGAAATTTTGGGTTAGGTGTACATGTATAAGTCTAAGAAACAAAGAAATGAAATGGAATCATGTTGCACTAGGGTTATTTTAATGAGCATAGGGATAAAATGAAGCGAATTGTTTGTTAAAGAAGTAACATTTAATGTAAGCTTGAAAGAAGATAATGTAGTGCCTTATTCGAATTCCTTAGGATGATTATTGAAGTCAAATGTGAATTGCTTATATGATAACTAAGTATGTTTGATTGCTTGATTGTTCTTGTATTGCTAGTAATGTCTTGTTTGTATTGTTCTTGCCGTTGCTTGCTTGTTAAATAACACTCCCGAGACGGGTTGCTGTTAGCCCGGGTATAGGGTGTTACATGGTTGATATGAAATAAGTTGTGTCTTTTGTGCTAGTCGAATAACTCCTAGGTTTTAGGAAGAGATTCAAAAACTATATATATATGTGTGTGTATATATTTGTAGTTTCGACTATTGAGTGATGTTTGGAATAAGGTTGCATTATATGAATACATATGCATGTCAAAATCTATGATTAGTGGCTCATGGACAACGAACTGAAACCCATAATATTACCGATTCACAAAGATCGAATATACTAAAGTGTTTCTTGCTTTCTAATGGAGTAAAATAGAAGTGATTACATTCATGGTTGGAAAATACTTAAGTGATTAACATTTGTCCATAAAAGGTTAATGAATAAATAATTTTAAAAGCTGAATGTATAGTTAATTGATCAAATGAAAATTTGAATGTACTGATATACATGTAGTCTCCCTACCTTAAGTGCTTATATTTTAAGGAATATTCTTGGATTAAGGCATAAGTTTGTACTATTTTGTAATAATTTTTTGTAGTCAAAAGATAAATAATCTTGGTGATAAGATAAAAGAGTCTGTCATGATGTTATCTAATTAAACATATTGTTTATATGCATGGTTGATCATACATGATCTATGATTGAAGTTAGATTTGATTAATAATAAGTTTTAATTTATTGCCCATTTTCATTGATTGAGCCTTAACTTGTAAGACTAGTTAGTCTTGGGTGTCTGTTTTTAACACTCTAGACTCGGTTTACTATATGTCGGGTTTAGGGTGTTACATATATATCCAAATCAGTTCTTAAATCATGAGTATATATATATATATATTCAAAACAGTCCAATACATACTTGGATTAATCCAAAATAGTCCTTAAATCATGCGTATACATATATAGGTTCAAAATAGGCCAATACATACTTGGATTTATCCAAAAAGTCCTTAAATCATGCGTATACATATATAGGTTCAAAACAGTCCAATACTTACTTGGATTTATCCAAAACAGTCATTAAATCATGCGTATACATGTATAGGTTCAAACAGTCTAATACATACTTGGATTTAACCAAAACAATCCTTAAATCATGTGTATACATATATAGGTTCAAAATAGTCCAATACATACTTGGATTTATCCAAAACAGTCTTTAATCTTTCGAACATAGCATTATATATATACGCTACTTATCATGTAAGTTATCAAACATTTCATATTTTAAACATAATTTACTTATCATAATGGATATTTAACATAACGTATCATAGGCATTAACTATTTTCCACATAAGCTATCAAACATAGACATAAGTTACTTATCATAAAAAGGTATACAAGCTCTCATTGATTAAAGTAACCTAACAAAGTATGAACCCTTATCCAAAAGAATTCAATAACACCCTAAATCTTAGCCTAGAAGTATTGAAATCAATTACTTAAGTTGATAGCTTAATTGAATCTTGAAATTAAGCTAAATTGATTAGTCAAGGGTCTACTTGAATGAATGAAAGAACAAGTGACCAAATTGAGAAGACCAACTTGCAAACTCTAGCAATTTCAAGGAATGCATGCTAAATTCCTCAATTCCCCTAAATACCCTTGATTAAGTTAATATTAAGGATTAATTAAGGGACGCTTTAGACATTACACAAATCCAGTAACTTGGATTATGTGTTATCATCTTCCTCACTTTCTCTTTGTTTGGCTGATTGGAAGAGAAAGAAAATAGAAAAAGGAAGGTTGAGGGAGAAATCTTGAATTCATGTCCTACAACCTTGAATTAGCTCCAAATTAAATCTATATAGCTTAGTGATTAAGGTAATTACTTGTTTCTCTTGTAAATTTCATGTTTGAATTGTTTGAATTGAAATGGAAATGTGGTTTGAATGTATAGATGCTGGAAAATGTGATGAACATGTTATAGATTGATTGAATGATTGTTTGATGATGTTCTTGGTTGTATTGATGAATTAGATGATTTCTTTATGTGTTTAGGTCATGCTATTTGCAATTAGAACTTGGAAATTGATTGCTAGTAATCAAATGGCTAATGAAACTCATGTGTAGTTGCTGGAAAATTGAGAAACTTGATCATGGTTCAAAACAGTTTTGATTAGGGGACTGTTTTGATTGAAAAATTGTGTAGCCATGCTAAATGAGCTTAAAAATCTATTTTGAACATGTTGATAGGTAAAATGGACTACCTAGTTGATGAATAGATGTGTAATTGTGATCAAATGGATTAAACTAGATTCAACACGACTATGCCCTGCTTTGAGAACATTGTTAGGTGAATTATGTTGGCCTAGATATGTATGAACATGATTATGAATTAAATTGTCCTGATAGGACCTTGCTAGAATGAAATAATGAACTACAATTGCAACCTAGTTTAAGCTGGCCAAAATTGCTCTGTTATGGGTAGTCACTTTGAAAATTCACCAAAAATTGTAGAGGTTAATCGAAATTCCGATGTAAGAATTGAAAGATATGCCTGTTTAAGCATGTAGTGTGCAAGCTGCCAGGCAGCAGCAGTTAAGCTAGTTAGAAACTATTTTGTACACGATTTTATTGGAATGTTTGTAACAGTTTGGGATAATTAGATCCTGCCTAGTCTTGTTTATTGAATGTTGATAGAATTGTATGAATATGTTTACATGCATTGAAATAACCCTGCTGCCATGTTGAATTGTCTTGTGTATACATACTGATGAATGTGTTTACTCATGAATTTGCTAGAGCAAGGAGTTAAATTGGAGGAAGGAGAAAAGGGAAATCATCCAAAGGCTAAGAACAAAGGAATAGCAATACAAGACAATTGCTAGCTTGCTTGGATTGTATTGTGAGTGTAGTTACCTCTAGGGTTAGGACTATGTCCTAACCAATGTATTTTGTTACATTCTTGTCATGAAAATGAATCTAAGCATGAATTTGACCTAATATGGGAAGGATGATTAAGGAAACACATGAAATTTGATCCTAGTCTTGAATACATGTATAATTCGAAATACTTATGCATGATTAGTGAATGCTTGTATGTGTTATGATGCAATATGATTGAATGCTAATGACTTGTTTGAGATATGATGTTATCTCATTTTGATGAAATGGATCTTGAAACCACTTGACTTGTGAGCTAAGGCTCAATAGCCTAAGGGCTTAACATGAAATGATCTTGCTTGACATGAATATGATCCTGGACTTGATAACTTGAATAAATGGTAAATCGAACAAACTTGGTAGCTAGTCCTAACCCTAGAGGTAAAGTTAAGTTTTACATACCATATTATGAAAATGCATACCAAACGAGCATAGGATTAACTATTTGGCGTTCAGTTATAAACATATTTAAGTCCACATTAGAAGATATAGGTAAAGTTAAGTTTTACATACCATATTATCAAAATACATACCATCTATAATGATTTTAGCAAAACATGTGCCACCTACTAGGAGTCATTACAATAGAAAGGGCTTACCAGATATAATAGAGTACTTGTGGTTCTAGTAAGCTCCAAAGACGAACTCGAAGCAACTTATCCTGAAAAGAACATAAAGATTTTCATCAGAATCGCTTAAAGTACAAATCAAGTCCTATAACATTATTAGCCAAATAAAGATATAACCCTATTGTAATCAAGCAATTAACCATATCACTTTGAAGCATTCAAACATGTCAAGGATTCAATTTCCTCCATGATAATCAAAAGAACAAGTTAACTCAAGATCATAAGCAATTAATGAATTACAAGACAGCTCATATATCACAAATCTTATGTCATAAGATAATTCCAGATATCATAAATAATGTAGCTTAAGATGCAAGTTATTACTAGATTCATGGTTTTCAAGAATACAATCTTTTACATTTTCATTTTCACATAGCCATGAGTATCAAGCAGCCTAGATACATGAATCCCTAACCAACTATTGCCAACAAAAAGCTACCCGAAGTACCAGTCAATCCTTCTTACTTTCGTCAAGTGACCAAAATCATCTCTCATACTATCACCTCATAAGGCCCGTAGTCCTGGATCGTAGTCCTTCCCAAATATGAGCTCTATGGACTCTATTGCATGCCAACTATACCTATGACTGACTCGAAACTAAGGCTTTTCATTTAATTCATGTCATAATCAAAATGAGCTTAGCTCCTTATCAAAGTATTTGAATAGTATTTCTTTATTATATCAAGTATGAGTATAGTTTTGAATTAGTGTAATTATAATCAAAACTTAAATATTATCTTGTCAAGCTTATGAACATATTCATGTACATAGAATCTAACCACATAACATGCTTTCAAACAATTTCGTATCGTTGAGTACTCTTCAATAGGATACTTACCTTGGATCCAAGCTTATCCATACCAACACAATTTAATTTTAAGAGTAAGTAATAGCATTTTAGCAATTAAAATGAAACTATCCCGAGACATTAAAACTACAATCACAATTTATCCTAGGCTAAATTTGCTCCTTGATTACAATCCACTTTTTTTCTGTCCACAGTTTGATCTACTTTGATCTTTCCTCCCTCAATCACCTATTGGTCTAATTAAACAAAAGTATAGCCACATATTAGAGACATTCTTTTCAACCATTTATCTCCAAATACCATTCAATTTCCTTTGTGAGTGCATGTACATATATATATATATCCATGCAAGACAACCCTCAAATATTTTTTCCAACACAAACTGTCCCTAGAGTATGTATACACACATAACAATCCATTAATTCATATATCCGTACAAAACAATCCTTATTATGTATATTTGCACCTATGTGCCTACAAAACAACTCACCAACTTTCCTATCAATGTAAGCTAGTCCTTGACATATATATATTAACCTTAATTAGTCACAAAATAGTTCAATAACTTCAGACATGTGTAAAACAGTCCCATAATCTTTTGTTTTCACCAAAACAGTCAAAAACTCATTCATGTATATAAATACCCTCAAAACAGTCCACTATTCATTTTATTCATGCAATCCAGCTCCTAAATGTACCCTTAAGACATTTCCCCTGTTCCTAATATTCAGAACAGTTTGCCATATAAGTGTATACTTATAAAACAGTCCTTTTTATTATGCTGTTTCAGAAAACAGTCCATTTAATAGTGAAATAGATTTTCCCCTGTTTTACGTTAACCTAACAACCCTTGTTCTTACTCATTTATGAATCAATCAAATTAGTTCTTATATACATTCATACATACATCTATTTTCATCAAAGCAGCCCCTAAGTACTCCTAAAACAGTCACCATATGTTTACCTATACATTCAAACATTCCAAACAATTCATCATGTATACATATACTTGCAAACAATCTAGCAAGCTTTCCTATTGCCAAGAACAATCTAACTTGCAGGTGTGTACCTATAAACATACCCAATGCAATCTTTAAAGTTCATAACCGCCCTATTTTTCTTACACATTGTTTCATAATCAAAACAACCCCCTTACACAATATTTTTCAAGCAACCCAAACACCATTCGGTTACAAGCTCTAATATAATATCCTAACATAGTTCTAATATAATATCCTAACATTCCTAACAAATTTTATAACATATATACATATATATAAACACAATATCTACAAGAATGAAAGAAAAAAATCAAAGAGATTACCTACTAAGCTCAATTGAATATCACCCAAGCGAAATGTAGGAAGAACGAAGCCTTAGTCTATTTTCTCTCAATCTCTCTCTCATAATTCAGCTATGGAGGTTAGGCAGAAGATGATGAGATTTTTTTGGTTTTTCCCTCATCAAAATTTCTCACAATTTCCATGAGAATTGTTTCCACCCCTCACAAGCCATCGTCCAAAGCCAACATGTGTACACCCCCATGTAGCTTTTACTAGTTTAACATGCAAACTCTCAACTCTCCACCCACTTTAGCTTAGTCCTTCCCACAATTGACCGTTATTTTCTCTTTTCTTTAGAAATGGTCCTTAAATCAATCAAACATTAATACTAATGATATTCTTAATCAAACTGAGACATAAATTAAAATTGTGACACAATTCTAGACTGCATTTTGGGATGTTACAATTCTCCTATCCTAAAAGAAAATTCATCCTCGAATTTAGATGAGGAGAAAATATGAGGATATTGATCCCTTATGTTTGACTCTGGTTCCCATATAGATTCTTCGACCTTGTCATTTTTCCACATCACCTTAACAAGAGGATCTGGTTTATTATATAATCTTTTAACCTTACGGTCAATAATTTGAATTGGCTTTTCTTGTAAGATAGATTGGGATTGAGTTCCACCTATTTAGGTTCAAGATATGGGAGGGGTCTGATGATACTTGTGTAGCATGGATACATGAAAAAGATTATGAATCTTATCGAATTCTTTTGGAACTGCCAAACGATAAGCCACAGGACCAATCTTCTCAGCAACCTCGAATGGTCCAATAAAATGAGGACTGAGTTTCCCCTTTTTCCCAAATCTAAACACCTTCTTCCATGGGGACACCATTAGAAATACTCCTACACTATATTGTATATCTCTCCTTTTTTGATCCGCATAGGCTTTTTGCCCAACAAAAGCTTCCTTCAATCTACTATAGATGTTGTTCTAAGCAAACTTAGCCAAGGGTAGGGACTTCTCCCAGTACTTCCCGAGGTTAATTACACAAGCCCGAAGCATATCTTCTAGAATTTGGATTATTCTTTCTGATTGACCATCAGATTGAGGATGAAAGGCTGTACTAAGATTGGTCTTAGTTCCCAAGGCCTTCTGTAAGGAGTCACAGAATCTCGAAGTGAACCGAGGATCTCGATATGATATTATTGAAGTGGGGACACAATGTAATCGTATTACCTCATGGGTACACAACTTTTCCAAGTTATCTAAACTCATGCTCATTCGTATAGGTATAAAATAAGCTAATTTAGAAAATCTGTCCACAATCACACATATAGCATCATTCTTCCTTGGAGTCAAAGGCAACCTAGCCACAAAATCCATGGTTATTCAATCCCATTTCCATTGTGGAAGCTCAATGGGTTGAAAAAGTCTCGTAGGTACTTGTTGTTTGGCCTTGACCATCTAACAGGTTAGGCACTTGGACATGAATTATATGATAGTAGTTTTATCCCCGACCACCAGTACAACTCTTTCAAGTTTTTGTACATCTTAACCGAAATCGGATGGATTGAAATGGGGCTTACACGATCTTTCTGAAGTATTTCCTTCTTGAGAGTTTCATTATTTGGTACACACACTCTATTAAAAAATAGAGTAGACCATCGGGCTTCAAGGAAAAATATGGTGCTCTAAAGATCCTGGTCTGATTGTTGCAGAGCTTTGATTCTTTATATCAGATTGGATTAAACTTGAAGTTTAGCTACAAGCTTTTGGTATCTTCGAATCCTAAAGTGAGCGTTGATTGTAGTCGGGGCTACAATATTATGAAACATCTTTAAACAAAAAGGATCTAACATTGATTTATGCTATTACGACATAATTAAAGTCTTACCGATTAAATGTTTGCGACTGAGTGCGTCAACCACAACATTAGCCTTTCCTAGATGGTAGTCTATGACTAAATCATAGTCTTTAAGTAACTCCATCCATCTCCTTAGCCTGAGATTCAACTCTTTTTGAGGCGGGTGGTACTTCAAACTTTTGTGATCGGTGAATAGATAACACTTTTTCCAAACAAATAGTGTCTCCAAATTTTTAATGAGAACACAACAACAACTAGCTCAAGGTCGTGGGTCAGATAATTCTGTTCATGAGGTTTCAATTGCCGAGAAGCATAAGCTACCACCTTCTTTTCTTGCATAAGCACATATCCCAATCCAAGTTGGGATGCATCACTAAAGACCGTAAAGTCCTTTCCTGATTCGAGTTGGGTCAATATTGGGGCTTGAGTAAGGAGTGGGAAAAGATTGAGAGTTTTGACTCAAAGAGGTAACGAGTTGATCGAACATCTCCTTCGTGCTGAGGAGACACTCTCGTTGAATGGGATGAATTGTAGTAACTTCCTACTGAGGCTCGACATCCTTTTGAGGCTTTTGCGGCCCCTGATTCATTCTCACATTTCCCCCTTCAGTGGAGGAACTAGCCAAGCTCTCGTTATCCCGACCTAATCCTATCTCAGACATTCCAAAGATCAAACATATAAAAAGAAGCTTATCAGATCACAAGTACATATCCGGATAACTCATAGGAGGCACAATTAACCAATAACGATGCAATGCACTTAGTTTAGTTCTAGGATCTAGTAAACCTTTGCTCTAATTTCAAATTGTAACACCCTAAACCCAACCTAGAAGTAAACCGAACTAGAGTGTTAAAAACTAAAGAAAAAATTTACTTGTATCACAAGTCCTCGTTCGAAACAACTAATTACTCAAGGTAGAAGAACTTAAACATCACAATTTCAATCAATTAATGATTGTGAACTGACATTTTTAGATGTTAATACATGTAAGTACATGACATAATAGAGTAACCACTAAATCATGAGACAATTAAGGTCTTTTCCAATCATGTTTCCACAACCACATACCATTTATTCAACACAAAAGTAGTATTCCAAGGTCAATACGTATGCTTCTTGTACTCGATCCATTATTAAGATTATTTATACCAATTATACATCATAGATCCCATGGTGATTCGAAACTAAATCAATTACAAGTTCCAATATGCCATGAATATTAGCCTTAATTACTATAAGACTCGAATACAAGAATTCTATCATACACATCTTACATCCATTACAAGTGTCCGAATCCTATTAGCAATCTAACAAAAATCAGGCAAACCATCAACCAAGCATTTTATTTATCAAATTTGTAATTAACATCCCGATTACAATTTTATCAAACAAAGCATATAATCATCTAATTAGCAACCAAACATGAGCACTTTTAAAAGCATATTTACATAATATATGTTTAATGTTTATATTTACATACAATGAGATCAAAATGTATATATTACCTAGGATGATCATAACAAAACATGAACCACCATCTACTAATATTACAAGCATATCAAGCGAGCATAAGATTAACTATTTAGCATTCGGTTACAAACACACTTAAGTCCACATTAAAAGATATAGGTAAAGTTAAGTTGTACATACCATATTATCAAAATGCATACTATCTATGATGATTTTAACAAAACATGTCCCACCTTCTAGGAGTCATTACAATCGAAATGGCTTACAGATATAATAGAGTACTTGTGATTCAAGCAAGCTCCAAAGACAAACTCAAATCAACTTATCAAGAAAAGAACGGAAAGGTTTTCATCAGAATTGCTTAAATTACAAATCAAATCCTATAACATTATTAGCCAAATAAAGATATAACTCTTCTGTAATAAAGCAATTAACCATATCACTTTGAAGCATTCGAACATGCCAAGGATTCAATTTCTTCCATGATAATCAAAAGAACAAGTTAACTCAAGATCATAAGAAATTAATGAATTACAAGACAATTCATATGCCACAAATCTTATGACATAAAATAATTCAAGAGATCATAGATAATGTAGCTTAAGATGCAAGTTACAACTAGATTCGTGATTTTCAAGAATACAATCTTTTACATTTTCATTTTAACATAGCCTTCAGTATCAAGCAGCCAAGTACACAAATCCCCAACCAACTATCGCCAACAAAAAGGTACCGGAAGTACCAGTCAATCCCTCCTACCGTCATCGAGTGACCAAAATCATCCCTCCCACTGTCGCCTCATAAGGACCGTAGTCCTAGACCATAGTCCTTCCCAAATACGAGCTCTATGGAATACCAACTATACGTATGACTAACTTGAAACTAAGTCATTTCATTTAATTCATATCATGTCAGAATCAAAATGAGCTTAGCTCTTTATCAAAGTATTCGAATAGTATTTCTTTAGTATATCAAGGGTGAGTATAGTTTTGAATTAGTGTAATTATAGTTAAGACTTAAATCTTATCTTGTCTAGCTTATGAACATATTCATGTACATAGAATCTAACCACATAACATACTTTTAAACAATTTCCTATCGTAGAGTACTCTTCAATAGAATACTTACCTTCTATCCAAGCTTAGCCATACCAGCAGAATTTAATTTTAAGAGTAAGTAATAGCAATTTAGCAATTAAAAGATACTAGAGTTAGTTTCAGTCTATCACGAGGCTTTAAAACTACACTCACAATTTATCCAGGCTAAATTTTCTCCCTGATTACAATCCCCTTTTGTTTGTCCACGGTTTGAACTACTTTTATCTTTCCACCGTCATTCACCTCTAGTCTAAATTAACAAAAGTATTGCCACATATTAGAGATAATCTTTTCAACCATTTATCTCCAAAAACCATTCAATTTCTACATGAATGGAAGAAAAGAATCAAAGAGATTACCTCCTAAGCTCAATTGAATATCACCCAAGAAAAATGTAGGAAGAACAAAGCCTTAGTCTATTTTCTCTCAATCTCTATCATAATTCAGCTATGGAGTTTAGGGAGAAGATGTTGAGAATTTGTTTTGTTTTTCCCTCATCCAAATTTCTCACAATTGCGGTGAGAATTGTTCCCCTAACTTGCCATCATCCAAAGCCAACACGTGTACACACCATTGTAGCTTTTACTAGTTTAACATGCAAACTCTCAACTTTCCACTCTGGTTTAGTCCCTCCCATAATTGATCATTATTTTCTCTTTTCTTTAGAAATATTCCTTAAATCAATAAACATTAATACTAATGATATTCTTAATCAAATTGAGACATAATTAAAATTATAAGACATTACTAGGCTACATTTTGGGATGCTACAACCTCATTAATTGGCCTCTTGTTAGTTGCCATCTCCTCATTTGTTAGGGGCTTGATTTCCTTTAGTTTGCATAGTTGTATAATCAACAACGGGAAGGCCAATATTTCATTCTTTCTCTTAGCAAAACCTATTATATCATTGTGGATAATTGCACCCACATCAATCTTCTAACCCCTGATCATAAATTGTATCAGGCACATTCTATCTAGGGAGATTGTCATGCTATGACTTGAAGGCAACAACCTAGAATTTACAAACTGGAACCATATTTTTGTAGGTAGGGTTAAAAATTCCCTACACATCGTGAAGTTCCCCACATTTATCCCTAACTAAAATGCATCAACAAGCACAAATCCCTAACTAGAAAATCCAATTTTTCCTCATTCATCTCTTCCACAAACAGGGCATGTTCATCAACACTCAAGAAGTATTTGACCGTTTATTAATTGAAGTAGCACTCCCTGGTATAGAACTTTCACTCACAAAAACAAGCTTTAAAGAAGGCTCGTAAAGGTTAGAGTAAAACTCTCTCACCAGAGCAGCACTGTAACTCCCAAGATAAGTGTAAAAAGTGCCCTATTCGTGAAGCTCTATGGTCTGGTGAATTAATTTTTGATGTTCCTTTTCTTGGGAGAGCACAATCCCTATTCCAGGTGGATAGTCCGCTTAAGGATTGTTTCTTGTACTGCGCTCCTACCTTTTATGTCTGGAACACATCGTACTCATTGTTTTCTTCTTGGGCTGCAGGCTCCTCGGGTTGAGGGCTTGAGGTTGAGACTTAAGTGTCTTTTGCAGTGGTCTCCATAGAAATTTTGTGAGCAGCTCTAGTCTTCTTCGCCATGAGAGTGTAAATAAAAAAAGGAATGATTTTTGTAGAAGAAAAATTGAAGCTTTGAAGATTCGAAGATGAAGAATATAGAGAAATCTAAATGAAGATGTAAATGTAATTAGGGCTGTTAAATAAAAGATGAGAAAAGAAGGAAATGAAAAGGTGTGATATTTACCGTCTGACGTGACAAGATTTGATGGTCTGATTGTGGTGCAAAAATTACACCCGTTCATTGCATCTTTCGCTCTCACCACTGAAGGGTTGTGATTTTGGGTGATGAATCGATGTAACTAAATTACCCGATTTGCCCCAAAAACCATAAATATCATGTGATTCATTCTTGTCGTACAAGTCGTTTGAGAAGGATTCCATACCAAAACAAAGGAGGATTTATTCTACAAAGGGAAATAAAAGGAATTAAAGATAAATAAAGAAAAGAACGAAACTAAATCTACATCTAACAAGGCAATTAAAAGAAATATCAAAAGAATTCGATCAATTTAATGGTCTCAATACTCCAAGAATTAAAGACACCAAAATAAAGTTTGAGTCTTTGTCCATTGACTTTGAATGGGATCCCCTCTTTACTATCCTTGATTGTGAATGCACCAAGTGGAAAGACGTCCACAACTTCAAAAGATCCTGACCAACATGATCGCAATTTTCTTGGGTGCGACTTTAGTCTTGAATTGTATAGCAAAACCAATAGTCCAACTTCAAATTGTCCCTGCAATATGATCTTTTCATACCATCGTTTACTCTTGTCCTTATAAATAGAGGTATTTTCATATGCATTGGGGCGAATCTCTTCCAATTCAATGATGCCCAACAATCATTTCTTCCCCGTAGCCTCACAATCCAAATTCACTTGTTTTAGAGCCGACATAGCCTTATGTTGAAGCTCCACAGGCAAAATGGTTTTTCCAAAGACAAGTTTATACGATGACATCCCAAGTGGAGTTTTGTATTGTACCCCCTCGATCCGGCCTAGATGCTCGAACGAATCGAGTGAACTACATTGGGCTTACCGAAACAAACCTGAATCGATTAACTAAACTTAGGTCCATTTTTTCTTTTTATCTTGTCTAGATGTGGCATTATGTCTTAAGGTATGCATGCTGGCAGTGGGTGAAATCTCAATAGCATCGGACATCAAATTGACATCTAATTGCGCATATTTGCAATTTAGGGACCAAATTGAAAATCTTGAATGTTACAAGAACTTAGTTAAAAATTTGGGTTACCAATCCTCAATTAACGAAATTACATGCTTGCTTTCCAAATTTTAGCTCAAAAAAATCATTCAAAATCATACAATTGCATTCACGAATATTAGGGACCAAAATGAAAGAATCAGAAACCTCAAGAATCACTTTAATAGAATAAATGGCAGCCTGTATTGGTACACGAGCACCTGTACCAATATGAGGCTTCAATCCAATAGGTTGTACTGGTTCAGTCCTAGGCATATCGGTACGCGCGCACCATTTGCAAAACCACATATTCTAGTAGCTAAAACTTGTACCAATATGACCTCCTGTGTACCGATTCCCAGGCCAATTTCTAGCTTACCCGTACTGATACAAGGCCCCACGAATTGGTACCCTATGACCTGTAATGTCTATTTTTTTTTTGTTTTTCATACAATCATGAATTCAATCACGCTTTAACAAGCCATAAACAAGTACACCACTAAACTATAGATCAAACCATGCTAGAACATCAAAGAAATGTGGTCAAACCATAGCAACATACTTCAATCATAAGTCTAGAGGCATGCTTCCTAAAAACCAATCCATCCAATGTACGAAACGTAAATCCACTTCAAAAGTGAACATATAAAGCCTCACACAACTCCAAAACAACAATATAAACTTGTACAAATCGTGAGTTTAGCAAATAACCTTCCCAAACAAAAATAAACCCCATTGCCTTTTTTACTACTAGTCTAGTTCAAAATCCATACTTTCATATAGTTAAAGTCCTTGGATTCCCCTTCGCTTGCTCACTGCCTGCAACCTTTAATTATATGCATTGATGGACAAAGAGAGTGTAAACAAACTAGGATTAGTGAGGAGTGCTAAAAAACAACCCACCATCAATGCAATTATAATTGGTTATCAAAACCACTTCAAAAATCTCATTTTAAACATCTTTCAAAACATCATGCCATACAAACCATGCACTCAACACTTCCCAAAATATGCATATTAAACCATATGCAACATGTATCATGGATCAACATCAAAATCCCCATTTGCAATCCCTCAATTTAAGCTTTCTCATACATAACAACCCATATGCAAGGCTTAAAGAGTAATCATGTATAGACCAACATTATACAACATAATCCATCAACATGATACATTATAAATTATATTGGCTTCAAGTGATCATAAACCAAATTCCACTTTACAAAATATTACATCGGATACACAGATTCAACAAGTGTCCTCTCAACACTTCATGCTATCTCAACCGGTATTAAGGTATGATTACAACCGGGTACCATCACAACCAAATCACTTGTTAGATGTATAATCCACTAACAAGAGTATTCTGTAATATCCCTAAAACCGAGTTAACTTTATTCAATAATTTTTGTAAGGAAAATGGTTCTTTAAGATAAACAATTTGTAGATTTTATTTGGGAGTTATTACACTTAATCTGAATCAAATTAAAGTATGTTAGCCAATTTAAAAATGGTTAAACCGAATGTCTTGAGTAATCTATGATCTAATTGAAATAAAAGAAAAATGTATAGCCATAGTTATCATGGACTAAAATGAATTTCTAGATCATTGGGGCATTGCATGCTAAATAAGAACAAGCCCTAGGGCTTGTACACTTGTCTTTCAAAGCTTGAAGAAAGTGTTGAGGGGGAGATGTGTAAACATCTCGGCATTAGGAGAAAACAAGGGAGGAAGGATAACAATCATCCTTTTGCATAAGCAATGGTCGATTCTCTCTTGTTTAGGGAGAGAGAGGGAGAACTTGAGGCATAACCATAGAGAAGAATCTAAGCTTAGTGAGTCAAATTTTCCAAGCCTTGGTTGAGTGGCTTTAGAAGAGTGTGAGTATACCCTCCATTTATTTTTGATTCAGTTCTCTAAGATGAGATTCTATCTTTATTTTCTTATAAGCTATGTGTCATAAAGATTTGTTAGAAATCGAATTCATGTTATGTAGCTCCTTGAAGCATTAGATGATGCCTTGTTGAATTATCATGTTCTCTTGTGAAATTGTGACATGGTTTGTATGCTAAATTGCTTAAGAATGGGTTCTATTATGTTGTAAAGCATTGAGGAATTGGTTTGATCTTGCCACTTGTGTATTTGATGCTTGAAATTGATTTTGGTAACATTGTTTGCTAATATTCAAATGGAACTGTTTTGAGCATGAATATGCATTCTTATAAAAAAACAGGACAATATTGCATAATTAAAAACATTAAAGGACTGATTTACATGCAATTAGAAACTGATTTGTCATTTACACTAATGGGACTATTTGAATATGAATTTGTATATATAAGGAATGGATATCGCTTTTGCTGGAATGTGAGTCTAATTGGACTGTTTGTATATATGTTTATAAATATATATGTGGCTGAACCTGTTTTCGCATAAACATAAGTCTTAAGGGCTGTTTTGCTTGTATGAAATCTAATATAAATGCATTAGAACTGTTTTGCATAAGTGAGAATATTGATGGATTGTTTTGAGTACCTTGAAACTAAGTAGACTGTTTTATAAATTTTGGAACTAATAGATGGACTATTTTGATGAAATGAAAGGTTGATTTGATTAAATTAAGAACAGGGCACTGTTCTATATATATGTGTGTGTATATATAGGGACTATTTTTGGAAAAATGGCGGGCTGTTTTGTGCACTTAATTGAGGACTTGATCTTGCATTTAAAAGTGGATTATTTTGTAGAAGAAAAACTGTTTTGAAATTGTTTTGTAAATTAAAATCAAGGAGAGGGATGTTTTACACAATTAAGGGCGGTTTTGTGCTGTCTTTGCAAATCTGGAAATAGGTAATATTTTTGTAAAAATGAGGGACTGATTTTTAAATAATAAGGGTTGTTTTGGGACTGTTTTGCTATGTAAAAATATGTACATAAAGTATTAGGGACTGCCCCGTATAATTATGAATGTAATGGAGCTTGTTTTGACGCACGTATAAGGGATTTAATAGGCGGCAGTATAAACTTTAGTGGGCTAATTTGAATACATATATGCATATATAACTAAGTTCATAAATTTGGAACAGTCTTGATAAAAATGAAAGATCTCGGAACTATTTTGCTTTAATAGAAAGAGTTCTGAACTGATTTATAAGGAAATATGTGAATATATGTCCAGTAAGGAATGTCTTGTATAAATAAGCTTTGATGGGCTGTTTTGGATATATATATTTGAACATAGGTAATTAAGGTCTGACTTAGACAACAAAATATGTTTTGGACTGTTCTAAAAACATACAATTGTGAATGTGATTAATTAGGATTGTTTTGTGTATAATTAAAAGACATATGGACTGTTTTGATCACCTATATGAATACATGTAAACTATGGACTGTTTTGGCATATTAGACAACAATGGACTGTTTTATAAGATTGAATGGATTGAATTGGTTTTAATGGTTTGTTATTATGTTTGAGGTACATAACATGATATGGAAGAGTAAGGGAAAAGAGTTAGTTGAAAGCTAGGGGTAATTGTGGATTCAAGTTTCCCGTAACATCAGGATAAGAGGTGAGTGTAGTTGCATTTGTTTCGGTTGACACGGTGTCATCTCAATCTTTGTTTCTACGTACCCATGAGCATATGCATATGGCTCACATAGAGCACAATGTGTGAATACATTCATAGCATGGCATCTTGATAAGTCTTTTGGTTATGTTGCATCACATATGCACCTTGTGCCTTACTATGCTATGTTTGTAATGGATGATTATGTATACTTTGCCATAAAGCTTGAAGCTAACTACTGACCAATAAAACCCTAAGATTCTAATAACGAAATTGAATATCAATGTTATAAGTTCATGAATTTTAAGGCCTTAAGGAGCTAGAAGTTGAAAAGGAGAAATAAATAAGTTTACTTGTATCATAAGAAATCTCTACTAACTTGAAAACATAAGATATCTAAGTTGCTTATACAATGGAAGCCCTTGGACACTTTGGCATAGTACATGGTATAATTTGGGACAACAAAATATGTTTTGGACTATTTTAAAAACATACAATTGTGAATGTGATTAATTAGGATTGTTTTGTGTATATTAAAAGACATATGGACTGTTTTGATCACCTGTATGAATACATGTAAATTATGGACTGTTTTGGCATATTAGACAAGCAATGGACTGTTTTATAAGATTGAATGGATTGAATTGGTTTTAATGGTTTGTTATTATGTTTGAGGTACATAACATGATATGGAAGAGTAAGGGAAAAGAGTTAGTTGAAAGCTAGGGGTAATTGTGGATTCATGTTTCTGTTATGTGTTAAGTATAAACCATGAGCATATGCATATGGCTCACATAGAGCACAATGTGTGAATACATTCATAGCATGGCAACTTGATAACTCTTTTGGTTATGTTGCATCACATATGCACCTTGTGCCTTGCTATGCTATGTTTGTAATGGATGATTATGTATACTTTGCTATAAAGCTTGAAGCTAACTACTGACCAATAAAACCCTAAGATTCTAATAACAAATTTGAATATCAATGTTATAAGTTCATGAATTTTAAGGCCTTAAGGAGCTAGAAGTTGAAAAGGAGAAATAAATAAGTTTACTTGTATCATAAGAAATATCTACTAACTTCAAAACATAAGATATCTAAGTTTCTTATACAATGGAAGCCTTTGGACACTTTGTCGTAGTACATGGTATACCGTGGGACTACGGTCCATGAGCTATGGCTCGGGTGACAACCATTATTATGTGATATTATGGCGACCATAGAAGGTAACAGGGGAGATGGTAAGGAGATTGGAGACAGTTTGGTTGGATAGTTGAGAAGTTAAGATTGTTATGTTCAGACACTAACCATTGTTATGTGCTTTGTGCTATGTGTAATATGGGCCCATATGGTCAAACACAAACCAATGTTATTCATGACCAAATGTGATCCAAGGCAAACTTTCTAAAAGACATGAACTTTGTAAGAAATCGGTTAATAATTCTGAAAGAATATTGAAAGAACTCCGATAAACTATGATAAGGCTCATGGTGAGAATGACAAGTTATGTGATTCATAAGTTTCGAATAAACTTTTGAATTAAGCCTTTAAAATAAGACATTGTACTTTAAGACTAACCTAAATGCTTATAAAATCTTGTGATTGATCATATTGCTTCTTCATTGATCATTACTTTGTCCTATCATGGGTACTACCTCACTATGCTATATAAGCCTAACGCATTCATTTCCATACATATGCAGGTTTTAAGATTATCCTTAAGTTGATCATTTTGGGAGGTTGCAAGTCACACTGTAAAGACTTTGTAGTTGTCTTGTTTATACCTCAAAACTCTTAGGATGGTGGCTTTATGTTAGAGTATGATGAGAGTAGTTTTATCATTGAAATTGTATAAAAGGATTATAAGTTTGTAAGCATATGTAAAGTTATATATATATAATTTTGGATATGACTTGTATGGTTATAAACTAAATTTGCATGCCTAGTTATATATGCTAAATGAAAATTCTTGAAAATTTATATGTTGAGTATTTGAATCATGAAATAACTTGCATTATAAGTATTTGGTGCCTATAAAACTATGAAAATTCACTTGAGCATAACCATCTGTTTTGATTGTTTGTTATAGGTGTAAGTAACGTTTGGTTGTCCCTTAGTACTTATTATACGAATATGATGAATGTACATAACCATGCTTGCTCAAAAATTTTACATGACTTTAGCTAATGTTTTGATCAATCTAGTATTATAAAGTCATTGATCGATAAATTGACTCAATTAGAGTCCAATATCTACTATCATAGTTTGATCAATCTAGTATTATACGAATGTGATGAATGTACACCCGGTTGCAATCGTCAAACTGGAATGGTGGGGCTTTTTAGGATCGTGAGGGATACCCTCGTTGTTGACCTATCTTGCCATCTCACTTTGTTCTTGAAGTCTACGTCTAAGAGTCCTTTCAACTTTTGGATCAGGCACGAAGAGTGTTGTGGCAACACTTCTAGTCATACAACACCTGCAAAACTTAATAAAAAGAAAAGAAAATAACAAAAAACAATTAGAAACAACTACAAACTAGTTAAAGAAAACGGAGTTGCAAGTAGAAACATAAAAATCAAAAAACATCATCCCCGGCAAAGGCGCCAAAACTTGATCGGTGAATAATTGTCACACGAAAAGTGCAAGAAAACACTACTGATGCAAGTATAGTTAAAAGTGATCCTGTTAGATATAAATCCCACGAGGATGAGTATTTAGTCAAACTATTATGTGGCCACAAGCAATTCTGTAAATTGAATTGTAATGCCCCGAAAATGGGCTTAGGAGTTTTGGTGATTTAGCTAATTTAGGTCCAGGTCGGGGAACCAGGTTTGGCAATTAAGATATGTTTTGGCAAAATAAATATTTTGAAATGGGAAATTCAAAGGGGTAAATACGGATAAAGTTTTAAATTTTTTTAATAATTATAATTTTCGGTTGAAATAGAAATCAATTTAATAGACTGAGATTACATTTTGTCTTTAGTGACAAAGATGTAATAAATGCAAAACTATTTTTAATGACTAAATTGTAAAAGGGGCCAATACTAAGAATCCTTAGAGAGCTAATTTTCCTAAAAACATTAATTGTGTTTTCCACCATAATTAGAAAAGGAAGTTGATGGTTAGTTGTTTTGCCAAAAGTATTTTCTCTCATTTTCTATTTTCCCAATATGTTCCACCAGGACTTTCTCTTATTTTCTCACCATTTTCTCTTCATTAGATTTCTGAAAAATTGGTTGTTTTCAGTAGGGATTATGTCAAAATATTCCTCTCTTTTTTGCTTTACAAAACCTTGTCAAAGATTCCTTAAAACCTAAATTTCTTTTCATCTCTTAAAATATTCCATTTTATTCATCAAAGGATGTTTACGTCAAATTGAGGTGGAAATACTTCAAACGTAAATTTCTTTTCATCTCTTAAAACTAAGATTATTTATTGATATTCCCTAGTGTTTGGCTTCTAATTGATGTTTAATATCTTAGTTTTGCTATTTAATATCTGGAAATGATCTTAATTGATGATTTTGATATTTTGCCCAAAATCTTGATTTGTGGGATAATTGAGAAATATTTCTAATGGGTTAAATTACATTTTGGTTTCTTAAAAACAATATGAGTTGAGGGCTTTGTAATCAATCTCGAAACTATTTAATTGGTTACTTTCTATGGTGGTTTAAGGTAGTTTTAGGGGCTCTTTTGATTGAATACTAATTGCTAGAGGTATAAGGATGTGTTAGATATGTTTTTGGATGATATTTGATTGTGTTACGATGCTAGAAGTGTTAGGTTGTAGCTGGAGATCATTTGGTTGTTGAGTGGAGTGGTTTTTGATGTTTTCGGATGGTTTTTGGGTGAAATTTTGTGGAGATTGCAAGGGATGATTGTAGGATGGTGTTAGAATGAATTTTAATTCATTTTGCCTCTAGTTTTGTGTGGACAAGATAGGGGGAATCAAGCTTAGTTCATTTTGTGGAAGTCAGTGGTTTTGATCGTTTGGAATGCAATGACGAGCAAAGCGTTGTGCATTAGTGAGTGTATATGTGTTTCTGGCACTCTTAAAGGTTTGAATAAGGATTTGGGAGTTTAGATTAAGCCTCACAAGTTTAACTAAGTGTAACACCCCTTGCCCGGTCTGGTCGAGAATTGGGTCGGAGTATGCAATCGATGAACTAAAAGATGATCGATACGATAATTTCATACAATAAGTGATGAAAATAGGCCCCACATCCAAGAATGAGTAATATAAAATTTCAATCAATCTATTACGAGTCTATGGTTATCCAATTAGGATCAAATTATAACATTTAAAATTTTTAGGGACTTAATCATAAATTTAGTATTTTAAGGGTCCTTTTTCAGAATCAACCTTTCCAAAATGCAACTCATCATTCAAACAGTGAGTGTACAAATTTCCATACTACTCGGAGTTCGTTTGCCCATTCAATTAAGCCACGTATTAATTAGTGACCACATTGTAAACAATACAAAGCTAGGTTCTTCATCTTTTAATAGATCTAACTGTCACCATACCGATACCTTTATGGCTGTATCGATACGCTATAACCTAATTCCCAAATCCCATATTCAATTTAACAGACCCCTATCGATATGGTTGAGGACCGTAGCGGTACTAGTTGACCGCGTATCGATACGCCTTAACCCCGTATCGATACCATTTTTACACCCAAATTCCAGTAGCCAAAATACATATCGATATGCCCATGCCGTATCGATACACCCCTTATTGACCTGACCAAGTAAGCAAGGCCGTATCGATATGCCCTATCCCGTAATGATAGATTTTTGTTGATTTTTATTCAATTTAACCTATCAAACAAGGTCCAAATGTAATGAAATTTTACCAGTAAGTTTTAAACATTATAAACAACTAGCATGCCAAATTTATTGTTGATCTAAAACCATTTACTATGTTTTCACCTTTTATAGCCAAGTATGCATTTTTAGCCATTTTTATGCCATTCCAAAAGGGCCATTGGGGCAGTAAGCACTTTTACACCACAAGCACAAAATACACACATCAAAAGGAACTTGTATGACTCTTCTAAGTACTTTGCCACCCTACTAGGTATTCATAGGTTCGATACACATTACTTTGGACTTGCTTGTGACTTGTACAACGCAACAACTTCTCCGATCTCCGATGTTGAATCTCTTAACCTGAAATGGATGAAATGCAATGCATTAGGCATACTTTTCCTAGTGAGGTAGTCACAAATTGTAATATCCTCAGAACTAGTATAAAGAAAGTTACTACAATGACTTCATTTAGTCCCTAATTGATTGAAAGTAAGGTACTAGGTCTAGTTAATAAGGACTATAATGCTATAAATGAAAAAGTGGTAACCAAATGTATAAGTGACCAAACAGAAACAAGTGACAAATTGAAGGAATGCATCACAAGTTCTAGAACCTTATGAGGTGGAACTTAATCCTGATCTATCGTATGATGAAGAGCCAATTCAAATACTTGATAAAGAAATCAAAAGGCTTTGCAATAAGATTGTGTCGTTGGTGAAAGTTCTATGGAAGAACCACAATGTAAAAGAAGCCACATGGGAACCCGAAGCAACAATGAGAAAATAGTACCCTCATCTATTCCCCTCAGGTAAATTCGAGGACGAATTTCTTTAAGGGGGATGGAATTGTAGTATCCTTAAAACTAGTATAAAGAAAGTTACTACAATGCCTTCATTTAATCCCTAATTGATTGAAAGTAAGGTACTAGTTCTAGTTAATAAGGACTAGAATGATATAAATGAAAAGGTGGCAACCTAATGTATAAGTGACCAAACTGAAACAAATAACAAATTGAAGGAATGCATGATAAATTCTCACATTCTTAAAATGCCCCTACACATGTCATTAATTAGTGGATAATTAAGGATAAGTTAGTCATTTTAGGAGGAGATAACTGATGATTCATTATCATCTTCTCCTTGATGGCCGAGTGAATGAACAAAGAAGAGAAAAAAGGGGATTGTGTGAGAAAACTCTATAACCATACATTCAAGCTTGAAATTTGGAGAAATTGGAGTTGCTAGCATCCATATTATCTTGATAGGATGGTAAAATCTCTTCCTTAATGCATTATAGATTCAAATGATGCATGTAGATTTTAGATTCATGCTTGAATTATATGAATTTTATGATTAGCTAGTGCATAGATGATATGAACTAGTTAAGAAGTTCAATTGATTGATCAATCAATGAAATTGATGTACCTTTTGAATGAGTAGGAGAAATTGAGGTTGTCAATAGCCAAATTGATGGTGAAATGCTATGCTTGTTGCTGGAAATTTTGGATGATGATTAGAATGGATGATTGATATGTGAATTGAAATTCTGGTTGCCGGAAATTGTAGTGAATTGATGTCTTAATGAATCAAATTGAAAATATTGCTCAATTGCCCTATTTTTATAGGATTGACACATAATTGGACTGACTTAGACATGTATGAATGAGTATATATATTGAACAATCATGTTAGGATCCTTGTCTAAGTGATTAAAGAATCTAGAATCTAGCTAATGGAAAGCTGTCCAGAATACTCTGTTTTGGACAGTGAGTTTAAAAATCTATAGAAAATCACATACACCAAATTAGGGAGTAAATTTTATATGAACAGAATCATGTGTATGCATAGTTTCGTATGCAACAAACGGAATCGAATTTCGAGTTATAAAACAGTTTGTAGCGACTAACCTCTAAGGACAGTGCAAATTGTCCAGTGACATAAATTAGGTTGTCTTTAAATAAAGAACTGTATTGATTCACAATGAATAAAAATGTAAGGCCTATATAGTTAGATGGAAAATTAAGTTAGCTTTCTAATGGTGTAAACGGTTTGAAATTCTGACGTACCGAATAAAGGATATGAACATTTAAACAAGTAGTGCACATGCTGCCAGGCAGTAATAGTTTTGATGTTATGAATTGAGTGCATGAGTGTATAGAGTCACATAATGACTCAAATGGTTGCTGGATTTTACCTAATACACTATGCATTGTATGAATGTTAGATCAAGTGGAAATTGAGGAAAAAGGGGCTCACATAGAATAAGAAGCTAGTAGAGGGAAAGGGATTTCAATCCGGGATCGATAATAGCTCAAAAAATTCCTATGAGTGTAATGAGCTTGCTATGGAGCATTAGCAGGGTAAGTGCTCTATTGATTGGTTACTTGATTTTGAAGCATGCTTGAATTACTATTGATTGTCATGATATGCTTCTTGCCTAATTGAGCTATATTGAAATGAAGCATGATTGTTATAGTTAGAAGTAACTCAATACATTGTTTAATGACCTATTGATTGACATACCTTCATTGACTATTGGAACATTGATATTGGTATTGGCTTTGAACCCTATTCGATTAAAAGGGAGTATTGGCACAAAATGTGGACATTGAGTTGAATCATGCTTCTAATTTATTGAAAGTGATAACTATTGTAAGCCTTGGTCTCGAGTCGGTCTTATATATAGTGGCATGCCATAGAGTCTATAGAGCTCATTATTGGGGTGGACTACGGTCTGGGACATTGGTACTTAATTGGCGACAGTAGGAGGGAAGTATTGTTATTGGTCATTGGTGATAGTATGAGTGATTTCACCGGTACTTTGTACCATATTGATTATTGTTATTGGTGATAGTTTGGTTGGGGACTCGATTATCTAGACTAAGCAATCGATTCTCAAGGCTATACTTAAAATGAACTATAACTCATGTACATTGAATCTACTGTTACATTGAATTGCATTGATTGATAGTAAAGGAAAAATTGATTGCCATGAACTATTGATAATGAGACACTGATTGAACATTGCTTATTTGAGATTGCATGAGTATTGAAACATTGATTGTGCTCAAATGACATGTTATTCCTAATGTAGTCGAATTGGATGATTGAGTATGTCTAAACTTCAAGCTTTGTATTGATATTGGATTGAAAATTAAACAAATGTGTCTAGTATTGTTTGCTTAGTTTCAAATGGTTCTTACTGATGGGGGAACCATACCATCTGTTAGATGGTTCGTAGTTGAGACTTATTGTATTGATTGTCTTGTAACTTAAACTCACTCACTAACCTTTGCTTAACCAAGTCTCTTTACTATGATAAAGGTTGATATTGGATACTATCCCGAAGTCTAAGCTCGTACAAGTCACAATTTGCTTGAGTGAGTATGTTTCCATCTTGTTATAGTTCTCCTATGATGGGGGCACCTAAGGCAGTATATTCATGATCAGTTAGTTATGGTTTGTATAAATTAATTCCATCTATGATCCATAAAGAGTTTGGTATGTATATATGAGCATGTATGCACTTCATTGAACTTGCATGTTTGTTTCCTAATGTTAGATTTCCCATGGTTGAATTATGCATGTAATGGTTGAATAGATCTTTTGAAAATGGCTAGTTAACATCAAGTAAATGTAGTAATCCACATGTTTAGACTTGAACCACTTTGGTCACATATGGTACTAGCCGAATGATGTATATACATTGTAAGCATATATGATTGACTAAGGTTACTTAAGTAAAATATGTACTCACCTATTGGTATGCCTAATAGCTACAATGAATGTTGAAATCTTCTATAGTGTTATACATCTAGTCCGAGTGGTTTCTTGTAAATCAAGTGAGTCCTAAATGGTATTGATTATGATATCAAATTGCATTAGGGGTACTAATGTATCTAATAGGTGCATCACGCATTGTATATTGGGTCCTCGCTTATTCGAATTCTTTCTTAAAGTGCAAGAAAGGCTTAAAATGAAATGAACTAACTAGCTTAAGAGGTATGGATCATTGATTGTAATTGTGGTAACTTACCTAATCCTACTAGGGTGGTTAGAGTATGTTATAGAATGGTATCAGAGCTTATAGTTGCATGATTCTATGGTCTATTGCATGAATAGGCTATTGTCATTGATCATTTAGGTGCAACCTAGGAGTTACTTGAATATTGATTGGATTGTGACTTGAGCTTGACTTCTCTCATTCCTTATATATAGAATGTCTGAAACAAGATTAGGCACGGATAATGAAAGTCGATTGTCTCCTCCAATGAGAGAGGGAGCGTACTGATGAATCAAGATCCCCATACGCATGTTGAACCTCAACAAGTTTAGCAGGAAGTTCCTGTGATCCATCATATTCAATGTGAGTGTAGTTGTCTTGGTCTTGGGTGACACTGAGTCATTCCGACTATTGTTATTTTGTTTGAAGCATTCATTGTTGTGGATGGATCACACTGTACATTCTCATTTTTGCATAAGACTCAAATAACAGCAACATTGGGGAAGGGCATTCAAGCATAGCATCTTTAGTAAGACCGTTGATTACGGTATGCTTGCATTACATAAGCATAGTTTCATTGTTATGCTTGATATGATATAGTAGTTGTAATGGTCTTTGTTTGAGGATTTATAAATTGAATTATGAATTCCTTTTTCTATAAGACCCGAAGAAGGTTATACAAGCTTAAAATGTTGACAATTGTAGACTTCATTGCCATAAAACACTAAGTATTGAAAAGTTAAATATAAATGTCAAATCTCTATGAATCAAGCAAATTTTTTTAAAGCTTAAGATCAATGTCAATCTTGATATATTGAAGTAATAACTCTCATATGCCGTAAGATACAAATAACTTCGGATGGAAGCTTACTGCTCCTTTTTCATAAGACAGTGGTTAATTAATTAGAACTCATGCTTACTTGCATAATGTATAAGGAACTTTAATTGTAGTTTAATGCTCAATTTTCAAAATGTATAAAGAACATTAATTATAGTTAAATGTCCAATCTTCATAAATGTACAGGAACCTTTATTGGAGTAAAATATATATTTCTTGCAAAAGATACCATGAGATGTCATTTAAAGCTTAAATATCACTTTATCTCATAAGAATGGAAAACATGCTTTCAATATTAAGCCAGGTATGAGAATACTTATACTATAAGACATTGAAAATAGTTGTGTATTATATATCCTTGATTGGTGCTTTGTTATGAATGTATTTATGCCATGGTTGTTATGGTAGTTTGTATACTTTGATTTTCCTGGAGCTAACTATGAATGTTGAAGTCTCTTATTAAAGGGAGAAATAATCAATTATCGTACAAATATTGAATCTTAGAGCCATGATATTGAAAGACATTGGAAGAAACCGAAATGATTAATTGAATTTTTAAAAGACATCAAGTAAAAGACAAGTAAGATTGCTTATACAATAAGATACACTCCAAACATCGATCATAGGATAAATTATGTAAGGATTTCCCTTTGTTCATTCAGGGCATCCCGTTCCTAGCCGACTTGTTATTATTGTCATTTTTTGAATTTGATCTCATTCTGGGTTTAGATTGGTTAGGAAGGCATCAAGCCTAGGTAGATTTCCGAAAGAGAAAATTCTTTCTTCGTGGTTTAGGAGAAAAGTCGATTACCTTGATCAATAAGCAACCTGTCAGCATTTTTGCTACCATAATTAAAAGTGATGAAATTGAATTTGGTGTGAATTCAGTCCATGTTGTTCCTGACTTCCCTGATGTTTTTCTTGAGGAATTGTCAGGATTGCCACCCATTCGGGAAGTCAAATTCAAGATTGAAGTTCAACCCAAGAGTGATCTAGTGTCTATCACACCATATCGAATGGCCCCTATTGAACTCAAAAAGCTTAAGCAACAATTGCAAGAGCTTCAAGACAAGGGCTTCATTCGACCCAACTCTTCACCCTAGGGAGCACCCATATTATTCGTTAAGAAGAAGCACAGGTCGATGAGCCTATGTATCGATTATCGTTAGTTAAACCGAGTCACTATCAAGAACAAGTATCCATTGCCGAAGATTGAGGACTTGTTCGATCAATTCATGGATGCTAAAGTCTTCTCCAAGATTGATTTGCGATCAGGTACTGTGAGATGAGAATACAAGACTCGGATGTACCTAAAAAGGCTTTCAGGACTCGTTATGTTCACTACGAGTTCCTAGTTATGCCATTCGGGCTAACCAATGCTCCAGTGGCTTTCATGGACTTAATGAACTGAGTGTTCAAACCCTATTTGGAACATTCATGGTTGTTTTTATTTATGACATTCTTGTCTACTCAAAGGACAAATAAGAACATGCTAATCACCTTCGAATTGTACTCCAAACATTGAGAGAGAATCGACTATATGCCAAATTGAGAAAATACGAGTTATGGCTCTCGAAAATATCCTTCCTTGGCCATGTTATCTCGGCCGAAGGGATAAAGGTTGATCCTAAGAAGATTCAAACCATCATCGAATTGAGACCTCCATGAAATGTTAGCGAGGTTAGGAGTTTTCTCGATTCTTGCTACTCTATTGACTTTACTCCTTCAAAATAATACTCCATTTAAATGGTCTGAGGACCAGCAAAGGAGATTCGATCAATTGAAGCAAGTCCTAACTCATGCTCCTATTCTAATCCAACATGAACCAGGTTAAGTCTTTACTGTCTTCTGTGATGCTTCCCACCTCGGTTTAGGGTGTGTATTGATGCAAGATGACAAGGTAATTGCCTATGCTTCTCGGCAACTCAAGCTACATGAATTGAACTATCATACGCACGAATTGGAAGTAGCTGCGGTCATGTTTGCTTTAAAGATCTAGAGACATTATCTATATGGAGAGAAATGTCAATTATTTACAGATCATCAGAGTTTAAAATACACCCTAACTCAGAAGGAGTTAAATCTTTGACAGTGAAGATGGGTGGAACTACTAAAAGATTATGATCTAATCATTGAATACCACCCAGGCAAGGCAAACATTGTGGCTAATGCGCTCAGTTGCAGACATTCAATTGGTAAGATCGAATACAAATTTCTAACATTGTTTATCCCTCTATTCGAATAGATGATATGAAATCCACTAATCAAAATCCTTTAATTGTAGCTTCAACTACTTTCAATGTCCATTTTAAGCTCCTAAAGAATCAGAGATATGTGGCAGAACTTCAAGTTCAATCTGACTTGAACTTGAGGATCAAAGAGCTTCAACAAAATGATCCTAAACTTCAGAAGATATTGAAAGAGATTGATTCCAAACTGAGCACTAAATCCTCACTTCTATCGAATGGTGTGCTCTACTTAAAGAATCGGGTTTGTGTACCCAATGATCCAATCCTTAAAAGGGAAATGCTTCAAGAAGCACATAGTAGTCCCTTTTCAATACATCCGGGAGTAATCAAGATGTATAATGACTTAAAGGAAGTCTATTGGTGGAAGAGGGAGTGTATAATAATGGACTTTGTATCAGGATTGCCTCTATCACCGAGGAAAAATGATGCTATTTGGGTGATCGTTGATAGGTTCACCAAATCAGCTCACTTCTTACCTGTCCGAATGAACATGAACCTCAATCAGCTCACTTCTTACCTGTCCTGGATCTATTATATCAATTCTGGACTCTCATTTTACTTCTCATTTCTAGAGGGCACTTTAAGAAGCTTTGGGAACTAAGCAGAACCTTAGCACTGCCTTCCATCCACAAACCGATGGACAATCTTAAAGGGTATTCCAAGTGCTTGAAGACATGCTTCCAGCTTGCATTATCGACTTCAATAAAGACTGGGAGAAATCTCTACCATTAGCTGAGTTTGACTACAACAACAGCCATCAGGCTTCTATCAAAATGGCTCCATTCGAAGCATTGTTTGGCAGGAGATGTAGAACTCTCCTATGCTGGTCTGAATTGGGGGAAAACAAGGTCTTAGCACCTATATTGCTTCGTGAAACCGAAAATCTAGTTCGACTGATCCATAGTAGACTGAAAGAGGCCTTTGATAGGCAAAAGGCTTATGTCGATCTCAAGAGAGGAAACATTGAATATCAAGTGGAAGATTATGTATTCTTGAAGGTATCTCCTAGGAGGAAAATCCTTAGATTCGGGAAGAAGGGTAAACTAAGCCCTCGATTCATCAGACCCTTTGAAATCTTAGAAAATATCGGTCTAGCTGCTTACAAGCTAGCACTCCCTACTGAATTCAATTAAATCCACGATATCTTCCATGTATCGATGTTGAGGATATATCGATCAGATCCATCACATGTTCTAGAACCTGATAAGGTGGAACTTAATCCTGATCTATCGTACGATGAAGAGCCAATTCAAATACGTGATAAAGAAGTCAAGAGGCTTCGCAATAAGATTGTACCATTGGTGAAAGTTCTACGGAAGAACCACAATGTAAAAGAAGCCACATGGGAACCCGAAGCAACAATGAGAAAGTAGTACCCTCATATTCCTCTCAAGTAAATTCGATGATGAATTTCTTTAAGGGGAAGGGAATTGTAATACCTCAAAACTAGTACAGAGAAAGTTACTACAATGCCTTCATTTAATCCCTAATTGATTGAAAGTAGGGTACTAGGTCTAGTTAATAAGGACTAGAATGCCATAAATGAAAAAAGTTGTAACCTATTGTATAAGTGACCAAACCAAAACAAACAACAAATTGAAGGAATGCAAGATAAATTCTCACATTGCTAAAATGCCCCTGCACATGTCATTAATTAGTGGATATTTAAGGATAAATTAGTCATTTTAGGAGGAGATAATTGAGGATTCATTATCATCTTCTCCTTGGTGGCCGAGTGAATGAACAAAGAAGAGAAAAAAAGGGATTGAGTGAGAAAACTTTATAATCATACATTCAAGCTTGAAATTTGGAGAAATTGGAGTTGCTAGCATTCATATTATCTTGATAGGAAGGTAAAATATCTTCCTTAATGCATTATAGATTCAAATGATGCATGTATATTTTAGGTTCTTGCTTGAATTATATGAATTTGATGATTAGTGTAACACACCTTACCCCGGGTTAGTTATAACCCGGTTCAGGAGTATTACTAAGACAAGACAAGGCAAGCAAGCAAGAAGAACTCATCCTATTATTGAGTTCCTTAACTAACAAACAACATGACATACATTACTTAGCTAACAAGAAAGACCATTTGAATACACTACAAAACAAGCATGTGATCCTTTTTAAACTTTCATTGTCATTTACATTTCATAGCATTCGAATGACTTAAGATATAATAGATGAACAAATTCGATTTCGATACTTCATATACAAGGCGATTTGATTTATTAGAAACTTAGGTTAGACATGAATTGCATTATAGATCATTACATTCAAGACTGTAACTTACAGATGATTCAAGATTACTTTCAGCTTAAGCAAGAATAAGATACATGTATGTAACATGATTTCAAGTAGCATTTGAACCTATTTGACAATCTCGCTTAACATGAAATATGATCATACTTAATACACTAGAAATGTTCATTCTTACAATTCAACAATCAAGATTGGGTCACTAGACATGTGCCATTCAAGCATTTACATTTCAATCAAACATGGTACTTGATCAAGCAAGTTAGACTACATATAGAGATCATCTCAATTAACAAGATATATGCAGCATTGACATTTATACCATTTTTATAGTGTTTACATACCAAGCTTAAAGTCATATAGTTAGTTACATGATAGGCCCATCAAGAACATGCTTATACTAAACATTCAAGATCTCAAAATGCATGATTCACTATTTCTATATACAAGACTAGTGCCACCTCCTAGGAGACTACAAGAGAAATATGAGACCATACTTTGCTTCTTGCTTGTGAAGTTGCTTCAAGTACAAGGATTCTAGCTTCCAAAACAAGCACGATCAATAGCTTTAACATGTTTTGGGCGAAGGATGGAAAACAAGAGTGATAAGTACAAAAATGTACTTAGTGAGGTAGTAAGTAGTTTATCCAATGTTTTTATGTTATATGTCTTTCAAATCAAGTGTAGACCTAGCTAAGGCTCCCAAGCATTAGAATCGTCTTAGCTAGTGTTTCAAGCATCAAGAGTGACCTTATCTAGTCTTTCAAGCATCAAGATTATCCTATCTAGGATAGCAAGCATTGGGCCAACAAGTATAAGCATCAAGAAGTCATAATTCATAAATCAAGCAACATGCTTGCAAAGCAAGAAACCAAGGAGTCATGCTTTCAAGTCAAGTATCATACATTTCATGGAATTCAAGACAAGTATCATGTATAATTGAATTGTTATTACATTTGTTATTTCATTAAACAGCCCCCCTAGTACTTAGTTCGTATAGGTAATCGAGTCTCCAACCAACTATTGCCACAAGATGCACTGTAGTGCTGGTCAACCCTCCTACTGTCGCCAAAGACCTTATACATACCCTCCGTCTATCGCCAAATAGGGGCCTTAGCCCTGGACTGTAGTCTACCCGTACACAATGAGCTCTAGACTCTAAGGCATGCCCTTCTACCCTGTCCAACTAGCTACCAAGGTTGTTCGATTTACCATTTATTCAAGTTATCAAGTTCAAGATCATGTTCATTTCAAGCAAGATCATTTCATGTTAGGCCCTTAGGCCGTTGAGCCTTAGCTCACATGTCAAGTAGTTTCAATATCCATTTCATCAAAATCAGATAACATCATATCTCAAACAAGTCTTTAGCATTCAATCATGTTACATCATAGCACATACAAGCATCGGAGCTATCACTAATCATGCATAAGCATTTCGAAATAAACATGTATTCAAGACTATGATCAAGTTTCATGTGTTTCTTTAATCACCCTTCCCTTATTAGGTCAAGTTCATGATTAGATTCATTATCATGTCAAGAATATAACAAAATACATTGGTTAGGACCTAGTCCTAACTCTAGAGGTAACTACACTCACTATACTCCAAGCTATTCACTTGTCTTGTAAACAAATCCCTTTGCCTCTTGCTTTGGGATGTCCACTATTATCTTCCTCTTTCACAACTTGCTGCCCTTGGTCTAGCAAGCATAACACATACAATTCATCATAACAAGCACATAATGTCACACATATATAGTAGCATTGTTACCACATTTGTACCTAACATTTGTACCAAAACAGTCACAAACTGCCTAGGACACTACTGCTTGGCAGTTTGCACACTATCCCTTTAAATGGTCATATCTTTTAATCCGTACGTCAGAATTTCGATTACTTTACACCTTTGGAAAGATTAAAAAATTTTCTTTAAGACCATAATAGACTTGCATTTTATTTCATAGCCAATTAATATATTTTATTGTTCAAAGACAGGGCATTTGCACTGTCCAGTAATTTCTATTTACTGTTTCCAGCGTAGGACCCAGTTTTCAGTTCTGTTTTTACCTAATGAAAGTAGACATAATAAGGATCATGTCACTAAAATTTTAGCCCTAAATTTGATCTATACAAAATTTGGTGAAATTTCAAAGTTACTACCCAGAACAGAGCAATTCTGGGCAAATTGCACCTATTCACATTTTAATTCCTTAAATTCATTTTAACCAATGTTTTGGCCCTATAATTCATTTCATATCATGTTCATACATGTCTTGGCTATCATAATTCACCTAACAATGTTCTCAGACCAGGGCATAGTCATGCTATTACTACTTTAACCCATTTGATGTCAATTACACATCAATTCATCAACTAGGCAGTACATTACCCAATTTAACTAGTTCAATTAGGTGTAGTCACATTTTTCAGCAAGTTACCTATACAATTCAATATTCTTTTTACCTAGCAACATGTTCAAAACAAAGTTCTAAGTTCATTTAGCATGCTTACGCATTTTCTCAATCAAAACAGTCCCTACCAAGATTGTTTTCTAACATGTTAATGTTTCCCAGATTTTCCAGCATTGGTTACTAACAATTTAGCTTGTATGAATGTTAGCAACTCCAATTTCTCCAATTTCAAGCTTGAATGTATTGTTATAAAGCTTTCTCACTCAATCCCCTTTTTCTCTTCTTTCTTTCTCCTACCCGGCCACAATGAGGAAGATGAAGATAATTCATCAATTAATTCCCCCCTTAAATAACTAATTCATCCTTAATTATCCCCTAATTAATGACATGTGCAAGGGCATTTTAGGAATGCATGAATTTTGCATGCATTTCTTCAATTTGTCAATTGTTTTGGTTTGGTCACTTATACATTAGGTTACCACTTTTTCAATTATAGCATTCTAGTCCTTAATGACTATAATTAGTACCTTACTTTCAATCAATTAGGGATCAAGTGAAGGTATTGTAATAACTTCTTTTATACTAGTTTTTGAGGATATTACAATTCCCTCTCCCTTAAAGAAATTCGTCCTCGAATTTACGTGAGGGGAATAGATGAGGGTACTGCTTTCTCATCGTTGCTTGGGTTACCAAGTGGCTTCATTTACATGGTGATTCTTCCATAGAACTTTCACCAATGGTACAATCTAATTGTGAAGCCTCTTGACTTCTTCATCAAGTATTTGAATTGGCTTTTCATCATACGATATATCAGGATTAAGTTCCACTTCATCAAGCTCTAGAACATGTGGATTATATTGAATTCAGCAGGAAGTGCTAGCTTGTAAGCAACTGGACCAATCTTCTCTAAGACTTCAAAAGGTTTGATGAATCGAGGGCTTAGTTTACCCTTCTTCCCGAATCTGAGGATCTTCCTCCAAGGAGATACCTTCAAGAATACGTAATCTCCCACTCGATATTCAATGTTTCTTCTCTTGAGATCGGCATAAGCCTTTTACCTATCAAAGGCTTCTTTCAGTCTACTATGGATCACCCGAACTTGATTTTCGGTTTCACGAAGCAATTTAGGTCCAAAAACATTGTTTTCACACGGTTTAGACCAACATAGGGGAGTTCTACATCTTCTACCATACAATGCTTCAAACGAGGCCATTTTGATAGAAGTTTGATGGTTGTTGTTGTAGGCAAACTCAGCTAATGGTAGAGATTTCTCCAAATCTGTGCCGAAGTCGATAATGTAAGCTCAAAGCATGTCTTCACGCACTTGGATTACCCTTTCAGATTGTCCACCAGTTTGTGGATGGAAGGCAGTGCTAAGGTTCAATTAGTTCCCATAGCCTCTTGAAGTGCCCTCCAGAATCAAAAGGTAAAATGAGAGTCCCGATCAGATATGATAGATCTAGGAACACCGTGAAGTCTGATTACTTCTTTCAAGTATAATTCAGCTAGTTGATGGAGGCTAATGTTCATCCGAATAGGTAGGAAGTGAGCCGATTTGGTGAATCTATCAACGATCACCCGAATAGCATCATTTTTCCTTGGTGATAGAGGCAATCCCGATACGAAGTCCATTGTTATACACTCCCACTTCCATTGAGGCAATTCGATGGGTTCAAGGAGTCCAGTAGGTAGTTGGTGTTAGGCCTTCACCTTCTGGCAAGTGAGGCATTTGATACAAAGTTAACGATATCGGCCTTCAATCTCGGCCACCAATAGACTTCCTTTAAGTCCTTAGACATCCTGATCACTCCTGGATGCATTGAAAAATGATTACTATGTGCTTCTTGAAGCATTTCCCTCTTAAGAGTTGGATCATTAGGTACATAAACCCGATTCTTGAAGTAGAGCACACCATTCGATTGAAGTGATAATTCACTGCTCGGTTTACATTTAATTTCTTTCAATATCTTCTGAAGTTCACGATCATTTTGTTGAAGCTTTTTGATCCTCGAATTCAAGTCAGATTGAACTTGAAATTTTATCACATATCTTCGATTCTTTAGGAGCTTAAAATGGGCATTGAAAGTAGTTGAAGCTACAATTAAAGGATTTTGATTAATGGATTCATATCATCCATTCGTATAGGGGATAAACAATGTTGGAAAAATTCATATTCGATCTTACCAATTGAATGTTTGAGACTGAGTGCATCAACCACAACATTTGCCCTGCCCGGGTGGTAATCAATAATTAGATCATAGTCTTTTAGTAGTTCTTCCCATCTTCGTTGTCAAAGATTTAACTCCTTCTGAGTTAGAATGTATTTGAAGCTCTGATGATCCGTAAATAATCAACATTTCTCTCCATATAAATAATGTCTCAAGATCTTTAAATCAAACACGACCGCCAGCTAGCTGCAAGTCGTATGTTGGATAGTTCAATTCATGTGGCCTAAGTTGCCGAGAAGCATAGGCAATAAACTTGTCATCTTGCATCAATACACACCCTAAACCGAGGTGGGAAGCATCATCGAAGACTGTAAAGTCTTTTCTCGGTTCAGGTTGGAGTAGAACAGGAGCGTGAGTTAAGACTTACTTCAATTGATCAAAACATCTTTTCTGGTCCTCAGACCATTTAAATAGAGTATTCTTTCGAAGGATTCGAGTCAATGGAGTAGCAAGAATCGAAAACCCTTTCACGAATCTTCTATAATACCCAGCTAAACTGAGAAAACTCCTTACCTTGCTAACATTTCTTGGAGGTCTCCATTCAATGATGGTTTGAATCTTCTTAGGATCAACCTTTATCCCTTCATCCGAGATAACATGACCCAAGAAGGATACTTTCGAGATCCATAACTCGCATTTGCTCAATTTGGCATATAGCCGATTCTCCCTTAATGTTTGGAGTACAATTGGAAGGTGATTAGCATGCTTTTATTTGTCCTTTGAGTAGACAAGAATGTCATCAATAAAGACAACCATGAATTTGTCCAAATAGGGTTTGAACACTCGGTTCATTAAGTCCATGAAAGCTGATGGAGCATTGGTTAGCCCGAAGGGCATAACTAGGAACTCGTAGTGACCATAATGAGTCTTGAAAGCCGTTTTGGTACATCCGACTCTTGTATTCTCATCTGGTAGTTCCCCGATCGCAAATCAATCTTGGAGAAGACTTTAGCATCCTTGAATTGATCAAACAAGTCCTCAATCCTCGGTAATGGATACTTGTTCTTGATAGTGAGCCGGTTTAGTTGATGATAATCAATACATAGCCTCATCGACCCGTCTTTCTTCTTAACGAACAATACGGGTGCTCCCAAGGTGAAGAGCTAGGTCAGATGAAGCCCTTGTCTTGAAGCTCTTGCAATAGTTGCTTAAGCTCTTTGAGTTCAATAGGGGTCATTCGATATGGAGCGATAGACACTGGGTCACTCCCGGGTTGAGCTTCAATCTTGAATTCACTTCCCGAATAGGGGGCAATCCTGACAATTCCTCGGGAAAACATCAGGGAAGTCATAAACAACAGAGAATGAACTCACCCTGAATTCAATTTCATCACTTTTAATCATAGCAACAAAGATGCCAATAGGTTTCTTGTCGATCAAGGTAATGGATTTTTCTCTTAGACCTCAGAGAAACAATTTTCTCTTTTGGCAATCTACCCAAGCTTGATGCCTTCCTAACCAATCTAATCCCAGAATGAGATCAAAGTCAACAAAAGGTAACAATAACAAGACGGCTAGAAATGGAATGCCCTAAATAAACAAAGGGCAATCCTTACATATTTGGTTTACAATTACATTATCTCCTAAAGGATTGGTAGCAATTAAGCTACAACTGACATATTCAAGCTTCAATTTAAGCTTTTCAATTAAACGAAATCTTATGAATGAATGAGTTGATCCTTTATCAAATAATGCATAAACAGGGTATGTATCAAGGTAGATTGTACCTGCAATTACATCTGCAGATTCTTCATCCTCACGCCCCCCAGATGTGATAGACTCGAGCAGGTGCCCGAGACTCTTGATATGTAGCATTAGACCCTTGGCCTTTGCTCTTCCCATAGTTGCCTGAATTAGCTTGTTTTGAACCCTTTCCACTGGGTGAATGAGCTTGATTCGATTTATGAGAAACATGAGAAGGCAACTTGTTCGAATTTTAGGGGCAATCTTTGACATAGTGTGTTGTGTCTTCGCACAAGTAGCAAGCATTGGTGAGCTTTCTACACGCTCTGTATGGTTCTTTTGACAAATCTTGCAAGTAGGGATTTGATTCTCTCTCTTGATATTCCCAATACTTTCTAATGACACCATAGGTGTTGAGAATCTAGACATAGCTTGTGGCTTGAGTATATAGCTGCCCTTAGAGAAATTTCCCTGATTGGAAGAATTTTCTCCATGATGTTTTTGTTTCTTCTTGCACCAATAAGGCTTGTGATCATCCCTCGATCTTTTGTTATCTAGGGACAGATCCTGTGATCATTTTACCGAAGTCTTCATCTTTGCTTCGGTGCCTATAACTATGTTGACCAGTTCTTGGAAGTTAGTAATCCCTAAAGTAGTGAAACATGGGACCTAACTCATCATTGAGACCATCAATGAACATTCTACACTTGTCCTCTTCTTTCTTTATGAATTCTGAGCCGTATTTGCAATAATTACAGAATTCACTGACATACTACTTGATAAGCTTTCCTCCTTGTTACAGGTACAAGAACTTTTTGCGACCAGCAAGATAATGATCACTTATATACTTCATTTTGAATTCTTTAAGGAAGAATTCCCAGGTGGCAACTTCTTTAGGTGATGCCAAAGTGGTAGTTTCCCAACAATTCAATGCCTCCTCGACCAATAAAGCTACTGCACACTCCAGCTTGTGTTCATCTGAGCACTGCAGTTGCTTAGACAATATTCTTGTTGTATTCTCCAACCAATACTCCACTTCTTCTGCCTTATCTTCACTTGTTCCAGTGAAAGTGTAAGATCGGTGTTGAGCTAACTTATCAATTTGAGCTCTTGTCGGTTTTGCTACGGGAGATTCAGAAGTACTTTATCTTATTGAGACAATCACTTGATCAAACATCTCCTTCAGACTGGAGAAGCATTCTCGTTGAATAGGATGATTCACGGGAACTTCCTGCTGAACTTGTTGGGGTTCAGAAGGCTTCAGGGGATCCTGGTTCATCCTTACACTTCCTCCCTCATTGGAGGAGCCAGTCGGGCTTTCATTATCCTTTCCCAATCTTGTTTCTGACATTCTGTATATAAGGAATAAGAGAAGTCAAGCTCAAGTCACAATCCCATCAATACTCAAGTAACTCCTGGTGGCACCTAAATGACCAATGACAATAGCCTATTTATGCAATAGACCCTTGAATCATGCAACCATATGCTCTGATTACCATTATGTAACATACTCTAACCAACCTAGTAGCATTAGGTAAGTTACCACGATAACAATCAACAATTCAATCAATTGTAGGTAGTGAATACATTTCGTTTAAGGTCTTTCTTGCACTTCAAGTTACCATTCGAATAGGTGAGTATACATTATACAATGTATGAAGCATTTACTAGATATATAAGGACCCATAAAACAATTAGATATCATGTCCAACACTAATTATGACTACTTGTCCTTCAAGTAAGCATTCTACTAGATATATGATATAAAAGAGAAATTTCAAGTTTCCTATGTAGCTATTATGCATAACAATAGGTGTTCACGTCACTTACTTGAGTTACCATTATCAATCATACATGCTTCCAATATTATCTACACAATATGGCTAGTTCCTTAGGTGATCATTGTGCTTCATGTCTAAACATGTGGTTTACTATATTTACTTAATGTTAACTAACCATTTTCAAGAGATCTATCCAACCGCTTCATGCATAATTCATCCATGGAAATTAAACATTAGGCTATCAAGCATACAAGTTCATTAAAGTGCATACATGCTCATATATACATACCAAACTCCTTATAGATCATAGATAGAATTAACTTATAAAAAACATAACTAAGTGACCATGAATATACATGCCTTAGGTGCCACCATCCTAGGAGAACTATAACAATATGAAAACATACTCTTTTGAGAAATAAGTGACTTGTACGAGCTTAGACTTCAAGATAGTATCCAATATCAACTTGTATCGTAGAAATGAGTCTTGAATAAGCAAAGCTTAGTGAGTGAGTTAAAGTTACAAAGCAACAATACAATAAGTCTCAACTACGAACCATCAAATGGATGGTCTGGTTCCCCCATCAATAGGGAACCATTCGAACAAGGCATACACTTCTAGATGCATTGCCTAATTCTCAATCCAATACCAATACAAGGCTTGAAGTTTAGACATACTCAATCATCCAATTCGATTAACAATTAGACTCATCATGTCATTTAAACACAATCAATGTTTCAACTCAAGCAATCTCATATAAGCAATGTTCAATCAATGTTTCAATAACCATAGTTCATGGCATTCCATTTTACCTTTACAATCAATCAATGCAATTCAATGTAGTAATAGGTTCAATGTACAATATTTATTAGTTCATTTTAAGTATAGCCTTGAGAATTGATTACTCAGTCTAGATACTCGAGTCTCCAACCAAACTGTCGCCAATAACAATAATTAATATGGTACCAAGTACCTGGTCAAATCCCTCCTACCGATGCCAATGACAATAACAATATTTCCCTCATACTGTCGCCAAATAGGGACCAATATCTCGGACCGTAGTCCACCCCGATAATGAGCTCTATAGACTCTATGGCATGTCAACTATATCTAAGACCGACTCGAGACCAAGTCTTACAATATTTATCACATTCAATCAATTAGAAGCATGATTCAATTTAATGTGCACAATTTGTGCTAATATTCCCTTTTAGTTGAATAAGGCTCAATCCAATCCAATATCAATGTTTCTATAGTCAATGAATGAGTATCTATCAATATGTCATTCGATAATGAATTGAATTACTTCTATCTATAACATCATGCTTCAATCCAACATAGTTCAATTAAGCAATAAGCACATCATTACAATCAATGGCAATTCAAGCATGCTTCACAATCAAGTAACCACTCGAAAAAGTACTTACCTTACTAATGCTCCATAGCAAGCTCATTATACAATTTATACTTCAGATTCAATAGGAATTCCAAATCAAAAATAGACTTGGAGAGGTTACCGCCCTCTCCAAACTTTAAACTACGCTCATAGGAATTTCCAAGTTATTATCGATCCCGGATTGTAATCCCTTTTTCTCTACTAGCTTGCTGATTTAAGTGAGCCCCTTTATCCTCAATTTCCACTTGATATAAAATTCATACAATACATAGTATATTAGATACAATCTAGCAACCAATTGAATCATTATGTGACTCCATACTCAAGCATACAATTCAATATAAACATCTAGACTGTTGCTGCCTGGCAGTATGTGCACTGCTTACTTAAATGTCCATATCTTTTATTCCGTACATCGGAATGTTGAATTGTTTACACTGTTAGAAAGATAACTTAATTGTCCTTCTAACCATGTGATCCTTACATTTTAATCATTTGCCAATTAATACAGTTTTTAGCTTAAAGACAGAGCAATTTACAATACTAGATAGTTTGCACTGTCCCTAGTGTTTCCTCTCTACAATTTATTCTACAATCCAGAATTCAGTTTTGTTTTCTCGTAATGAATTTAGACATGTTAAGGCACTGTCCATAAAAATTTCAGCCTCAAATTCTATTTATACAATTTATGGTGATTTTTCAAAGCTACTGCTCAGAACAATGTTTTCTGGCAGATTACACTAGGTTAAGCTTCTAGCTTCATAATTCATCTAAACAAGATTCTAACATGTTTGTTCAGCATATAAACTCATTCATACATGTGTAGGTCAGTCCAATTATATCTCCAACCTATAAAAACAGAGCAATTGAGCAACATTTTTAATTTGATTCATTAGGACATCAATGCACTAGAATTTCCAGCATCTACAATTTCAATTCACATATCAATCATCCATTCCAATCATCATCCAAATTTTCCAACATCTAGCATAGCATTTCACCATCAATTTATCTATTGACAACCTCAATTTCTCCTACTCATTCGAATGGCACAATCAATTCATGGATTGATCAATCAATTAAACTTCTTAACTAGTTCATAGCATCAATTCACTATCTATTCATCAATTTCATGTAATTCAAGCAAGAACCCTAAATCTACATGCATCATTTGTATCTATAACACATTAAGGAAGAGATTTTACCTTCCTATCTAGATTATATGAATGTTAGCAACTCCAATTTCTCCAATTTCATGCTTGAATGTATGGTTATAAAACTTTCTCACTCAATCCCCTTTTATCTTCTTTCTTTCTCCTACCCGGCCACAATGAGGAAGATGAAGATAATTCATCAATTAATTCCCTCCTTAAATGACTAATTCATCCTTAATTATCCCATAATTAATGACATGTGCAAGGGCATTTTAGGAATGCATGAATTTTGCATGCATTCCTTCAATTTGTCAATTGCTTTGGTTTGGTCACTTATACATTAGGTTACCACTTTTTCAATTATAGCATTCTAGTCCTTAATGACTAGACGTAGTACCTTACTTTCAATCAATTAGGGATCAAGTGAAGGCATTGTAATAACTTCTTTTATACTAGTTTTTGAGGATATTACAATGTTGAACATTGGAATTCGTAATGTGTTCTCCAACCATTCGAAGTGTGGCTTGAACAACAAGTAAGTCCTAATTGGTGTTGATCATGATAACTAATTGCATTATGGTTCTTAATATAACTAGTAGGTGTATCATGCATTGTCTATTGAATCCTGACCTATTCGAATTGTTACTTACTGTGCAAGAAAGGCTTAAAACGAATTAAATTCACTAGCTTTAATTGAATGGATTATTGATTGTAATTTTGATAACTTACCTAATCATACTAGGGTGCTTAGAGTATGTTACAGAACCTGTTTGACAAAGATCTAAATCTATTGCTAAATAAATAAAAGAATGCTTGGTTCAAGCAATTGTTATATAAATGGGTATGTGGTAGGTGTTAGTGGATGCTAAAGTGAAAATGCACATGTTATGTTATATGGGAATCGATTGATAGAAAGCTTGTACGAGAGAAATCCTATTTGGTTGCTGATTGAGTTGTGTATGTGTATGTTATAGTCGAACAATGATTAAATAGTGAATGAAAAGTTTAACCGAACATAATGGAAATATATCTAGTGCTGAGCTATTCAAATAATAGTTGGTTTTGCAGGTACTATAAATTGGTAGAATGCTGGAAATATATTTGGATGCTTTGTTAGATCGAAAGACTGGTGATAATGAGATATTGTGACTTGATTTGTTGCCATAGAGGTGGTCTTTTATTTAGACTTATTCAAAACACTCTTGATATAAGTATAATTCTTAAATTGAATAGCGTTTCTTTTTGTGTTGGCTAGATCAGCAATGAAACTTTGAAGCACATGGTTCGTTTAATAGATTTAAGTGACGTATAAGTGATTAGTTCATGAATCCTTATTTATAGCTACCTCACTAAGAGTACTTATGCAATTCTTTAATTACATTTCAGGGCTTGATTCTATATCGTTAGACGAGCTGGGACGAGATCACAAGCTTTGAAGTAGTACGTTATGAATTCCCTAATACTCTTAGGCGGTGGCACATAGTCAAAAAGTTTGCATAGAGCATATAGATCAACCTATTTGATTATGTGTGTATAAGTTTATAAATATCATGTTTTGTAATGTGCCCTAATAATTATATTATGATGTGGTGTTGCATGTTGAGTGATAATCATGATGATTGTTTTGATTGATTTCCTAAGTAAATGATATTAGAAATGCTTAAAAAGGGAACTTAAAGGTTTAAAGATAGGTCATCTACCCTAGTTAATATGGTACTAATTAATCGCTCTCGGAATGTCCCTTAAACCTTAAATTGACAATTAAGTTGTTGCACATTAGATTTAAAAGAATGTATGTTTTATGATTAAATGATTTTAAATATCGCCAGCACTAAACCACCTTTGGCCCAATCTAGTTCTACTATAAGAATTGAATCAGTAAGTATGTTATTGTAGTTTTCGGTAGAGGAATACAAATAGTTTTACTTGGTATCACTAGGTGACCACTTCGAAAATGAGTTATGAAGCTTTTACGTGTATCTCTAGCTAGCCTATAAAATAAAATTAAGTTTAGTTCTTGGTTCCTGTAAATCAAGTAATTTTGTTCTAATACTGTGTCTACTGTACTGATTAGAATATTCTATCATAACTTTGATAGATGGTTATCTGAGTTCTTGTACTTGTATTTAATAATATCCAATAATCAATTCATTAAATTATTTACAACATGACTTGGCTCTACTCCTAATTTAGATATGAAATTGTAAGATAATTAAAAAGTTTTTAATTCTTCCCGAATCGTTGCTTACTTGATAGCTTGGAGTGTGATAAAATCGTAAGGTTGGTTGTTTGGTTTGCTTGGTAACACGTCTTATACCGGTCTATCTACTACACCATGTAAGGGTGTTACAATTTATATACAAGAATGTAACTGTGCATTAGAATCTAGTCTTGACCATTAAATTCACAAAACAATTCACAATCATTTGTTCAGAAAACAATTCACAAATAACCTTTGATCACAAAACAATTAACAAACAACCTTTTGATTAACAAAACAACCCCAATACAAACTTATACATGTTTACATGTATCAAACCATTCCAATTGCTTTTATTTGCTGGCCAAAACAGATCATTACCCCTAATTATATAAATACATACCTCAAAACAGTCCCCTAAGGTTTCTATACATAAACTTCTGCCCGGTTTCCTTTTATACACTTACTTACGTTCGAAATTGTTTTATTTATACATGTCCTTACTTAAAACAGCCCACTTAATATTAAAACAAAATTTTCCATGTTTCTAATTCACTAAAATAGTCCTTGTTCTTACTCATTTATGAACAAAACAATAAAATTCTTATATACATTTACATTCATCAAAGCAGCCCCTAAATACTCCTAAAACAGTCCCCATTTGTTTACAGATACATTCAAACATTCCAAACAATTCACCATGTGTGCATATACTTGTAAACAGTCCAACAAGCTTTTCTATTGCCAAGAACAATCTAGCTTTCATGTATATACTTATAAACATATTCAAGATAGCCCCTAAAATTCATATAATTTCATATCTGCCCTGTTTTTCATATACACATTCTTTCATAATCAAAACAGCCCCTTATACAAAATTTTTCAGCAAAATAAACTTCATTCAGTTATGAGCTTAACCATACAAGTATGACAATTATAGTATAGCAAAATCACCAATAATTTTTTCATAGTTCTAACTGAATATCCTAACAATTCTCATAACGTATATATATATAATCTCAACATGAATGGAGAAAGAATTAAAGAATCACCTTCCTCCTAAGCTAATGGAATGATGCCTACCAAGTTGATCCTAATATTTGATTAGAATTGTAAGCTTTTCCCCTTTCTCTCGCATAGAGATTCGGTGAACTTGAGAAGATGAACTTGATGGAGAATTTTCATTCTCCCACTCAATGCCGTGGGCCTCCCAAAACACATGCCTAAGTCTAAACTTGACATGTGTGCATGGCACAAATTAAAATTTTATTAGCATGCAAAACTTAAATTTCTCCTTGTATACAATTTGGTACTCTAAAATTTAGCCATCCATTCTCTCTTTTCTTTCAATTTAGTCATATACTCTTAATTTAGTTATCAAGACATGCAATAGATTAATTGACTTAGAAATCAAGATAGTAACATTCTTGTATGTCTAGTTTTGGGTTATTACAATTCTCTCCCCTTAAAAGAAATTTTTCCTCAAATTTTCCTAAGAAGAAAGGAAAAGGATATTAATCCTTAAACAGGGGAGCCAAGCAGAATCTCATTAACCCGTTCAAAAAGTGCTCCAACATTCCTACTAACTATTAGCACATAGAACAACTTTATCAGACACAAATTACAAGTACTTATCAAAATTTAACTCCTAGGTGGCACATGTGATATCTTACTATATAGTTTAGAAGCATGATTATTATGGGACTAAAATCTAGTTTAACAAAAAATTAATTAAATGGATGAGAATTTTGGGGGTTAATCGATGAAAACAATTAAAATGGGTGACTACTTTTTAAAGGACCAAATTTTATATGATTAAAAACATCTAGATTGCATGTTTAGAAAATAAAAAGAGTGAGGGCATTTCCACATGTCCCTCCTTGTTACTCTCGGTCAAAGATAAACAAAAGGAGTCATCTTCTCCATTCTTGTGTGAGAACTGAATACCATAGGAAAGGTTAATGGGTGAGAAAGCTTATGAGTGTTGAGAAACTAGACCATGGGTGGTGAATCTTTGTTATGAATCCATTTGATAACATAAGGAAGGTAAATACACTTCCTTTTCATTCTTGCATGTTCAATTGATTGAAGTAAATTGTAACGTTTTGATAGAAATGGTGTTTGTTCATATGATTTCTTTGAATTGAGAATTGGGAAATGTAGTTGATAACTTAAACAAGTGAAATGAGATATATAGATGGATAGTGAATCTTTGAACAAGCCGAATTAGCTTGGATCTTGCGTTTGTTGTTTGCATTAGTAGGATGTTCCCCCTCACAACATGAATCGATACTAATCTAAAGATAAATTAAACTCCAATTGTGTCCCTAATTGGTGTGTTCGATTAAATGAGTACATTGAATTGATCAACTAGATTAAATATATATATATGAAGAGACGAAACTGTCCTGTTTCGAAATGTTAAATTGGAATTAGAATGTTTCAATTGACTAATGTACGAACAAGCAAAAAACGGGACTTAGAAAGAATGCATTTTAAAGATTTTATTAGCTATGTGAATTTTGAAAATGTAATTAATTGGTTCAAGAGACTGTCCTGTTTTATACACCTCATTTTGGGACTATTTTATATGTTTAATGGGTTGTCTTGATCAATAAGTGAACTGCTGTATGTTTCCTTATGTAATGTTGGCAAATTTGATTGTTCTTGTTAACTAAGGTATAATTTAGGGCTGTTATAGTTTAATAAATTAGCTTGAGTAAGAACTGCCCTGTTTCGAAATAAAAGAAGTGTAACAGAGTTCATGTACGTGATTGTGATTGGGAATTTGGTTGCTAGCATAACGAAATATGTAAATTGGTTTATGAGAAATTGTTTTAAAATGTGTGCTTGAAATATTGAATATGGAACTGTTTGTGATAAAAAAAATGTTGGTGTATTGCTCATAAAAATATCTAAATTCATGAATGATACCAAATTGAAATTTAATCCTTGATATAATAGACAAAGAAGGTATTGATCTAGTGGTGCATAGAGTAGATTCATCGGGAGAAATACAAAAAGGGATAGTAATACGGAATCAAGAATAGCTCGAAATATCATGTGAGTGTAGTTTAAAGTCTCGGAAAGGGGCTGCAACCTTTCCGAGCATTGTTTCTAATTGTTATGTTTAAAGGTATCAAATGTATGCTTATGCTTATGCCCATGCCCATGCTTATGATTATGCAAGCTTGGAGGCAGGGTAAGTATTTACATGAGAAATACTTGTATCATGAAAACTGACTGAAAAGTATGTTATAAACTTGAATGCTTTGCTATGATATGAGTGTTTCATATGTTGAAATGCCAATGCTATGATACATGTTTACCATGAAGATGAAAATGGTTGATCCATGTAAAGAGCGAGCATGTATGCTTGATTTCATGAATGATTGAAGATTCAAATTGATAGAAATCATAAATGATTGTTAAATGGATCTGGCTATGAGCCTTCGATCACAATGAAAGGGACATAGGTCTCCAAATGTATATAATTGTACCTTATTTGAGAAAAGGGTAATGACACAATGATGTGTAATTTGAATGGAGCTAAGCTCACCTAATGAAAAGAATGATGGTTAATGTAAACCTTGGTCTCGAGTCAGTCACAGATATAGTTGGCATGCCATAGAGTCCATAGAGCTCAATGTCAGGTGGACTACGGTCTGGGACAGTGGTCCTTGATGGGCGACAGTAGGAGGGATGTGTATGTGGTCATTTGGTGACAGTATGAGGGATTGATTGGTACTGCGAGTACCTGTAACACCCTAAATCGGGCCTAGGAAGGTTACCACTATCTAAGCTATTCACTAATTGAATTATGTGCTAATCAAATTGAAAGAATTGGGAGTTAATTGAGGATATTAAAATAATGATACTTGAATTGTAGTGATTAATTTGTATTGCTCCCTAAACCGAGTAATCACATTAAAGAGAAAAGAACATTAGCTAACAAATAACTAAAGGACTAAGATGTTATAGCCAACAAGTATAGTGTCGAAATTAAAAGGACCATCTTGAATATTTGGCAAAACTTAAGCATTGCATGGTGGAATTAAAATGGTTGGTGGACCTTACACATGTCCTTCTCTCCTTGAACAATTGGCCACTATAGAGGAAGACTCCATCTTTCTCATTTGGCCAAAATCGAATGTGAAGGAAAGAGAGAGAAGAGAGAAAGCTCGAGTGATATCCATGGAATCATTGAGAGATTAAGCCACGGTTAGGACTAAATTGAATAAGAATTCACATCGAGGAAGGTAAATGCTTGATTCCTCACTTCAATTACATGCTTGAATCTTTAATTAGTGATATGCTTGTTGCCTAATTTGAATATGACGATTGTTATGCATGTTAAAATGATGTTAGCTTCTAATGGTCCTTGAAATTGTGAGTGTTATTGATCAAATTGCTAAAGAGATGTCTATAGGTTGCTGGAAATTGATAATAGGGATCATGGTTGAAACTAGTTTCAATAAGGGACTGTTTTGTTAGATAAAAATGTGTAAACATGCTTAATTGTATATGCTGCCCTGTTTTGATCACATTTCTAGGTGAATTGGACTGATCTAAGCTTGTAGAAATAATTATATAAGTTGAATTATAATGTTAGAATCTTTGCCTGAATGAATATGAGGCTAAAACTTAACCTAGTGTAATCTGCCCAGAATTCTCTGTTTTGGTCCGTAACTTTGAAAAATCACCATAAATTGTATAAATAGAATTTAAGGCTGAAAATTTTATGGACAGTGCCCTACCATGTCTAAATTCATTAGGAGAAAATAGAACTGAATTTTGGATTGTAGAATGAATTGTAGAGAAGAAACACTAGGGACAGTGCAAATTGTCCAGTGTTGTAAATTGCCCTGTCTTTAAGCTAAAAACTGTATTAATTGGCAAGAACTAAAAAGCAAGGCCTATATGATTAGAAATAAAATTAAGTTAGCTTTTGAAAGGTGTAAACCAATTGAAATTCTGACGTACGGAATGAAAGTTATGCATGTTTAAGTGAGCATAGAACATGCTTCCTGGTGGTAGCAGTTTAGGTATTGTGGCAGTTTTGTAAACTATTTTCAAACAGTTTTGGGATAGTTTAATTGCTGCCCTATTTTGCCTTAATATGGAATGTAGACAGTTTGGTAATGTGTATAAAGGTGTGTATATGAATATGCTATATGTTTTGTATATATAATGTATTAACCTTGCTGCCATGTTGAATGATTTTGTGATTACATGTTTTGACCTTGTTCTATCTATGTGGTTTATTAGAGCAAGGAGAGGACTTTAGAGAAGGATCTAAAGTTGAAAATTCAAGGGACAAGCAAAAGGGAATAGTCTTTCGAGACTAGCTAGCTTGGGGAGTATTGTGAGTGTAGTTTATTCTAGGGTTAGGACTAGGTCCTAACCAAAGCATGCATGTCTAAATTCTTGTATTGTTAAATTAGACTTAATATGATCTTGACCTAATAAGGGAAGTATGAATTAAGATAATACATGAAACTTGACTACATCCTTGAATTGTTGTATAAATCGAATGCTAGCATGTATATGTGGTAACATTGATGCTTGTATGTATGACATGGTATTGTGACCAATTGCTTAAACCGAATGCTTGAAGTACTAGCTTAGATGATGCAATGAATACTTGAAATGATGAGTTATGGCTCTATTGGCCTAAGGGCTTAATGCATGTATAAACTTGCCATGCAATACTCGAAATGACTCTTTAAAAAGATAAAGCTTGACAAGAACTTGTACACTTGAATGATACATGATCTTGAAAAGCTTGAAATCCTTGAATAAATGAATTATAATCAAACAACCTTGGTTGCTAGTTGAATAAGTAGAAGGGCATGCCTTAGAGTCTAGAGCTTATTGTGTCAGGGTGGACTACGCTCCAGGGCTAAGGCCCCTAATTGGAGACAGATGGAGGGTACGTATGTGGTCTTTGGCGACATTATGAGGGTTGACCAGTACTACAGTACATCTTGTGGCGACAGTTGGTTGGAGACTCGATTACCTAGACAAACTATAAACCAAGGATTGTGTTAAAAGATAATAAATGAGCTAATAAGTATGAATAGCTGGATTTATTATCATGTAAGCATGAATTTCTTGATTTATTATTATGTAAGCATGAATTTCTTGACTACTTGATATATGACCATGAATAGCTTGATTACTTGTCATGTAAGCATGAATTGATTGATTTCTTGTTATGTAAGCATGAATTGCTTGACTACTTGATATGTGACCTTGAATAGCATGATTACTTGAAATGGATAAAGCATGAATTATGATTCATCCTTAGCTGGGATCATTCTTGACTAGTTGACACTTAATTTGATATAATAATTGGTTAGAACTAGTTACTACCTCACTAAGTATATTCTTGTACTTATCACTCTTGTTTTCATCCTTCCCAACCACAGGATAAAGGATTTGATCGTTGCTTCATCCTTAAGCCTGATTTCTTGAGCTCGAAGCAAGGGACAAGCAATGTTAAAATATGATTTCATACTTGTTTTGTATTTGTCCTAGTTGGTGGCACCTAGACATATATATGTAGCTAGGACTAAACCATGCATCTTGTTTGTTTTGGGAGGATTGTATATATGCATGAACATGGCTACTTGATGTTTTAAGCACTTGTATATATATGCTCTTGTATGGGCCTTCCATGTTAAGAACATAGTTGTTAAGACTAAAGAATGTAATGAACACAAATTCCATGTAATTAAAGATTGTTGCTACGCATATATGTGTAATTGAAGGGATTAATCATGTCCTAGCTTAACAATGTTATTCGTATGCTTGCGTGAATAAATGTATACTTGATTGAATGGCATGAACGTTACATGTACATTTGAAATGGTAAATTCCGAATGGTAAGAATTGGCACATTGCTTGCTTGCTTAATAAGTTAAGAATGCCTTGTTGCTTGTTAGTTAAGGAACTTATCTTTTAGGGTTGAGTTCACCCTTCCTTGCCTCATTCTTGCTTGGTAATGCTCCTGAACCAGTTTGCTACTAACCCGAGGTAGGGGTGTTACATTTATTGGTATCAAAGCTTTTTAGTCGATTCTAGGACTAAACCAGGCTCTCTTGTATCATATAGGATACTTGTGCCACCTACGAGACTTGTATTGTATAGCTTGTGTCTTTGCTTAACTAAATCGAATTCCTAATTGTTCTATTTGAATGTAGAATGTTTGAAACACGGCTTGCTCGGGATGATGAAAGTCCCATAGGCTCCTCAAATGAAGGAGATAGTGTGAGGATGAAGCAGAATCCTCCACAACAACAAGCTCAACCCCGATCCCAAGCTGCTACTCAACAAAAAGCTCCTACTATAAATCCTGTACAATAAGAATGCCTTCAAAGTATAAAAGAGATGTTCGATCATCTTGTAACTACTTTGAAACGAGACCATCCTATTCCTCCTGCTATTGCTGCTCCAAATAGAGCCCCGATTGACAAGCTGGCTCAACACCAGACCTATACCTTACTGGCACTGATGAAGCCAGTCCTAAAGTAGCTGAGTACTGGTTAGAGCCACTACTCAAATCCTGACCAATAAATTACCCTGTTCTGACGAACACAAACTCGAATGTGCCATAGCCCTGTTGGCAGATGAAGCTCTGAGCTGGTGGGAAACCACTACCCTGACTGCTCATGCTGAATCTATTACTTGGAAATTCTTCCTCGATGAACTTAAGAACTATATTAGTGAGCAATACCTGGACGAACGCCGAAAACGTTTCTTGTACCCCAAGCAAGGTGGCCGACCCATCAAATAGTACGTGAGCGATTTATGCAAATATTGCAAGTACGGGTCGGAATACATCAAGACTGATGCTGACAAGTGTCAAATGTTTATCAATGGACTGAATGATGAAATGAGTCCAATATTCACTGCCCTGGGTATCATTGACTTCTAGAATTTGGTGAACCGAGCTATTGCAACCTAGGGAAAGATGAAGGCCTCTCAGAAACACAAGAGTGGTAGTTCTTGGAAAGATAAATGATCCAAGAATGATGAAAAGCCTCACTGGCAGTTAAAGAAGTCTAAACACTCCAAATAACACTCTTCAAATTACACTCATGTTCAGAAGAGCAACTACATACCGAGACCCCAATCAGTATCCAAGCCTTCAGCCCTGATCATCTCTATTGATAGTACGGGGAAATCCGGTAAAGCTGCTCAATATCCTACTTACAAGTTCAGCCAGAAGCACCACACTGGCCAATGTAGAATTCAACAGAATCAATGTTTCTTATGTGGAGCCTCGATCACTATATCAGGGATTGTCCTCAGAATCCTAACAATGTTCTGAATCGAGCTCCTGCAAATGCTAGCTCAACTCCCTCTGTTCGAAACAAAGGACCTAGACAAGCCCAGTTTGAAAATTAGGGGATGAACAAGAGACCACATTCGAATGCCTCTACTGACTAGGAATCTATGGCTGCCAAGGGATGAAGTGCTGGTCAACGCTCCTATTGTCGCTAAAGACCACATACGTACCCTCTGTGTGTCGCCAAATCGGTGGCCTTAGCCCTGGACCGTAGTCCACCCTTACACAATGAGCTGTAGACTCTAAGACATGCCCTTCTACCTAGTCCAAGTAGTTACTAAGGTTGTTTGATTAACCATTAATTCAAGTGTTTCAAGATCAAGATCATGTCAAGCAAGTTCATTTCATATTAGGCCTTTAGGCCTTTGAGCCATAGCTCACATATCAAGTGGTTTTCATGTAACACCCTAAATCCTATCCTAGAAGTATTGAAATCAAATGCTTAAGTTGATAGCTTAGTTGAATCTAGAAATTAAGCTAAATTGATTAGACAAGGGTCTAATTGAATGGATGAAAGAACAAGTGACCAAATTAAGATGACCAACTTGTAAATTCTAACAATTCCAAGGAATGCATGCTAAAAATCCTACATCTCTTAGATGCCCTTGATTATATCTATAATCAGTGGATAATTTAAGGGCAAACTAGTCCCTTCATTAAGCAAAATGAGGATGAATGATCAGCCACTTTCATTCCCCTTCATTTGCCGAATGTTACTAGAGAAAAAGAGAGAAGAAAGAACTTAAGGAGAAAAGCTTGAACTATAGAATTGGAATCTTGATTTGGCACCAAATTAAATCTACATAGCTTAGTTATTAAGGTAATTACTTTATTCTTTTATAAATTTCATGTTTGAATTGAAATGGAAATGTGGTTTGAATGTATAGATGCTGGAAAATGTGATGAACATGTTATAGATTGATTGAATGATTGTTTGTTGATGTTCTTGGTTGTATTTATGAATTAGATGATTACTTTATGTGTTTAGGCATGCTATTTGCAATTGGAACTTGGAAATTGATTGTTAGCAATCAAATGGCTAATGAAACTCATGTGTAATTGCTGGAAAATTTAGAAACATGAAGATGGTTCAAAACAGTTTAGATTAGGGGATTGTTTTGATTGAAAACTTGTGTAAGCATGCTAACTGAATTTAAAACTCTGTTTTCAACATGTGGATAGGTAAAATGGAGATTTAATTGAATTGGTAACTTGGTGGAAAAATGACTACAAGTAATTGAACTAGTAAATTAGGTAATGGACTGCCTAGTTGATGAATTGATGTCTAATTGTGATCAATTGGAATAAACTAGGTTCAACATGACTATGCCCTATTTTGAGAACATTGTTAGATGAATTATGATGGACTAAATATATATGAACATGTTTATGAATGAAATTGTCATGATAGGACCTTGTTAGAATGAAATAAAGAACTAGAATTGCAATCTAGTGTAAGCTGCCCAGAATTGCTCTGTTCTGGGCAGTCACTTTGAAAATTCACCAAATATTGTAGAGATCAAATTCAGGGCTGAAATTTTAATGACATTATCCTTTGTATGTCAGCTTTCATTAGGAGAAAACAAAACTGAAAGCAGGGCACACTCAAAATAAAAATTTTAAAAACACGGTGGGACTGAGTATGCAATTTCCCTTTTAAAAAACTAAGTTCGGTTAATTTAATGACTAAATTAAAAGCTTTCGAAAAGCCAGAGGGATCAGACTTGTAAATGTACCAAGGGGCAGGCTCCAGATGAAAAATTGAAAAACGCGGAGCCCCTTATGTGGTAATTAAACCATTTTTAAAAACTAAAACACCTATAAAAAGGCTATATCAGATTCTCTTTCTTCCTTTTGCCCATTTTTTGGTTCAAACCCTAAAATAAACACCCCATTTCCTTTGTTTTTTTTTTCTAAATCTCAACACTCCCAAATTCAACCGATTTTGGATAAACCCAGATTCCGATAAGGCGCCGCCATATTGACCGCCGTCCAACACCGCCGACAACCGTTCATCGGTGGTGGAGAAAAAAAAAACTCCAAAATGGCTTATTTTTCATTTTAAAAACCAAACCCGGTCCCCCTTTTTGTCGAAACAAACCATATTTGTTTTAGATCTAAAAGAAACAAAACCCAAAATATTTTTTTTTAAAACTCATTTTAAAAGAAACCAAGATGAACTACCCCCTTTTTAACGTCGTCTTCTCACTCTGATTCACCCATGCAAGGGCTTCTCACCGAAGAAGGGAGCAAACGGTGAAGGTAAACGCTCACCCTTTTTTATTTTTTGGTTGCGAAAAAATGGAGATGCATGTAAGAGAAAAGGAACATGGGATTACCACAAACCCTTTTTTTGTCTTTTTTTAATTTTTTCAAAACTGGTAATTTACAGAATTTTGCTTTTGGTTTTATACACATACATTTTCTCTGGATTTTTTGGTAGAAACAAGCATGGATTACATGTCTTTATTGTTTGATTCGGTACTAATAATCTATTTTGTTTATCTGATAAATCTGCACGGTGGTTGAGCCGGTGGTACAGTGGCAGAGGGAGCATGGTGGCGTATGGTGGCAGTGTGGGGGAGATGTCCGTTCAGCCAGAAGGGATCCTGGCCATCAGATCAGATCCGATCCATCAGTCAGGATTTCTCGAAGTTTGAACGGCCAGGATTCAATCTTGAAGCTGAGAAGACTGCATCAGATTATGACGCGCGACTCACGGGAAGCGGCCAGTCTCTCGCGTGCGCGCGAGTGAGAAGTGCAGAGTCCCCTCGGGTACATCACATGCGCGCCAGCTGTATTAGCTCCTTCTGATCTGGGCCGTTGGATAATTTCTAATCCAATGGCTTGGATGATGACAGTTGCAACATATGAAAGGGGTGTTAGATATGATTCTAGGGTTTTTTTGGTTTGGGCCGATTTGGCCTTGTAACATATTTTGGGTCTGTAATACATATTGGACTGGACTATTATAAAATATTTGGGTTTTAGGTTTTGGATTTTATTTTACTTTAGTCCAATAATAATAATAATAATAATAATAATAATAATAATACGATAGTACATACATACGTACACGTGCACACTCACATACATGTAACATATGAATACACATGCAAACATTAATTAATGTAACATACTAATATACATGCATATAATCATACGCGTAATGTACACATACAAACAATGTATACATAAAACATAAACACGTATGACACAAATGTACTATAATAAATATTAACACATACATAATATGTATAATATGCATGCACTTACACGCATCACACATATTTCATACACACATTAATCACATGTAATATGAATTCATACAATAATTATTAAACTAACACAATACTTATACACCAGATAAAAATGAGTGATTACAGTTGCCCCTCTTTGCTTGTTCTCGTGGAACGAGAACAAAGCAAAGACCAAAAGCTCTCATTTTTATCTGACTTCCCTGCTCACGACTTCAAAATCACGTGTTCTTCTAGAACTCTCCGCTTTTCCTCGGCCGAATCTTCAGGCTCATAAGTTCTCCCTATATAGAACTTCTTCACATTTGGTTCTTCTTTGAGATTCTGGAGTTAGGGCTCTTCCTATATGGAGCCTTTCACCGGGGGCTCGAAAACGTAGGCTTCTCCTTTATGTAACCTTTGTCTTTGATTTTTCTTTTCTCTTTTTTCTTTTTCTTCTTTTTTCCTTTTTTTCTTTCTTTCCCTGTTATTTTTTTGTCCCTTTTTCTTCTCTCTCTGTTCTTTTTGCCCTTTAGTTTTCTCTTTCTCTTTCTCTTTTTTCTTTTTTCTCTTTTTTTGTGTTGGTTTTTCTTCTTCTTTCTGGGGTAAACATCCTTATGCAAAGATTTGACTAAAGAAGTCAAATTTAAGAAAAAACATCCTTATGCAAGGATCCAGCTAAAGAAGTTGGTTTTAAGAAAAATATCCTTATGAAAGGATCCAACTAAAGAAGTTGGTTTTATGAAAAGTACCCTTATGAAAAGGACCCAACTAAAGAAGTTGGTTTTAAGAAAAATATCCTTATAAAAGGATCCAACTAAAGAAGTTGGTTTTAAGAAAAATATCCTTATGAAAGGATCCAACTAAAGAAGTTGGTTTTAAGAAAAGTATCCTTATGCAAGGATCCAACTAAAGAAGTTTTTTTTAAGAAAAATATCCTTATGAAAGGATCCAACTAAAGAAGTTGGTTTCAAGGAAATTATCCTTATGAAATGATCAAACTAAAGAAGTTGGTTTTAAGAAAATTATCCTTATGAAAGGATTCAACTAAAGAAGTTGATTTTAAGGACGTCGTTAAAAATTTTGGTTTTTAAGAAAAACCTTAAGTGATACCTTGGTTCAATCCGTCTAGAAATTCGTTAGAGTGGCGGCTTAAAAATGTTGACATTTTCTCTGGTCAACTGATCTCTTTTCTTTTCTCTCTTTTTTCTTTCTTTTTCTTTTATTTTGTCTCTTTCTTTCTTTTTCTGTTTCTCTGTTCTTTTTTTTGTTTTTGTTTTTGTTATTTTTGTTTTTTTTTGTTATTTTTTTGTTATTTTTGGGGAAGGAAAGTGACACTCAAGCGCGTCTTCTGGATCGATGCAGAGGTGCATGAAGTCTTTGTTGGAGTCATCTTATTGGAAACTATCTGTCTGTCTTCCTGTATGAATACTAAGGATGATGCATGAGCATACCTTATGATGTAAAGATGCATATGTTCATGTAAAATGCTATTCTCATGATTGTTGGGGATGCAAAGGTGCAACCTATTCATTTAGACTTACAATAATGCAATGATGTATGACTCACTGCGCAATCTTCTCGGACACCTTAATACTCAAGTCACCACTTGCTGGTTAGGTAGGCTTCATCATGTGGCTACAATCATTAATCTTTCTGATGTTCCAGCAGCTTTTGCCCCAAAAACATTGTTGCTTATTCCTTGTTCACCTTTTCAGGTCAAGCGACCTCGGTCAACATCATCTCTTTACTCAAGAAATTTATTTGTCTTCTTCATTAATCCAAATATTTCGAACCATCCGACATCTCGGGTCTATTCTGCCTTGGATTCTTACACTATCTCTGTTGTTTCATGGACAATGGTGCCCCACTAATCTTGGACTCAAACTCTTTCTTGCCTTTGACCCATCATGCAGAGTCTCTCTCTGTCTCAACACTGGGTGAGCTAAAATGCCCCAACTCCCCCAAACCCATCTCTAAGTTCAATCTCTATCTTTGAACTTAAATGAAGTACTCTAATGGGGAACCGAATCTATGTCTCTAGGCTTTAAATCTTTTTTTAAAGTAAAGAGGCCAATTGCTCGTGTATTCTTTGAATTTTGAAATGAATGGCAAAATTTTGGAACAATACAAACATTTTTTTTGGCTAATGCTTGATCAGAAAATCTCGACAGCCATAGTGGTACGTCAAATCGTATACCCTGAGTATCAAGTGCAAAAAAGACATTGAGACAACTTACCGCCGATTGCCCCCAAGCGTGTCTTGCATATAGGGGACCTCAAAAGCTGAGTTGTTATCTGAAAATGTAAAATACATTCCGAGTTATTTTGGTCTCTCTCTCTCAATTTTCTTCTTTGACTGGGTTGGACCCTATCAGATCATCATCATTTTTGGCTTATTTTCTTTTTGCTTGGGGAATTCAACTCATCACATTCTTTTGGATCCTTGTTGTCTATGTATTCTCTACATGCAGTCTTGGTTCTAGGAGGTACCCGAATTGTCCTTGTTGTCCTCTACTAAGAGTAGCAAGGCCCCCGATCATCACCCATTATAGGCTCCTTTCAACCGGGTTCAATTCAGGGGGACCCATTCGCTTATGCATGCACGAAGGAGCGATATCCTTACGAAATCATAAGGTACTCGAGTCCCGAAGGTACTTGCTAGGCCTACATGGGAAACGATATCTCCATGAAAGCATTAGCATTTTCCCCCACTTAAAAAACGGTTTTATATGCCAAATTTTAAATGCGTTAAAATAAACGCGCAATTACAACCGAATATTAATTTAATAGTCACTTTAATCCGAAAACTTCTAATATTATTAAAGCGGTAATTATTTGAAAAAGATTGACTCTCTTTTTGTTGTTTTTGAAAAACAAAAATGTCCTCAGCGAAGTCGCCATCTGTAGCGATGCCCCTGTCACTAAAAAAAACCGAGTTTTCGAGGTGTTTATTGTTTTTCGAGTATTAAAATATTTATTATGTGAGGGTTTTGAAAACCGCGTTTTATTTAGAAATTGGAGTCGGCACCGGCCACTTAGGTAGGGCGGACACCATAAAACCTGGAATTCAAAAACTTTGGGTTCGGGAGTCGGTTACGGATGGGGAAGGATTAGCACCCCCACACCGCCCAAAATTGGTACTTTAATAATTATCGCTTTATTAATTTAAAATTTGGTTATAAGTGCGAGTAAATTTTAAATGGCCCATTATCCGAGAGTAGACGCCTAACCACCATCACTACACCTGATACTGGTCCCGTTTACGCTCTGATAAAAGGGCACCGCATTGACAATTTATATTCCATTATGCAACCTTAGCAAATAAAACATTATAAACAGATATTTACAAATACGTGGGATTAAAAACGTAAAAGCATGAATATAATGTTATTAAAATGCAAAATGTATGGACAAAAGTAATGTAACATGTCCTAATAATAAAACAAAAATATAAATATAAACGTGCAACAAAGACATGCTTCCAAAAACTAAATTAATTAAATCTAACACGCTTAAACACATAAAGAAAACACCAATGCAAGAATATGCATGACATATACATATGACAAAGTGTGGTACAAAATCAACAAAATAGTATATAAGCATGAAAACTAAAATTCAATATGTAACACAAAATATGTATACACAATATAAACACGTTATGACAAAATTAACAAATTTTCGTACTAACATGGAACCTAGGAAACAAGGCAAACATAAAGAAACTAACACTTATTTTATCATAACCAAACTAAACTAAACATACGATAATACAAAAAAAATATATGAATAAACATGACTAAAACATATAAAAACATAAAGAAAGAAATGGACGTAAAAAACGAACATGATAATAGTTAATATGTAACATACTATGCAAAACAAATAAAAAACATACTAACATACGAATGTGGTATACAAATTAAATTAAACACATGTAAAATGAACACGTATATAATACGAAAAAATAAAATGAACAAAACCCATGAGAAAACACGTGATAGATACGGTATAGACACAACATGTAGAAGAATATGATGCAACATAACATGTAAAAAATAGAGGACACAAAGACACAAAAAACGTCAGAGGGACTAAAATAAAAAAGAAATGCAATCCGAAAACAGAATTTAAAACAACCAAAGACGTAATTAGGGGTTTAATTAAAAATTGAATTAAACTCTCAATGTCCTATTGTGTCATATAACCAAGGGGCACACTCAAAATGAAAATTTTAAAAACACGGTGGGACTGAGTATGCAATTTCCCCTTTAGAAAACTAATTTTGGTTAATTTAATGACTAAATTAAAAGCTTTCGAAAAGCTAGAGGGACCAGACTTGTATATGTACCAAGGGGCAGGCTCCAGATTAAAAATTAAAAAACGGGAGCCCCTTATGTGGTAATTAAACCCTTTTTAAAAACTAAAACGCCTATAAAAAGGATATATCAGATTCTTTTTCTTCCTTTTGGCCATTTTTGGTTCAAACCCTAAAATAAACACCCCATTTCCTCTATTTTTTAAAAACATGAACACTCCCAAATTCAATCGATTTGGGATAAAACCAGATTCCGATAAGGCGCTACCACATTGGCCGCTATCCAACACCACCGACAGCCGTTCACCGGCGGCGGAGAAACAAAAAAAACTCCAAAATGGCTCTTTTTTCATTTTAAAAACCAAACTCGGTCCCCCTTTTTGTCAAAACAAGCCCTATTTGTTTTAGATCTAACAGAAATGAAACCCAAAATGTTTTTTTTAAAACTCCCATTAAAAGAAACCAAGACGAACTACCCCCATTTTAACGCCGTTATCTCACTCCGATTCACCCATGCAAGGGCTTCTAACCGAAGAAGGGAGCGGACGGTGAAGGCAAACGCTCACCCCTTTTTTATTTTTTGGTTGCGAAAAAATGGAGATGCATGTAAAAGAAAAAGGAACAAGGGATTACCACAAACTCTTTTTTTGTCTTTTTTTAATTTTTTCAAAACTGATAACTTACAGACTTTTGCTTTTGTTTTTATACACATACATTTTCTCTGGATTTTTTGGTAGAAACAAGCATGGATTACATGTCTTTCTTGCTTGATTCGGTACTAATAATCTATTTTGTTTATCTGACAAATCTGCAGGGTGGTTGAGCCGGTGGTACGGTGGTAGAGGGAGCATGGTGGCGTATGGTGGCAGTGTGAGGGAGATGTCCGTTCGGCCAGAAGGGATCCTGGCCATTGGATAAGATCAGATCCATCAGTCAGGATTTCTCGAAGTTTAAACGGCCAGGATTCAACCTTGAAGTTGAGAAGTGCAGAGTCCCCTCGGGTACATCACACGCGCGCCAACTGTATTGGCTCCTTCTGATCTGGGCCGTTGGATAATTTCTAATCCAACGGCTTGGATGATGACGGTTGCAACAGATGAAAAGGGTGTTAGATATGATTCTAGGGTTTTTTTGGTTTGGGCCGATTTGGCCTTGTAACATATTTTGGGTCTGTAATACATATTGGACTGGACTATTATAAAATATTTGGGTTTTATGTTTTGGATTTCATTTTACATTAGTCCAATAACAATAATAATAATAATAATAATAATAATAATACGATAGTACATACATACGTACACGTGCACACTCACATACGTGTAATATACGAATACACATGCAAACATTAATTAATGTAACATACTAATATACATGCATATAATCATACACGTAATGTACACATCCAAACAATGTATACAAAAAACATAAACACGTATGACACAAATATACTATAATAAATATTAACACATACATAATATGTATAATATGCATGCACTTACACATATCGCACATATTTCATACACACATTAATCACATATAATATGCATACATACAATAATTATTAAACTAACACAATACTTATACAACGGATAAAAATGAGTGATTACAACTTGTGAGCTACGGATCAATAGCCTAAGGGCTTAACATGAAATGATCTTGATTGACATGAACATGATCTTGAACTTGATAACTTGAATAAATAGTAATTCGAACAACCTTGGTAGCTAGTTGGATTTGGTAGAAAGGCATGCCTTAGAGTCTATAGCTCATTGTGTACGGGTGGACTACGGTCTAGGGCTAAAACCCCTATTTGGCGACAGACGAAGGGTACGTATGTGATCTTTGGCGACAGTATGAGGGTTGACCAGCACTACAGTGCATATTGTGGCGACAGTTGGTTGGAGACTCGATTACCTATACAAACTAAGTACCATGAGGGTTGTTTAATGAAATAAGATTCAATTATACATGATACTTGTCTTGTATGCCATGAAATGTATGTCGTTTAATTTGAAAGCATGACTCTTTGGTATCTTATTTTGCAAGCATGTTGCTTGATTCATGAATTATGATTTCTTGATGCCTAATCTTGTTAGCGGAATGCATGCTATCCTAGATATGATATTCTTGATGTTTGAAAGACTAGATAAGGTCACTCTTTATACTTAAAAGACTAGCTAAGTCTACTCTAATGCGTGGAAGCCTTTGCTAGGTCTACACTTAATCTAAAAGACATGATACATGAAATAACAAAATGGATAGACTAGTTACTACCTCACTAAGTACATTTTTGTACGTATCACTCTTGTTTCATTCTTCCCAACCTACAGGTTAAAGGATTCAACATTGCTGGAATGATCAACCACTTTCATTAAGAAAAATAAGGATGAATGATCAGCCACTTTCATTTCCCTTCATTTGCCGAATGTTACTATAGAAAAAGAGAGAAGAAAGAACTTAGGGAGAAAAGCTTGAACTATGGAATTGGAATCTTGATTTGGCACCAAATTAAATATAGATAGCTTAGTGATTAAGGTAATTACTTGCTTCTTTTGTAAATTTCATGTTTGAATTGAAAAGGAAATGTGGTTTGAATGTATAGATGCTGGAAAATGTGATGAACATGTTATAGATTGATTGAATGATTGTTTGATGGTGTTCTTGGTTGTATTGATGAATTAGATGGTTCCTTTATGTGTTTAGGTCATGCTATTTGCAATTAGAACATGGAAATTGATTGATAGTAATCAAATGGCTAATGAAACTCATGTGTAATTGTTGGAAAATTTAGAAACATGAACATGGTTCAAAACAGTTTAGATTAAGGGACTGTTTTGATTGAAAAATTGTGTAAGTATGCTAAATGAATTTAAAACTCTGTTTTGAACATGTGGATAGGTACAATGGAGATTTAATTGAATTGGTAACTTACTGGAAAAATGACTACACCTAATTGAACTAGTAAATTAGGTAATAGACTGCCCAGTTGATGAATTGGTGTGTAATTGTGATCAATTGGATTAAACTAGGTTCAACATGACTATGCTCTTTTTTGAGAACATTTTTAGATGAATTATGATGGCCTAAATATGTATGAACATGTTTATGAATGAAATTGTCATGATAGGACCTTGTTAGAATGAAATAAAGAACTAGAATTGCAACCTAGTGTATGCTGCCCAGAAATGCTCTGTTCTGGGCAGTCACTTTGAAAATTCACCGAAAATTGTAGAGATCAAATTCAGGGCTGAAATTTTATTGACATTATCCTTTGTATGTATGCTTTAATTAGGAGAAAACATAATTGAAAAACTGGAAACTGTAAATAGAAATAGATGTACAGTGCAAATTGTCCAGGCAGTGTAAATGCCCTGTCTTTGAACAATATACTGTATTAATTGGATAAGAAATAAAATGCAAGCCTATTATGGTTTTAAAGACAATTTTGTTATATTTCCAATGGTATAAATTAATCAAAATTCCAACATTGGAATTAAAAGATATGCCAGTTTAAGCATGTAGTGTGCAAGCTGCCATGCAGCAGCACTTAAGCTAGTTAGAAACTGTTTTGTACACAGTTTTATTGGACTGTTTTGTAACAGTTTGGGATAAATGAATTCTGCCTAGCTTTGTTTATTGAAATGTTGGGTTAGGGTACTTATATGAGCATAATCTTGCTACCAGAATTGTGTATGATAAGTACTAGTAATATTGCCTTGCTTGGTGGTCATTTGTGAGTGTAGTTACCTCTAGGGTTAGGACTAGGCCCTAACCAATGTGTTTTGTTACATTCTTGTTATGATAATGAATCTAATCATGAAATTGACTTAATAAGGGAAGGATGATTAAAGAACCACATGAAACATGATTCTAGTCTTATGTACATGTCTATTTCGAATTGCTAACCATGATTGATGATAGCTTGAATGCTTCTATGTGCTATAATGCAACATGATTGAATGCTAATGACTTGTTTGAGATATAATGTCATCTCATTTTGATGAAATGAATCTTGAAACCACTTGACTTGTGAGCTAAGGCTCAACAACCTAAGGGCTTAACATGAAATGATCTTGATTGACATGAACATGATCTTGAACTTGATAACTTGAATAAATGGTAATTCGAACAACCTTGATAGCTAGTTGGATTAGGTAGAAAGGCATGCCTTAGAGTCTAGAGCTCATTGTGTACGGGTGGAATACGGTCCAGGGCTAAAGCCCCTATTTGGCGACAAACGGAGGGTACGTATGTGGTCTTTGGCGACAGTAAGAGGGTTGACCAGCACTACGGTGCATATTGTAGCGATAGTTGGTTGGAGACTCGATTACCTATACAAACTAAGTGCCAAGGGGATTGTTTAATGAAATAACAAATGAAATAAGATTCAAATATACATGATATTTGTATTGTATGCCATGTAATGTATGTTGCTTAATTTGAAAGCATGACTCTTTGTTTTCTTGTTTTGCAAGCATGTTACTTGATTCATGAATTATGATTTCTTGATGCCTAATCTTGTTGGCTAAATGCATGCTATCCTAGATAGGATATTCTTGATGTTTGAAAGACTAGATAAGGTCACTCTTTATACTTGAAAGACTAGCTAAGTCTACTCCAATGCTTGGAAGCCTTAGCTAGGTCTACACTTGATCTAAAAGACATGAAATAACAAAATGGATAGACTAGTTACTACCTCACTAACTACATTTTTTTACTTATCACTTTTGTTTCATTATTCCCAACCTACAGGTTAAAGGATTCAACATTGCTTGATCTTGAAGTTGATTCCTTGAGCAAGAAGCATCCTACACAATCTTGGTTAAAGTATGATTCTATACTTGTTTTGAATTCTCCTAGAATGGGCACTAGATGTATATAGATAGCTTGAATATGCATTTTGAAAGATTGTATATGATGCTTGATGGCCTATCTATGATATGTATATAGTTTAAGGTTTGTAATGAACTTAAATAACCTGTAATGGTTGAATGGATTGTTGGGCATATTTTGATGTTATGGAATGATCTTATGATGATCAAATTAGCTTTGAAATAGTTGATAACCTTGTCATGCTTTTGTGAATGCTTGAGATGATCACGAGTATGGTGATTTATGATTCGAAAATGAGAAACCATGTTGCTTAAACTCTATTCGAATGGCCTTGGTAAGTATATGATTCAATTTTGTGTTCATGCCTTGATTATATGAGTATTGTGCACTTGTTTGATGCATGGCCGAATAATTTTGATTCATTAGGTACTAGTTACATGCCTTGTAATATATGACTAGTGTTGATGGTTAAATGTATGAGTTAGAGTAAGGCTAGCATGGAATAAATTCTATGTTAATGAATGCTTAAATGATCATGCATAGTACGAATAGGATTAAGATGTCTAAAGGTATACAAGCTAGGGAACAATGAAGTGTAATCTACATGATAAAGTAGTAACTTGAAATATAAGCAAGAAAGAAATTGATCTAATGATATTGTAAGTATAGTTGAATGCTTAGGATGGACATAAAGTCACATTTCAGATTACTTGCATGAAAAGAATGCATGAATGGTTGCTTATGCCTTGATTGAATGCTTGCCCCCTCCTTGCTTGCTTAGTTCGATTGATAGGATGATTTACGAGTCAAGTGTGAGCTTTCTTGTTAGCTAAGTAAACAAGTATGAATGATTGTTTCTTCTTGGTTGTTGATTGCCGAATGTAATGTTTGATTATTGAATCAAGTTTGAATGTGTAATGCATGTATTGTCCTTGCCTTGTCTATGTTCTAGTATAGTTCAAATTCCATGCCTTGTCTTGTCTTCGCTTGCTTGCTAAGTAATGCTCCCGAATCGAGTTACTACTAACCTGTGTAGGGGGTGTTACATTTCATGTTTCATTTCATCAAGTGTGATAACATTACAAACAAGTTCTTTAAGCATTGATCACATGCCTTATGATGCATACAAGCACAAATGTTATCACTCAACATGCTTAGCAATCGAATCAACATGAATACAAGGTTGAGATCAAGTTTCATGCATTACTTTAATCATTATTCCCTTATTAGGTCAAGTTCATGATTTGATTCATTTAACATTTCATGAACGTAACAAGTATGCATTGGTTAGGACCTAGTCCTAACCCTAGAGATAACTACACTCACAATACTCAAAGCTTAGCTAGTCTTGGATCCACACTCCTTTGTTCTTGGCTTTAGGATGATCCGCTCTATCCTCTTCCACCAAGTTTACTTATGTTTCTATTGCATTGTATGTTCAAACATGTCAAGACAAGATCATTCAATCAAGCAATGTTACAAGCATATAACATACACAAATCTGACAGCAAACTCATATACATTCCCCATTCCCCATTACACTTAACTACTCTTTTCTATATTCTAGTTCATGTAAAACAAGGTAGAATCAATGTTCTAAAACTGTTTACAAAATAGTTTGCAATTTGCCACAAAACAGTGTGCAATTGCCTATACTGCTGCTGTCAGGTAGCTTGCACTCTAGTCACTTAATTAGGTATAACTTTCATTTCGTACGTCTGAATTTCAATTGGTTTACACTGTTGGAAAGCTAAAAAAAATTTCTTTATGACCATAAAGGTTTTCATTTTATTTATTTTCCAATTAATACAGTTTTTAACTTAAAGACAGGGAAATTTGCCACACTGAACAGTTTGCACTGTCCCTAGTGTTTCTTCTCTACATTTCATTATACAACCCAGAATTCAGTTTTGTTTTATCCTAATGAATTTAGACATATCAAGGTAGTTTCCATTAAAATTTCAGCCTTAAATTCATTTTATACAATTTATAGTGATTTTTCAAATTTACTGCCCAGAACAGAGCATTTTGGGCAGATTACACTAGGTTGGATTTCTAGCTTCTTAACTTATTTTAGCAAGGTCCTAACATGGAAATTTCATTCATGTTCATGTTCTTACATGTCTAGGTCATCTTAATTCACCTATCCATTAGCTTAAAATAGAGCATTATCATGTTAAACTCAATTTGATCTATTTGATCAACATTACACATCCAATTCATCAACTAGGCAGTCCATTACCTAATATAACTAGTACAATTAGGTGTAGTCATTTTCCAGCAACATATCTATTCAATTAAATCTTTATTTTATCTAGCAACATGATCAAAACAGGGTTCTATGTTCAATTGACACGTTTATACATCTTTCTCTATCAAAATAGTCCCAATTCAACATTGTTTTCAACTATGTACATATTTCCCATTTCCAGCAACTATGTATATATTTCATTAGCAATTTAGCTACTAGCATTCAATTTCCAAGTTCTAATTGAAGCTACCATGACCCTAACATGCATAACAACCATCCAATTCCATCTGGGTAACAAGAACATCATCATTTGCATATTCAAACAATCTATAACATGTAAAGTCAAGCATTATACCTTCTCCAAGTTAAATTTCATCAATGGTTTAATCAAAAAGCATGAATTGAAGGTGTTTGCATGAAGATCTTCTCTCTCCTTTCTCTTTCTCAAATTTTTGGCCAATGGATATTTTGGGAGGAAGATGACAATATTTCTTTGTTCATTATTCCTCTTAGCCATGAGTCATCATCCAAATTGGCACATGTTCTCTTCCAATGAGAACATGTGTTAAGGCCTCCATTTAATTTATTTCACGTGCAATCTATAGAGTATTGCATGTTCACATTTCCATCCTTTCATTTATGCCTTCTAGTTTTAATTTCAATTCAATTTGGTTCTAATTTCACTTATTTGATCTTAAGGATGGCTAATGCTCATTCTTCTTTAGATTGATCAACTTATGAATTCAATTAACATATAGTTTAGATTGTGGTAACATTTCTAGGCCAATTTTAGGGTGTTACAATTCTCCTCCCCTTAAAATAAATTCGTCCTTGAATTTACCTAAATCGAATAGGTGAGGATATTGCTTCTTCATGACTTCTTTAGATTCCCATGTTGCCTCTTCAACCTTGTGATTTCTCCTTTCTTGACTTGCAAGAAACCATTCGAATTAAACCTTTCTTGTCCTGTAAGTAACTATTCGAAAATCATCCTTAATGGTCTTATTTATTCTTTCGTAGCTTCCTTAGCTGTCAATGCACATTTTCGTTTATTCAAGGGACGAAAATTTCTATCTGAACTTCATGTTCAATCTAGTCTAATCTCGAGAATCAAAGAACTCCAACAAATTGATCCAGATCTTCAGAAGATCATGTCCAAGCTAGACTCTGAGTCTAATTTTGACTTCTCCCTCAAGTCGAATAGACTCCTCTATTTCAAAGAAAGAGTACGTGTTCCTAACAATGAGGAACTAAAACAAGAGATGCTGCAAGAAGCTAACCAAAGCTCTTTCTCGATTCGCCCAGGATCAGTTAAGATGTACAAGGACCTAAATCCACTATATTGGTGGCCAGGCATGAAATCGGCTATCACAGACTTTATTTCAAAGTGCCTAACTTGTCAAAGAGTCAAAGCCGAGCATCAAGTCCCCACTGGACTGCTCCAACCCATCAAATTACCTTAGTGGAAATGGGATCGGATTACAATGGAATTCGTTACTAGTCTTCCTTCCACTCCAAGAAAGAATGGCGTTGTATGGGTGATTGTTGTTAGATTCACTAAGTCTACTCATTTTATTTCTGTTCGAATGAACATGAGCTTGGAAACCTTAGCCGAGCTATACATTCGTGAAGTGATTCGATTACACGATGTACCTATAGCTATAATTTCTGACCGTGACACTAGATTTGCTTCTCGATTATGGAATTCCTTGTAGAAGGCTCTAGGAGCTAAAGTACACCTTAATACGTCCTTCCATCATCAATTAGATAGAAAATCTGAAACAATCATCGAAGTACTTGAAGACATGCTACGTGCTTGTCTTATAGACTTTGGTAAGAACTGGGAGAAATCTCTACCCTTAGTAGAGTTTGCCTACAACAATAGTTACCAGACATCTATACAGATGGCTCCCTTCGAAGCTCTATACAGAAGGAAATGTAGAAATCCCTTGTGCTAGTCTGAACTGAGAGAAAACAAAGTATTGGGACCTCAATTGCTCAGAAAAACCAAAGAACAAGTGAAGATCATTCACAATTGATTAAAAGTAACCTTTGATAGGAAGAAAGCATATACAGGCATGAAAAGGAGAGACATGCAATACAATGTTGGAGACAAAGTCTTCCTCAAAGTCTCCCATTGGAAGAAAGCCTTTCGGTTTGGAATAAAATGGAAGCTTAGTCCCCGATTCATTGGTCCGTTTGGAATTATTGAAAGGATATGGCCAGTGGCCTATCAATTAGCTTTTTCTAGTGAATTTGACAAGATTCATAATGTCTTTCACGTGTCTATGCTTCGAAGATATAGGTCTGATCCATCCCATGTCCTTGAGCATGAAGAAGTAGAGTTGAATCCTAACTTGTCATACGAAGAGGAACCAATTCAGATTCTTGAATACGAAGTTAGAAAGCTCAGGAACAAAACTGTTCCTCTTGTCAAGGTCTTGTGGAGAAATCACAAGGTAGAAGAGGCAACTTGGGAATCTGAAGAAATCATGAGGAAGCAATATCCTCACCTATTCAATTCAGGTAACTTCAAGGTTGAATTTATTTTAAGGAGGGGAGAATTGTAACACCCTAAACTGGGCCTAGAAAGGTCACCACTATCTAAGCTATTGACTAATTGAATTATGTACTAATCAAATTGAAAGAATTGAGAGTTAATTGATGAAATTAAAACAATGATATTTGAATTGTAGTGATTAGTTTGTATTGCTCCCTAAACCGAGTAATCAAATTAAAGAGAAAAGAACATTAGCTAACAAATAACTAAATGACTAAGATGTTATAGCCAACCGATAGTGCGAAAATAAAAAGACCATCTTGAATATTAGGCAAAACTTAAGCATTGCATGGTGGAATTAAAATGGTTGGTGGACCTTACACATGTCCTTCTCTCCTTGAACAATTGGCCACTATAGAGGAAGACTTCATCTTCCTCATTTGGCCAAAATCGAATGTGAAGGAAAGAGAGAGAAGAGAGAAAGCTTGAGTGATATCCACGAAATCCTTAAGAGATTAAGCCACGGTTAGGACTAAATTTGTAACATACCCTACCTGGTCTAGTAGTAACCCGACTCGAGAGCGTTACTTAGCAAGCAAGCAAGAACATGATAAGCAACACAAGACATTCAAACAATACAAACAATCTAACATTCATGCTTCCTTAACTTACAAGCAATACACATTTGACTCTCAATCATCCTAGCATTCAAACCAATCAAGCAAAAAGGAACAATCATTCGAACAAGGCATGGCAATCAATCATACATACTTTCTTAACAAACAAGTAACCTCATGTATGACTTCATTTTTATCTTAAGGCACTCGGCTAACTATAGAAGACACCAATTTAATTCCTTTCAAGCTTACCATTCGAATATGTCACCAATTTTAACTCATTTCATGCTTACATTACAAGATACTACTTTCTTAGTTCATATTACAACATTCATTCTTTGTTTCCTATCCCATTCGAAATACCTTAAGGTTACATGCTTCCAATTCAATCCACATTATACTCCTATACATTCAGCAATCACCTAATCTTCAATTAAACCAGTCGACCATTACCCAAACATACTTCCAAGTATAAAACTAGTTCATTCCAATCTTATTCTACTGCCATGCATTCGGCAAACATGAAATAACCACATTCAACCATTACAAGTTATCTAAGTTCATTACATACCTTATACTATATACATAACATAGATAGGCCCATCAAGCATTATATACAAACTTTCAAAATACATGATCAAGCTAACTATGTATAATCTAGTGCCACCATTCTAGCAGATACAAAACAAGTATGCCATCATACTTTAACCAAGCTTGTGTGAGATGCTTCTTGCTCAAGGAATCAAGCTTTAAGATCAAGTAACGTTGAATCCTTTAACCTGTATGTTGGGAAGAATGAAACAAGAGTGATAAGTACAAAAATATACTTAGTGAGGTTGTAACTAGTCTATCCATTTTGTTATTTCAAGTTTTATGTCTTTCAAATCAAGTGTAGACCTAGCTAACGCTTCCAAGCAATAGAGTGGTCTTAGCTAGTCTTTCAAGCATCAAGAGTGACCTTATCTAGTCTTTCAAGAATAAAGATTATCCTATCTAGGATAGCAAGCATTCGGCTAACAAGTATAAGCATCAAGAAGTCATAATTCATAAATCAAGCAACATGCTTGCAAAACAAGAGACCAATGAGTCATGCTTTCAAGTAAAGTAACATACATTTCATGGCATTCAAGAAAAGTATCATGTATAACTGAATTGTTATTACATTTGTTATTTCATTAAACAACCCCCTTGGTACTTAGTTTGTATAGGTAATCGAGTCTCCAACCAACTGTCACCACAAGATGCATCGAATTGCTAGTCAACCCTCCTACTATCGCCAAAGACCACATACGTACCCTCCGTCTATCGCCAAATAGGGGCCTTAGCCTTGGACCGTAGTCCACCCGTACACAATGAGCTCCATACTCTAAGGTATGCCCTTCTACCTAGTCCAACTAGCTACCAAGGTTTTTCGATTTACCATTTATTCAAGTTTATCAAGTTAAAGATCATGCTCATGTCAAGCAAGATCATTTCATGTTAGGCCCTTAGGCCATTGAGCCTTAGCTCACATGTCAAGTAGTTTCAATATCCATTTCACTAAAATGAGATAACATCATATCTCAAACAAGTCTTTAGCATTCAATCATGTTGCATCAAGCACATACAAGCATCCAAGCTATCACTAATCATGCCTAAACATTTTGGGATGTATTAGTTAGGACCTAGTCCTAACCCTTGAGGTAACTACACTTGAGGTAACTACACTCACAATACTCAAAGCTAACCACTTGTCTTGTATCCAAATCCCTTCGCCTCTTGCTTTAGGATGTCCACTCTTATCTTCCTCTTCCACAATTTGTTGCCCTTAGTGTAGCAAGCATAACACATGCAATTCATCAAAACAAGCAAATAATGTCACACATATATAGTAGCAATGTTACCACATTTGTACCTAACATTTAGCTACTATTTTTATGCTTTCTTTTAAGAATTTCTTACTAGTTCATCTTTATTTTGTTATTACCTCATTTTAAGACATAAGTAGACATGTTACAATGTCCGAAAACTGTTTTGGAAACAGTTTGCTTCTAGGTGCAAAAAAGTCCCAAACTGCCTAGGACACTGCTTTGCTGGCAATTTGCACACTATCCCTTTAAATGGTCATATCTTTTAATCCTTACATATACAACCCAGAATTCAGTTTTGTTTTATCCTAATGAATTTAGACATATCAAGGTAGTTGCCATAAAAATTTCAGCCTTAAATTCATTTTATACAATTTATAGTGATTTTTCAAATTTACTGCCCAGAACAGAGCATTTTGGGCAGATTACACTAGGTTGGATTTCTAGCTTCTTAACTTATTTTAGCAAGGTCCTAACATGGAAATTTCATTCATGTTCATGTTCTTACATGTCTAGGTCATCTTAATTCACCTATCCATTAGCTTAAAATAGAGCATTATCATGTTAAACTCAATTTGATCTATTTGATCAACATTACACATCCAATTCATCAACTAGGCAGTCCATTACCTAATATAACTAGTACAATTAGGTGTAGTCATTTTCCAGCAACATATCTATTCAATTAAATCTTTATTTTATCTAGCAACATGATCAAAACAGGGTTCTATGTTCAATTGACACGTTTATACATCTTTCTCTATCAAAATAGTCCCAATTCAACATTGTTTTCAACTATGTACATATTTCCCAGATTTCCAGCAACTATGTATATATTTCATTAGCAATTTAGCTACTAGCATTCAATTTCCAAGTTCTAATTGAAGCTACCATGATCCTAACATGCATAACAACCATCCAATTCCATCTGGGTAACAAGAACATCATCATTTGCATATTCAAACAATCTATAACATGTAAAGTCAAGCATTATACCTTCTCCAAGTTAAATTTCATCAATGGTTTAATCAAAAAGCATGAATTGAAGGTGTTTGCATGAAGATCTTCTCTCTCCTTTCTCTTTCTCAAATTTTTGGCCAATGGATATTTTGGGAGGAAGATGACAATATTTCTTTGTTCATTATTCCTCTTAGCCATGAATCATCATCCAAATTGGCACATGTTCTCTTCCAATGAGAACATGTGTTAAGGCCTCCATTTAATTTATTTCACGTGCAATCTATAGAGTATTGCATGTTCACATTTCCATCCTTTCATTTATGCCTTCTAGTTTTAATTTCAATTCAATTTGGTTCTAATTTCACTTATTTGATCTTAAGGATGGCTAATGCTCATTCTTCTTTAGATTGATCAACTTATGAATTCAATTAACATATAGTTTAGATTGTGGTAACATTTCTAGGCCAATTTTAGGGTGTTACAATTCTCCTCCCCTTAAAATAAATTCGTCCTTGAATTTACCTAAATCGAATAGGTGAGGATATTGCTTCTTCATGACTTCTTTAGATTCCCATGTTGCCTCTTCAACCTTGTGATTTCTCCTTTCTTGACTTGCAAGAAACCATTCGAATTAAACCTTTCTTGTCTTGTAAGTAACTATTTGAAAATCATCCTTAATGGTCTTATTTATTCTTTCGTAGCTTCCTTAGCTGTCAATGCACATTTTCGTTTATTCAAGGGACGAAAATTTCTATCTGAACTTCATGTTCAATCTAGTCTAATCTCGAGAATCAAAGAACTCCAACAAATTGATCCGGATCTTGAAGATCATGTCCAAGCTAGACTCGAGTCTAATTTTGACTTCTCCCTCAAGTCGAATAGACTCCTCTATTTCAAAGAAAGAGTACGTGTTCCTAACAATGAGGAACTAAAACAAGAGATGCTGCAAGAAGCTAACCAAAGCTCTTTCTCGATTCACCCGGGATCAGTTAAGATGTACAAGGACCTAAATCCACTATATTGGTGGCGGGCATGAAATCGGCTATCACAGACTTTATTTCAAAGTGCCTAACTTGTCAAAGAGTCAAAGCCGAGCATCAAGTCCCCACTGGACTGCTCCAACCCATCAAATTACCTTAGTGGAAATGGGATCGGATTACAATGGAATTCGTTACTAGTCTTCCTTCCACTCCAAGAAAGAATGGCGTTGTATGGGTGATTGTTGTTAGATTCACTAAGTCTACTCATTTTATTTCTGTTCGAATGAACATGAGCTTGGAAACCTTAGCCGAGCTATACATTCGTGAAGTGATTCGATTACACGATGTACCTATAGCTATAATTTCTGACCGTGACACTAGATTTGCTTCTCGATTATGGAATTCCTTGTAGAAGGCTCTAGGAGCTAAAGTACACCTTAATACGTCCTTCCATCATCAATTAGATAGAAAATCTGAAACAATCATCGAAGTACTTGAAGACATGCTACGTGCTTGTCTTATAGACTTTGGTAAGAACTGGGAGAAATCTCTACCCTTAGTAGAGTTTGCCTACAACAATAGTTACCAGACATCTATACAGATGGCTCCCTTCGAAGCTCTATACAGAAGGAAATGTAGAAATCCCTTGTGCTAGTCTGAACTGAGAGAAAACAAAGTATTGGGACCTCAATTGCTCAGAAAAACCAAAGAACAAGTGAAGATCATTCACAATTGATTAAAAGTAACCTTTGATAGGAAGAAAGCATATACAGGCATGAAAAGGAGAGACATGCAATACAATGTTGGAGACAAAGTCTTCCTCAAAGTCTCCCATTGGAAGAAAGCCTTTCGGTTTGGAATAAAATGGAAGCTTAGTCCCCGATTCATTGGTCCGTTTGGAATTATTGAAAGGATATGGCGGTGGCCTATCAATTAGCTTTTTCTAGTGAATTTGACAAGATTCATAATGTCTTTCACGTGTCTATGCTTCGAATATATAGGTCTGATCCATCCCATGTCCTTGAGCATGAAGAAGTAGAGTTGAATCCTAACTTGTCATACGAAGAGGAACCAATTCAGATTCTTGAATACGAAGTTAGAAAGCTCAGGAACAAAACTGTTCCTCTTGTCAAGGTCTTGTGGAGAAATCACAAGGTAGAAGAGGCAACTTGGGAATCTGAAGAAATCATGAGGAAGCAATATCCTCACCTATTCAATTCAGGTAACTTCAAGGTTGAATTTATTTTAAGGAGGGGAGAATTGTAACACCCTAAACTGGGCCTAGAAAGGTCACCACTATCTAAGCTATTGACTAATTGAATTATGTACTAATCAAATTGAAAGAATTGAGAGTTAATTGATGAAATTAAAACAATGATATTTGAATTGTAGTGATTAGTTTGTATTGCTCCCTAAACCGAGTAATCAAATTAAAGAGAAAAGAACATTAGCTAACAAATAACTAAATGACTAAGATGTTATAGCCAACCAGATAGTGCCGAAATTAAAAAGACCATCTTGAATATTAAGCAAAACTTAAGCATTGCATGGTGGAATTAAAATGGTTGGTGGACCTTACACATGTCCTTCTCTCCTTGAACAATTGGCCACTATAGAGGAAGACTTCATCTTCCTCATTTGGCCAAAATCGAATGTGAAGGAAAGAGAGAGAAGAGAGAAAGCTTGAGTGATATCCACGAAATCCTTAAGAGATTAAGCCACGGTTAGGACTAAATTTGTAACATACCCTACCTGGTCTAGTAGTAACCCGACTCGAGAGCGTTACTTAGCAAGCAAGCAAGAACATGATAAGCAACACAAGACATTCAAACAATACAAACAATCTAACATTCATGCTTCCTTAACTTACAAGCAATACACATTTGACTCTCAATCATCCTAGCATTCAAACCAATCAAGCAAAAAGGAACAATCATTCGAACAAGGCATGGCAATCAATCATACATACTTTCTTAACAAACAAGTAACCTCATGTATGACTTCATTTTTATCTTAAGGCACTCGGCTAACTATAGAAGACACCAATTTAATTCCTTTCAAGCTTACCATTCGAATATGTCACCAATTTTAACTCATTTCATGCTTACATTACAAGATACTATTTTCTTAGTTCATATTACAATATTCATTCTTTGTTTCCTATCCCATTCGAAATACCTTAAGGTTACATGCTTCCAATTCAATCCACATTATACTCCTATACATTCAGCAATCACCTAATCTTCAATTAAACCAGTCGACCATTACCCAAACATACTTCCAAGTATAAAACTAGTTCATTCCAATCTTATTCTACTGCCATGCATTCGGCAAACATGAAATAACCACATTCAACCATTACAAGTTATCTAAGTTCATTACATACCTTATACTATATACATAACATAGATAGGCCCATCAAGCATTATATACAAACTTTCAAAATACATGATCAAGCTAACTATGTATAATCTAGTGCCACCATTCTAGCAGATACAAAACAAGTATGCCATCATACTTTAACCAAGCTTGTGTGAGATGCTTCTTGCTCAAGGAATCAAGCTTTAAGATCAAGTAACGTTTGAATCCTTTAACCTGTATGTTGGGAAGAATGAAACAAGAGTGATAAGTACAAAAATATACTTAGTGAGGTTGTAACTAGTCTATCCATTTTGTTATTTCAAGTTTTATGTCTTTCAAATCAAGTGTAGACCTAGCTAACGCTTCCAAGCAATAGAGTGGTCTTAGCTAGTCTTTCAAGCATCAAGAGTGACCTTATCTAGTCTTTCAAGAATAAAGATTATCCTATCTAGGATAGCAAGCATTCGGCTAACAAGTATAAGCATCAAGAAGTCATAATTCATAAATCAAGCAACATGCTTGCAAAACAAGAGACCAATGAGTCATGCTTTCAAGTAAAGTAACATACATTTCATGGCATTCAAGAAAAGTATCATGTATAACTGAATTGTTATTACATTTGTTATTTCATTAAACAACCCCTTGGTACTTAGTTTGTATAGGTAATCGAGTCTCCAACCAACTGTCACCACAAGATGCATCGAATTGCTAGTCAACCCTCCTACTATCGCCAAAGACCACATACGTACCCTCCGTCTATCGCCAAATAGGGGCCTTAGCCTTGGACCGTAGTCCACCCGTACACAATGAGCTCCATACTCTAAGGTATGCCCTTCTACCTAGTCCAACTAGCTACCAAGGTTTTTCGATTTACCATTTATTCAAGTTTATCAAGTTAAAGATCATGCTCATGTCAAGCAAGATCATTTCATGTTAGGCCCTTAGGCCATTGAGCCTTAGCTCACATGTCAAGTAGTTTCAATATCCATTTCACTAAAATGAGATAACATCATATCTCAAACAAGTCTTTAGCATTCAATCATGTTGCATCAAGAACATACAAGCATCCAAGCTATCACTAATCATGCCTAAACATTTTGGGATGTATTAGTTAGGACCTAGTCCTAACCCTTGAGGTAACTACACTTGAGGTAACTACACTCACAATACTCAAAGCTAACCACTTGTCTTGTATCCAAATCCCTTCGCCTCTTGCTTCAGGATGTCCACTCTTATCTTCCTCTTCCACAATTTGTTGCCCTTGGTGTAGCAAGCATAACACATGCAATTCATCAAAACAAGCAAATAATGTCACACATATATAGTAGCAATGTTACCACATTTGTACCTAACATTTAGCTACTATTTTTATGCTTTCTTTTAAGAATTTCTTACTAGTTCATCTTTATTTTGTTATTACCTCATTTTAAGACATAAGTAGACATGTTACAATGTCCGAAAACTGTTTTGGAAACAGTTTGCTTCTAGGTGCAAAAAAGTCCCAAACTGCCTAGGACACTGCTGCCTGGCAATTTGCACACTATCCCTTTAAATGGTCATATCTTTTAATCCTTACATCAGAATACTTTACACCGTTGGAAAGCTAAAAAAATTGTCTTTAAAACCATATAAGACTTGCATTTTAGTTATTATCCAATTAATACAGTTTATTGTTCAAAGACAGGGCATTTACACTGCCTGCACAATTTGTATTGTCTAGCTATTTCTATTTATATTGCACCTATACACATTTTAATTCCTTAAATTCATTTTAACCAATGTTTTGGCCCTATTATTCATTTCATATGACATCCTAAACATGTTTAGTCAATGTTAATTCATTATTCAAGGCAGCCAAAATAGAGTGACTTGGTTACAATGCTTAATTTTGCATGTTTACACAATATGTTCTTACTAAAACAATTTCTATGCTATATGACTATGTTCATACTTTTATCTTTCAATTCCAGCATTGGTTACTAACTATTCAGCTTTTTAACACCTTAATTACAATATGTAATCATGATCATGTTCAATTCATTAATTCCATAGCTCAATTACAAGTTCTAACCATCCAATTCTTACATCAACATCTAATTTCAAATTTCCAGCAACCTAGTTTTGTTACACCATTCATTACACATGAATTATACTCTAATTCAAGTCATCCATGATATATTTTATCGCATTGATCACCATTTTGTTCACCGCTATAATTCTTCGACCTGGTTCTCGACCAGGCCGAGTGGGGGATGTTACACTTGTGGTATCAGAGCTAGAGTTTAGTCGATTCTAGGATTAAACCAAAGTCTACCGTATTGTCATTGTGTTACTTTGCCACCTAGGAGTTATATATTGTGTATATTGTGACTATTTTGACTAATTTGATCTCTTTATGTTATAGATATGTCTGGAACCAAGGAAGCTTACATAGATGAACCCGCTACCGGTTCCTTGAGACACGATGAGGTGGTAAAGGGAGGAGACCCTCCGAACGCACCTAATCCCTCGCCTTAGAATGTAGAGCAGGAGCTGCCTAATGTGCATGCAGAGTGTTATCATAACATGGCTAACATGTTTAAGAAATTCATGGCATCTATGAGGGCCGAGACGGTAGTGCAACCAACCCCATCAGTTGTCCAATATGCTCGAGCCCCTACTGACAAGCTGGCATCACTTTGGGAATATAGTTTTACTAGTTAGGATTATGACAATTCTGAGATCGTCGAGTACTGGTTGGACAACACGTTGAGAATTTTGAACAATCAATTGTAGTATTTTGATGAACACAAGCTATAATGCATCCTAGCGTTGTTAGCTGATGAAGCACTTCAGTGGTGGGAGACCACTATTCTCACCATCCTTGAAGAAACTGTCACTTGGGAGTTCTTCCTTTAAGAATTTCGAAAGAAATATATTAGTGAATACTACCTTACAGAGAGGCGTAGTATCTTCCTTCATTTGAAGCAAGACGGTCAACCTATCAAGTAGTACATCCATGATTTCTACAAGTATTGCCAATACGGTGCAGAGTATATCAAGAAGGAGGAAGACAAATGTAGAATGTTCATTGTTGGGCTTAATGAATAGTTACGCCATATGTTTTCTGCTTTGGGTATCACCGAATTCTCGGGTCTCGTAAACCGAGTTAAGGCCATCGAAGCTGCACAGAGGGCTTAAAGATCAGGTGGATCTAGTAAGGTAGAGAAGAGGTTCAAAGATGATACTCGGCCTCCTAGGTGGAACAAGAAGAATAAATACCAAGGTTCCAAGCAGAACATGTACTCACAACCTTCTCAATCTGGGAACATTGAGAAACCTGAGACTATAACACAATCTTTTGGTAAGACGGTCACAGTTGAGAGCACTGAGGGCTCCAATCAGAGTTTACAAAATCTTGTTTACAACTACTGCCAGAAACAACACCCAGCAGACTAGTGTTGTAAGTAGGCTAGAGCGTGCTTCTATTGTAGTGAACATGGCCATTTTATCTGTGATTGTCCTCTTGGTGCAACGAAGACTATGGCTACACCGAAAAGTACTGCAGCCCCTACCCAGTGCTTTCAGGTAATGGGTCAAGACAAGGTTCGCCAGGAGCTACAGGGAGACCCAGTGGCTCTAGCAAGGCACCGAGTTAGCAAGAATCCAAGACTCCTGCTCAGATGTATCATGTGAGGAGCAGGGATGAAGAAGACGAGGCTGATGTCATTACGGGTATCATTGAACTGTATTCCCATTCTTTAAATGCATTGATTGACCCTGGCTCTACACATTCCTTTATAAGCACTAAACTAGTTAAGAAGCATGAAATAACTAGTGAACCTATAGTATCAAGAATTTTATAACTAATCCACTTGGTGATTGTGTCACCATAACCTTTGTATGTAAGAATTTCCCTTTAATTATTCAAGGGATTCCTTTTGTGTCCAACCTATTGACTCTACCGATCCATGAGTATGATGTAATCTTGGTCTAGATTGGCTTAGTGAGCATCAAGCATGGGTGGATTGTAGCAAAAGAAAATTGTATCTCCGAGGCCTTGGCAAGGAGAGCATTGTGTTGATGAGTTCAAGAAATCCTTCCTTGTATGCTTTGACAATAGAAACTAAGGATGGGCCACAACTATTAGATGTTGACGCAGTGTGTGAATTTCCCGATGTCTTCCCTGATGAACTCCCAGTTTTGCCTCTAACCCGTGAAGTTGAATTTAGAATTGACGTGCAACCTGGAACTACTCCAGTATCCATTGCACCCTATCGAATGGCAGCCGTTGAGCTAAAAGAGTTGAAAGCCCAAATTCAAGATTTGCTTGATAAAGGTTTCATTCAACCGAGTTCCTCTCCTTGGGGAGCTCCGGTTCTCTTTGTGAAGAAGAAAGATGGTTCCATGAATAAAGGCTTTATTCAACTGAGTTCCTCGCCCTGGTTCTCTTTGTGAAGAAGAAAGATGGTTCCCTAAGACTATGTATCGTTTACCGGCAGTTGAACAAGGTGTCAATCAAGAACAAATACCCATTACCAAGGATTGATGACTTATTCGATCAACTCAAGGATGCCACTGTATTTTCCAAGATCAACTTAAGGTCTGGCTATTATCAAATGAGAGTTAAAGAATGTGATGTGCCTAAAACTACCTTCCGTACGAGATATGGCCACTACAAATTTTTGGTGATGCCATTTGGGCTAACCAATGCATCGGCTGCTTTTATGGACTTGATGAATCATGTTTTTAGACCCTACCTTGATAAATTTGTAGTGGTATTCATTGATGACATTCTAATCTATTATAAGAATGCAGCAAAACATCATGATCATATATGTATTGTGCTTCAAACCCTTAGTGAGAAGCATTTATTTGCCAAGTTCTCAAAGTATGAATTTTGGCGTACAGAAGTTGATTTCCTGGGGTATATTGTGTCAGCTTTGGGCATCCAAGTAGACCGAAAAAGATTTAGGCTATGTTTTACTAGCATCCACTGAAGAAAAATGGTGAGGTAAGTAGTTTTCTTGATCTTGTTGGCTGTTATAGGAGGTTCGTCAATGGATTCTCTATGATAGCAGCACCTTTGACTAAGTTATTGAGAAAGGAAGCTCCGTTGGTTTGGACTGCGGTGAACAAAAGAACTTCGATCAATTGAAACAAATTTTAACTCATGCACTAGTTCTAACCCAACCCGAGTCAAAAAAGGACTGCACAGTTTACAGTGATGCATCGCATCTCGGGTTAGGATATGTATTAATGCAAGAAGGCAAAGTCATTGCTTATGCTTCTTGACAATTGAAGCCACATGAAATGAATTATCCTACTCATGATCTAGAGTTGGCTGCAGTTGTCTTTGCGTTGAAAATTTGGAGGCATTACCTCTACGAATAGAAATGTTACCTCTTTACCAATCATAAAAGTCTCAAATATCTCCTGATCCAAAGGGAGTTGAACCTTCAACAACGAATTATGATCTTATCATTGACTACCATCCGCGCAAGGCTAATGTTGTAGATGATACACTCAGCCGCAAACCTTTTCCTAGTAAGTATTGTTATTGATCATTAAGTTTAATGTGTTGATTCGTACGTTGATTCATTGCAATTTTTGTTGTAGCTCCTCAAGCTATCAATGCTCACTTCCGTCTTAGGAAGCATCACTACTTCGTAGTTGAACTTCAAGTTTAGTCAACCATTATATCGAGAATTCAAGCATTTTAAAGGCAAGATTCTAAGCTTCAAGCCATCATTTCTAAGTTGCAAGATAACCCTAATTTTAGAGTAAATTTTGAAGGGCTCTTATGTTTTCGTGATCAGGTCTGTGTACCTAATGATGAATCTCTTCACACTGATATCCTCAAGAAAGCTCATTCGAGCTTTTTCTCTATTCACTCGGGGTCAGTAAAGATGTACAAGGACCTACGGGAGCTTTATTGGTGGCCGGGCATGAAGCAAGCCATAGTTGAATTTGTATTCAAGTGCCTTACGTGTCAACGTGTTAAAGCTGAACATCGTGTTCCTACTGGCTTATTGCAACCCATCGACCTACTACAATAGAAGTGGGAGAAGATCACTATGGAGTTTGTTAGTGGTCTGCCTTTGAATCCTACGAAACACGATGCCATTTGAGTCATCATGGATCGTCTAACCAAGCCATCACATTTCCTACCAGTTCGAATGGACTATGGCCTTCCCAAGCTGGCTGACTTATATATCAAGGAAGTCATTTGACTCCACAGAGTGCCTTAGTCTATCATTTCTGATCGAGTTCCACGATTTGCATCTCGATTCTGGAAGTCATTGCAAGGAGCTCTAGGCACCAGAGTTAATCTTAGTACCACCTTTCACCCTCAGTCTGATGGCCAATCAGAAAGGGTGATATAGGTAATCATTGGAAAATCCCTTCTTCGAAGCATTGATTAGGTGTACTATTATTGAATCCTCATTTGCAAATCTTTGAAGACATGCTACAAGCATGTATTATTGATTTTGGCGGATCATGGTAGAAATCCCTACCCCTCATTGAATTTGCCTATAACAATAGCTACCATCATCCATGACCGTTTGAAAATAGCCTTTGACCAACATAAGGCCTTATGATGATTTTAAGCGTAGGGATATTCAATATGAAGTTGGTGATAAAGCTTTCCTCAAAGTTTCACCTTGGAAGAAAGTTCTAAGGTTTGGAAAAAGGGGAAAATTGAGTCCTCGATTCATTGGACCCTTCAAACTTATAGAAATAATAGGCCCAATGGCCTATCGATTGTTGTTGCCATCAGAGCTGAGTAAAATCCATGTTGTGTTTCATGTATCCATGCTTCGGAAGTATCATTATAATCCCTCGCACATCATTGAGTCTGAATCTGTGGAAATTCAACCCAATTTGTCCTATGAAGAAGAACTAGTTCAGATTCTTGCAAGGGAAGTCAAAATACTTTGCAACATGACTATTGCATTAGTCAAGGTACTTTGGAAGAGACACACTGCTAAGGAAGCAACTCGGGAGCTGGAGGAGACAATGTTGAAGCAATATCTTCATCTCTTCGATCTAGCTAAAATTCGAGGAAGAATTTTTTAAGGGGGAGAGTTGTAACACCCCGAAATTTGTCGAAATTGGGTTCCGAGGATTGAAAACCCTACACCATAAAGGTCCTAATGTTGCATTAACTTTGACCATGAGGTCAATTGTATTGATATTGGACTCTAAGTGAGTCAATTAATTGATTAATGACCTTATTGAATTGAACAAAAATCCTTTTAGTGACCATATTGGGGAAATTGGAAGCCTAGGGTAAAAGCATAAAACATTAGGAGTTGAGGGACTAATCTTGTGATTAGCCCCTCCCTAAACTCAATTCCCATATGTGGAATGACTGGGTAATTTTCCTTCGCATGAAGGAAAGTTTTCGATCACCAATTCATTAAAGAAGGAATAAATGAATTAGAAATCCTTACCCGATTAGTAAAGAAGCAAGCACCTCCCTTCATCTTTGTCTTCAACCTCTAAGCACACACCTCCATTGGAGATTGATTTCAAGCTTTGCTTTCTTAAGGTTGTTGATCACATGTTATAGCTATTGATTGGGTAAGCAATAACCTTTTATTGAATTGTCAATTCTATAGCTAAATCATGATCAATTTCATAATTAGGGATTTTGAATCCTATAAGGTTATCCATGGAAATTTCTAGCTTAAAATCCTATTGTCTCCATACCTAACTCGTGCTATGAAATTAGCTATTGGTATTGAAATCCTTGTTTTTTCCATGTTTGTAGCTCAATAGCAACAAGGGGAAAAATTATTGAGTCCATCAAAATCTATCAATCAGAATAACAAAGGAATTGCAATTCGAGAGCCGTAAAGCATTTGATTATCGATGTAAGTGTAGTCAGAGTCTCGGGATTAGGTTAGGTGACTTTCCTGATTTCATTGTTATTAAAATTGTCATTGCTAACCTCATTATTAAGGATTATTGCATCGAATCACTTATCGAATATTATGGTAAGTATTGGTGAGTTATCGTATCGAGTATCGAGCATTGTCAATGTCATCGTCATCGTTATTGAACTTCGGACATAGATATCGTTGTTGTCATTGAGTATTATTATTGCCACTATCATCGCCATCATCGTTGAATCATGAAAGTATAGGATATTGATATAGAGCATTGATATAGCTATTGATATAGCCATTGTCATTGATCATTGATGTCAACATCATTATTGTTATCGAAACATTATGCATGAAGCATCGACCTTTATTATTGTTAATGAGGCCATGGACATTGATATTATTATTGATATTTTCATTGAACATGGACACATGAACATTGTTTATCGATAAGAACATTGGACATGGCTATTGACATTGAACATGAACTATTGATATTGTCACCGGACCTTGGATTCGAAAGGACTTTGGATACAATAGGCATGCCATATAATTCATGAGCTCTGTGTACGAGTGGACTACGGTCCTTGGACTACAGCCTATATTCATTTGGCGAAGCGGAGGGATCTACCGTGATATTGGTCATATTGGCGAGGTGGGGGACTAGACCATTCATTAATTTGGTGAGGCGTAGGAATTCGCGTATCCACTATCCCGAACCGATCCAAGGTTTATTGTTGAAATATGAATTTCTTGCTATTGAACATGTTCTTTGCATTGTTTCTATTGGACTAATGCATTGTCATTTCCAAGACATGAATTGGAATGCATTTCATTGATATAGTGTTTACTTGTGACTACCTCACTAGGCAAAGTATGCCTAATGCATTTCATTTCATACATTTCAGGTTAAGGATTTAGTCATTGAAGATCAGAAGTTTGGTCGTTGTTGACAAGTCACCTCAAGTCACAAGTAATGTGTTTTGTCCCTATGAACTCCTAGAATGGTGGGAAAGTAGTTGAACTAGTCTTTTGTGACCCTTTTGGTATGTATGTATTAAGAATGGTTTGAGGAAGTGTCTAAGGCTCTAAATGATATTTTGGTATAATGAAAACATGGCTAAAAATGCATACTTGGCACCAAAAGGTAAAAAACTAGAAAATGGATTTAGATGACCCTAAAATTTTTCATGCAAGTAGATTATAGCATTGGAATATGGTTGGTAAAGTTTCATTGCATTTGGATATCAATTGCTAGGTCAAATAGATTAAAAACTAGATAAAAATTGACATTACAGTGCCGGGCGTACCGATACAGGTCAATCTGTATCGATACGACTTTGCATATTTGGCCTAGGAAAGTACAAGTTCATCATAGGGTATCGATACAGGTCCAAGTGTATCGATACAAATCTTAACAATAAGGTCCGTGAAATGAATTGCATCGATACCACCTCAAGGCGTATCAGAACAGGTCATGGTCAAAGTCAATGTTGGTCAACCTGTATCAATACAGGTCAAGCTGTACCGATGCGAGTTCTTGCATTTCTGGGAATTGGGTTGTAACCCTTGAATATAGTACCGATACGACCCAAACCGTATCGATACAGGTTTGGACAATCTCCTTTCGGTCTCAGACCCATGTACACCATACCAATACAGCCCAATGCGTATCGATACGGTGGTAGTTAATTTTGTTAAAAGTCAATGAACACATGTTTAAAATGTTTACAAAATGGTCACTGGATATCGCATGGTCTAATTGGTTAGGTAAATGTTATCAGAATGACATGAAAATCTATAAGATCACTGTTATAGTATTGAATTTCATTATTGTATAGTTGATTTCATCGAGGGACCCTTGCAACACCCTTAACCTGGATTGGAAGAAAACCGAAATTCAAGGTATTACCGAGACATAAACTAGAAATTTTGGAACCAAATTGCGAAATTTCGTCCAACCTCATAACAGACTTATCAATGCTTGCCTTATTGCTTGCTTGTTTTGTTCTTGTATTGCCTTGTGCCTTGCCTTGTCTTGTCCTTGCTTGCTTAATGTAACGCTCCCGAGCCGATTTGCTACTAGCCCGAGGTAGGGGGTGCTACAAGAATCTAATATATGTGCCTAAAGTAATAGAGCATTGGTTTGGGTGATATGATAACTTAGTTATGGATTGAATGTGCTTGTTATGTTATGTCGACTATGAATAAGATATGTTACTAAACTTGAATTGGAGTTGTGTTCAGTGTAAATCCTAATTGGAAGATTTCATTTGCTTGATAAGTAAATCAATGCTAAATTAATAGTTGATTGAGGACTTTGAAAATGAATTTAGAAACATGAATGATGATGGTTCTTGTCATAACTTGTTCGAATAAAGGAGATAATATATGTAGAGCAATGAATGAATAAATTATATGCTTGATAAGAATGAACAACAGATTTGGTTGTGATAAGCTTAATATAAGCTTGTAATTATAATTGTAATGAAAGAATGTATGAATGGTTCATATGATTATGGACATAGCTGTGATGATATTTATTCAATTGAAATGAGAACGGAATTTCACATGAGGTGAATGTACTGGCCCTATATTGAAGGGTAAAGAAATTGTAATATGATACAATGTTATGGAGCTTTGCTCATTATGATCTAATGAAAGAAGTTATATGATTAAGCCTTGTTCTCGAGTCAGTCTTAGGTATAATTGGAATGCCATAGAGTCCATAGAGCTCATTGCCGAGGTGGACTATGGTCCGGGACAGTGGCCCCTATTTGGCGACAGTATGAGGGAAGTGTGAGTGGTCACTTGGCGACAGTAGGAGGGATTGACCGTTACTGAGAGTACCATTATGTTACATGGGTGACAGTTGGTTGGGGATTCGTGTACCTAAACTATAGATTTGATATCCAAGTCTATATTAATATGAAAATATGAATTGTTAAATCTCAAAGAATGAAAAATTACAAACACTTGTTTAACAAGAAAGTGTTCTTAATGAGATATGACAATTTCCTTCTATATTGAGAATACATTATTCAAATAAAAGTATAAGTTAGTGTAATTTAATGGATTGATTAATCCTAAACTGTTTGGAAATATTTGTTCATTGAGATCTGTTTGCATGAATCGTCCTGAAAGTTAGTAATTCTTATCCTTTAATAAAATTTAGTTCGATTGAATCCCTGTTAAGTTGGTTTTCAAGAATCATTTTAGTATGTTGTGATATGCTTAATATAGGATACGCCTACTAGCTTTCTTGACAAGGGGATTAAATCATGATACTTAATATTCGAACGATTTAGGTGATAATAACTTACGGAATGTTATGATTATAATAAGACTACATGATTAATAAGAGATTTATGGAGATGAATGTCCTTATTTAGAATAATGCATTCCTTCGTGTTGTATGGATCTTTGGGAAATGAAAATGTGATTTGATGATGTAGTTATACTTGTGAAAGGTTTAGTCAAATAGGGGCATTGTTTTGTTCGAACATATATAAGTATTACTAGGTTATGACTTGATTACTCAACGGTCAATTTTGAGTTAATGATTTTAGCTTACATATGATTGATTTTATAAGATGTTTGATAACTCACATACGAAGATACTAGTTTTGAAAATCTATATGCTAAGAAGATCTAAGCCTATGCAAAGTTTGAGTAGTAACTTAAATGACCACTAACATGTACTTGCGGGAAAACAAATGTATGAATTTCAAGAATCTTAGGACTATAAATCTATTGCTCTTGGGTTGAACCATAAATAAATCTAATGGGATGTTATTGGTGTATCTATGTCTGATTGAAAGGAATTGATTAATTGGTAACCCTGTAGTTGATAAAGGGATTTATATTAATAATTATGAGTTGTTTGTGTGTATTAATTAATTTCGTAGGGATGCCATTTGAGTTTATGGGATAAGGAGTTGTGATTGTTTGAGCTTGCTTTAGGGTAAAGCTACTGAAAATTTAAAAGGGATAATGTTTTGTTATGAATGATTGATTTATAAATTAGTTGCTGTAAACTACCTCACTAAGCATATGCTTATTCTTTCCTTTCAATACTTTTCAGGTCAAGGTGCTTTCGATTCTTTCAGTGTTCGGGCTGATCACAAGAATTCATGTATGATTAGGATCTAACATCCTTAGAACTCCTAGATGGTGGCACCTAGATACAAATGTTTAATCATGCATATTGATTTCATATTGGCTTATACATGTATAAGCTTGTCAAGTATTAAAGTTCTCTAAATTGGCCTTTAATCTCTTAATGGTTGCTTGCTAGCCGAGTTAATTAGTGATGATGCTTGTTTATTTGATTGATAATTTCATTTATATGCGTTAGGTAGCTAGATCATCATGCGATGTGTGGATATGTTTGCCTAAATGGAAATTGTTGTTATATGTGAATTCATGGTTTAGAATGCGAGTATAGTAGATGATGAGATAAAATCCATAGAATATTTGAGAAGAAGACATATGAAACTTGACATAACTAAATTAGGTTATGCATTAAGGTTGATTTTGGTTTCAGAAATAGCTATCACTCTATGGAATAATCTATTGATCTGTACGGTTGCTTTTAGGTCAAATTATGATAGGTAAAATGCTTGATTGTTACATGAGACTTAATCTTGAAAGAAGTTGGGTGGTTAACCGCTAATGATGTTGGCAAGTAGAGGTAGATATTCTAGTAAATATTTGGGAAAACTAAGATTTTGATAACCTTAAGTTCGGAGGATAGCTTCTTAATTGGGATGTAATGAATCAGTTTAAGTTGTTACTATTTGAACAAGATCGGAATAATCACTTGATGGTTATTGTTTAATAAAGATTTGAATAAACCGACTAAAACCTTTAAGATGTAGTTAAAACCATAAGAAAGAAATTAACCTAGCAGTGAAGTCTTTCCATAAGACCTTGAAACACTTGTTTACTAATCTAAAAAACAAGGTTACTTTGTAAGTAAAGCAATTTTAGAAATTCTAACTAGTCTTAAGGTTGTATAAATGTTTTGATGCGTCATGTTGAAATGTTGTTGTAAATTAAGTTAAAAAAAGAAACCTTATGTGTTCTAAGAGGCTTCACAATAATTTTGGAACGTGGGAAGTATGGAAATTTAGACTTGCTATGAATTGTGCTTGGTGTGAATATCCTATCATGTGAGCTCATTTGTTTAGTCATGAATGTTGTTAGAAATTTTTAAATTACACTAAAAATTGGTTGCATGTCTGGTTGTGAAGTGCTAAATTACTGGATGTTTGTTTGGTTTCTTATTTTGAACATCTCCTAATTCGGTTTACTCCAAAGCCTGGTTAGGGATGTTTCACAGTCCATACATACTTGTATGTCTTTTAAAACAGCTCTTAAATCTTGTATATAAAAATATAAGTATAAACAGTCCAATATCCATATATATATACATATAGGTGATCAAAACATATGAAAATCTTTGAAGGTGGGTTCTCTTTGAACATCTTCTCGAGTTCGACCCTGGTTTCCTCTTGTTCTTCTGGTGCTTTTTGATTCTCTAGAGTATAACATTGACCACTCCTCGTGAGTAGCCCTACATCTTTTAATTCTTTTAATTTTTTCTTGGCCTAACTCTCCTTTTGTAACAAAAGAGTCCCCAGCGGAGTTGCCAAGCTGTAGCGACCTTTTTAAAACTTTAAAGAAAAATCTTTAAAACTTTTGGAAAAACACTTTGCTACTAATTATCCTCTAAACATTTTTTGAAATCTTTGTAAAAATGGGGGACTTCATTTGAAAACTCTGTCTCTTTTGAAAATCGATAAAAAAAACTTGGAGTCACCACTGGCCACTTGGATAAGGTAGGCAGGAAACCAAAGAATACCATAGATTCATTACGAAAGGGTCCAGGAGTTTGTTACGTGTGGGGAAGGATTAACACCCCCATCACTCTCGGATATCGGTACCATAATATTTGTTGCCTTTAAAATTGATGGAATTTGAATAAACTTTAGTTTGTCGTTCTTAATTAGAAATTGACCTCAATTGCACGGGCTTATTCAAATTGGTGGGTTCAAATTAATTAGGCATTTAATTAATAAGGATGATGATACATCGGCCATAGACTAAACCGACATCGAATAAGACCGACTGTCGTGTTAGTTTAGGGTTCGGATCCCGTACGTCACCTTTATGCATGATGCAATAAATTAAAGAATGATGAAATGATCTTGCCAGGTTTTAATTTTCACCCGAGTCGGTAAAGATTAACCCAAATATTCGGTCAACATCCATTGAGGCAGGACTGTTAATACGCAAATATCGGGATTAATAAATACCTCATGTTCCATGATTTATGTTAGTTAATGCAAAATTAACAGGTCATATGAATGACGATTAAGGGAGGGTAATCAAAGGCACAAAAATAAACACACAAAAGGTCCAACTCAAGACCTAACCTATAAAGACCCAAATTATGGAAAGCCCAAATGATGATTTAATTATTAATTATATGATTTTAGTATTTAATCCTAGGTTAATTACCATAAAAGACTAAAATTCTAACAAATTATGATAATTAATTTAATGTTAATCTAAATTTTGAAGTTCATTTTATTCTAAAAGTTATTAAGAAATGCCCAATTAATTTAATGAATTTAACATTTACCAAAATGAGCCAAGTGCAAGCTTAAATTCGCTAAATTAATTCGAACCCTAATCTACCTAAGGCTCTAAAGACTCTAAACCTAGAATTAACTTAACTAATTTAGGAATCGTGCCCCTATGAGGCAAACACACAATCTAAATTAATTAATTTAATCTGCTTAATCTAATCTAAAGCCCAAAAACTATTATCTAGGCCCAAAACCTAAAGCTAAAGCCTACACTAAAACTATGCCAAACCTAAACTATTCCAAACAAGGACTACACAAAAGCCCAAGCCCATATACCATAAATATATTAAAAATATATTATATAGATTTAAAAACCAAATTAAGTATATTAAAATAAAATATATATATATTACACAAATATTATGAAAAAGAACCTTTCAGCACATATATATTAAAAGGCTATATATATTATATATAAAAAACCTTATAATATATATATACTATAATCTTTATAAAACTATATATTAAATAATTTTAGAAAAAGGTTATATTTTTAAAGAAAACTATATATTTAATATATGTTAGGAAAACCATATGTTATATATCTATTATAGAGACCATATTATATATATATTTAAGAAGAACTATATATCATATACTTTAAGAAATCGTGTATATATATTTATATATTTATTATACAAACTATATATTATATAATAAACACCAAACCAAACATAAAACCACATATTAGAACATGTACACATGAAAGGCACATTAAACAAGAACATATCCATAACTAAAATAAGGCAAGAACAAAACTAACAACATGAATTAAAAACTGAAATTAAAATGCATGAAAAGGGAGCCTAATATACTGGAAAAAGGACCAAAACATAAAGAAATAAAAATAAGGGTAAAAAAGCAGATTTAACCAAATTATGGGCGAGATTACAAACATTTGAAAAACGTGAAAGACCCTGTGAGTAAATATGAAAGGCGGAATGCCATACGTGGAAATTTTAAAAACACAGAGGGACTAAAGTAGCTATTTCAAAAGGCAGAATGGCTTATATAACATAATTAAACCGGGCGGAAGGACCGATAGAGTGATTTATCCATGCAGAAACCCTCTGTGCGTAATTAAAATGGGGCGGAGGGACTCATAATGTAGTTTTACCAAATTTAAACGGGGATTGAGTATATATTACAAACATTTTATTTTTTTCTCTTTTGGCATAAAGTCGAACTTCCTCTCTCTCAACCCCCTATTCTTTTATTCCCAAAATGGGGATGAACACCAAGGCGGTGTTCATCCCCAAACCCAAAAACCACCTTGCTCTCCAAAAACCGGTGACCGGCTATCGTGGGCCGCCGTTGGCTGGCGCCGAAAACCTAAAAAGAAACCCCTTTCGAACCCTTTTAGTTTATGAAACCAAATCTGAGCATAGATCTAAGAAAACCTTTTAGAGAAGCAACTTTGTTTTGAAAAAAGTGAAACCCAAAACCCCTCTCCACTCATATTTCCTCTGATTCACCATACGCGGTCCCAAAGGACCCGGTAGGCTTGTCATCGGCACGGGAAGGGCACAGACGAGCAAAGAGACCAACTGACTCAAGTGTAAACCCTAACTCTAACTCTTTTTGTTTGTATGGGTTTTTATGATGATGCTAATGCCAAAAAATAAGAGGATGTTTACCTCCAAACTTGTGAGGCTTTTATGCTTTTTCTCTATTGCTAGCTTTTTTCGAACTATTTACAATTGATCTCGGGTTAGGGCTTTATACCCTGATATTACATGTAAATGAAAATGGGAAAAATAGAAACTTAATATTCCTATTGGATGCCTCTATTTTTCTTCTCTGATATTTCTTGATTCACTTTCTGGTTTTTTGATTTTGTTTCTCTGATCTATTGATATTGTTTCTTACCCATGAGCTGTGACATTCGACTATGGATGAGGGAAGTCAGATGGCAGACAACGTTGTTCTTCTTGTCTCCTGGAGCGTCGTGGTAGTTTGAGAAGGGGAGGGGACCAGAGTGAGAATGTGCCTGGGGAACAAGGCACGCCAGTAGTCGTTTGATCTACTAGCGTGGAGATGAAATTAGAAGCTCGAACATCGCACGTGGGGCCAAATGGGAGTTGAAACGGCTGACGTGCGTGAGTGAGAGGTTGAGCGGTCGCCCATGTGGAACTCACGGGCGCATGGGATATCCGAGAGGCCGCGCATGTGGCGTTTGGAGTCTCTGGAACATTCTCCGCGTAGATCTCGGCTGTTCGATTATAATCCCAGATCCGACGGCCCAAGATGGGCTTCACAGGAATAAAGGGATAATTAAGGTTTCTGTTAGGTTTTGTGTATTTAGGGCTTATTTATTTTGGGCCAAACGGGCCATTATTGTACATAAACATATGGATTGTTAATATATATAATATATTGGGCTTTATTTATTGCTATATAAATATTGGGCTTTTATTAATATAGTTTATAATTTTTTGGTTTTGGTTAGTAATAATAAAAACACTAATGGCGTGACAAAGATAATACAATACTATAGTGATAGTGATAATATGATAGCAATGTCTATATAGACAATAGTAATAATAATTAGTCCGGATGATAACATAATAATAGTAATAGCTAATGTTAAATATACTAACAATACCAATAGCAAAGATATGATTACAATAGTATACTAATTAACGATAATAATAATGTTTAAGGATTTTTCTCTTTTTCATTTTTTTTCAAATGGATAGTAATAATACTATATAATACATACACTTAATATTTAAGGGTTTTCAAATGTATGATAACATAATAATAAAAGTACTATATAGTAAAAAAACAAATAATCTTTTTGATGTTTCTTTGTTTTAATAGTAAACCCCTTATTTACAAAAAGCGTAAAAACGGGTTACCACCCCGGATAAAATTAGTGATTAAATGACTCAAATGTTTTCAACACATTTTCCATTAATAAATCTAGGGGAACTAGATTGTCTTTGGTAAAATTTTGATTTTAAAAAATTATTTTGGAACATTCTCCATTTTCCCTTTTAAGATTTTTGTAAATCAATTTTTTTTCCATTTTTAAGATTATCTAACTCCTTTTTGATGATCTTCTAGAACCTTAGAATGCACATTTTGCAAGTTTGAAATTTTCACTTCAAAATCTTTAAAATTAACTTGCATTTGACCGAATTTGCTTTCAAGTTCTAAATTAGTTTCGGAAAGCAATCCATTTTTAATTTTTAATTTTTAATTTTGAAACCAATTTCACCTTTTTCAAAAATAAAGCTTTAAACTCCAAAACTAAATCATCGTAGGCATCTTGTAACTCATCGAAAGTATAGGAATTCAAATTTGATGATTTAGAAGTTACCTCCACATCTTGGATGGCCATGAGACATAGGTTTGCTACCTCATCATCGGTGGAGTCCTCTTCATCACTCCATGTAGCCACAAATGCCTTTTTCTTATGGCTTGATCTCATCTTTTTTAAACGAGGGCAATCATATGTAGTGTGCCCTGGCTTTTTGCATTTGAAGCAAATAATGGGATCCCTCCTCTTCATTTTCGATTCATGTCTTGATTCTTCCTTTTGTTTCTTCATGGATCGGGTGAACTTCTTGAAGAGCTTGGACAACTCTCTTTCTTCACTATCCTCTCCACTTGAATGTGCTAGTTGTCTTGTGGAAGATTTAAGAAAAACATTCAATTCAATGTATAAGAGAAACATTCAATTCAATGTCTTGCTATTCTATCTTCTTCTTCCCCTTTGACATCATCATTTCATAGGCTAGCAAAGATCCCACAAGCTCGTCAAGCTTGAGCTCCCTTAAATTCTTTGCTTCAATGATTTTCGTCCTCTTGGAATCCCATGAATTAGGAAGTGAATAAATCAACTTCCTTACAAGCTTGTCCTCTGGATCTTCTCTCCAAATCCTTTAAGCTCGTTAAATATGGTGAAGAATCGATTGAACATAGCTTTGATGTCTTCCTCCGAGTCTATCTTAGAGTTTTCATATTTGAGGTTAAGAAGTCCAATCTTGGTTTCCTTCACGTCCTTTATACCATCATATGTGACTTCAAGTTTGTCCCAAACTTCCTTGACATTTTTCATAAGAAGAAACTTTTGAATATTATTCCGGACCAAGTGCACAAAAGAGAATGTACAACGCCTTTGCATTGAGCTCCATTATCTTGCGATCTTCTGCGTTCCATTCTGCCTTGCTTCTTTGTAGTATGAACAGGCCATCAAGAATAATATCCCAAAGATGATAGTCTTTGGCCTTCATGAAGATCATCATCATATTCTTCCAATAGAAGTAGTTGGCACCATTGAAGTAAAGAGGCTTGTCGCTGGATTGCGCCATGATCTCCAATTGATGTAGAAAGGTTGAGCATTACACAGATCGACTCTAGGATGTGAACCTGATGTAGAGACAAAGCCCTTTGACCAATTGTTGGGAGGCTCATTCAATCAACGAGATAGCCAAGTGGGGGTGAATTGGATTTTGAGTGATAGTGGTGGAAGCAATGGAATTTAAAAGTTTGAAACAAAGATTTATAGTCTTTCAACTTTCTAACCAAAGTCTACATCCATTACCTTAGCTTCTCACTAAGGATTTTTCTCAAATTCACTCTTGAATTTCTTTCCTTTTTCCGCGCTCAAGGAGATAACCCTTACAACCCCAAAGCTTATGCCCCCAAAACTTCACACGGCTGATATATTTACAATTCAAGCACTTGCCCAAATCCTAACACTTGACAAATATAACAATTAAGCTCACAAATGTGTTCTAAAAAGAAAAATTGACAATTAAAGTAAAAAACACTTTCTCTATACATGAATGTTGGTAGTGTTATTTCTTGTTGTTGCATGGCTGCTTGATTGAGTCTTTTAAACCCTCAAATGAGTTTGTGTCCGTTACTAGCCGTTGGGATTGATTTGGATCCATTGGGGACTTTATTTCTAGCAATAAACGCAGTATGGTGCATGGCGTATCAGTACACGGGCTTTGAGTACCGGTATCTGCCTCAAAATAAAAAGAGCCATTCAGCAATTTTACACTAGCTATTGATACACAATACATGGGTATTGATACAAACCCATCAATATTGGTACGGTCTAAGCCATATCAATACTCATTTTGGCTACTAGAATTTGGAGTTTTAGAGAAACAACGGGGCGTATCGATACTGGTAAAATGGGTATCGATATAGCCGACTAGGTATCGATACCTGAAAAAGGGTATCGATACTCACAACATGTTTTTGACACTTTGGCTATTTTGAAAGCATTTAAACATATCAAAAACCCTTTGAAAAACTTTCAAACATATTTTTCAAGTTAATGGACTTTTGAAATATTTTTGCAAATTTGTTTAAGTCCAAAAATATTTTTCATTAAAGTTATATCAAATTCAAATATCTCAATAATCTTGAACCAATAACCTATGGAAAACGGAGGGTGTCAAATGAGAGCCTTAACCACATGCTCTAGAGATTGTTGACTATAGATCTAGTTTTTGAATGGGCGTTGATGGTTTTTAAAATTAAAAGCATAAATTGATTTTAAAGTTTCATGCTATCATTATTTATTTCATTAGTATGATACTTTGATTTCACTTTTTGATTAAATATTGATTTTCTTGAATTCTTTTTTTGGTGATTTATGAATTTAAGGATCAAATACATTAAGTTTAGTGATTTATAAATCTCGTCTCTAATTTTATAAAAAGAATTTTTGTTAATTAATATTTAAAGAAATTTTGATAAATCTTGTAACCCCCTTGATCCGACCTAGTCGTTAGACCCGAACCAAGAAGATCACATTGGATTTTTCGAAGCAAACCTGAACTATCTTACTTAAATTACGCTCCATTTTTTCTTTTTTAAATATCTAGATGCATTATTAAGACCTATGGTGTTCATACAAGCACTCAATTGCAAATACAACAATTTTAGGGACCGGCAAATCTGAAAAATTACAAGGACTTATACAAGTTTCAGGTTACCAATACTTAATTAATCATATTTCATGCTAGCATGTTAAATTTCAGCTCCAACGGATAACAAGTAAGCATCTAATTTAGCAAAATACGGAATTAAGGACCAAAATGTAAAACTGCCAAAACTCATAGACCAACTTATTCAAAAGAGCATCTTATTGTAACCAGCTACACTATAAGCACGCTTGTAAAATTTTAGGTCAAACAGACATCATTTACTTATTCAATAGATGCATGAACATATGGAGACCAAAATGTAAAAAACTCAAACTTGGTAAATCTCACTAACTGAATAAACTACCAGCCGTATCGATACAAGGGATCCCGTACCGGTACTAGAAAATGTCGAAGCAAATATTAGTATCGATACGCTATAGGGCATGCTGATACCCGGCTACGTGTACCGAAACCCAGTCATATGTATTGGTACTCACAAGTAATATTGAACTCTGGAAGGACCCCGCGTATCGGTACTGACTCTAAGTGTACCGATACGGGCTGCACCAAAATGCATCTTAGGGATTTGAATCCAAAATCGTGCATATCCAAAATAATTACAAACAACATTGACATGTTTCTAATATTATACAATCATTAAACAAGTAGACTCAAATGACTACATGCCAATTATTCAACATAATTCATATTCATACAAGTAATCTAGGGGCATGCTTTCCAACAATATAAAGCATTGTCCAATAAGCACCAAATGGTCAAGATTATGCAATCATTAATTAAACCATTTTAAATCATTAAACCATGATAGCAAATATACTTGGCATTAATCAAAACCAACACCATACACATTAAATACAACCATCATCTAACGTAATGCAAAATCAATCATGTTATCATATCTTAAATATAAAAATCCATCCCAATATTTTACCCACATTGTGTAACACCCCAAAAACTAGGATATCTGAAATCACTAATATGATAAACGAATGTTTATAGGACCAAATTAAATTAAGTATATATATGTGATAATCATTTCTAAGTGATTACAATGGAATGGAAGTAATGATAAATGGATTGTTGTATGAGATAGTAATCCACCCTTGAATTAGGATTAAATTGTAAGAGTTAATGACCTTTTTAATTAGAATTAAGAAGTTTGTAAAGTTTGCTAGTTAAAATAAAATAGACTAAATTGAAAGTTTGAATTGAATGAAAGATTGCATGTAGACTTGAGAAAAACTTAGGGACATGCACACATGTCATGACCATGTGAAAACATGTGTAAATGGGAGGCAGAAATTCAACCAAGTAAGGAAGGAAGACATTATCCTTCTTCTTCTCCATGAAAACCGAACTAGGGAGAAAAGGGAGAAAAGGAGAGAGAGAGAGAGCTTGGCCATCAATGGAGGAAAGGTTCAACTTAGGCTCCATCTTTGATCGAATTTAATCCTTAGATTTGAATAGTTACTCCTTGGAGGTAAGAACCTCCCTTTTTAATTCATTTGAATAGATAGTTGTATAAGTTATAAAGATGTTGTTTACGCATGTTAAGTTTGTCGTTACCATTTTTTAACCGTGGTATGAAAATAGCTTGATGATTTATTTTGCAAAATAGGGTTTTGACCCTTTTAATTCATTTTATCTTGAAAATTTAGTTTTCTTATCAAATCGGGTTTTTTATTTAATTAACCACGAAAATTTGATTTTTCTTTTTATTTAATCTCAAAAAATATTTGGAGTCGTCACCGGTCACTTTATTAGACCTAACACCATAAAACAACCAGAGATTCGTTTTCCTAAAATTTGGGTTCGGGAGTCGGATACGTGTGGGGAAGGATTAACACCCCTACAAACGCCTGTTATCGGTACCTTTTAATTTTACGTGATATTTTGGCATTTCAGATAATAATTTGAATTTAATTTAACCATAATTATTAAATGGATTTTAATTCCAAATGGAGATATCCTTTTATTAGAAAATATATTTTTGGAACGAATATGAGATTAGAAGCACTTAATTACTTTAGGGCACCTCGAATCATATTCAAAAATATATCCAACATAAAATGTTTGGATGTGTGATCGGTTATTGTCTTGTCGATTTTAAGTTATAACTTAAAAGGTTCTAATTAATTGAATTTTTGTTTAAAAAGCTATGAATATTATTAAATTTAGGGTATTTATGAAATAACACCCAATTGTTTGAGCACTACTCATTTAAACCCTAAATTGAACAATATTCCTAATTTAATTGGTGAATTTAATTATTTAAGTTATAACCCTAATTAAGGTTCTAATTTAATTAACTAAGTTAATTTTATATTCTAAATTAAAATGAGTATCAAATATTCTACTTAAAAGCCCTCTTGAATAACATCTCATTACAATGAGACACTATTAAAATTAGAACTTGAAAGTTCCCTTTTAATACTCATTTATTTACTACAATGATTTCACCTATTATAATTATTTAATTCTTAATTAAAGAACTTAGTATCTAGCGCTCTAACAATTGTATCTAAATGAATTTAATTATCTAACAATATACTGTATGTTATATTCAAAACCATGTATTAATCAAACATTAATCAAAGTATTTAAATATACAAAGTAAATTAGGGACTAAATGGAAAGAAATGCAAGTTATGGAGCTTAATTTTTATTGTATTAGTGACCAAATTGCAAGGATTGCAAAAGAAAGGCCAAATTCGAGAAGAAGTGCGTGGATCCTATACCTGACCTGTTTAAAAACGCGCGGGTTGATTCAACCCGACAACAAAACGGTGTCGTTTGACTCAGGCTATAAAGAGCCCCAATCCGAGCTAACTCGTCCATTTCTCCCCGCCTCTCTCTCTCTCTCATTTCCCATTTTCTCTGCCTTCTCTCAAGAAAAACACATTCAAACCTAGAAAATGATCCAGAGATGGATCAAACTCGATCTTTTTGGATGAATTTCCAACCCTATTCTTCTTGAAAATAATGAACTTCGTCCTTTCTGGCCATGCTTTGCCACCATAACCACCCTTTGATCTTTAGTCACCAGCCTCTCGTCCCATTTCGGTGTTCATCGTCCACAGTGTAGTGACCTTTTTTGTCTTATCTTTTAAAATATATAATAGGTCTGGTTGCTACGAGGGCATCCCCAAATCATAATTTGAAATTTTGTTTAAAGGGGATTTTTTTGAAAATTCTCGTTCTTTTGAAAAAGATGAAGACTTGAAGTCTCTACCGGCAACTTGGATAAGGTAGGCTGGATACCACAAAACCAGATATTCATTTTGAAAAGGTTCAGGAGTTGTTTACGTGTGCGGAAAGATTAGTACCCCCATCACGCCCGAAAATCAGTACCAAAATATTTGTTGCTTTTAAATTGATGGGATTAATTGAAATTTAAATTAAATTAAATTAAATTTAGCATACTTAAATGAAAATTGTCCTTGATTCAACGAGGTATATCAAATTGGTGGGTTCAAATTAATTGGACATTTAATTAATAAGGTTGACATCCTTTAAGCTCGGACTGTTACGACACAAATATCAGAATTAATAAATACCTCCTTGTTATGATTTAAATTAATTAACTCAAAATAAAGGGTCACAAAAGGGCTTGAAAATTAAACACACAGAAGGCCCACCAAAGCCTTAACCTAAAAGGCTCAAATTATGGAAAACCAATTAGTGATCTAATTAATAACTAGGTGAATCTAACAATTTAACCCTAAATTAATTAAACCCTAAAACTAGGAAACCCTAACAATTTTTTGGATTATCTTGTAACATGATAATTAATTCGAACGGTTTTAAACTAGTATTCCAATAAGCCAAGGATACTATTTAAACCAAATCAAGTTGATTAGTCATGGTTTTAATTAAAATGTCAATCCAATCTTCATATTAATTTTATCTTAAAGGTAATTAAGAAGTGTTCAATTAGTTTAATGAATTTAACATTTATCCCAATAAGCCAAGGGTAAATTTAAATTCACTAAATCAATTCGAACCCTAAGTCTAACTACGACTCTGAAAAACTAATCCTAAATTAATCTAATTAATTTAAAGATCATGCCCCTATGAGACGAGCACACGATTTTAAACGAATTAAATTAATCTTCCTTATTCTAACCTAAGATTAATCTAACAAGCCCAAAGCCCATGTAAACTAAACAAGCCCTAGGCCCAAAACACAACAAGGACCAAACCACTAAACTAAGCACACACTAAAAAACAAACATATATATATATATATATATATAAACTTTAAACAAATATTATATACTATAAAAATATATTATATATATTTAAAACTATATTATATATATTATAAAAGCTACGTATTATATACATTATAAAAAACTTTATATTATATATTATAAAAACTTATATTATGCATATATTAAAAAAACCTTATATTATAAAAACATGTACCACGCATTAAAACTAGACATTATATTTTATTATAAAAACTATATTATGTACATACCATATATTATATATTATAAAAAACATATACTACATAGAAAACATATACTATATAATAAAAATTATATATTATATAAGGATTATATATTATATAAAACCATATGCTATATATATATATATATATATATATCATAAACTATACAACATAATACACATATCAAACCACATATCAAAAGGATCAAACAAATTTAAACAAGAACAACCATATTAAACAAATAAAAAAAGCTAGAAAATAAAAATGCATGAAACAAGAACAAACCTTGAGGGCCGATTTAAAAAGAAAAGAAGATTCAATTAACCAAGGGATGAAATTGAAAAGGAATTCAAAACTGGAAGGACCTGTGACGAAATTTTAAAAAAACGGAATGGCTTAAGAGGTGTGATTAAAACATACGGAGGGACTATTATTGTGATTTTAGAGGGCGGAAGGACCCCTGGTGTGAATATGGAGATGTGGGAGGGTTTAAAACTCAAATAAACCCTTTTTAAAAGAGAGGTTGAATATAAAACTCACTTTTAACATGCCTCGGCTCCCTTTTCCTCATTTTTGAAACCGAAATTAGAGAAAAACTCTCATTTTCTTCGAAAAGTTGGATAAACACCACCCTGTTCTCCGCTGAACTTTGAAAAAACCCAGATTCTGGCCATAAATTGAGAAAACAGCCGTCTTTCGTCGTGTCGACCGCCGTTCGTCGGTGGCTGGTGAACTTCAAAACAAGCCAAATGATTACTTTTCTCAGTTTAAAACCAAATATGTCCTTCTTTTTGCTAAAAAACGACAATGGAAGTCGAAGGGCTTGTTACCAACATGACCAAGGAAGTTGAAGGGCTTGTTACCGACGAGGAGAAGCAATGGTGCAAGGAAACAGAATCGTCACAAAAGTGAACACGAAACCCTAAAACTTTTTATGCTTGTGATTATGCTTTGAAATAAAAAGAAGGGAGGAGATACCTTAGAAATTTTTTTATATTTTTTTCTCTAAAATCCCCCGATTGATGCTTATTTTTTGTTACAGTTGTTTGGTTTCGTGCTTTATAGCCAAAATTACATTGATTTAGGAAAAGGAAAAAACTCTAATAATCCCTATTGGCTGCTCTCACTTGTTTGTATTCATCTATTATCTACAAAATTTTGGTTTGTTTACATCTGTCTTCTAACATCTTGGTCAGTTCTGACCACCCTTATTTGTTTGCAAGTGTTGTTGTTGAGGAAGGGCGGACTAGAGGAGCTGGTGGCTGCAAGCCGGCATGGTTGTTGGCGGTTAGATCAGGAATTGATCTAATGGCAGGGATTGAGCTGCGCAAGGGGAGAACATCTATCAGATTAGGGCTTCTGATTGTTGGGCCCAAAATGAGCCATGTAATATAAAAAGAGTTGGGCTTATTATAATTAAAGAAACTTGGGTTGTTTATTATATATTTGTAATTTTTTCTTTAAATGGACTGATATATAATTTCAAGTTGGGCTTTTAATTATTTTGTTGGCTTTTCTAATAATAATAATAATATACCTATAATAGTAATAATAATAATACTAATAACAATAATATAACAATGAAAATAAGAATGATAATAATAATATACCAATAAGAATACTAATAATCAATGATAAATAATGCTAATAATATTTAGGGTTTTTTTTAAATGGATAATAATAACAGATTGTAACAATAATATGATAGCAACACATATATCTATATATCACTAGTAATTTTTTTGGGTTTTAAAGATAATCACATACATATATAGTATAAACTAGATATAACAAGTAAATAAATAGATAGAATAGCTAAGCAAAGCCCTTATTGCAAAAATAAAATAAAAACGGGTCCACCCCGGAAAAAATTAGTGATTACAGCTGCCCCTCTTTGCTTATCCTTATGGAACAAGAATAAAGCAAAGAACATAAGTACTAATTTTGTCTCACTTCCCTATCTGAAGATTTGCTCCTCCAAAGCGGTAGTGAACAAATCGAAATAACTTGTTTTCGCAAAACGGTGAAAACAAAACCGGGTAGCACTGGCATGTCCTTCTGGAGGGGTAATTGACAGACCAGATAGCAAACAACTCATTCCTCCAAAGCGACATCGAATGAATCCAAATAAATGGTTTTCCCAAAACGGCGAAACAAACTAGGTTTTAAGAAAAAATAGCCTTCTAAAAGGGAAAGAATTGGGAAATTGGGTTTTAAGAAAAGCATCCTTTTGGAAGGAATAGAATTGAGAAATTTGAGTTTTAAGAAAAACTTTCCTCTTAGACTGGATTGCATCATCTGAGATATCTCCTTCATCATATCTTGTTGGGACTTGATGATGGTGTCCCTTAATTCTTGCTGAGTTCGCTTCAACTGACCTCTCAAATCGGCCTCCAACTTAGCAAAACTTTCCTCCATTTGCTTCTTATGGTGCTGAGTAAAGTATGGATGCATAATCTTTGATTGCTAAGAAAACTGCCATGAACCCCCCATCAATCAATTTTATTTGTTTTATGAAGTAATGCATGCAATGCATCGTATGCAAAACAAAGATAGATGATTAAAGGTAATTAATTGAAAATGTACAATTAAAAGCAAATAAGCTTTGATTTGGTGAACATTCTCAGTAAACCACTTTTCATAATGAAGATCAAGTCTCGTTTCAACGAGTAAAGAGCATAACCACCACATAGGGCACAACTGAAACTCGAGTTCCCTCTCCGCCAATAACTGGGTTGGCCTTTGCTCATCTTGTGATCAGTCTTAAACTTCGAGATTCTTTAACTCGTTATTACGGATTCTTTCTCCTATTACAAAACCCTTCAATTTTAAACTGTTCTCGAATCAATACTTCATTGTGAAAGTGCTATGAATATGCACAAAGATAATTGAACAAAGCAAGGCAAGAAAAAGCAAATGAGTTAGGAACAAATATAATGAAAAACAAAAGCAAACCAAAGTAGATTCCTAACAACATGGATTCTAGTTCGCTATGGTTATCCGCATGGCTCTAACCGGGGTGGGCTTCCTAAATTCTCACACATGTGTTCGGTTCTAATACAAGGGTACCCAAACCTATCTTATTACCTACTAAGGCAACAAGAACCCCAATTCTGGCCCATTACAAGCTTGCAAATTGGTTTCGGTTCGAGGGAAAGCACGACCTAGTGATGTGGAGGGCTGCTCACGTGTCAAAAGACGTGGATTTCGGAAGTGGATTACTGACCCGTGGAGGGCTACTCACGTGGGCATGTGGCATTCTACTCCCACTTAAGGGACGGAGCTCGGGTATAGAACTTGATGAACATGGTGCAGCACATGTCGGTGATTCCTTAGAAATTAAATGAAAAATTAATTCAAAGACCACCAATTATCAAAGTCCGTGCAATCGTAGTCACATTTCAAGAAAGAATCACCCTCATTAAAATCAAATTAAATGTCAATACTTTCCATCATTTAAAGCAACAAATACATTCTTGGCTTAACTCTCCTTTTGTTTTGTAAAAACAAAATCGATCCCCAGCAGAGTCGCCAAGCTGTATCGACCTTTTTGTCTTATCTTTTAAAATGTATAATCGGAATGGTTGCTACGAGGGTATCCATAAATCATAATTTGAAATTTTGTTTAAAGCGGATTTCTTTTGAAAATTCTCGTTCTTTTGAAAACAATGAAGACTTTGAGTCGCCACCGGACACTTGGATAAGGTAGGCTGGACACCACAAAACCAGAGATTCGTTTTGAAAGGGTTCAGGAGTTGGTTACGTGTGGGGAAGGATTAGCACCCCCATCACCCTCGGAAATCGGTACTAAAATATTTGTTGCTTTTAAATTCATGGGATTAATTGAAATTTAAATTGAATTTAATTTGGCGTACTTGAATGAAAATTGGCCTTGATTGTACGAGCTTTATCAAATTGGTGGGTTCAAATTAATTGGACATTTAATTAGTAAGGTTGACAATACATCGGACTATAGATTAAACCAGCATCATATAAGCCTGACTGCCGTGTTAATTTATGGTTTGAATCTCGTACGTCACCTTTATGCATGGTGCAAACATTTAAGATATGATGTACTAATTTTGTCAAGTTTTAATCTTACCTTGGGACGGTAAGTATTAATTCAAATATTTGGTCAACATCCTTTAAGCTCGGACAGTTATGATACAAATATCAGAATTAATAAATACCTCCTTGTTCTGATTTAAATTAATTAACTCAAAACAAAGGGTAGCATGAATGACAATTAAAATGGATGTCACAAAAGGGCTTGAAAATTAAACACACAAAAGGCCCACCAAAGCCCTAACCTAAAAGGCCCTATTATGGAAAACCAATTAGTGATCTAATTAATAAGTAGGTGAATCTAACTATTTAACCCTAAATTAATTAAACTCTAAAACTAGGAAACCCTAACAATTTATAGATTATCTTGTAACATGATAATAAATTCGATCGGTTTTAAACTAGTAGTCTAATAAGCCAATGATACTATTAAACAAATAAAAAAGTTGAAAATAAAAATGCATGATACAAGGGAACTATGACACTAGAATTTGGACTAAAATCCAAAGAAAAAAACCTTGAGGGCTGAATTAAAAAGAAAAGCAGAATCAATTAACCAAGGGACGATATTGAAAAAGAATTCAAAACTGGAGGGACCTATGATGGAATTTAAGAAAACATAATGGCTTAAAGGGGGTGACTAAAACGGGCAGAGGGACTATTGTTGTTATTTTAGAGGGCGGAAGGACCCCTTGTGTGAATTTGGAGATGTGGGAGGGTTTAAAATGCAAACAAACCCTTTTTAAAAGAGGGGTTGAATATAAAACTCACTTTTAACATGCCTCAGCCCCCTTTTCCACATTTTTGAAACCTAAATTAGAGAAAAACTCTCATTTTCTCTGAAAAGTTGGATAAACACCACCGTGTTATCCGCGGCACCTAAAAAAAACTAGATTCTGATCATAATTCAAAAAAATAGCCGTCTTTCGTCGTGTCGGCCGCCGTTCACCGACGGCTGGTGAACCCCAAAATGAGCCAAACGATTCCTTTTCTCGGTTTAAAACAAAATCGGGCCTTCTTTTTTCTTGAAAAATGACAAAGCCCTCTCTTTTAAATCGAAAACAAATCAGAAACCTTTTTTCTCTAAAATCAAAAACCTTTTTCTAAAAAATTGTTCGCCCTTCAACTCACACGATACGTGAAACCCTAAAACTCTTTATGCTTGTGATTATTCTTCAAAATAAAAAGAAGATAGGAGATACCTCAGAAAGGTTTTTTGCTTTGTAGTTCTTTCTTTGAAATCCCCCGATTGATGCTTCTTTTTTTGTTATAATTGTTTGGTTTCGGGCTTTATAGCCATAATTACATTGATTTAGGAAAAAGGAAAAAGTTCTAATAATCCCTATTGGTTGCTCTCACTTGTTTGTATTCCTCGGTTGTCTGCAAAATGTTGGTTTGTTTGCATCTGCCGTATGAGATTTTGGTCAGTTCTAACCTCCCTTGTTTGTTTGTATTTGTTGTTGTTGAGGAGGGGAGGGGACCAGAGGAATTGGTGGCTACAAGCCGGCATGGTTGTTGGCGGCGTCGGAAGCGTTCGGCTTGGGAGCTGAGGAGACGGCACGGCCTGGGAAGTCGAGGAGTCGAGCACGTGGGCTGCACGCACGTGTGGGTAACGCCAAAGGTTGCACGTGGGCGCGTGAGGAAATGGAGAGTCAGGCAGTGGGCGCACGTGCGTGGAGGATCGTTGTGCTTCCATCTGGATCCTTCTGGACCGTCAGATCAATTCTTGATCTGACAATTGAGATTGAGCTGCACAAGGGGAGAACATCTATCAGATTAGGGCTTCTGATTGTTGGGCCCAAAATGGGCCATGTAATATAAAAAATTGGGCTTATTATAATTAAAGAAACTTGGGCTATTTATTATATATTTGTAGTTTTTTTTTTTTAAGTGGACTGATATATAATTTCAAGTTGGGCCTTTAATTATTTTTTGTTGTCTTTTCTAATAATAATAATAATAATAATAATATAACTATAATAGTAATAATAATAATACTTATAACAATAATATAACAATGACAATACGAATGATAATAATAATATACCAATAGGAATACCGATAATCAATGATAGATAATGCTAATAATATTTAGGGGTTTTTCCAAATGGATAATAATAACAGATCGTAACAATAATATGATAGCAACACATATATCTATATATCACTAGTAATTTTTTGAGGTTTTAAAGATAATCACGTACATATATAGTATAAGCTATATACAACAAGTAAACAAATAGATAGAACACCTAAGCCAAGCCCTTATTGCAAAACAAAAAAATAAAAATAGGTCCACATAGGACAATTAGTGATTACACACCGGGATTCAAATCTCGTCCGCCCAGGCGACATCGGCTGCCGCAAGTCGATTTTCGGCCGCCGTACCTTTGCCATAGCATAGGTTTTTAGATTTTTTGAATTTTAATCCCTAAAATTAAATCTAAAACTCAGCTCAATAAAGCCACCAAACTCTGACCCCCAAAGGCTATCTACCCTCCCACGGCTCGATTTTGAACTCCTTCCGAACAAATCCTCACCGGCCGAGCTTCAAATGAGATAAGCAATGTTTTCTTCTTTTATTTTTTTTGTTTAAAAAAGACTACTATTTTTAGGTTTTAGACTTGGATTTAACATTTGTTTGCTTATTCTTGCAGGAAACAAAAGAGAGTGATGAGATCTACCTTCTGACATTGCGTGGGGGTAATTATGGCTAAGATTCCAGCGACCGATCGTCTTCTCTAGTGACTTTTTGCTTTCAGGTGAAACTTCTCCACATCTTCTCTCTCTCTTTACTTTTGGGATTCATGGCCGAATTGATTACACAATCATTAATGTCTGACTTTTCTCTCTCTTCATGTATATAGGATAGTGTGTCATGATGTCATCACTGACGTCACATGCATGATGTCAGCGGCCAAGAAAACTATTATCCCTATGATAGGCTTCTAGACCAATAGGAGTCTGCCACATAGCGGTTTTAGGCAGAAAATTTAATATTTGGTTTTTTTGATATCATAATGGGCGGGAAAACATTTGTAATTGGGCTTTTGGGATTTTATATATGTAAATGGAAATATATTGTATAAATGGATGTATTTTTGGATCTGGACTATCGTTTTGGGTTTATTTATTTATACTATTTATTTATTTACTTATTCATTTCATATTATTTTATATATATATAGGCCCCGACTAAATTTGGGTATTACAGCTGCCCCTCATTGCTCATTATTTTGAACATGAATAGGGCAAAGACTGAGAATACACAAATTTGGCTTCAAGTATCTGACCACTATTCCTGAGCTTCAGGTTCTTCTTATTGTGAACTCTCACTCTTTCTTTCACGAACTAACCATGAAGTCTGAACCAATTCTTCTTATTAGGAACTAATTCATTCTTCTTGGCGATGCTGGCCCTTTTCTCTTCAGTGGTGACGAACTGGCGAGCTCTTCTTATTTGGAACTCTATATTCTTCACATTTGAACTCCTTTTATTGGGAGCTTTGGATTCTTTGCTCGACGAATCTCTTCACATTAGGAAATCTATCTTTGTTAGGTGAACTCTTTATATTATGAGCTCTGTCTTTGCTGGGTGAACTCTTCACATTAGGAGATCTATCTTTGCTGGGTGAACTCTTCACATTAGTAGCTCTATCTTTGATGGGGCGAACTCTTCACATTAGGAGTTTTATCTTTGCTAGGGCAAACTCTTCACATTAGGAGTTATTTGATCTTTGTTCATTTCCTGTCAAAACAAATTAAAATGCTTGTATGCGGGTTATTGTGATCCCAATTTCTATGTATGATTCATAAACTTTAGCATATTGAGATTAATTAGGCAGCTTCTACCTCTTGGAAGTCCCATTTGGCTTTTCCTTCATTAGGCTTCCTTGTTGACTCTCGGTCGGCTTTAACACTTTATCTCACATTCAGGATTATCCTTTGAGACCTTCTTTTTTCATTTCTGGTATGTTGCTCTAAACCGCCCTTTCGAGTTTTCACTTTAGATCGCTTTTCTCAAAGCGCCCTTTTGGGTTTTCACTTTGGTTGGTATTTTTAAGGTGCCTTTTCAGGTTTTATGTAATATCCCAAATTTTGGCTAGTGACTAAATTATAAATTTTGAAAGTTTAGGGGGTTAAAGTATAAACCTTGGAAACGTTTGGGAACTAAAGTGTAAATTTCCCCAACAAGTAATTTTATTCAGTAGAAGAGTGAATCGGATCGAAATAAGTACCTTGATGTTGGTTTTAAGAATTAAGATGCTGAAAAAGATACCGAATTTAGATCGAATGAAATTGTTAAGCGTGCTTAGGCCAAAGAAATACAAGGATGGGTGACCTTCAGGAAGGTCCCATAAAAGTGTTTCTAATTGATATTTTGGACTAAGTAAGAGTAGAGAAAATTCGTATCGATTATTGATAAAGGAATTCCAAGAGGGATTTTATTCTATGAAGATTTTCGATAAGTATCGAGAAAATAGACTGAGTTAAGAAAATTCAGTATAAGTTCTTGGAAAATGAAGTTTTATAGGATAATAGAATTTATTCCCGAATATGGAAATATAGAATTATTGGGAATAAATCCAATAGCTCAAAAAAGGTAAAATCACAGTATAAGTATTTTACGAATATCGGGAGATCAGATCGAATCGAAATTTTAGAGGCTATTCCATAAGCCATGGAAAAGTTATAAAATAATATTTATGGAATAGAGGCTGGTTGGAAATGAACTAATTTAGTTGGATTGTAATGGGATGGCAATTTTGAAACAAGCTAGTAAATAAAAACTAGTTGGAGGGCAAATTGGTCATTTTGCCCCAATGGCATTTTTGAAATATTTAAAAAGTTACAAGGGAATTTTTGGAAGAAGGAAATGGAAGATTTAATCTTGTCCCATGATTGATGATAAGATCAATCTCAATCGTTGGATTAAAAGGGTATTTTAGTAATTTCACTATTTAAATTCATTTATACTTTAAAGTGGCTTAATTGGATGAAATAACAAAGATGAAGACAATTCTTCATCCCAAAAATTCGAAATTTGAGAGGGGAGAAGAGAGAAGATTTTTCTAAGTTCGATTCAAGCCCCGAAACTCGATTTTTAGGTAATCTTTCGAACTACAAAGTTGTTCTACTCATCAAGCTCTATCTTTTGGTGTAAATAATTTGTGGAAAACATGCTTGATTGATGAGAATTTTGTATGATAAGAAATTAGGGTTTATGGACTCAATTGGGGGTTTTGAGATTTTATGATTCCATGTTGAAATCCAAGTTGAAATCAAGCTTTTGTGATTTTAAAATCATGTTATTGAGTTGGGTTTTAAACTCTACATGTTTTGATTATTATGAAGATGATTAGGGTTTATGGATTCAAGTTTGATTTATGGTTTGTGATGTTGGATAAATGATCTAGTAAGCTTGATTTGTTGTTGGGAAGCAAAACCGTAATTTAAATGTTTAGGGACTAATTCAGCAAGTTTAAAAGTTGAAGGAATAAATCTGATTTTTATGGAATTGGTGTGTTTTATGTTATTAGGGATGTTGAAGATATGAAATTGAATTTAGAATGCAAAACCGATGTTAAATCGAGTTAGTGACCATTTTGACAAATTGTCAAAGTTAAGTGACCAATTCGGAAATGAGGTTTTAGATAAGGATTAAATCTGATTTTTAGTTATAATGATGGAATTAAGATAGTAATGTTGATTCGAGGACTAAATTGCAAAGTTAAGAAGCTAGAATCCTTATCTTTGTATTTTAGTGACTATTTTGGTAAAGAAGGAAAATTAAGGAGAATTATTGTGAATAATTATTTGATGAAGAAGGTTATAAGATGGTGGTTTAAAGCAAGTAATTGGGCGAAATTGAAAAGTAGAGAAGTAAGGAGAAGTTAGTATAAAAGTTGAAGTTGTTTATGGAAGCTGTGTGAAAAAACTGGTTTATGGCAGTAACTTTGAAAATTCACCATAACTTCTAAAAATGGTTAGAAGGTGAATTTTATACCGATATAAAGATCTGTTCGTCTAGTTTTACCTCCAACAAACGGAAACTAATTTCGAGTTCCGAGTCAAAAGAATTTAGAAGGTTAGAAGGTGAATTTTAAGTGACGAAAGGTTAGAAAAACAGTATGCAGTCTCTTCCGAAATTAGCACAAGAAATTGACTTTGAAATTTCACCGTAAATCGTACAAGTTGAATATGGGCTATTAATTTATATGGGTGAAAATCTTATTGAATCTAGTTTCTTTCAGAACAAACGGAGTCGAATTCCGAGTTGTAGATTATTTTATCGAAATATTTCTTTGGAGGTACTGCAAACTGCCAGGAAATGAGAATTGATACACTTTGTATCTAAGGTTGATTAGTAAGCTTGAAAAGGGTTAATGGAAGTTCAAATTGGTCACTAAGGACCATAATGAGTTTTTGAACAATACAAGGAAGAAAGGAGAACTTTGGAAATTGTGTATATTCGAATGACTAGATTCGATAGCATGTTTAAAGTATTGTTAGATTTGAATCTAACAAATGTTATTCGTATTTATGTGATCAACGAAGTTTGATTTGGATCAAAAGAAGGGTCGAGGTATTATGAAGGAAAGGATCGAGTAGAGCTTAGAGCTTAGTGAGGCAAGCTAATAAATGACCAGGTGAGTGCATTTTTATTTATTTATTATTATGCTATGAGATAGACTTGTGATAAGTCAATCTCAAAGGTTAAACGTAAAGGATTTGAATTATCTAAAATGTTTGAATGATTTATAAATGATTTAGGGTATGAACTACCCAATGCAAATTTCTATATATGAAAGTGATTTTTTTATGATTTATTGGTACTATTGATAAAAAGGAAAGTTCATATTATTGAAATATTGAATGCCCATTGTATGTCTATTGAGAGTCTTGGTATATTGGCATGTCAAAAAGTTAGAGTATATTGGTTTCATACTGCTACTAAGCAGACGATACATTTAATACTGCTACGGTAGGCGAGACTGTGAGTTGTGTTTTACAACTATGATCCAGTGAAGGTTATTAATGCCGTTAAGTTACGGTAGTATTTCTAGTGATACACTAGCATTGATCTATTGATCCAAACACAACTGATTAGTTGTTGCGAGCACATGTGCATTACTCATCATTAAACTCGCATACCATGCATTCTCAATTACATTTCCTTAGGATATGAAATGAATAAAAAGTAACAAGTACAAGTGATCTAAAGTAAAGTGAAAAATGAAAGTGATATGATTAAAATGAAAATAAGTTATTTACTGCATATTTGATTTGACGTGATATTGCCTTATATATGTATATGAGCTGTTGATTTTTACATGTTACATGACAAAGGAACGACTTCGATATGTCATTCTATACGATTCTATGTTCTTATATGTTATATTCAGTATTTTATTTATTATGCAATTTTTATTAAAATTAAAGTGCTTTAATTTGAATTATAAGTTTTGCCTCACTAGGTTCGTACTTAGCGTGTGTTTGTTTCGCACGTAGATTAAGATGGAGTATTTGAAGAGGAGTCGAGCATGCTGATCAAGCTTCAATCTGCAAAAAATTAGTAAGATATTCTATCTTATGATAATCTCTAGGGGGCATGTAATTATTTAATTGCTAGTAGAGTATGATGCATTAAATTAGACTAAAGGATAGATAATTAATCAGTTTTGATGATGAATCGTACATGAATAAAGCAAAATAAGTAATTAGCATTGTAATAGAGTAAAACTAAGGTAGAAAGGATAATTACTTTGCTAATAAGAATAATCAGTAATCGCATAAAGATTTTAAAGTCAAGAAAGGGCCTAGATAGCAAACCTAGTTTTCACCCTAAATTGAACTATTTTTTTCAATAATTGCCAAATATGTTTAAAATAATTAATTCAGGGCTGAAACTAGCTAACTGCACATAGGTTATGTTTTCAAGAAAACCGAGAAAGGATTAGATTTACAAACTAAAATTTGTAAATACTTGTAAAAATAAATTTATAAGTCGAGATTTCTTTAAACAACTCTGTAATATCTTTAATGTATATTCGATTTACGAGTATAAGGTTAAGGGTGTTACATTTTCACCTTGGTTTTTCTTTTTTTCTTTTTTTATCTATCTCATTTTTCTTTTAAAAGAAACTCGACCAAGCCAATCACGTCACTAAAGAAGTGGACTTTGACTAGTCAACAACCATTCATGTTTGCATGACACTGTAACCACCCAAAAACTTGGTAATTAAAAGGTCTAAGGCAAGCCTGCTCTTGAATAGTGTTAAAGTTTTGCCAAATCCCAGACCCTTGCAAAACGATGGTTCAAATTTTCTTTCTCAACAGAAGAACATGGAGTTACAGACATTCTCATTCAATCTAGGAATTTGGGGGATGGTAACGACCCCAGGTACAGTAACACCACCATGGCCCGATGATATGTCAAAAGCATCCTTAAACTTCATAAACTGCCCCACTTGAGATACTACGAAGTGAGTGCAGCAAATAGGAGCAACAACAAGAATTGCAATGGTGCTCATTCGGTACACATGGGAATGAGAATGGACAAGTTCTTGCAGATCATCAGCCGAAAAGCAAACCTAATCCAAGAGTACATGATAATGTGTTGGCCTTGTGGTTCCAATCATACCAGCATGAGCACAAAGCAAAAACCATTATTCTTTGGGTGGCAGACTTTGTTGTCAATAACAGTTCCAGGTTGCACATTGTCCGAGAACCCCTAAAGCCTCTATACTTGCCAGTAAGATTCACACTGTCTTTACTTTATAGACTTTGTCCCAATATCCGTGAGTGCTAAAGTTTACCTGCATTTTTCGAAACATAGTAATACCAAGAAATCTTATGCTTTTAATGAATATATTAGTTTACTTGCAAGATGCTTCAAAAATAAAAGAGAGCTCGGAAGAGAATTCATGAATTTTATTGAGGCTTATAAGCAGTAATATAATGGGATTTGAAAAAAAGTCATGGCAAACTAAAATAACAAAATCAAGAACAAAGTTAGCTCCCCAAATAGACCGATTGACAAGTTGTTCCATCGAACTTCTCAAAATCTGGTACTTTGAACTTGGGAGGAAGAACCAAATCATCAACCAAGCTCAGATCAACTACACTAGATCCTCGCTCGTTCACCTTCTACATTTCTAGTAAGCGGTCTTCCAATGCTTTACAACGTTCCTCATACTTTCTTTAGATTTCAGCTTTGATCTTCTCAATTTCATTAATGGTATTCAAGTCTAGAACTTTGTCTCCACTTGCAAAATTTGCTCCAACATGAACAAGATAACTAGAAGTAGCTCCAGCCAAATTAATTTGAACATTCTTCATAGGAGGTGGCCTCTCAGGTTGTTCTTTCATGTGAGATGTAATGTCAGATTCGGTCCCAAAAGGGTGGTCAACTGAGCAACTGTCTCCCGTTGGACTTGAGCAAAATAGTCATTCATAAACTATTCCATTCTATCAAAGTAGTTATGTGTTTCTACTTGATCATTCTCTAGACTAGAAATTTTATCTTCTACTACCATAGTTTTGGATCGCAAACATGTTCCGTATGAATGCAGTATGCTTGAGGTTTGTAAATCAAACTGTTATAGAACCCTTTTGTTTTAAAAAGAGTTTTGAATTTTGCAAAATGCAGTGTATAAATGCGTGTATGCATGAATATGCGTATGCAAAAGTAATCGAATTCATGAACTAGTCTTTAGGAATCATTCATTAACCAAAAGGTCCAAATATAAAGAAAAGATGATTTCTCATACAGAAAACAGCTAGCCCTAGCTCCTAAATAGATCACTTCATTCAATATCCTAATCAAAGCTTGTCCAAGTTTAGTTTCAACGTTAATGTCAAGGCGTCATAATAATCCTATAGCTTTTTCAGATAAGATATGCACGTATTGGGTGATCTCTTCTACCTAGTTCTTGAAGCTAATTATCTCGTGACTTTGTTTATGGATCATATACTCAGGTTTTTCAAGTTTTCCCTTCAGCGTCTTATCTACATGGTGCAATTCTCCCTCATAACCTATGAGCTGATACCTCAAGCCCTGTACCACATTTTCCAACTCTGCTACCCTTTTCTTCAATCCCTCATTCTCTTGCTCCATCTTAACTTTGTCTTCATTATGGTACTTTGTAATCATTTGTTCTAGTTGTGACACTTGAGTCATTAGTTCAAAATTATGGGTTTGTGTTTCTTCTAACTTCTCCTTGGCATTGTTACTTGACTCTCGCAATTCTCAGGCCTTTTTCTCATACATCTTCTTGTAATTATTCTTTCCATTTGTCACCTCATTTAGTTGTTCAGACAGGTCCTTAACCATCTTGCTTGTTCCTTCCTTTTTCTTTGTTTTACACCCAGCATGAATTTCCTGTATATCCTTCAAGTCTTGACTAATTTTTCTATTTTGTTCCCAGAGATCCTTTTCCTTTCATTCATGGATATTCGCTTGCAAATTCATCATGGTCAACTCATTTGTGAGATCATTTATTCTTTTCTCATACCTCTTCAAGTCCAATTCTCGGTAATGTTTTAATTTCTCCAATGCTAATGGTGTATTCCTAGCAGGTTCATTGGATGGGCCAGTGTCTCCTCAGCTTCTTCAAAGTATGTTGTCATTAACCCTCTGAACCCTCTATTCTTTGTATCTCGGTATGACTTCCAACTCCTGATAAGGGTTCACCCTTCTTGGCGTTTCCTATGCTTTTGTAGTTTGGCTTACCTTCCCCTTGTAATCATTTGTCTTATGTGCATATTCAAATCGTGTCAGGCCTGCAATAACTGGTATGAACTACCTTGAGGCGAATTGTCTCGACACCAATAAAGGGCAATAAGGTGTTCCTCCCCAGACTCTTGGTAGTGGGACCCAATCTCTGACTCCATATCAGTACAAATAAGTTGTTCCCCTATTTAACCACAAAGCTCTCCATACAGCATTTGGTTATTTCATGTCCTTAAAATATAATATTCTTTCCATTGCTCTTCTTTCTTTTTTTCTTTTGGGCAACTAGAAATGTGTTCTTCTATGGATGAGTAAGTACTAAGATACTTGATGGCTCTATAAGACGTATTCCACATGTGTCCTCTGAACCAGATTTCTAGCGACTGTGCACAGCCTCAAAACTTTTCATCTCCTGACTTCTTATACGCGGTCAACGATCTGTAAGTCTCAACTAAGATTGCGGGTACCAGATTTACACCTTTGTCAAGTCGTTAGAATAGCCCTAAAATTGATGGATCAATATGCTCTAGAATTCTTTGAAATAATATCAGCCCATATATACACAAGGCGTATAGGCTCCTCTTCTTAGCTGGTTCATCACTTGCTACTATCAATTCCCTAAGGACTTTCCAATTTATGCGTTGTTTGTCCTCATTCTGATCAGTACTGTCGTTGTTAGCTATCTTGCCATTAAACCACTCTTTGCTCTTACCCGTGATCAATCTCAATATCTTCTTAAAACTAGAGTTTTTGTTGGGTCTCGTGTAAATCTTATCACTTTGAATTCTAGGACAGTGCATTAGGGCCTCATACTCTTCGATCGTAGGTCTCATGTCCACTTGCCCAAAAGTAAAACAGTTATATGCTGGGTTCAAAAATTGAGCCATTGCTCTAAGTATCTCTCGATCTACTTGAACGTACAACAATAAATTTAGTGTCAACGTTAATGTCAGAGCGTCGTAATAATCCTATAGCTTTTTCAGATAAGATATGCACGTATTGGGTGATCTCTTCTACCTAGTTCTTGAAGCTAATCATCTCGCGACTTTGCTTATGGATCGTATACTCAGGTTTTTCAAGTTTTCTCTTCAGCGTATTATCTACATGGTGCAATTCTCCCTCATAACCTATGAGCTGATCCCTCAAGCCTTGTGCCTCACTTTCCATCTCTGCTACCCTTTTCTTCAATCCTTCATTCTCTTGCTCCATCTTAACTTTGTCTTCATTATGGTACTTTGTAATCATTTGTTCTAGTTGTGACACTTGATTCATTAGTTCAAAATTCTGGGTTTGTTTTTCTTCTAACTTCTCATTGGCTTTGTTACTTGACTCTCGTAATTCTCGGGCCTTTTTCTCATTCATCTTCTTATAATTATTCTTTCCCTTTGTCACTTCATTTAGTTGTTCAGACAGGTCCTTAATCATCTTGCTTGTTATTTCCTTTTGCTTTGTTTTACACCCAGCATGAATTTCCTGTAAATCCTTCAAGTCTTGACTAATTTTTCTGTTTTGTTCCCTGAGATCCTTTTCCTTTCCTTCATGGATATTCGCTTGGAACTTCATCATGGTCAACTCATTTGTGAGATCATTGATTCTTTTCTCATGCCCCTTCAAGTCCAATTCTCGATAATGTTTTAATTTCTCTAATGCTAATGGCATATTCCTAGCAGGTTCATTGGATGGGCCAGTGTCTCCTCGGCTTCTCTAAAGTATGTTGTCATTAACCCTCTGAACCCTCTATTCTTTGTATCCCGGCATGACTTCCAACTCCTGATAAGGGTTCACCCTTCTTGGCGTTTCCTATGCTTTTGTAGTTTGGCTTACCTTTCCCTTGAATTTGTCTTATGTGCATATTCGAATCGTGTCATGCCTGCAGTAACTGGTATGAACTACCTTGAGGTGAATTGTCTCGACACCAATAAAGGCCAATAAGTTGTTCCTCCCGATATTCTTGGTAATGGGACCCAATCTCTGTCTCCATATCGGTACAAATAAGTTGTTCCCCTATTTAGCCACGGAGCTCTCCATACAACATTTGTTTCTTTCATGTCCTTAAAATATAATATTCTTTCCATTGCTCTACTTTCTTTTTTTCTTTTGGGCAACTAGAAATGTGTTATTCTATCGGTGAGTAAGTACTAAGATACCTGATGGCTCTATAAGACGTATTCCACATTTGTCCACTGAAGCAGATTTCTAGCTACTATGCACAACCTCAAAACTTTTCATCTCCTGACTTCTTATATGTGGTCAACGATCTGTAAGTCTCATCTAAGATTGCGGGTACCAGATTTCCACCTTTGTCCAGTATTTCGAACAGGCCTAACATTGATGGATCAATATGCTCTGGAGTTCTTGGAAATAATATCAGCCCATATATGCACAACGCGTATAGGCTCCTCTTCTTGGCCGGTTCATCACTTGCTAGTATCAATTCCCTAAGGGCTTTCCAATTTATGCATTGTTTGTCCTCATTTTGATCAGTACTGTCGTTGTTAGCTATCTTAACATTAAACCACTATTCGCTCGTACCCGTGATCAATCTCAATATCTTCTTAAAACCAGAGTTATTGTAGGGTCTCGTGTATATCTTATCACTTTGAATTCTAGGACAGTGTATTAGGGCCTCATACTCTTCGAGCGTAGGTGTCATGTCTATTTGCCCAATAGTAAAACAGTTATATGCTGGGTTCCAAAATTGAGCCATTTCTCTAAACAGCTATCGATCTACTTGAACGTACAACAATAAATTTAGTGTCAACGTTAATGTCAGGGCGTCGTAATAATCCTATAGCTTTTTCAACTCATATCATAGCATTTTTAAGGAAACACATTGGATACTCTGATTTCCGTGGTGGTAGCTTTAAACACACCTCATACTTGATCGTACCTTTAAATGAACCTTTATATCCACCAACTAGAGAATACGGTGGTATCCCAGCCCTCGACGGTTGCGGTTCTCAATGGTCGAAGAAAAATATGGTGGCATTCCACACCCTCAAGGAACCATAAGGTGACTTATTATAGTGCACTTTAAACCATATGGCGTGTCAACTATATCTGATAACATTTATTTCGTTGTCACTTTGCCAATATATACTTTTAACCATATTTACTCACTGTTTTTCATATACATAACAAAATATTTCCATATGCAAAACCACATTACATTCCATTTGGGAACCATTTCTCAATGCACTTAAGCATTCATATACTTGATAAATCATTGCATATCATTTAAAAGATGCATAAAACAGTAAGTAAATCAATCTATGCTCTTATACCAAAACATGTAAATCAAGTCTCATATAAAACTGATATTCAAAAGGCGAAAATAGAGAAAACTTACTTTCGAGCTTAGCTAAGCTTGCTAGGCTTTAACTAAACTCTCATAGCCATAAATCAAACCTCTTTATAGTACCAAAACACATTTGCACTCACCAACTTGCTACCGTCTTAATGTAAAAGCCTCGATGCCAATGCCTCGACGCCTAACCGAAACTCGTCCGAACACTTGTCATCTTCCACAAGAAAATACAAGGGTCAATATAAATTAGACCGCACTAAAGTAACCACTTATTAAAATATCCGAACCAATTCTATTCGGATAGCCATACACGAAAAGGCAAATTTCCATTTCCCTTACGAACTGCAACAAGGCTTCTCCCTTTTTTTTCCTAACCACGTAATATTCCTAATATGGTTTGGCAGCAGCAACGATTATTTGTTTTACCCTTCGAATTCCTTTTTTTCACGTATATAAACGTAAGAGCAGCAGTAGCCGCACTCCCCAAACTAAACCATCGAAGGAATTAGCGGCAGCAACACTGCCCTGCTTCGGGCCGTTCGACTCCTTTCTTTCTTTTTGTTTAGCTAGCAATAATTTTAGATTACTATAATCTAAACCTAACTGATTAGATTAATTCCAGGAATTAAATTACAAAATTAACTTTAGATTATTATTACTCATGCACAAAATATTAGAACCTCATAGAAATCATTAGATTACTATAATCTGATCAAGATTTATGAGAAAATCTATTAAAATCCAAAAATTTTATTAGAAATTCGTTTTAATTATCCAAAAGCATGAGAAACTATAAACTAAGAATCAAAATCATATAAAAATTATTAAAAATATTTTCTCCTCTTACTTGATGAAAAACCAACTTGAAGATGAACTCTCCTCTTGATTCCTAACAAGAAAATTAGTAGAGATGATGTAGAAATCAAAATCCTTAATCCATAATTGTTTAGAAATAAATGGAGAAGAAGTTGAAGTAGAAATAGTTAAGGAATCAAGAAATCCCTAAATTTTGTTTGGAAGAAAATGAGAGAAACTTAGAAATGTTTTTCTCATCTTTTAGAAACTTATAACCGTCAACTTCATTTTTTTAAAAGACAAGAGGGAAAATATATTTATTTTATTTGATCTAATAATTCTTTTAAAATATTATTTTAGTCCCCTTTTACAAAATTGTCATTGTTAATATTTTACAACCTTTTACAAAATAGTCACCATTTAATTATTATTAAAACAACTCATTTAAAATTACCCAGACTCAATTTCATCATTTATTAAACTCATTAAATATATTTTTCGCAAATACTTGTCACGATAAATTTATCGGAAATCAATTTAATTACCCAAATTATTTTTCAGAATTAATTAATTAGTTAAAGTCTAACTAAATTTTTTAACCCAATTCCGATAATTTATCCGAATTTTCTAACTCATTTTTAGAGATATTACAAAATTCAAACTCAAGAGATTATCATAAGTCTTCCTTGCATGCCTATTTAAAGAATGATCAAGGAAGCATTCACGGGGAGAATGTTTTGGGGGATAATTTTTTTGGGAGATTTTTTGGAGTGATCGACAATCGGCTGCATCAATTAAGGAGACGTGGTTCGACCAGCTTGACCGTGAGCCTGGACCTTGAAAGGTTGCATCGAGAGACCCCTTCCCGCCCATTCTCTTTGTTTAGTTATTTTTATTTTCTTTTAAATGATGATGTGTTTGCAAAACGTTGAAGGTTTTTTGGTTGATACCCACACCATGAACTAATTTAATAGTTGGTAGGGGATGTTTGCGCTGAACGCTATTTTATGTTTAGTTTTTAATAATGAAAATGTTTTGGCATTGCTTTCCCTATCTGGCATGTTTTACAATGTTTTCTCAAAATTATGTCAAGCGAGAGCTGGCATTGTTGGCTTATTGAACCTTAATATCTTAACAGACTTATGGGGCAATAGTCTGTTGCCAGATACTAAGGCGAGGTGCTTTGAAAGAAGATGTTCAAGTAGATGAGCTTACTTATAAAGTAAATCTACCCCTTAGGAATAGAGATTGGGTCTTAATCAAATTTATTTATGAAAAAACATCACTATAGAGATATATGGGATTTTACATGGTTAATTTAGGGCATTGACCATCGAGAGAGGATATGCTAATTTTTGAATTTGCTCGTTAAACGATGCCAGGGCATTATATTATTAAAGGATATCATGGCATGAATAGCGTGAAAACCAGGCATCCCTTGCCAACGCTCATCACTCATTTTAAATACTCTCTTTGCCAATATTGTTTTATTTTTATTTCTTTTTATTTAAACTATTTTCAAAACTAATTTCAACTCAAACAACATTCTTTTTCCTTTGACAAGTAACAATCAAAGTAGTCAAATTCCTAGTCAATCCCTATGGGATCGATACTCAGCTCACTGTTGTATTACTAGCCGACCATGTATACTTGCATGCAAAAGACTAAATCTTGGCACTGTTTTATACATTCCCAATACATTTTCTACCCCTTTTGCCAAGCACTCTCATAATTGAACAAGTTTTTGGTGCCGTTGCAGGGGATTGCAACGGATTTTATTGTTTTCAGATTTTTACTTTTTTTTTTTTAGCTTTTCATTTTTTTCTTTGTTTTGACCGGTGTATGACCAGAAACCGCCTTGTGATGGAAGATTGTTTATACGATGCAGAAATTGAAAGAACCTTACGAAGGTTAAAGAAAAGGATTCGAGATATGGCTCAACAAGGCAATGGAGGAAATGGTGTGTTAAACAGTGATGAAAGTCCACCCAATAACAAAGGGATAGCACTAGCTCCTGTTTCCCCATCTGTTAATGTGGAGGATGAGAGACCTATTAGAGAACACTCGGCACCAACACCAAACATTGACAATTTGTTGCCAGGTGTAATCACTCATTTTTACTTAAATGTATTACTATTGCATGTATATTTATTATATGAATGTTACTAATATAAGGTGTGTGCATGTATAAGCTACGTGTACGTATTAGGGTCGTATGTATGTCACGTATGTATCTAGGGTATAAGCGTATGTAGATGTCATGTTAATTATACATATGGATACTAGAATATTATTAATTAATGACCGTATAATATGAAATATATATTTTCGTATGTACATGTACAATTTATTATAATTATTATTATTATTAGTGGGCTGACTAAATGTAAAATTAAAAATATATATTAAGCCCAAGTAAAAGTCCGAGTCCAATTACAAAAATCCAATTACAAAGCCCGTTTGGCCCAACTCAATCCTATCTAATTACAATGTGCGGGGTAACTATGGGCGTTGGATCAAGATCGATCCAACGGCCACGATGCAATGAAGGTTAAAAATATCGCCAGGCGCGTACTCCACACGTATGGACCGTTCGAGTGCCACGCCGCGTGTGTGGTCCACGCGCGGGCGCTTTATTATCCCACGCGCGTAAGATCCACGCTGTTCGACTCCTCATTGTGGTGCTCCGTGGCGAAATCTGAAGCCGTTTCATCGGATCGAGGCTTCATCCAGCCGATCGTTCTTCAAGCCATCTCGACCGTTAGATCGATCGATCTAACGGCCGAAAATGCGTCTGGCCTCGGGCGAATGATGACACCGCCACCACGCGCGATATTCAGTCCCCAGCGTTGATTATGCCAAAGATAACAAGCAAATGTCGGATCTGGAAAAGAAGATACAAGTTGCAACCAAAATACGAGAGATAGTGGTATATATGAAATGGGGCTGTTGTAACGGGATTTTTAGAGAGGAACGGGCAAAAAAAGCGAGAGAGTAGTAACACAAAAAAGCAAAAGTTTTGTAAAAACCAAACTTGTAACCAATCAAGAAATCGGAAAGCGATCCGGTGGTAATTTTTGCCTTTTTTTTCTTACTGTTTTTCCCTTGCATGCATATACGAAGTACAAAAAGAAAATCAAAAGAAAACAAGTAAAGAAGTCTTACGGCTTTGTCCGTGGGTCTTCCCTTCCTCTGTGACAAGCCTTTCGGCTTCTACAAGCCGAGATCTCAGTGAACAAAGGGAGGGGAAGACCCTTGTGGTCTCGTTTTGACCTAAAGAAAATAAATTTTTGGGTTCGTATTTCTTAGATCTAGGGTAAATAAAGGGGATCCTCTGAATCCAACCATGGATTCATGTTGAGAACGACAAGAGGAAGGTTTTGGTGTATTTCGAGTCCACCGGCGCCAGGTTAGCGGGCGGCGAGAATACGGTGGCCCGGCCAGACGATCTGGGTTTCTCAAGAACACTTGAGAGAAAAAGATGAGCGTGGGATATTTGGAAATCAAGAATGAAATGAAAAATGGGGAAAATTTGGTTTCGCCTAAAAATAGCCGTTATATAGGTGTTATTATTTTACTAAATGGGTAAATTACACACTTAATCCCACCGCGTTTTCAATATTTTCATTTTTGTCTTGCCGCATGGTATAATCACAGTCCAGTCCCCGAGTTTCCAAAAAGTCACAATTTAGTCACTAAATTACACCGATCAGCCACGAATGGTAAAATTACACCCTTAATCACCCCGCGTTTTTTAAATTTTCATTTTGAGTCTGCCCCTTGGTATAATTACAACTCTGGTCTTTGTAGGTTTTATTTGTTTTTCGATTTAGTCCCTAAATTACATGTTATTGCTCTTTAATTTACATCACGATTTTCATTTTCCTTTCATTTCAGTCCTATTTTCTTTGTAAATATTATTGTTCGAATTATAATCGTATATGTGGATATTATTTCATTTTATGTTTCCCGTATAAGACTCATTTTATGTTTATATGTATATATATGTGTCAAGTATGATATTCGTTTTTTATCTGGTTATTCATATCAAGCATATTATGTGTTAATTGATTCGTACATAGCATATTCTGTATTTTATATGTGTGTGAGCTTTCTTATTTTTTAGGGCTACATGTTAGTATATTTACCCTTTTTTACGATATGTTGACCCGTATATGTTGAAATATGTTTTATTATCAGTATACATGTCTTTTTGAAATATTTGTTCGTATATATATATTTATTCCTGCCTTATTATTTTGACATATGATAGTTGTTTTTATCTATTATTTAGAATAATATGTATATGCATGTTTTAATCTAAAATATCATCTATGTTAGATCAATATTCTGTTATGACAATATTTACTACACTTAAATATTTCACCATGTTTTATATTTTTGCCACTAAGATTGCATATGATATATAAATTGTTAATGCGGTGTCCTTTTATCCGAGCGTAAACGGGGCCAGTATCAAGCGTAGTGATAGTGGTTGGGCGTTTATTCTCGGATAACGGGACCCTTAAAATATATTCGCAATTATGACCGAAATTTAAAATAATCGTCACTTTAATCCGGAAAATCCAATATTCATAAAGCGGTAATTATTAAAGTACCAATTTTTTTTTGGCGGTGTGGGGGTGCTAATCCTTCCCCATCCGTAACCGACTCTCGAACCCTGTCTTTTGAGTCTCTGGTTTTGTGGTGTCCGGCCTACCTAAGTGGCCGGTGGCGACTCCATTTTTATAAGGTTTTTTGTAAACCCCACGGAATAAATATTTTTAAATATCACAAACACTTTTGAAAAAAAAAACATTTCAAAAAAATATTATCGTTTTTATTTAGCGAGACCTTCGCTACAGATGGCGACTCCGCTGGGGAAATTTTTGTTTTTCAAAAACAAATGAGAGTCAAGCTTTTAAAATAATTACCGCTTTACTAATATTGGAAATTCCGGATTAAAGTAACTATTAAATTAACATTCGGTCATAATTGCGCATTTATTTTAACGCATTTAAAATATGGCATATAAACCCGTCTTTTTTAGTGGGGGCAAAACGCTAATGCTTTCGTGGAGATATCGTTCTCCCGTATGGGCCTAGCAAGTACCTTCGGGGCTCGAGTACCTTATGCTTTCGTAAGGATATTGTTCCTTAAATGCGGGCATAGCGAATGGGTCCCCCAGATTGAACCCGGTTGAAAGGAGCCTATAATGGGTGATGATCGGGGCCTTGCTACCCTTAGTAGGGGACAACAAGGACAATTCGGGTACCTCCTAGCACCAACACTGCATGTAGAGAACATAGAAACCCACCTGTTAGAGCCATGCGGATAACCTTAGGTTTTAGACGGGATAAATAGAACTGTTTTGTGTGTTTATTTCTATTTATTTTTGTCATTTTATTTACTTTATCTGGTATCTGACTTGTTTTCTTTTTAAGCTTTTTGTTCTTTTTCTCAAACATCATTGCATTTGCATCGCATAAAGGTCTTGGATCAAGTGGTTTGCCTGATCGAAAGTCTTTCACTATGGAAAAAAGGTGTCTTAGGAAAGAAGAGCTTAATTTGTCAGTCAGACATTGGTCAGAAGTCAACCAGAAAATCCAAGGGGACAGTCTGCCTAACGAACGCGTAATAGCTGGATACACCTATGTGAGTCTCCAACAGAACGACTTGTGGGATCTTCAAAGCATTTGGGAAAGATGGGACCGAAGGCTACAAGACTTATTTAGCGATAGTTATGGCAACATCGCGCGGCTATTATATGTTCGGATTAACCAGCCCCTACTCCGAGCTATAGTCCGTTTTGGAATCCGGCTTTTTGTCGCTTCACCTTCAATGGGCAAGACATGATGCCTACGGTAGAAGAGTACACTTTTACTTTAAACGAGAAAAATATTCAGGAAGATTGGATCTCGCGAAGCCTCAAGGAATCAAATTACAACTGCGAAACTCAAAGCCTTTGCGGGAATGAGTGATGATTGGGTTAGTGGCCTCCTTCAAATCCGAGGAGATAATACGATCTTTGCATGGGAGAGTATTCGGGACATCATATCGACACATCCGGACGAGGCAAAGAAAATGGACTTATTCGCTTTAGGAATATATGGCTTGGTGATCTTCCCAGTACTCGGGAACATTGACATAGCCATTCTGGATTTGTTCGAGCGGGTAAAGCGGAAAGCAAACCCGGTACCAGCAATTTTGGTCGAGACTTTCATTTCCTTGAACGCTAGCCGAAAACATGAAGAAGGACGTTTTCGAGGATGCGCACAACTACTACAAGTATGGATCCGAGTCACATGTGGAAGACACCGACGCTGGTCCTGCGATATCTTTCCAAGGTTTTTCACCTTTACGAGAATACTTAGCAAAGGAATGGCGAGAAGATTTGAAAACAAAAATATGGACCCGTTTCTTGAGAACATTCAAGATGAAGACATAGCATGGAGGGTCCCATGGCTCGGTAAAGTCAATTATTTTCTATCTGATTGTGGTGACTTCAATTGGCTGATGATGTTGGGATTACATGGAGGGGATCGCTTGTGCTCCACTTTTAGTGTCTCGACATTCGGATCACGGCGATTCATTCCCAATACCGCGGATTAAGCCAAACTGAATTTCTTTTCAAAGGAGAGTTCAAAGGAAAAATTCAGACCATCATGAGGGCACAGGATCATTGTTATCGGATCGGGGTGGAAGGAGACACCGAGCACATGACTACCCCAGTTACGATCTTTGGAGACGTTTGAGGGTTAATAATGTGATTCTCGAATCTAATCAAGGACCAACAGTGTCACTCGAGGAGCTTACAAGGGTGGTACCGTCCGAAGCCGATATCTTAAGGAGTGAGCTCGAGGAAGTTAAAAAGAAAATGGACATTCAACAGACCCAACATGCGAGCGAACTCTATAAGGCAAGCCTAGAAGTCGACGAGCGGGAGGGGATCATTAGGCAACTGAAGAAATTAAATGCAGATTTGAATGACAAGAATACTCTTTATCAAAAAGATGCCCTCCTGCTACAGGCAAAAATACAAAAGGCCGGCCGGAGTCAGTTCATAGCTGTGGAAAAAGAAAGAATGGACGGCATCCGTTTGTTGGAAGAAGAACGAGAAATTAACAAAAAAGCGATCGAGAGAGAGATTGAAAGCTGTCGTTTGGCTATGGAGGAAGAAAAACGGTCCACCAAGAAGGCCATTGATCAAGAGAGAGAAAGATTCAGACAAGAAGTCAGCAAAGGAAAACAAGTTGTTCATCATGAGAGAGAAAGTGTCGCCATATGGAAAAGAAAATCCATGAATAGCCGAAACAGACTGTTAGAGATGCAGAAACTGTACGATGACACTCTTCAAAGTTTGAGGCAAAGCCAAAGTCAAAATGACGAATTAAAAGAAAAGATGGCGGAAGTCGAACACTCACTTCGAATGTACTGCCGTAGGAATAATTTCGCGGAGCTGCAAGAAAGAGAACGCGAAGTGGGTGTATTACGAGCACGAATCGGATCCCTCGAAGCAGTTGTGGAGGATTACAAGGAAAGAATTAATGTGTTCGAGGAAGCTGCAGCCGGGGGGGACACCTATTGGCAGAAGAGATTACGCGACGCTGCTCGAATGGTACAGGACAGAGACCAGTACTATGCAAATCTAATGGTGGACATACAGCGAGTCGCCAGACACGTAAATGATTTAGCCGTCGAGGCTGAGACACTCCGACCTTTTATAGCCCCGGGAATGGAAGAAGCTCCTAGGTTCCTCAAGCTGCTCAAGGCAATTGGAAAGTTAGGGGATAGAGCTAGAGTCTATCTATAGGACTCTGTGTTATAATTAGATCTTTTGTACTAGGGATCTTTACTTTGTAACACAATTTTGTTGTAATCAAGACCCTTTAATTCCCGTAAAAGTAATTCAAAAGGGTGATTACCAATGAAACCAAGACCTTGTCTGCATGCATTCTTGCATCATAACATTTGCATCATTGTACATGCATTTATTTTTACAACCATATTAACAGTATGAATATTGTGGCATTCCAGTGTGTGTTAACCCGTAATCATTCATCACATATACTTTACCCGGCTACAAAGAAAGCTCATGGAAGAAAGAATAATCAATCTAGAAAGAGGGCAGAGAGAGCTCGAGTCAAGGCTTGAAGAGGCCCGGAGAAGCCTTAGTGAACAGTTGCACGATCGCAAACTTCAATAGTATCTCGACATAACGGCATTCTTTGGCGAAAAGTCTCGGAAAACGTAGAAGAAGAAAAATATTCGAGCGGAAAGGTACCCGGCTCACTTCAAGGTTCAACCAACTGCACCAAACCAGGCTAGGAAGATATATATTGACCCTACAGAATGTCTTCCAGCTTTCAAGTAGGGGCACACGAGACTCAACCCCTTGATACCGAAGTCTTGTATGAAGAAGAAGTGCGGACCTAAACATGGTCGAAAAGATCGGGAATGAGGTAGAAAGAAAGTGGGAAGAAAGATTTACCTCATGGAAGAAAAATTTAAAAGCGTTACAATCAAATGAAGAATCGAGAAACAACGCTAGTGATCTAAGTCTAGTGTCCGATCTTGTCTTGCCACCAAAATTCAAAATGCCGAGTTTGATAAATATGACGGAACCACATGTCCTTCTGCACACATAACGATGTATTGCAGAAAAATGGCGGCTTACCATAAAGATGAAAAGCTACTGATCCACTATTTCCAGGATAGTCTAACTGGAGCAGCATTACGTTGGTATACTCAGTTAAGCAAAGCAAATGTCAAGACATGGAAAGATTTGTCTAAAGCATTTTCCGAGCAATACAAACATGTAATGACATGATCCCTAGCAGAATTATGCTAGAAAATATGGGGCGAAGTCAATGAAAGCTTGCGACAATATGCCCAAAGGTGGAGAGAAGTGGCCGCCCAAATCCAGCCACCTATCCCGGAGCATGAAATCACGCCATTATTTGTCAATACTTTGAAAGGGCACTCTTGATCGCCTCATCAATAACACAACACAGTGTTTCGCCGACTTGATCGGGACTAGGAGTCTCTCGAACTAGCAATCAAGAGCGGCAGAATTGATGGTGGGGAAGGGTCTCGAAAGTACAACAAGAGAAGTGAAGTAAACACCACCAGTACCTATACCGCCTCGAAGAACTTCACAGTCTCACAGCCCCAAGCACCTGTGGGAAAAACGCAAAATTCGAATCAAAGAGATGAAAGAGTCACGAGAAAAGGATAAAGAGAGGAGAACTTTCACTCCCTACCGGTTTCATACTCGAACTTTATTCCCGGTTGTATGAAGCGGACTTGGTCCGACCATACATCGTTAATCCTGTCAATCCACCCTTCCCGCCTTGGTATAATCCAAGCGCACATTGCGACTATCACGGCGGTATCCTGGACACCCAGCCGAGAACTGCTTTGCCTTCAAAAAAAAAAGCTTGTGCGAACTTAATTGATTCGGGATATTGAAGTTTGAAGAACCTAGCGTAGCCAACAACCCGCTGCCTAATCATGGGAAAAGAGGGGTAAATGCTATAGAAGAAGGTTTTACCGGAGGATAAAGGATGACGTGTCAAAGTCAAGTCTCCTTTACGGTGGGTATTTCAATAGATTATGCATGGCTCGTATGATCAATAAAGGCATGATAATAAAGCGAAAAGAATGTGGAAAGTATTGCGAATTCCATCGATGAAGGGCATGATATCCAAAAATGTGATGAGTTCAAGAAATTGGTGCAAGTTGATAGATGGAAAACAAATTGAATTCTTGAGGAACCCATGGGGAAGGGATCAGACGCGTACACATGACAGATACCCCAAAACTAGATATGGGAAGGATAGGCCTTTCATCATCTCTCCCGGGGTAGGGAATGCGGTATCTCCCCAAGGAGAAACCAGCAAGATAAATCCGAAGATCGTCATTTCAGCACCATCTCTATTCCCATTCAAAGACATGCGACAAATTCCACGGAATTATGCCGCGAATGTGACCATGACAGAAAAATCAAAACGCGAGCGGGTAAAAGAGCTGCATTTGGAAGACCAACAAAGCCAAAATATTGTGAACGTTGGTGAGGCAGGCCATTTCACCAGGGAGCGGCCGATGTTATTCCTCCGAAGCTTTGAGAGCAAACTGAAAAGATAGGGGAAAGAATACAAAGATTAGCCTGCACATGAGATATTTGGAGAAGAACCTCCCCAAAGGATAAATGAACCGAATCGAGGCCCGGGCCAAAGAATTTCTAAAGTTCTTGAGACATAGCGAGTACAGCGTAGTGGAACAACTACGGAAACAACCGGCCAGGATCACATCTTTGGAATTACTCTTGAGTTGAGAGAAGCATCGGGAGACACTATTAAAAGTGCTGAATCAAACTTTTGTGCCCCGGGACATTTCGTAACAAATCTGGACAAGATAGTGGGGCATATTACGCCTATAATCATATCACGTTCAATGATGATGAGATCCGGAAGAAGGAAGGGGGTCCACTAAAGCCCTTAACATCACTACCCACTGCAAAAGGGTATGTATTACAGCGTACTAATCGACAACGGGTCAGCATTGAATGTCTTGCCTATGGTAACCCCGCAAAAATTACCAATAGATAGTTCGCACCTAAAGCCTTGCTACAACTCGGTAAGGGCCTTGATGGTACGCAAAAAGGAACAATGGGGAAAATTGAGATACCCCTATTGATCGGACCAACCAATATGTGATCGATTTTGTGGTAATGGACATAAAACCATCTTACACTGCTTGTTGGGAAGACCGTGGATCCACTCCGCGAGTTGTCCCATCATCATTGCATCGAAATTAAAATTTGTAGTTGAGGGCAAATTGGTCACAGTAGAGAGGCGAGCATGAATTTGTTGCTTCCGTGACATCGGACACCCCCTACATTCAAAATGATGAAGAGGCTGCGAGAATGCTCGTTCCGAGCATTAGAACTAGTAAATGCCACATTCGTTTGAGGAGGAAACGGATCCCCTACCCTAGGTTATCTAATTGTACCAAGATGACCATCGCGAAACTACGGGCCGAGGCCAAATTAGGAAAAGGGTTGGGGAAGAAATTACAAGGAAACACGAGACCCAAGAATATCATTACCAAGAAGGATCGTTTGGGCTGGGTTACCAACCAAGTGTCCAACAGAAGAAAGAAGAATATAAGAGAAAAGGAACAAAGGAAAGCTAGATCTAAAGGAGAAGACATTCCGTGGAGGTCGATGTCCTTTCCTAGTTTAAAAGCCACTTTCATCTCCGGAGGATTCTACCGCCAGGTCAAGATATTGGAGAGACAATGAAGAAAAATGATGAACTTGGCGAGGAGGAAATGATCGAAAAAGCATTTGAAGGGATGTGCATCAACATGATAGCTGAAGAGGACCGAGGTAGCAAAATGTTGACCAACATCCGCCCTTGCCATCCCGGGAGACACTCAATAACTGGAGCTGCATTGATTTACCTGTAGTTTTTAGAATAGATCGAGTAATGCTCGAATCAACCTTTTGTTTTTGCCCATAGACAATGGGGATCTCTTGTATGGGGCACCTATGTTAACTTTTTGATTGAAATGAAATATCCCCACTTTCTTAAAAAAAAAAAAAAAGCCAAAGTCTCATTTATTCCATTCATACATTCTTCATATTCATTCCCTTTATGTAAAAGCCGTCTCTTTCCCAATACAATTCATTCTCATTTAATGCGGTCGCTCATGATCGACGATATGAATGATCTTGGATCCAATCACAGAGTAAGTTTCAAAAAGCCCCGAGGTCTCGGAGAGAAACGGAGGGAGGATATGATGAAATAGAAATTGAGGTCCCAGAAGAATTAAAGAGAATGGTGGGCGACGAAGAAAAGGCGATTATGCCCCACCAAGAAGAAAGCGAAATTGTCAACTTAGGGACTGAAGAAACGAGAAAAGAAATAAAAATAGGAACGACGATTTCCTCAAAAACCAAGCATGAACTGATAGCCACGCTTCAAGAATTCAAGGATGTCTTCGCTGGACTTATCAAGATATGCGGGATTAAATACCGACATAGTGGTGCACAAATTGCCAACAAAGTCGGAGTGCAAACCAATCTGACAAAAAAAACTTGGAGAATGAGGCGGATATCTTTGTTAAAGATCCGAGAAGAAGTGAAAAAGCAATTTGATCTTGGATTCTTGGAAGTAGCCAAATACCTCAGTGGGTTGCAAACATTGTACCAGTACCAAAGAAAGACGGAAAGTTCGTATGTGTGTAGATTATAGGGATCTGAATCGAGCTAGCCCAAAAGACAACTTCCCTCTGCCACATATTGACACGCTGGTTGACAACACCGCAGACATTCATGGTTTTCCTTTATGGATGGCTTCTCGGGATACAACCAGGATAAAGATGGATCCTAACGACATGGAGAAGACCACATTCATAACCATGTGGGGCACTTTTTGTTACCAAGTAATGCCATTTGGGCTAAAGAATGCGAGGGCAACGTACCAAAGAGCAATGGTGACTCTTTTCCATGACATGATGCACAAAGAAATAGAAGTATACGTCGATGATATGATTGCCAAATCTCGAACAGAGGAAGAGCACCTCTGAGAACTTAAAGAAACTATTCCAAAGACTACGGAAGTACCAACTAAGGCTCAATCACGCCAAGTGTACCTTCGCCGTTACTTCCGGAAAACTCCTAGGGTTCGTAGTAAGCGAAGAGGGATTGAGATTGATCCCGATAAAGTGAAAGCCATCCAGGACCTTTCACCACCCCGCACGCAAAAAGGAAGTTCGCGGTTTCCTAGGGAGGTTGAATTATATCTCTCGTTTCATTTCCCAATTAACCAATCAATGCGACCCGGTCTTGGACTTCTTAGAAAGAATAATTACGGCGTGTGGGATGAAGAATGTCAAAAGGCCCTAGAAAAGATCAAAAAGTACGACAAATGCTCCAATTTTAGTCGCACCGGTACCCGGTCGACCACTAATTCTCTACCTAACGGTCTTGAGAATTCAATGGGATGCGTACTAGGGCAACACGATGAGTCAAGAAAGAAGGAGCAGGCCATCTATTACCTAAGCGGGAAATTCAACGATTGCGAAACACGGTACCGCCAAAGGTCAGAAATTGTGTTGCGCTCTAGTTTGGGCTACCAAGCGACTCGGGCGAGACTGTTGTACCATACTACCTGGTTGATATCCAAGCTAGACCCATTAAAGTTCCTAATGGAAGCGCCAAAGACTAACGGGAAGGATGGCTCGATGGCGGATGCTCTTATCCGAATTCGACATCATATATGTCAATCAAAAAGCCGTAAAAGGAGTGTCGTAGCAGATTTCTGGCAAGTCGTGCTTGGATGACTATGAGGCATTGAACTTTAGTTTCCCGAGACGAAGACTTGATGTGCATTACAACCGAAGAAGAGATTTCAGATGATGTGTCATGGAAACTTTACTTGACGGAGCCTCCAACGCCCTCGGACATGGGATAGGGGCGATGCTAATCTCACACGAGGACGTATATTATCCTTTCACCAGCAGATTGGAATTCTTCTGCACAAACAATATAGTTGAATACGAAGCTTGCATCATGGGATTAAACTCAGCCATCAAGAGAAAGGTTAAGGAACTTGGTGTTCGGAGATTCGTCCCTAGTCATTTACCAATTGCGCGGGGAGTGGGAAACCGAGAGACCCGAAGTTGGTCAAATATCACAAATTAATCCAAGAGCTCGTCAAAGAGTTCGAAAAGGTCAGCTTCAATTACCTACCCCGAGAAGAAAATCAGATGGTGGATGCGTTGGCAACCTTGGCATCCATGTTTAAAACAAACACACAGGCGGAAATGAGACCCATTGAGATGCGGACATTTGAAAAGCCTGCTCATTGTTGTAATATACAGGAAGAGATTGACGAAAATCCATGGTACTATGATATCCGCAATATGTCAAGCTCAAAAGTATCGAAGGGGCAAACGACAATGACAGAAAAATGGCAACGAAATATGTCCTAGATGGGGAGATCCTGTATAGGAAAAGTCATGATCAAACATTGCTGAGATGTGTGGATGCCCAGGAGGCGAAGGAAATCTTAGCCGAAGTACATGACGGGATCTGTGGAACGCACGCCAACGGGTTGTCTATAGCCCGAAAAATTATGAGATACGGTTATTTCTGGTTGACCATGGAGGGAGATTGCATCGATTACGCCAGGAAATGCCACAAATGCCAAATTTATGCTGACAAAATTCATGCACCCCCATCACCTCTACATACCATGAATTCTCCGTGGCCTTTCGCAGCATGGGGCATGGACGTTATCGGGCAGATCCATCCGAAGGCCTCCAATGGGCACCGTTTCATTTTGGTCGCCATAGACTACTTCACCAAATGGGTAGAGGCAGCGTCTTACGCCAATATCACCAGGACTACAGTTTGTAAGTTCTTAAGGAAGGAAATTATTTGTCGTCACGGATTGCGAGAGAGGATCATCACCGATAATGCTTCCAATCCCGAACAACAAAATGATAAAGGGCGTGTGCACTCAATTCAAAATAACACACCATAATTCCACAGATCTATCGTCCTAAAATGAATGGAGTAGTGGAAGCGGCAAACAAAAATATAAAGAAGATCATAGCGAAAACTACGGATACCTACATGGATTGGCATGAGAAGTTACCTTTCGCCCTTTTAGCCTATAGGACGTCCATTCGCACATCAACGGGGCAACACCCTACTCCTTGGTGTATGGTACCGGCGAGACTCCCAATTGAGGTAGAGATTCCGTCCCTCCGAGTCTTAAACGGCAAAACGGAAGAAGCTGAATGGGTGCAGGCGAATCGACCAGCTAAATCTCATTGACGAAAAAGACTAAAAGCCATTTGTCATGGTCGGATGTACCAAAAGCGGATGGTTCAGGCTTACAACAAAAAAGGTGCGCCAAGAGAATTCAAAGAAGGGGATCTGGTACTCAAGAGAATCCTCCCAATCCGAGAAAGATTCTCGAGGAAAATGGATGCCCAATTGGGAAGGAACATACGTCGTAAAGAAGGCCTTCTCAAGAGGAGCCCTAATCCTAACAGAAATGGACGGGGACGAGCTGAAAAATCCCGTAAATTCTGATGCCGTCAAGAAATACTATCTCTAAAAAAAATGGAGAGCTCGGGATGAAAACTCAAACCGGGCGTCTTGAAGCAAAGGAAGGACTCGAGTTGAAAACCCAAAAAGGCGGCTCGGGTAAGTTAAATATCTGAAGAGAAGAGTATCCCCATGAGCATCATGAAGAGGAAGCTTGAGCAAAAATTCTACACCAGTTGACGGGATCATGTGTCATTCATATCGAAGATAATGAGAGATCTTGTATTTAACTTATACATGTCATACCTTTCTTTCTAAGATATCTCAAAGCCCTTAATCCTAATAAAACCATGTTTTGAGCATCCATTCCTAGCCTCCTTGTCAATTTCAGTCAGATAGGATAACATAGGCTTATAATGAAACAAGAGATTTGAAGCATTACTATGATTTAACCTTGAAAATTGCAGGTAATCAAAGAAAACGGTTAACTCCGTCATTTAAGTTCCCTAAATGGCTGTCGATCGGGAAGGCGGGAAGCTTCAAACAACCTGATAGGATAACCGATGGCACATGTCCTATCTATTCAAGAAAAGCATACGAGATAACAAAAGAAATCTCTGGGAAAACCGAGAAGGGCACCTTTTAAAAAAAATCTCTAAAGTGAAAACCCGAAAGAAAGTAGCGCTTTAAAATTCAAGTCGAAATTGAAAAAGAGAAAGATCGAGACGGTTGAACTTGGCGGTGAAGAAGAGTATCGATGCCCGTAACAAAGGAGAAAGCAAGCGGCAAAAGGACCAAAACAAACCCACCATGATATTAAAGCTCATGCATCATGAATAGTCAAACATCACTAGGATTAGGAGCATGTCAATTCATTCATTTGTCATAGCATTTTGTTTTCATCTCAGGTATTTGCAGATCCAAAGAGACATCAAGGGTCATCATGATGTGAGTCCCAAATGAGGAGACAATGTTTTTACATAAAGGCACATGTTTTCAAGCTCGGAGAAAGGTTCTATATAGGAAGAACTCTCTCTCCGAGAGGCTTGAAGCTGAAAAGTTCTATATAGGAAGGACTAACAACTCTAGGGTGAAGACTCATGATTTCTATATAGGAAGAACTCCCGGTCAAAGAAATTCACCCATGACACGCAAGATTATATAGGAGATCCTGCTATGTCAAAGGCAAAGAGTCTTATATAGGAAAGACTCTGAGCTCCATCGTCTTAGGGCGAAGGGTTCTGTGTCGAAAAGAACACAGTGGCTCACGAGATTCAGACACCAAAAAGTTCTATATAGGAGGAACCGATGGCTCCAAGGTGAAGACTCATTTCTATATAGGAAGAACTCCAGTCAAAGCAATTCACCTATGACACGGGGTTATATAGGAAACTGTTTGTGTCAAAAGCAAAGAGTCTTATATAGGAAAGACTCAGAGCTTCATTGTCTTAGAGCGAAGGGTTCAATGTCGAAAGAGCACAGTAGCTCCAAGATCGGAAGGTGACGAAGTTCTATATAGGAAGAGCTTACGAGCCTGAAGATTCGGCCAAGGAAGAGCGGAAATGTCCAAAAGAATTCGTTTTTCCAAAGCTAAAAATCAGAGCGAAGGGTTCAATGTCGAAAGAGCCTGTAGCTCCAAGATCGGAAGGTGACGAAGTTCTATATAGGAAGAACTTACAAGCCTGAAGATTCGGCCAAGGAAGAGCGGAAATGTCCAAAAGAATTCGTTTTTCCAAAGCTAAAAATCAGAGCGGGGTTCAATGTCGAAAGAGCACAGCTCCGGGATCGGAAGGTGACGAAGTTCTATATAGGAAGAGCTTACGAGCTGAAGATTCGCCAAGGAAGAGCGGAAATGTCCAAAAGAATTCGTTTTTCCAAAGCTAAAAATCAGAGCGAAGGGTTCAATGTCGAAAGAGCACTGTAGCTCCGAGGATCGGAAGGTGACGAAGTTCTATATAGGAAGAACTTACGAGCCCGAAGATTCGCCAAGGAAGAGCGGAAATGTCCAAAAGAATTCGTTTTCCAAAGCTACAAGCGAGGAAGTCGATAAAAATCAGAGCGAAGGGTTCAATGTCGAAAGAGCATGTAGCTCCAAGATCGGAAGGTGACGAAGTTCTATATAGGAAGAACTTACGAGCCTGAAGATTCGGCCAAGGAAGAGCGGAAATGTCCAAAAGAATTCGTTTTTCCGAGGCTACAAACAGAAAGTCGATAAAATGAGTGCTTATGAATCTTTGCATTGTTTCCCATTTCATGAGAACAAGCAAAGAGGGGCAAATCTAAATCACTCATTTTTACTTAAATGTATTACTATTGCATGTATATTTTTATATGAATGTTACTAATATAAGGTGTGTGCATGTATAAGCTACGTGTAATATTATTAGGGTCGTATGTATGTCACGTATGTATCTAGGGTATAAGCGTATGTAGATGTCATGTTAATTATACATATGGATACTAGAATATTATTAATTAATGACCGTATAATATGAAATATATATTTTCTTATGTACATGTACAAATTTATATAATTATTATTATTATTAGTGGGCTGACTAAATGTAAAATTAAAAATATATATTAAGCCCAAGTAAAAAGTCCGAGTCAATTACAAAAATCCAATTACAAAGCCCGTTTGGCCCAACTCAAATCCTATCTAATTACAATGTGCAAGTAACTATGGGCGTTGGATCAAGATCTGATCCAACGGCCACGATGCAATGAAGGTTAAAAATATACGCGGCAGCGCGTACTCCACGCGTATGGACCGTTCGAGTGCCACGCGCGTGTGGTCCACGCGCGGACGCTTTATTATCCCACGCGCGTAAGATCCACGCGTTACGACTCCTCGATTGCGGTGCTCCACGTGGCGAAATCTGAAGCCGTTTCATCGGATCGAGGCTTCATCCAGGCGATCGTTCTTCAAGCCATCTCGACCGTTAGATCGATCTGATCTAACGGCCGAAAATCGTCGCCTCCTCGCATAAATGACCACACCGCCACCGCGCGATATTCAGTCCCCGTTGATTATGCCAAAGATAACAAGCAAATGTCGATCTGGAAAAGAAGATACAAGTTGCAACAAAATACGAGAGATAGTGGTATATATGAAATGGGGCTGTTGTAACGGGATTTTTAGAGAGGAACGGCAAAAAAAAAAGCAGAGAGTAGTAACACAAAAAAAGAAAGTTTTGTAAAAACCAAACTTGTAACCATCAAGAAAATCGGAAAGCGATCCGGTGGTAATTTTTTGCCTTTTTTTCTTACTTATTGTTTCCCTTGCATGCATATACGAAGTACAAAAAGAAAATCAAAAGAAAACAAGTAAAGAAGTCTTACGGCTTTGTCCGTGGGTCTTCCCTTCCTCTGTGACAAGCCTTTCGGCTTCTACAAGCCAGATCCGTGAACAAAGGGAGGGGAAGACCCTTTGTGGTCTCGTTTTGACCTAAAGAAAATATATTTTTTGGTTCGTATTTCTTAGATCTAGGGTAAATAAAGGGGATCCTCTGAATCCAACCATGGATTCATGTTGAGGATGACAAGAGGAAGGTTTTGGTGTATTTAGAGTCCACCGCGCGCCATTAAGCGGCGGCGGCGAGAGAATACGGCGGCGGCCGCCGGATTCTAGGTTTCTCAAGAACACTTGAGAGAAAAAGATGAGCGTGGGATATTTGGAAACGAAGAATGAAATGAAAAATGGGGAAAATTTGGTTTTTTGGCCTGAAAATAGCCGTTATATAGGTGTTATTATTTTACTAAATGGGTAAATTACACACTTAATCCCACCAGCGTTTTCAATATTTTCATTTTTGTCTTGCCGCATGTATAATCATGATCCAGTCCCCAGAGTTTCCAAAAAGTCACAATTTAGTCACTAAATTACACCGATCAACTCAATGGTAAAATTACGCCTAATCACCCCGCGTTTTGAAATTTTCATTTTGAGTCTGCCTTGGTATAATTACAACTCTGGTCTTTGTAGGTTTTATTTGTTTTTCGATTTCGTCCCTAAATTACATGTTATTGCTCTTTAATTTACATCACTGATTTTCATTTTCCTTTCATTTCATCCTATTTTCTTTGTAAATATTATTGTTCGAATTATAATCGTATATGTGGATATTATTTCATTTTATGTTTCCGTATATGACTCATTTTATGTTTATATGTATATATATGTGTCAAGTATGATATTCGTTTTTTATCAGTTATTCATATCAAGCATATTATGTGTTAATTGATTAAATACATAGCGTATTCTGTATTTTATATGTGTGTGAGCTTTTCTTATTTTTAGGGCTACATGTTAGTATATTTACCCTTTTTACGATATGTTGACCCGTATATGTTGAAATATGTTTTATTATCAGTATACATGTCTTTTTTTGAAATATTTGTTCGTATATATATATTTATTCCTGCCTTATTATTTTGACATATGATAGTTGTTTTTATCTATTATTTAGAATAATATGTATATGCATGTTTTAATCTAGAATATCATCTATGTTAGATCAATATTCTGTTATGACAATATTTACTACACTTAAATATTTCACCATGTTTTATATTTTTGCCACTAAGATTGCATATGATATATAAATTGTTAATGCGGTGTCCTTTTATCCGAGCGTAAACGGGGCCAGTATCAAGCGTAGTGATAGTGGTTGGGCGTTTATTCTCGGATAACGGGACCCTTAAAATATATTCGCAATTATGACCGAAATTTAAAATAATCGTCACTTTAATCCGGAAAATCCAATATTCATAAAGCGGTAATTATTAAAGTACCATTTTTTTGGGCGGTGTGGGGGTGCTAATCCTTCCCCATCCGTAACCGACTCCCGAACCCTGTCTTTTGAGTCTCTGGTTTTGTGGTGTCCGGCCTACCTAAGTGGCCGGTGGCGACTCCATTTTTATAAGGTTTTTTGTAAACCCCACGGAATAAATATTTTTAAATATCACAAACACTTTTGAAAAAAAAAACATTTCAAAAAAATATTATCGTTTTTATTTAGCGAGACCTTCGCTACACCAGGACTTATTGGTCTCGAGGTAAAAACACTGAATTTTGAACTTAAACTGGTAATGATACAAACGCTTATGAATGTAGGACAATTTGATGGAGCACCTACTGGAGATCCGAGGCAACACTTGAAGCAATTCATGGAAGTTTGCCAGCTATTTCAAAAGCCTGAAGTATCAGAGGATATAGTGAAACTAAAGTTGTTTACATTTTCCTTGAGAGATAGAGCAAAAACAAGACTAAGTTATTTGCCACTTGGTTATGTCACCTTATAAGGAGATCTATGCCAGAAATTTTTGCTATAACTCCAGCCACCTAGACTCACTGCCAAGCCGAGGGGTGAGACCATCAAATTTAGGCAGGCTGACGATGAGACCCTATATGACGCCTGGGAGAGATATAAAGACCTGTTGAGGAGATGCCCTATGCATGAATTCCCAAAATGGACCCAAATATAGACCTTTCACAATGGACATAATGTGCAAACCATAATAGTTGTTGATGCTTTGGCAAATGGTTCATTGCTTGAAAAAACTACACAGAGGCAGTTGGCATCCTTGTGAGGATTTCAATCAATGACTTTGCATATCCTACAGCCAGACTTGGGACCGACACTAAAACTGGTGGGAAATTACATATAGATGAGCTCTTATTCATTCACGCTAAAATTTCCAAGCTTACTACTATGGTGAGAACCTTGTAAAAGAGCAATGAGCTCCAAAAATAAAGGCATTAGCCCCATTCTGTATGATATGTGGATAGGTTCATCACACGAAATATTGCCCTACCAACCCTGAGTCGGTACATTTCGTTAGCAATTTTAATCGTAATTATAATATGAATTCCAATACTTATAATGTAGGACGAAGGCAACACCCAAACTTAGCTTGGGGAAATCAAGGAGGAAACAAATACAATACCCAACATCAAAACAACAATGCCCAGCACCAATACAATGCCAGCGTCAAAATAATGCCATAACAGGGGTCAACCAGAATGTCGTGCCACAATGAGCACAAAATAATTTTTATGTAGGGTAAATGAACAACCAGAGGACTTTGACAGATTACATGGAGAGGAATGATGCAACTGTCTAGAGTATGGCAGCATTTATACGAAACTTGGAGGTACATATTGGATAGATTGCCAGTGCCCTCAACAATAGACCCTAGGGAGCTTTGCCAAGTGATATAGAGGATGCCAAGCAAAACTGCAACGAATAATGCAAAGTTGTAACTCTTCGAAGTGACAAACAATATAAGGCTGGGACGGCTGCCAAGCAGCCAAATAGTTGCTAGGAGAAGGAGAAAGTACTAGTAGATAAACCAAAAGAACTATAGAAGAAAGAAGCAAACATAAGCAATGCTAGACAACAGTTTGATGCCAAACATAAGTCGGATGCCAGCAAAACCTTGGCAAAGCCGGCAGAACCAACGTATGCTTATCCACCTCTACCATTTCCACAAAGACTACAAAAACTCAAGAAGGATTAGTAATTTAAGCGTTTCTTGGAAGTCTTTAAGCAATTTCAAATCTATCTTCCATTGGTGGAAGCTCTCGAACAAGTGCCCAAATATGTCAAATTCATGAAGGACATTTTGTCCAAAAAGAGGATGCTGGGTGATTTTGAAACTGTAGCTTTCATTGAGGGATGCAGTGCAATGATACTCAATCGGTTACCACCAAAGCTGAAAGATCCAGGAAGTTTTACTATTCCTTGTACCATTGGCAACAGATTTATGGGTAAGGCATTGTGTGTCTTGGGAGCCAGCTTCAATTTGATGCCAATGTCTGTTTTTAGAAAGCTTGGCATAGAAGCAAGGCTTACCACGATGACACTCTAGCTGGAAGACCGATCTTTTGTACATTCTAAGGGTAAGATTGAGGTTGTGTTGGTAAAGGTAGACAAATTCATATTCCCAGCTGATTTTATCATTTTAGATTATGAGGTAGATGTTAATGTCCCAGTTATATTGAGAAGACCTTTTCTTGATACTGGTAGAGCTTTGATTGATGTACATAAAGAAGAATTAACAATGCGCATGAATGATCAGTAGGTTACATTTAATGTGTTTTGAGCTTTGAAATGTGCAGACGAATCAGAGGAATGCCAAGCTGATGAAATGATATAGTCTATTTCTAAAGTGGACGTGGCACAATTGTGCGAAGATACAGAAGAAACTTTGGAGACTGAAAAGGTGACCTATTTTGAGCTACTATGGTTGGCTGGAAGAAAAATTAAGGCACCCAAGCCATCAATTGAAGAACCGCTAGAATTGGAGTTGAAACCGTTGCCGGACCATCTCAAGTATGCTTATTTAGGTAAACACTCAACCTTGCCAGTGATCATTATTGTTGATCTCACTCATGATCAGGAGGAAAGATTGCTAGAAATTTTAAGCAATTACAAGCAAACGTTGGGATGGAGCTTAGGTGATATCTGAAGAATAAGCCCAACCATTTGCATGCACAAAATCATCTTAGAGGAATATCACGGCAAGATCGTTGAGGGTCAGAGAAGACTGAACCCAAGCATGAAAATGGTTGTTAAAAGGAGATTATCAAGTGGCTGGATGCCAGGATTATCTATCCGATTTCTAATAGCTTGTGGGTCAGCCCGGTGCAATGCATGCCAAAGAAAGGTGGCATGACCATGGTGCAAAATAGCAAAGAAGAATTGATTACTTCCAGGAAGGATCACTTTCCATTGCCTTTCATTGATCAGATGTTAGACAGGCTGACACGTAAAGCTTTTTATTTTTTTTTTGGATGGCTATTTAGGTTATAACCAGATTTCCATCGCACTTGATGATCAAGAGAAGACCACCTTTATGTATCCATATGGGGCGTTTGCCTTTAGAAGAATGTCATTCGGATTGTGTAATGCCCCAAAAACATTTCAATGCTGCCTGATGTCCATTTTTTCTGATATGATTGATCATAATTTGGAAGTGTTCATGAATGATTTCTCAATGTTTGGCAAAACATTAGAGGAATGTCTTCAGAGTTTGGAGAAAGCCTTGAGACAAACCTAGTGTTAAATAAGGAAAATGGTACTTCATAGCGAAGAAAGGAATTATTCTCGGGAACAAGGTAACCACGAGAGGATTAGAGGTTGACCAAGCAAAGGTTGAGGTAATCAAGCAATTACCACCACTGACTAGTGTAAAAGGTATTAGAAGTTTTTTGGGACATGCAGGTTTTTACCAATGTTTTATCAAAGACTTTCCTAAAATTTCTAAACATTTATGCTTGTTGTTAGAACAAAATGTCACTTTTGCATTTGATGATTCTTGTTGAAGAGCATTTCAGGAACTTAATGAGAAACTGATTAATGTCCATATAGTCATGGAACCGAATTGGAATGAGCCATTCGAACTCATGTGAGATACCAGGGGCTATGTCGTCGGAGAAGTGCTGGGATAGAGGCGTGGCAAAGTCTTTCATACCATTTACTATACCAGCCAGACACTAAATGGAGCTCAGTTGAATCACTCCACAACTGAGAAAGAATTTCTTGCAGTTGTATTTACTTTTGATAAATTCAGATCTTATTTAGTTGGTAACAAAGTTGTGGTGTATACAGATCACTCGGCACTAAAGTACCTCTTGGCAAAGAAAGATGCCAAGCCCAGACTAATCTGGTGGATGCTTTTACTACAAGAATTTGACCTCGAGATCCATGATAAGAAAGGTAGTGCAAATTTGGTAGTTGACCACCTATCACGCCTAGAGCATCACCTTGAAGATGGTAAGACTGCTACCATGAGAGATGAGTTTCCAGATGAGTACTTGCTTGCAGTTAGTACTATGCCATGGTATGCTGACATAGTCAACTACCTGGTAAGCAACATTCTGCCACCAGATTTGGCATACAATGCTAAGAAACGTTTCATGCAAGATGTTCAGCAGTATTATTGGGATAAGCCGATTCTATTCAAACAATGTGCCAGTCAAGTTATCCGTCGATGTGTGCTAGAGGATAAGCAGCACAGTATACTGCAATTATGCCATGCCGCACCATATGGAGGCCACTTTGCAGGGATGAAGACTACTGTCAGGATGTTGCAGTCAGGATTCTTTTGGCCCACATAATACAAAAATGCCCACAATTACGCCAAGGCATGCGATCGATGTCAACAGACATGAAACATCTCTGGTAGACACCAACTGCCGCTCTAAAACGTTATGCCGGTGGATTTATTTGATGTATGGGGGATAGACTTCATGGGTCCATTTCCTTTATCATTTGGAAACCTGTATATCCTTGTAGCCATTGACTATGTATCAAAATGGGTTGAGGTTGTTGCCCTACCAAGGAATGACGCTAAGGTTGTTGCCAAATTCTTGCACAGACACATCTTTACACGATTTGGTGCCCCTAGAGTGATTATTCATGATGAGGGTACCTATTTTAAATGCAATCTAATCTCTAAAGCTTTGTGCAGATATGGAATTCAGCAGAGGTTGCCATGGTATACCATCCACAAACAAATGGGCAAGCCAAGATTTCAAACAAGGAGATCAAGAGTATCCTCGAAAAGACTATGAATCCATTAAGGAAAGACTGGTCCTTAAGACTAGATAAATCATTGTGGTCTTACAGGACAACATTTAAAACTCCTTTGGGTACTTCACCATTTAGACTCGTTTTGGAAAACATGCCACCTATCGGTAGAGATGGAGTACCGTGCATATTGGGCTATCAAAAAGCTTGATATGGCATAGAGAGCTGCTGGAGAAAAAAGGTTACTAGACCTAAATAAGTTGCAAGAATTAAGAACACAAGCCTATGAGAATACGAGATTCTACAAAGAAGTGATAAAATGCTGGCATGACAGTAGGATAGTGCCTAGAAGTTTTGAGGTATGCCAATGTGTGTTGTTATTTAACTCATGGCTAAAATTGTTTTCAGGTAAACTTAGATCGAGATAGTCGGGCCCTTATGAAGTTGTAAAGCCCTATATCCATAGAGTTGTGGACATCAAGAATTTGAAGACAAGAGATATTTTTAAGGTGAATGGCCAACGTTTAAAGCACTTTTTGGAAGGTGATCAGAAGCATGCCAAAGAGGTTATCCTCTTGGCAAAGGTACCACAACATCATTATCATAGTTTAGTTCTTTGTAAATATTAGGATTAGATGTTTTTCTTTCAGCATGTTCTTTATTTATTTTTTCTTCTTTTTGTTTTAGTTTTTGATCTTCTTGTACTGTGTTGAAAGGTTTTCTTTGAGTATGTGCAGATTTAGTGTGCCAAGAATAATGTCAAGGCAGGACTTGGCATGAGACGATGGCATAATGAGAGAATTCTACGTGCCAGACAGAATGCCAGCTCAAAAGCTTGGCATGCGGTGAATTAGAATTTTGGAAGAAGAGATTTACCCTAGCTTGATTAAATTCGGCCCATTAAAGAGAGAGATTATTTTTTCTTTGAACTTAACCCTAGCCCCCCAAATTGGATTAAGTTGAATTTTAAATTCAATTTAAACACTTTATCACTCCAATCTTTAAACCTATCCTATCACTTATAACCTTATCACATATCCCTTATCACTTAACCCCTTATCAAATCAAAGCATTTTCTTTTCCATCATCATCCCCATTAAATTCGGCTACTTTACTACACCTCATTAAACACTCAAACACTCTACTTTCTACCTACCCTAGCTATTCAAAGAAATAAAACCCTTTCTATATGTTTCTTTCTTTATCAAGAAAGAAACCAAGATACATCTTTTCTCTTCTTCTTCCTTTGTCCAAACCGTCTCAAGCTTTCATCTCGTTTCAAAGGCTTATTCATCGACTCCCTTTAAAATATTTTTCAACGAGGAGATCTGAAAAAAGTACGAAGAAAATTTTGCCTCAAGATCTTTTTGTTATTAGAAGCACTTCGACTTCAACAGTGACCAAACCGTGGAATTTCCCCCTGATTTCATGGCTGTAGTAAGCATGCACACATGGGAACTCTTCTACGAATAGAAGGGGAAGGTTTATGCGAACATTGTTCGTGAGTTCTATGCCCATTTGACCACCAAAGACAATCCCTTCTTGATGATTCGAGGTACGTGTGTGCGTTTTGATGAAGGGTATATTAACACCACGTTTGAATTGGAAGGTGCGGAGGATGAATATTTTGAGTATGTTGAGTCAATGACTGTTGCCAAGAGAAAGAAGTTGTTGGCGGATCTACATGAACTAGGCACAGAGTGGATTGAGTATACCAATGGACACCGCACTGTTAAGACATTAGTGCTAAAATCTCAGCCAAGTGGGTGGAACCATTTTCTAAAGGTAAATCTCATTCCAACTACCCATAACAAAACGGTGTCGGAGGAACGGCTGGCGTTACTGCACTCAATAATTGTTGGCCTGAAAATCAATGTTGGGTGTATCATCATCGAGGAGACATATAAATGTGTTGGTAAGCCCAAATATCTAACATTTCCATGAGGCATGGTGTGCCCAAGATTGATTCAAACAAAGGCCAAGAAATTAAGGGCACCGCAATTACGCCGGCCCTATGGAGGCAACTAACTACCACCGAATCTAAAGACAAGGGTAAGAGGAAGGGAAAAGAATTGACGCTAAAGTCCAAGGTGCCAAAGGTAGAATCTGAAGCTCCCTTTCCAGCTGAATCGCTGGCATTGCTTTTTGAAATCCATCATCACCAAGAGATCATTCTCCAGAAATTAGAGAAAACTAGGGAGCGAAATCTCAAGCTCTGGCAGTACAATCATGCAGGGACGTTGCCATCAGAGAAACCCTTGAGAAGATATCCCCAGGCGTCTTGCCTGACTTTCTAGATTTGCCTGCCAAGATCTTTGCTACTGATGCTGCCATGCCAGCCAGTCCCCAATCAACTCATACCCCATCTGATACTACAGTCTCGTTATCTTTAGTTCAAGTTAAATATACTAGTACTGAATCCCCGGTTGAATCAAAGGAAACCAAAGCCAAGACTACCAAAGCTAAGTCTACTACAAAGGCTACCACAACACCTGTTGAACCTGCTCAGTCTGATGCCACCGCTACTCCTGTTGCGTTGGAACCTGCCAAGATTGTGGAGGAAGTTCTCCGAGATGTTGGAGCTTCCACTGCTGCCTCAAAGCCGAGCATGAAAGGAAGGAAAAGAATGCCCCCCGATTGTGGGACCTTTGTGAAGAGAAAGACCCGCGTCACACGAGAAGAGTCTCAAAAGGGGAGTCATCTTCTTCTTAAACTCCTTTACATTTCATTTTATTGCATTCACATGTTCGTCAATTTTATTTTTCTGTTAATTGTATATATGTGCCTCACATTTATACCATGCATTCGTATTTTCATTTCTATCGCCATGCCATGTATGTCATATAGATTAGTTGCATACCGAACCATTAAAAAATGAAAGAAAATTTTTCCTCGATTTAATTTTGAAGAATGTTAACACTTTGTTTGGCAAGTTTAATTTGATCTAGATTATTCTGTCCGATGAAGAAATTTTAAATCTTTAGTTGCATATGTTAGCAGAATAGTAATGCCAGTTCTGCTTGGCAATTGATCTCTAGTTTAGGGAATTGAACTTTCACTTAACACGTAGTATGCATCTAGTTCCCAAACAAACTTAAAACCGTTGAAACTAAGTTCAGAATAAAAAAGAAAAAGAAAAATTAATGCCAGGGTAAAGAAAAAAAGAACAAGGCAGCAATGTTTTGCCAAGGCAAGAAAAAGAAAATAAAACTCTCGTCTCCCTAGAGATAATAAGTTACTTGGGGCTTCGTGGTTTGCTCCCTCTTATTTCTCACGCCAAACAGTGTTACAAAGCAAGCTTAAATTATTGCCAGTAGAAACCCTTGGCAAGAATAAAAGAAAAATAAAAATTATGAGTTTAGGTAGTTAATTGGACTAAGGGAGTGAAAGGATACTTGATGCATATTACCTACACATTGTGAACTCTTCATGATCTTATACTAGAGTTATATTGTTGCGCTTGAATTTACTACCTGCTTGGCATTAATACACTAAGATACATGAGGACAGAAATAGAGCCAAATTCTACTTGCCATCACTTATTGGCATTCCAACCAAAATATTGCCAAGGTACTATTTTCACAATTTTTATTTTTACTTGCATTACTTGAGAACAAGCAATGAGCTAGGTCTGGGGAGTGTTACCTCCACAAAAGACTTTTTTTATCCCTATTTTACAATACCTTTGCTTGCTTTTGAGTACATTTAGCTGCATTCAGTTGTTAAAATCATGTATTTACATAAGGAGTTAGGATTTGTGTCTATGCCAGTGTGAAGGGTTGTTTTCTTAGCAATGTTCCAGGATTGGCATAGCAGTTGGCAGAGCAGAGCAAGGCAACACAGGAAGGAATGTAGAGAGAATGCCGAGATGTTGTTGGCATAGATTGACCAAATAATGTCAAAGCTTCGGATGGAAGAAAAGTGGAATTTGATACCATGCCAAGTAGTTTTTGAACCCGAAAAAAATAGGACCAGATCAGGCTGGGAGAAAGTAGCAATTAGATCAATCTCTAAAAAAATAGCGGAAAAATAATGCCAAGCTTGGTTGGCATAATGACTCTAAGCTTGGTTGGTGAAGCAGTGATGGTAGATGATCTCAGCCCTAACCTGATCAACTCACATTCAAACTTTGGATATGATGATCACATCCCTTATCCCTTGAGCATTCAAAATTCAAACTAAAGAGCTTATCCTAAGTCTTCCTTGCACGTCTATTTAAAGAATGATCAAGCAAGCATTCGTAGGGAGAAATTTTAGGGGGATAATTTTTTTGGAGAGATTTTTTTAGAGTGATCAACGACTGGCTGCACCAAAGAGACGTGGTTCGACCAGCTTGACCGAGAGCCTGGACCATGAAGGGCTGCATCGAGAGACCCCTTCTTGCCAATTCTCTTTATTAAGTTGTTTTTATTTTCTTTTAAATGATGATGTGTTCGCAAAAATGTTAAAGTTTTTTGGTTGATACCGTCACCAAGAACTAATTTAATAGTTGTTGGGGAATGTTTGCGTTGAACGTTGTTTTTATGTTTAGATTTTAATAATGAAAATGATTTGGCATTGTTTTCCCTATATGGCATGTTTTACAATGTTTTATCAAAAATGTGCTAAGCGAGAGCTGGCATTGTTGCCTTTTGAACCTTAATATCTTAACAGACTTAGTGGAGCAACGATATGTTGCCAGATACTAAGGCGAGATGCTTTGAAAGAAGATGTTCAAGTAGATGAGCTTACTTATGAAGTGAATCTACCCCTTAGGAGTAGAGGTTGGGTCTTAATCAAATTGATTTATGAAAAAACATCACTATAGAGATATATAGGATTTTACATGGTTAATTTAGGGCATTGACCATTGAGAGAGGCAGTGCTAAATTTGAATCTGCTTGTTAAACGATGCCAAGGCATTATATTATTAAAGGCTGGCATGGCATGAATAGCGTGAAAACAATACATCCCTTGCCAACGCTCATCATTTATTTTAAACATTCTCCTTGCCAACGCTGTTTTATTTTTATTCCTTTTCTTTTAAACTATTTTCAAAACCAATTTCAACTCAAACAACATTCTTTTTCCTTTCAAGTAACAATCAAAGTAGTCAAATTCTTGGTCAATCCCTATAGGATCAATACTAAGCTCATTGTTGTATTACTTGCCGACTGTGTATACTTGCACGCAAAAGACTAAATCTTGGCACTGTTTTATACATTTCCAATATATTTTCTGCCTCTTTTGCCAAGCACTCTCAAAGTCGAACAACCACAAACTTATTTGAGGGTTTAAAAGACTCAATCAAGCAGCCATGCAACAAGAAGAAACAACACTACCAATATTCATGTATAAAGAAAGTGTTTTTGTTCTTTAATTGTCAATTTTTTTTTTGTAGAACACACTTGTGAGCTTAATTGTTATATTTGCTCACGTGTTAGGATATGGGTGAGTGCTTAGAATTGCAAACATATCAGCCTTGTGAGCTTTTCTTAGTTTGCTCATTTGTTTTCTCTTTGTAGTAGAGTTTCTCAAAGCTTTGTGGAAATAAGCTTTGAGGTTGTAAGGGTTATCTCCTTAAGCCCAAAAAAAGGAAAGAAATTCAAGAGTGAATTTGGGAAAATCCTTAGTAACCTTACATCAGTAGCATGTAGCAGATCTGCATTAACTATATCTATGTAACCTTACATTAGTTTCTAGTTAGCCATTACCAGCAGATAGTATGCCTAAGAGAAAATTAAGTGATTTGTGGATTGTTCTTGCGCGGAGGAAGTAACAAATAATGAGGATTTGTCTTGTGTTGGATCTTCACAAGTTCCAAAAACAGTTGAAAATGTAGAAATTGAAAGTAATGTTCAACACTATATTTAAATGCTAGATGTTTGTTATTATTGACTTCATTTTAAAACTTTTACTGAATTATTTCCTATATTGCTAGAAATGGTCGAAGGTGAAAGACTAGAGAGCGCACGACATTGACTTAATCATACGATCTTCTTGTTGGGGAACGTGTAAAAGTTTCAAGAAACTATGTCGGCCAACCTATTAGGGCAAAAGAAGGTGTTCTCGCTAGTTACTTAGGCATTGTTGCACGCAATGCTATACTTTTGCCGATTAATTATGAGTCATGGCATCAAATGTCGAATAGTAACAAAAACCATGCTTTGGATCTTGTTAAGGTAATAATGTTACTGTAATATATAATCCATTACAGTTTAATAGTAATTTATATTTACTTTGATTGTGTAATTTGTAGGATAAATTTTCTTTAGAGGTCTTAGATGATTATGTGAAGCATGCATTAGGAAAGAAACAGAGACTATAAGAGCTTATTGAAAAAGACATATTTCAAGAATAATCTCAGCTTTCAAGAGAAGTTGTAAAATGTCCCACCAGGAATGCTCCGGTATCAATGGGAAGATGCAGTCAGGTTTTGGAGTTCAACGAAATGAGAGGTATGACAGATGCACTTAAAAAATAATAACATGTCATTATAATATTGGCTTTATACGTAATGCAAAATTTAAATTGTAGGATCGAGAGTGCATTGGAGTTGCTAGCAGATAGCAACAAAAGTTTACTCACACAACCGGGTCAAAGAGTTATGCTCGTATAGCTAATGACGAGGTATTATTTTTTAATTATTGATTATTTTTTAATGTATAATTTTTCTTGAGTTTTAATTTCTATTATACGTTGTAGCAAGTTACAAACGGCACTAGCATTGGACGAATAAAGCTCTTCGACATTACACACACACAAAAAGAAGGCTCTCCTATGACTTCTAAAGCTACAAAAATTATGGTATCTTTACTGGACAAAAAATCTGAATTATGTTATATTTATATCAATAATATAACATTTTTATTTTATATAATATTTGAATTCGTTGTAAATTCATAATTGATTATTAGGCAAAATTGAGGGAAAAAAGTACGAAGTATGAAGCTACATCTTCAACAAATGGTTCTGCTATTGTGGATGAGATAAAAAATTAAGTTATCGCTGAAGTTTTGGGTCCTAAAAGTTATGTTCGGATTCGCTGTCAAGGACCATTCGTTACCCTAACAAAATATTTTGGATCTAACTCTTCTCAGTACCTGCCATCATAGAGCCAGTCTTCCCAGGCAGAAGTTAATTGTTTAAAACAATATATAACTCAATTTAAAGCCAAAGTAGAAGCGAGAGAAGCTGAGAGAGAAGCGGGGGAAGCTGAGAGACAAGTAAGAGAAGAAGATATGTTTGCTTGGAATCGGATTTTGAGACACTTAAATGTCGTTGAGGACAAATAGCTTGAATTGTTCGAACACTACAAAAGATTAGACTAGTAATAGTTTATTTGTTGCATACATGTCACCATTCTTGAACTCATTGATTCTTTCGAATGTGTTTCAGGTTAGCTTGATAATAGTAGATTGAAACCAAGGAGTAAAGCAAGACCACAAGGGATATAAGTGTATGTTTTGTTTATTTTATTTGACTCCTAGGATGGTGGCAATTGTTTGACTAGTATGGTTGGTTGTGTCCTTGGTATGTAATTAAAGTGATGTTATATATTGTAGAGGCATGTATATATGTATATAACTACTTTTGGTTTTATCATGATTTAGTAGATGCATGCCTTGGTATGTATTGGTTGTTGAGTTTTGGTTGAAAGGATTTACGGTTGTCATGCTAATTTTAAATTCTCAGTTGTTAGACTGAAGTAAATGAGACTTAAGTTTCTGTTGATCATAATCTGTGAATTACTGAATGCTTGAATCTATTCATATACTTATACATAATTGACTCATTCAAACTAGAATGGTCTAATAGAAACTAGAATAGCATATCTAGCCAAATAGCTAATCAGCTTGGTTATAATTCCTTATTGTTATGTGATTCTAGAATCAATTGAACTGGGCATTATCACATTAAGCACCAATTCATGCCTTCCTGCGTATGATTTGTTTGGATTAGGGGCGAAATGCATCTAGACTTGATGATTTTCGCATATTAAGATACCTCTACTTGCTTGTTTTGAATGTACTAGGAAGCTAAGCATCTAGATTTTTGTTTGTTCGGCTTCTAACTTGGATAACAAGTTAGCTTGATTGTAATCACTTAATCTTTTAAACCCGATTTACTACTAAACCGGGTAGGGATGCTATAAACCGTGTGCAACATGTATCATGGATCAACAACGAAATCCCATTTGCTAACCCTCAATTTAAGCTTTACATGCATAACATCCCATATGCAAGGCTTAAAGAGTAAACATGTATAAATCAACATTATACAACATAATCCACCAACATGATACATTATCAATAATATTGGCTTTCAAGTGATCATAACCAAGTTTTACTTTACAAAATATTACATCAGATACACAAATTCTTCATGTAACACCCCTAACCCAGTCTAGGAGATAAACTGGTTTAGAACGTGTTACTCAACAAAATATACAAACAATCAAGACGACATTAAGGTTCAACTGAACATGCTTTCGAAGTCGGAGTAAATTAAAACCTCTCTTCTTTTTTTACTTCAAAGATCTATTCCCAACAACAATTTCGATTACCATTAATTAATCATACATTAAATAGTATGATTCAAACTCTAGACCATAGAATACTTTTAGTATATAAATTTCAATTCTCAAAGGTTAAAGTGTTGCTTCAACTATCTTATTAAGATTACTTATCTTTCATATTATCAAATTCTAGATTTGTTTCCAACTTGTAAACTGCTAGCCATTTTCAATACATAACCATCAATGTTAATAATAACAACTAATCACTGATCATTGATCTTTAAGCTACGAGCTGTAACACTTCCACTCAAGAATTTGTATTCAGATTTATTCACCAGGCATCACAACCAAATACTTCATAATAGTAACAAATAAATCAGATGACAAGGCAACTTAACTTAAGCATTAATCATTCATTCAATTATCACAATGTCTTGACTTATCTCACAAACCATTTAGGAGTTAGTCGGCCATTTAGAGAAAGGTAAAAGATACCCCTAACTTACAAGCCCCAATAATCAACATGCAATAACCGATTCTAATCAACCACAAGCTATATCCTCATAGAAAAACCAATCTCTAATTTGTTTTACAGAGCGAGGTAGACAAGCTCAACTTATACAAGAATGTAAAAGTTCTTAAGAGGCAAATTGAGTTACTGATCTTTATTATAAATACATGAAAATATCATATCCCATTCATTAAACCACACGATCTTATTTCTTTTAAGTTTACAATGTTTAACTATGTTAAACCAAATTTAAAGATCAAAAGAATATACAAAGGTAGGTTATCAATCTATTAAGCATATTTTAATAATAATTTTCTCTTTTTAGTTCGAAGTAATAGAATTATGCTATCTCGATCTTGGATATATACAACTACAAACATGTGTCTTTAGCATTATACAACTATTCTTTCCATCAAAGCAACTTTGTAACTTAACACCCAAGTATTCATGAATACACCTAAAGGTCCCTTTCTCTTCTACGAGCCATTAATTTACCTTAAAACTTACAAGTATTATCGTAAGCTTGAATCATTCATTTTATTAACAGTCAAACATCTCATCTCATATATCCGATTACTTGCCATGTAAGTTATCAAGAAATCTCACCAGCCTTACTAGCAGGTTTCTGTTATAAAGCCTCCAATATAATCACAAAATTTCAATCATCATGTTTCATAAGTGGGTCCTACTTACTACAAAGATTATCAATCACATCATTTTGATAACATAATCAAGATATCATCCATTACAAGTATATATATATTCCAAAAATTCATATTTGCATTCCATTCGTTCTTTCAAGGTAAAGTATTCACACCAAATTAAACATCCACTTATATAAACAACTTTATAATAACCCATTTGAAAAGCACAATTAAGCATGCATACTAACTTGCATAATATTCAAGATATTCACTAGATCAACATTATGAATTCTCTCAATTGAAACGTAACTTTTCAAATGAGGTTTAGTCATATGCAAATAGATATACATATCTTGTCAAACAAGTTATCACAATTCCATCATATCTTAGCATTTTCATTTCTGTTCGTTTAATAATTTAGCCTTGTTATATATAAACATATCTGAACATAGCCTATATCTTTCTTTAATTAAAAATACAAGAATCGAGTAGTTGTATAGTTCTTGTCTATCCAAATGTTCCATGGTTTAACAATTTAAGAAATAACTTTCCATTAATTTCTTTAACAAATTCGAAACATCATATAGTTACATAGCATGTGAGTTTTCAAAACACATTCACACAAACACATGAAACTTTTCATTCAAGATATCAAGTAGCATGTCCTAATTAACTTTTCTTTTCTTAACATGTTAGAGTATCAATATAAGTTCTTCATTCATTAAATAGATTCCATTATTGTCTTTTATTACAGCCTTGAGAATCGAATAACAACCTAGGCACTCGAATCCACAACCACTTGTCGCCCATGAATATAATGGTACTCGCAGTACCGGTCAATCCCTCCTAATGTCGCCAAGTGACCACAAAACTTCTCTCCTACTGTCGCCAAATAAGGACCGTAGTCCACCCTAACACTGAGCTCCATGGACTCTATGGCATGCCAACCATACCTAAGACTGACTCGAGACCAAGGCTTTAACATGTTACATCTTTTATCAATCTCATAGTGAGCATTGCTCATAACATTGCATCATAATGCAAATCTTGTTATTCTTCTGTAATAGGTACATACATTCACCTCATGTAAATTACCACATCCCATTCATCATTTTCGAATGGCCTCGGCCAAAATTAAATACAATACATTCACATCGTGCCCTTTAACTCAAGCAAACATCACATAGCATATTTAGTTAATTTGTTCGAATAGCACCACTATCAAGTCATATTCAATACATCTAATAACATATCACCTACTTCAAGCAAGCTTCGCATAGCATACTTAAAGTTTTGAAAACACATCCAAATTTTCTAGGCTCAATTACATTACACAAAGAACTTACTCATTTAATCAATTATACATGTTCATATGGTCAAAAGACAAGACTTGCATTTTATTATATCATTCATATATAAACATATGTAAAGATCTCCATACTAGCATACATTCGACCATGGTAGTTACTTTTTCTATCTAATCGTATAATTAATTGAGCATTATTTATTCATCATTTATTCATTCATGTATGAGTCAATATCTAACATAACAAATCACACGCGTATGTATATTCTTTAAACAGGACCCATTTTCTTAATCAACATTGTGTAACATAATACATTTGAGATCAGTTACTTACCTCGATCCACAACTTGAAATCAATCATAGCTTAACATAAGCATTTAAACTAAACGGTTAATGTAAACAAAAATAATCGGGGAGGTTTTAAGCCTAACCCGAGGTTCAACTACACTCACAATATAACCGAGCTAGGTTCGTCCGCGATTTGCTTTTCTGGATTACCTTTCTACAGCTTTCTTCATTTGAACTTTGGTTCCACTAATAATTCTTTATCTAAGCACAAAAGTAGTACACTTTCATCAAAATTTTACATATATACATATAATTGTACGAAACAGTCCACTATAAATTACATAGGCATCAAAACAGTCTCATCTCATTGTGCGCACATATATATATATATATATTCGAACAGTCCTTTTTTCATTATATGAGCAGTCTCCAAGTTAAGCTTATATAACAACACTGTTTTGAGATAAAATTTAGACCCTAAATTTGCAAAAAACAGTTTCCAAACATTTATAATACATCCCCATGTCCTTGGTTTGTAAAAAAGTCCATAAAACACTGTAACGGCCACTTAGCAGCTCAATTAGATCACACTAGTACCTTGTTAGTTGCTATCAACCAAGGTGACCAGAATCGAACTTCAAACTCTGCTTACGCCATTTAAACCATAATCAAAATCCATTCCAAAAACTTCTAAAACAATGTACATTAAAAGCAGTTTCAGTTCAATCTTAATTGAACCATTCAATTCATACCCTTTGTATAAATAGTGGTTACTCAACTATAAAACATTCGGTTAAACAATACCGATCCAAAATCTCAGCTTAACAACCAATCTCTAAAGAAAGCCTAACCATTCAAGCATGACATTCGAATAGTCTAAAATTTGGAATCCTTTCTCCAATAATTTAATAGCAAAGCTTCTTATTAAGAAAACATCATAAGATTCACAATTTAGGCTTGGCTCTAAAGGAAAGAAAGGAATCCCTTACCCCTTCCAAGGCTTTTCGAATGAAATCTCAACATTGAGTCGAGATTTTAATCTCCATGGCTGAACTCATGCAGCAACCTTCCTTCTCTCACTAATTTCGTGGATCCGACTAAATCTTGAGGAGTTAGATGATGGCCAAAATGAATTTCTTCTCCTAAACCGTGTTTTCACCATTTGAATCCCCACATGTTTCATTTAAGCAATTGACATGTGTATCTACCATTAAGTTAATTTTTCATAGCATGCAATCTTTATATTCATCCACTTCCTCAATTTAGTCCTTCAACAAATTGGTTAAACAATTGTTCTTTTCTTCAATTTGGTCCTATATTACCAATCCAAGTTAATAGATGACAAGTCTTTAGCAATTCAATTAGTGATAATTTTGTAACTTACTCTTAATCCAGAATTTAGGATATTACACAACAAGTGTCCTCTCAACACATCATACAGTCTCAACCGAAATTAAGGTACAATCACAATCGAGTACCGTCACAATCCAAATTATCGGTTAGATGTATAATCCACTTACGAGGGTTTTCGGTACCATATAACCCCTCAACCATTAGGGTATTCGTGGTGGAGTATTCGATACACACACACACCTCAACACCAGAGACAAACAACTTTTTATAATGTACTATAAATGCCATGGTCGGGCAACTATATCTGATAACATTTTAAACCACATTACTTGCCAATGTAATTCCTTATTAACCATGTACCTCACTATTTTTATATGCAACATTCCAAAACCATTTCCAATGAATTAAACCATGCATTTACAAGTATTCCTCATGCTTACATGGATCATTTTCCCAATGCATCTATCATCAATATATAATCAAATATTAGTATGAAACATACTCAAAAATGGTATCGTGTAATTCAAAAACAAGTGCATAAAAACAATTTTACCAAATCATGACCGAGGGAAAAATCTCTTCATACTTAATTCTGAGTTTAAAACATCATTTCAAGTTAAATTTAAACTCCCAAAATAACCTTTAAACCATTTCAAAGAAGAAATCCAGGCTCTCAATTACCGACTACGCAAAACATCGTTCGCCGATGCGAACTACTCCTCTAAAGCTTCCGAAATGGTGCCACAAGCTTGAGGATCAACCTCCCTTGATTTAACCACATAAAAATAGAGGATTCAATGCATAAAATGCATTCAAAAACTCAGCAACATTAAACCCCAACAACCCTATCCAAAAACCCTTTCACAACAACTGAAATCAACATCGTACACATTCCAAACATAACCTAGCCAAAACCTAAAGGTTTAATCCAACAATTACCTTCAATTAATATCCAAAAACAACTTAATAACACCCTTTTACCTCCAGCATTCATAAAACACCCCAAACTCCCCAATAACACATCACTAGCAACCTAGGAAATTAGAGATTCACTTAGTTTCGGGATTCCAATGTTAAATCCAACCTATTTACATCGTTAATCATAAAAATTATGATTAAAACCAATCAATAACTTTGCAAAATAGATACAACACAAAAATCACACAATTCTATCAATTAAACCTTAATTTAACCAATTTTCATAATTAAATAATTTAAACTCATTCGAAAACATTAAACAAGGATCAAATACTTAGAAATTTTAGTAAGAACCATTCATTAGAGGAGAAGAACGAACCATACCTCTAATGAGTGAATTTCCTCTCAATTGGATGTTTTTCTCTTGAAAATCAAAGGAAAACAATGAGATTTTGGAAAACATGATTGAAGAATCCATTAGAAATCAAGAGCTTAAGAAATCAAGATTATTACCAGAAATCTTTGATGCAAAAGAGAGTGTTTGGTTGAAGAGACTTTGAGAGAAACATTTTAGATAAAAGAATTACGTCAAAAGTGGTTTTAGGAAAATAACCACCCTTCCTTAATTAAATCATCTTTAATTTCCCTAATTAAAACTAATTTAAAATAATCCAAATTAAGAGGAAAATAAGATTAAAACATTTGGTAAAATTTCTCCTTAAAGATTCCAAGATTTGACCATTTTTCAAAATAGTCACTAAAAACAGTTTTTCATTCTTTATATTCTGGCCAGTACCCAAAATGTCCAATTTCCAAATTCCATTTTTCAAAACTGACTTTAAAATATCCATATATTAAATAATGAATTTTTAAGATATTGTCCTATATTTTTTCGCACCGAAAATATCTATTCCGATTTAAAATCTAATCTGACTCGAATCTCTAATCTTGGTCTACTGAGCCGTCTAATCAACCTAGAAACGCCTAGGCCCAAAACCATGGTGTTACACTTTGAATTCATTTAGATGCATTGAATCCTTTGTTTTGTGCGATTAAATTAGGGGTAGCTGATCCTCAAGCTTGTGGCACCATTTCGGAAGCTTTGGAAGAGTAGTTCGCATCGAAAGACAAACTTTTGCGTAGTCAGTGAGTGAAAACGTGGAATTCAACATTGAAATGGTTTAAAGATTATTTTAAGAGTTTAAATTTAACTTGAAATACTGGTTTAAACTCAGAAGTAAGTATGATGAGATTTCTTCCTTGGTTGTGTTTTGGCGAATTTGGTTTTATGCACTTGTTTTTAAATTACATGATACCTACTATTTAAGCATGTTTTAAGTATGTTTAATACTGATTTTGATCACATATTGATGATGGATGCATTTGGTAAATGGTCCATGTAAGTATAAGGAATACTTGTAAGTTCATGCTTTAATGCATTGGAAATGGCTTTGAATGTTGCAAATAAAACAATGAGGTACATGGTTAATAATGAATTATATTGGCAAGTGCTGTGGTTTAAAATGTTATCGGATATAGTTGGCTGGCCATAGGATTGATACTGCACTATAATAAGTTGCCTCAGGTGTTAAGGGGTTTATGTGTACCGAATAGTCCACCACGAGTATCCTAATGGCCGAGGGGTTATATAGTACCAAAAACCCCCCGTTAGTGGATTATACATCTAACCAATGATTGGGTTGTGATGGTAACCGGCTGTGATCATACCTTAATTCCGGTTGAGATAGTATGATATGTTGAAAGGACACTTGTTGAATCCATGTATCCGATGTAATATTTTTGTAAAGTGGAACTTGGTTTATGATCACTTGAAAGCCAATATAATTGATAATGTATCTTGTTGATGGATTATATTGTATAATGTTGGTTTATACATTTTTACTCTTTAAGTTTTATATATGAGTTGTTATGCATGGGAAAGCTTAAAATGATGTATTGCAAATGGGGATTTTGTTGTTGATCCATGATACATGTTGCATATGGTGAAATATGCATATTTTTGGAAATGGTAAGTGCATAGTTTGTAAGGCATGATGTTTTGAAAGATGTTTAAAATGAGATTTTCAAAGTGGTTTTGATAACCGGTATTAATTGCATTGATGGTGTTATGTTTTGAGCACTCCTCATTAAGCCTAGTGTGCTTGCGCTCTCTTTGTCCATCAATGCAGAGAATTAAGGGTTGGAGGAAACAAGCAAGAGATGGGAAATCCAAGGACTTGAACTATTTGAAAGTATGGTTTTTGAACTAGTATAGTAGTAATAAAGGCAATAGGGTTCATTGTTATTTGGGAGCGTTATTTGCTAAACTCCCTATATGTGCAAGTCTATATTGTTGTTGTGGAGTTGTATGAGACTTTATATGTTCGATTTTGATATGGATTTACATTTCGTGCGTTCGATGGATTGGTTTGTAGGAAACATGCCTCTAGACCTATGATTGAAGTATGTTGCTATGATTTGGTCACATTTCTTTGATATTCTGGCATGGTTGGATCTTTAGTTTAGTGGTGTACATGTTTATGGGTTGTCAAAGCATGTTTAAATCCATGATTGTATGAAAAACCAGCAAAATTGGTCATTACAAGATTGGCATATCGGTACACGTGCCCTTGTATCGATACAAGTAAGCGTAATCTTAGGTTGGGTTTCGATACTTGGGAACTCGTATCGGTACGAGCATGTGCATTTTGGCAAGGTGTATCGATACGCAAGGAGGTGTATTGGTACGGTTTTGAGCTATTAGAATCTGGGATTTTGGAATTGTAAAAGTGTACCAATACACTTGCTCGTGTACCAAAACGGGCTGCAGTTATTTTAGTTAATGTGTTAATTGAGAGTTTCTAATTCTTTCGTTTTGGTCCATGTTATTTGTGAATGCTATTGTATGTGTTTGGATAATCATATTGAACTGAAATTTGGCGTGTAAGCATGTAATCTGATTAATTAATGATCGGTAATCTAAAGTTGACCTTAGTCCTTGTTATTTTCCAGATTTATGTTTCGGTCCATATTATACCAATGTATGCAATCGAGTGTCTTTTCGCTGTCCGATTCCTTTGAGTCTTCATCCGCTGCCAGCATGCATTCCTTAGGTTAACATGTTGCATCTAGATAAGATAAAAGGAAAAAAATGGACCCAATCTTGCGTAATAGTTTCGGGTTTGTTTCGACAAATCTAATGTAGCTCACTCGGTTGGGTCGAGCGTCTAGGTCGGGTCGAGGGGTTACAGATTAGGTCTCATCCTTCCGGACCAATTCCTTTTAAAATTCATCACCAGATTATCAATAATCATCGAAGAGTCTTTAGCATATCCAGGAGAGAAGGCGAGGCCCAAAATGTCTTTGATTGTCGCAATACCAAACTCTTGAATATTCCAAAAACCTGGCTCCTTTTCATAGATTCCTTGTAAAATATTTGCAACCAAATCCCTTTACTTGAATGGTGGACGACTGGCCTTTTCCTTGAAATCGCTAAACCTTTTCTTTATTAGAGAAACGTCTACAAAAATAAAAGTATCCTCCTTTACTGGAACTTTTCCTACCGCATAAAAGCAAGTCTAACAATGATTTATTGAAATCTTGTCGTTTTCTGAGCCGAATGACGAAAGGAATGGCAATACCAAGAGAAAAAAGCCAAAAGACAAAGGGAAGAAAGCATAAAAGGAAAGGGATGCAGAGGCGTAGGAGAAACTCAACCAAGGAACACTCGAACTAATCCAAGATCTTTATCAACATGGATACATAATCAAGGCTAAAGTTTAACCGCTAAACCAAACCATGCATGGTCTCGCCGAAATTTGACACAGATAGCTACTTTATGGGGATCATTGGTGAACATTGAATATGGGACAGCAATTCCAGATAATTTTGAGTGTGCTCATATTGAGATTGTTACGGATGAGTGGAAGAGGATTGATGAAACCATGATAATACTAGTTCAGGATCAACAGTTTCCAGTAAATGTTCATGAGGTTGAGTGGTGTTTACGTAATCAAAAGGTTGAGCTTTCCTCACAGTCTGATGAGAGTAATGAGGAATACATTAGAATCATTGATGAAAAGGAGTTCACTTCTCACGCGAATTCACAGAATGGAAATGCAAATTTGGATAACAGATTGATCGACAAATGTGATACAATGGGGGAACCGTCAGGTATCATGGTCGATACGGTCTCACCGGCCGTCGATGGTGTGGTCATGGAAGTAGAAGCTGAGCACAACAATGGTACAGGGCCGATAGGGGTAAGTAAGGGCAATCCCGTAATTAAAATGCATATGGAAGTTGTTGAATCGAAACAGGAGTTTGCTAACACACAAGTTGAGGCGGGTTCAAACTCTAGATTAATGGGGAATATAACAAATGATACTAAAACAAAATTGGATAAGGATATTGCTAAAGATGGGAAAGATATAGGGCGAGCTGAGTTGTTAGAATCCAAAATTCAATATGGCATTAAGAGAGGGCAGGGACGTCTACGTCGAAGGAGTGTTATTGTTCAAGAGAATTTAGTCGACGCAGAGAATCAAACAAAACGTGACAGCTTGTTGAGGGACACTGAGTCGACTAGTCGTTTGTGCAAGTTAGTCGGGATTTCAACTTTAGGACGGGAATAGGACATTATTAAAGATATTTCGCGAGTTATACTTGATCGTCAAAAGGCGAATTAACTGATACATATTGTATCGTGGAATGTTCGGGGGTTGGGGGGCTCGTCGAAACGAAGAGGAGTGCGCGATTGGTTAAGTAAGCAACGGTGTGATATGGCAATGCTTCAAGAGAGTAAATTAGAAGTTATTTTGGGGGAGGTGGTTAGTCGTCTATGGCCTATGGATAATTTTGGATATGAATTTTCTACATCTGTGGGCGCTAGTGGGGGTATTCTTGTGATGTGGGATTCAAGTTGTTTCAGATTTGAGTTGGCTGTGACTACATGATATTTTGTGTTAGTCAAGGGTTATTGGATTCATAGGGGTTTCGATTCTTGCGCTATTTCTGTTTATGCTCCGGGGAATGTGGTTGATTAGTTGGTGTTATGGGGTGAGATATTGAATGTGATGCGTGAATTTGATGGTCCTTGGTGTGTGGGAGGGGACTTCAATGTCGTTCGTGTAGCATCCGAAAGGTCGGGTTGTTCATCTTCACCTAATGGTATGGAGGATTTTGGTCGATCCTTCGATGATGCTGGCCTTCTGGATGTTCTGGTCACTAGAAAATTGTTTACGCGGTTTGGCGTCTGCAATCGTTGTAGCCGATTTGCTAGATTTCTAGTATCGACAGCTTGGATGGATAAGTTTACGCAATTATGCCAGGTAACTCTTCCTAGACTGATTTCTGATCATTGTCCTATAGTGTTAATGAATGATATTCAGGATTAGGGACCTAGACCATTTTGTTTTGTAAACATATGGGTGGATAGTCGTAAGAATGTGAGGAAAATTGAAGAAGAATGGCGGAGGTTGTCAATGAATGGGATTGGTCGAGGGTCCATCTTGAATAAGTTGTGTTCATTAAAAAATTTCTTGCGGCAATAGAACGCTAAGGCATTTGGCGATGTCAAAAAACAGATTATTAATGCTCAACTTAAGATTGACGGGGTGGATAGCGCAGTAATAGAAGGTGGGGCGGATGAGAATTTGTTGGGAGAGCGGAGGGTTTGGGTGCAGGCATTATGGACAGCTCTGCGGCAGAAAGAAAGGGATAAGAATACAGCTTATTTTCATCGAACGACGAAATTGCGAGCTTCTCGAAATTTCATATCTGGTCTGTGGGTGAATGGGAAGTGGGAATCGGATCCAAATCATGTATGAAATAATGTTGTGCTGGAATTTCACCGGCATTTCTCACATGAGGCACGTTTTTGTGATTGGAATATTGAGGCCAATTTTATGCAATTACAACCTAGTGATGTGGCTGCTTTGTTACGGCCTTTCACAATTGAGGAGGTAAAAAATGTAGTTTGGGGGTGTGACGGGTCGAAAGCTCATGGACCAGACGGCTTTAATTCCGAATTTTATCAGAAATGTTGGAATTTTGTTAAAGATAATGAGATGACATTTATGCAGTCTTTCTATAAGAAGAGAATGTTGCCGAGTGGTTCAAATTCAGCGTTTATTGTTCTCCTCCCATAGAGATTGGAGCCTGATGTTTTGGGGATTATCGGCTAATCATCTTACTCAACTCGATGTATAAAATTCTTGCTAAGACAATGGCTCAGAGACTCCAGGGGGCGTTGGATGTTCTTATCAGTGACACAGTCGGCGTTCATTAGGGGGCGACAGATAGCGGATGGGGTTTTTCTTGCTAACGAGATTATTCATTCGATGCGCAGTTCATCTTTTGATGGTTTTGTTTTGAAGTTGGATTTTGAAAAAGCATATGACTATGTTAGATGGGATTTTTTGGAATCTGTTACGTTACAGATGGGTTTTGGTTAGCAATGGTGCAGTTGGATGCGTGTTTGTTTAAGTTCATCTCAGTTGTCGGTTCTGTTGAATGGCAATCCTACGAAGGAATTTCCTATGTCTCGTGGTTTGTGACAGGGGGATCCACTGTCGCCACTTTTATTTGTAATCATGGCCGAAGCAGTACATTAGCTGTTGGAAAATGCAACTTCAGAAGGTATCTTTCGTGGCATTTTGATTGCGGATTTGTGTTGTGTTTCTCACTTACATTTTGCAGATGACACTGTGTTATTTTTTGAGGCGTCGGTTGAGGGTGCTGGTGTGGTGCGTGACTTATTAATAGCTTTTCAGGTTTGTTCGGGTCTAAAAATAATTTTCCAAAAGTCCACTTTGATCGCTTTTAGTGTTGATGATGGTGAGGTGGTGGATGCGGCATCTATGGTTTTGGGTTGTCAACAGGGCAAGCTTTTGATGATGTATTTGGGGCTGCCGTTGGGTGCAAATCCGCATCGAAAGGAGATGTGGGATCTGATAATTGTGAAGTTCAGAAAGAAATAGGGTGGGTGGAAGCGAACGTCGATGTCGTTTGCTGCGAGGGCAGTTTTGGTTAATTCCATGTTGTCATCGCTGCCAATATATTATATGGGATTATTCTTGGTTCTGAAAGGCGTTATTATGAAGATTGATCAAATTCGATGGGCTTTCTTGTAGGGCGTGGTGGCTTTGCATAGAAAATTGGGTCGGGTGTGTTGGAGTAAGGTTTATTGTCCTCAGAAGTTGGGTGGTGTAGGAATTGTTGACTTACGAGTTCGCAATCTTGCAATGTTGTCGAAATGGGCACGACAATATGCACAATGTCCGAATTCGTTGTGGCGAAAATTAATCGTTGCTAAATATGGGGAAGCAGTTCAATGGTGGCATTTCGACACATCCCGATTGCATTCTATGTCCGTTGTGTGGAAACAAATTGTGCAATCGGCATCATCAGTGTAAGTTGGGACGTCTATGGATTTGTCTAGTTTTCTTTGGAAGGTGGGGGCTGGTGTAAAGGTTATGTTTTGGTGAGATTCCTGGTGTGTTGAAGAGCCATTGAGAGATATTTTCCCTCGCTAGTTCTCGTTGGCGAATAACAAGTTGTCGTTAGTATGTGACTATTCTTTGGATGGTAGTTTCGATCATGGATGTTGGTGTTCCTTTTTTCATCGGGAGTTGCAAATCTTCGAGGCTCAAAGTTTGGGTGAATTAGTGCAATTAGTGTGTCTGATTGTTTTGCAACCGCGGTTGCCAGATACTCTAATTTGGAAACCGGATGCGAGGGGTAATTTCTCAGTGCAAAGGCTTTCCCAGCTTTTGTTGGCTGATCGGCTAGGTGATGGGGATTTGAGAGTGAGATTTGTGTGGAAAGTCCTGGTTCCGCCAAAGGTACAGACCTTTCTTTGCTTCCTTTGGTTAGAGAGATTACCTACAGGGAGTCTTTTCCGAGATCGAGGGGTGTACGTTTTGGATTCTCAAGATTGTTGTGTGTGGTGTGGAGAGTCACCGAATGAGGTGAATCATTTACTGTTTGCCTGTCTAAGGATTCATGTGTTGTGGGAAGCATTGTTGTCTTGCTGGGGAATTTGTCTCCCTTTACCACGCTTGCTATCGAAATTTCTTAGTCCGGATTGTCATTGTTCATTTGTGGGTTTGTTGCGACATTGGTGGGTGGCGTGTGTGGCATCGGTCTTATGGTCTATTTGGTTGGTGCGAAATGAGACTGTGTTTAATAATAAACGCATGGCGTTCGATGAGGTGGTTTTTCTTATTAAACTTCGATCATTTCATTGGGTGGAAACATTGTCCGATGATGTATGTTGTTATGAATCGCAATGGTGGGAATGTTGGCGGTGGTGTATTTCAGTGGTTGGTCCTATTTGTGTTAAGCGAGTTGTATCATGGACACCACCTCCTATTGGGGATCTCAAATTGAATACTGATGGCTCGATATGAGGTAAGCCGGTCCCAGCTAGATTCTGTGGGATATTGCGAGATGCAGAGGGGATTGTTCTAACAGCTTTCTCCGGTCTGTTAGGGCTAATGGAATCAAATGAGGCTGAGTTGCGAGCTGTGGAATGTGCGTTGTCTCTGTTTGTTCAATCTCGTTGGTGCGAGGGGATGAATTTGAATGTTGAGTTTGATTCAATTGTAGTTTTGAGCTTGGTTATGCATAAAGGGCGACGACCGTGGAAATATTGGGATCTTTTGGTTTTGATCGACGCGCATGTTGAGGGGTTACAATGTGTTTATTTTTTGCATGTCATCCGTGAAGGGAACGGTTTGGTGGATGCACTTGCAAAGGAAGGCATGGCGCGTTCTAGTTTGTTTGCTGACGGTTGGTGATGTTTGTTCTATGTGTATTGCTGGATGCGATCAGGGGGCATCTCGATGATGGGCAGTGTGACGGTTGGTGCTATGCTGGACTGGTGCCTACTTTCGTTAGTGTGGGGGGCTGGGGAATCAGTTGGCAGCTGGGGCTGCTGGTGGGCATGCTATAATTGTTATGAGGTTCTCACCGCTGCTGGGTGTGCTCGTAATGTGGGGTGGTATGAGGTACCTTGATTTATGGTTTTGGGGTGTGTTTGTTTGGAGTTTCGGTGTCTTTTCGTTGGTTCTTTTATTATATTCGCATGGGTACTCTTTTCCTCCGTTAGGTGTAGGGAGGTTTTTAACGAGGCCTGTGCGGATATTAACTTTTATGATTCGTTTAATAAAATCATACGAGTTTGCTGATAAAAAAAGATTAGGATCCTTGTGAAAGATCAAAGGAAGAAGAATGGGGAAACCAAAGATAGAGTTTCTTACATTTACTACAACTAGTATAACAAGAACATTAGCAAAAGATATATTACTTCATTATGTCATAATGATTAGGAATTTGACATACCTGTGTGACTTAAGTTTACATTTTGTGTATCAAATAATTTTCTTTATTTTATACGGGTAAAGTTAGACCGACATTCGTTAATTATGGAGAAATTGAGCATGAAAACTGAAAATGGATGATAAAAAAGATGAAAATTGTGTGTTCCTGAAACTTGTTTTAGGGGGAGTGTGTAATTGGCTGTGAAAAGCCAAAGTAGTTCATGAAAACTAAAAAGAACTTGAAGTTTTTTACAAATACATTGAATCGGGTTTACAAGTGCTGGAAAACGAGATTTGTAGATTTACAATAATTCGATATCAACAAAAAACCAAACATTTTTTTATCCTTAAACCATGAAACCTACATTTTCCCCCATGCAAAAGACATTGACACTTCAATCCTGGAAATTGTTTTTAATACTAAAGTTACGTCTCCTCTTCTGCTCGCCCTTTATTAGTTTTCGCTCCTTACGAAAGAAAAAAAAGAAAAGCCCTTGGAATCATAGCCATAAAGACTGTGCTACCATGGACAACAATTTGGGTCCTGATTTCATGGCACAATTCAAACAATGGGGGTCCATTTAAACAAGTACTTGCTCAACAACCGCAGGTTCAAGGACCCGATTTTCTTGACTATGTTCCTAATGCTTTCATGCTCTTTGCTAAGCTACGTAGCCATAGAATTATTCAAGGCGAATCTCATGAAAACCAATGGCTCCACCAGACTGTTCCTCAAAATGGTAATGACCCGAAGATGAAATTGAAGAAATTGGAACAGATTTAAGAATTAGAATAAAGGATAATAGAGGAGAAGAATATTTTGGAGAATTTCATTGATAATCATGCATAAGAATATCATCTATAGTACATTTCCAAAAATATAACATGTACTAACTACTAAATTCTTGACAAGTGTCCACGGGGCATTGAGCCTATGACATCCTCTTTGGGCCCATCTGTCGAACGACGTTCCTTAATTATAACAACATCCTCAGTCACATGCTTTTTTGTCTATAACTTGAGCTTTCTGACAAATTTCCCCAATTCCATTTGCAATCCCTAGCTTTTCTCCTTTTCCTTCACCATTAATTTTAATCCCTAATTTCATTTGTTCCCCAGTCATGACATTACCCATAGCTTTAACAGTGTCTTGTCCCCAAGGATCAAAATATGAAATCCTCCCAAGTATCATCTTATGGTTCGAGACTCGAGCAATGCATGAGTAGCTAGGCTACTGCTTGGTTATGGTGTTTAATCATTCTCTTGTACAAGACCCTAGCGGAAAACATCTTTATCTGTCCATCCTCTTCAATCTCTGGTGGATAAATCGAGGTATTAATCTTGTTGCCAATTTTTTTTAAGAAGGCTCACATGAAAAACTTGATGAATGCGAGAGGACCCAAACTTTGGGTTAGTAAATCAGATCCTTGATTTGAGTGAGAGGTTTTAATTCTAAGGAATAAAATTAAATGAATTAGATGACTGGGGGTTTAACTTATGGAAATTAAGGATCTTGTGGATAATTGATTAAAGAGAGAGGACCTATGATGTGATTTACCTATTTTCTTTTGGAATACAATTATTTGAATAAAACAATGTAGAAAAGGGGAAATTGGATTTTTCATCTCCCCCTCTCTCTTTCTTTTCTTCTTTTTTCTTCCTCTATCATGCATTTCTCTTCTTTTTCCCCCAAAACCTTCCATCACCGATTTCCACCACACTCGGTCGCCGTGAATGACACTGCCTTACTATTGTCTTCAGCGGGCCGAGATGAGTCAGCTGGTGGTAGTGGCATCGTCGTTGGAGCCTCCATGGTAGGGTGAGGAGGAGAAAGTTTCGGTATTGCTAGAAAGGGGTGTTCGACCAACTACCACCAGGAAATAGGGCCATCGTTGAACTCCCCATCGTTAGAGAAGTTGATTTAAAGCTTCTTGTCCTTGTCTAACCATCGGAAGGTGCCATACGCTCCGCACGCACCGTCGCCTATGCGTGGACATGCTTGCCAGATGAACATAGCCTGTAACCCCCTTGACCTGGCCTAGTCGCTAGACCTGAACCACGGGGGTCACATTAGGTTTGCTGGAATAAACCTGAACTGAACAGCTAGATTTAGGTCCATTATTTCAAAACATTTAATAAAATCATTAACCCTTTTAGAAACCCAAATCTAAATTTTATCCACCGATATTCCAATTAAAATACCTATTTTCCCGAAACCTACTTAACTAACCAATTCAGTTTGACTGGTTTGAACCCTATCCAATCGAACCTATAATTACTTCTAAGCCAATTTTTGGGGCGTTACAACTCTTCCACTCTTAATAAATTTCATCCCTAAAATATACCTGATGGAAAGAGATAAGGAAATTGCTTCCGCATATCTTTCTTTGTCTCCCATGTGGCTTCCTCAATCCCTCGGTGTCGCCACAAAATCTTGACCAACTCTATGTTCTTACCATGAACAACCTTCGTACTAGAATCCACACCTTCACTGGCTCTTCTTCATAAGACAAATCCAGACATAACTCTATATCCTCAGCCGGCACAATATGCGACAGATCCAATCTATACTTTCGAAGCATTGACACATGGAAAACATCATGTATCTTCCCAAGCTCAACCGGAACTTCAATCTATACGCTACAGGACCAATGCGCTCAAGCACCTCATACGGTCCAATGAACCTAGGACTTAACTTACCATTTCATCCAAACCTCATCAACCTTTTTCCACGGTGATACCTTCAAAAACACTTTGTCTCCGACCTCATACTCAATATCTTTTCAATTCAAATCTGCGTTGAACTTATGTCAATCTGAAGTCGCCTTCAATCAATCACTAATGACCTTCACCTTATCATTTGTGTCCTTAAGCAAATTAGGAGATGTAACGTGCTTTTCGCCCAATTCGGCCCAACATAGTGGTGTCCGACACTTACGCCCATAAAGAGCTTCATTGTTAGCCATTTGTATACTCTACTAATAATTGTTATTATAAGCAAACTCCACTAAAGTCAACTATGTAATACCCCAATATTTGTTTAGTGACTAAAACGTAAAGAATTAAAAATAGGTAGTTTTACTATAGTGACTAAAATGCAAACTTTTAATGTTTGGTAGCTAAAGTGAAAAGTTGGGAAAACTTTAGGGATGAAAATGAAAATTTTCCAATTATTATATGATATTCCATAAATGAATAATTTAATCCAGGATAAGAATTTTGGTGGGAATCAAATTTTTGGTACGAGATTTGTATGAATAGCTATAAGAAGAATAAGTTTCGGTATTGAATTCGGAGGACTGATTAATCTCGAAACTATACGAACATTTGATAGAAGTCCTAAGAAGACCCGAGAAACATGACATCGTAGTTTGGAATATTTTTAATTAATTTAGATTCAATTCTATCCAGTGTTTTGTATAGTTGATGGAATGACATTTTTTAAGATATGTTAGCAAAATAGTCATTTCAACTATACTTTATTATTAATAATGATAATGGAAGATGATAAGGCATAAGTGGTGGCTTGTGATTGGTTACAATTCAATAGTAAAGTGGTCATTTGACTATTAAGGGATTTTTTTATATATTGGATATTTGCAAACATTTGTCATAAAATTAAAGAAAGAAAAAAGTTTGAGAAACTTCATCATCTTTTTCCTCCTTGTCGTGAGCTTCCACAACTAGGTAAGAAAGTTTTGTTTTAAATTTTCAAGCTTATTTTGTTGGTTTTTGGAGTTAGAACATGAAATAGGAAATTGATCTCCATTAAATTCTCTTACATTTCGTACCATTTTTACATGCTTTCATGGAATTCTAAGTTGAAGTTGGTGATTAGGGTTTATGAAGGACATGAAGAAATTTCATGTTTTATGGTTCAAATATGTGAGAAATGTTGTTGTGGTGTTGTTTCTATGCTTAAAGAGATGAAAATCCTAAGATTCGAGGTATATTGACTATTCGGCTAAGATGGAAAAATTAGGGGAAATTTGTAAAAATTATTTTGATGGTGGAAAATGATTAGAATGATGTTTTTCATGCTTATTTGAAGTGAAAATGTTGAATTCTTGGATGAAGGACCATTTGGTCAATTATGGAAATTTAGGGGCTGAAGTGCAAAAATTTATTTTGAAGTTGGTCATGAAGGATTAAGTATTCAACATGCTTTAAAATGTTGTTTGAAGCAAAAATCCCATGTTGGAATATTGAGGACCAATTTGGCAATTATAGAAAATAATATTGGAAATGGGATTGAATTGTGAAAATTCAAAAGTTGGGTTATTGATTCTAAGTGAAAGTGTAACACACCGAAATCTAGCTTAGTCGAAAATGTGTTCCGACGATCGGAAACCCTACATCGAAAAGATCTAAATATTGTATTGACTTTGATCGCAAGGTCAATTGCACTAATATTGGAATCCAATTGAATCAAATTATTGATTATGGACCATATTGAAATTATCGAAAATCATTTAGTGACGAGATTATAGAAATCAAAAGTTTAGGCGTACAAGTATAGAGAATTGAGATTTGAGGGACTAACCTTGCGATTAGCCCCTCCTTAATTATAATACCACATACGTGGGTGATCAGGAAGGAATTCCTTCAAACGAAAGAAAGCTTTGTTATTACAAAGCAATTAAAAGAAAAAGGTCATAGCTAATCTAGGCTTACCCGAGAACGACCTAAGCTACCACCTCTCCTTCATCATCTTCTTCCAAGCAAGCACCTCCATTGTTGAGGTTGGAGAAGCTTGAGTTTTTTTTGATTTATCGATATCGAATCATTGCTATCTATCAGGTAAGCTATAACCCTCAAATAATCGTTGAATCCATGGATAAATCAAGCTTAATCTTAAGCTAAGGTTTTTATTATCCATGAAATTTGATAGCTAATACCTATTTTAAGCTTCGATATTAATATTGATATCGTTATATTGATTTTGATATCGTATTATCGATTCTAATAAATTCCCCTAATGTTTACCTAGCTCAAGAAGTGGAGAAAGATCATCCACCGTCACAGACGGAAGCTAGGAACAAGGTAATTTCTATCCAAGAGCCGTAGGAGCATCGAATTATTGAGGTGAGTGTAGTTAGAGTATCGGGATTAGGCTTGGTGCCTTTCCCGACCTCATTGTCATTTGATTATATTATGGATAACATTTTTTTCAAGGAATATTATAATGAATCACTTATTGGATTCCACAAACATTGGACATAGAGCATAGTTATTGCCATTAATATCGTCATTGTCGTTAACCATTGATATCGAAATAGATGTTTTCATCAAAACATTGAATATGAAACATCGATCATTATCATTTCCATTGCTATAGTTATTGTTATCGAAACATTGTTATTGAAACCTTGATCAATGCTATTGTCATTGAAATCATTGGACATTGCTATTGTCATTGGTATTGCGATTGAACATTAACATTGATTTATTGCTTATTGATAAGAACACTGAATGTTGCTAATGTTACCGAACATGGATAATTGATATTGTCACCGGACCTTGGATTTGAAAGGACTTTGGATCAATTGGCATGCCATAGAATTCATGAGCTCAGTTTATGGGTGGACTACGATCTTAGGCTACGACCTATATTGATTTGGCAAGGCAGAGGGATGTATTATGTTCTTTGTCATATTGGCGAGATGGAGGGACTAGACCATTCATTGTTTTGACGAGGCATAGGAATTCGCGTATCCACTATTCCGAATTGATCCAAGGGTTAATATTGCAATATGGACTTATTACTATTGAACATGATCATTGCATTGCTACTATTGATTCATTGCATTGTTATTGTTAAGATATGTTTGAAATGCATTTCATTGGTAAAGTGATTACTTGTGACTACCTTACTAGGCAAAGTATGCCGAATGCATTTCATTCCATACATTTTAGGTTAAGGATTTCACTGCTGGAGATCGGAGAATCAGCATTATTGACAAGTCACTACAAGCCTCAAGTAACGTGTTTTGCCTTTATGAACTCTAAGGATGGTGACAAAGTAGTTGAACTTGTCACTTGTGACTCTTTTGATATGTGTGTATTATGCATGGCATGTAAAAGTGTCTAAGGCTCTAAATGGCTTTTTGGTATAGCTTAAAAATGCTTAAATATGCATATTCGGCTCTAAAAGGTGATAACCTAGTAAACGGATTCAGATAGCCCTAAAATTTGACATGCTGATGGATTATAGCTTAATAGACTTTCTGGTAAAATTTCATTGCATTTGGACATCGTTCAATATGTTAATTCGATTAAAAACCAGATAAAATTTGGCATTACAGTGCAGGCCGTACCGATATGGGTCCATCTGTTTCGGTACGGTAGTGCATATTTGGCCATTCAAAGTGTAGGCTAACCCAGGCATATCGATATGGCTTCAAGGCATATCGGTACAACTTTGTGCAATGAGGTCTGGACAATTAATGGCGTCGTACGAGTACAAGGTGTATCGAAACAAGTCTTGGTCAAAGTCAATGTTAGTCAACCCGTATCGACACTGGTCAAGCTGTATCGATACGAGTTCTTGAGTTACTAGAATTGGGCTATCATCCTTGCATGTCGTATCGTTACGGTCCTCGACCTATTGAAACGAAGTTGGATAGTTTCATCTGGAGTTTAACTCTATGCATACCCGTACCGATCGACATCATGGCATTTCGGTACGGTGTCCGTTAAATCGGTTAGGGGCTGCTGAACACAATTTTGCATTGTTTTACAAAATGGTCACTAAATCTTGGCAAGTCTAATTGGATCAGTAAATAACATCAGATTAATATGAAAATTTATGGACTCACTGTTATTGTATTGAATTTCATTATGGTGCAGTTAATTGCACTAAAGAACCTCTAAATTACCAGATTTATAGTTTAGTCCCTAAAACTCGTAGTAATTAAGAATCAACCCTAATTGCTTAATTATTGTTTTCTATTGGATAAATTGGGCTAATGTTCTTGTTTAATAAGGTTCAAAAAGCATTACATAGACTAAGTGACAATCATTGATTGAAAATTATAGCACCGAATCACCGTATCGCTCACCGGTAATACGCTCTGACATAGTTTCCGACCAGGCCGGGAATGGGGTGTTACATTTGTGATACCAGAGCTAGAGTTTAGTCGATTATAGGACTAAAAAAATCTTATTGTATTGTTATTATGTTACTTTGCCACCTAGGAGTTGTATATTGTGTATATTGTGACTTGTCAACTAATCCAATCTCTTTATGTTATTGATATGTTTGGGACTAACGATACCTATATAAACGATGCCTTTATGTTAGTAATGGGGGAGACCCTCCAAACCCAGCTAATCCCCACCCCAGAATGTCGAGCCGATATTGCCTGATACATAGGCTAAATGCTACCAGAATATGGCTGATATGTTTATGCAATTTATGACATCTATGAAAGCTGAGACGATAGTGCAACCTACCCCACCAGTTGTCCAATATGCCCGAGACCCTATTGACAAGCTGCATCACTCCGGGCATACACTTTCATTGGTCATGATGACGATAATCTTGAGATCATCAAGTACTGGTTGGACAACACATTGAGAATTCTAATCAAGCGATTGTAGTGTTCTGATGAACACAAGCTAGAGTGCGTCATTGCATTGCTAGCTGACAAAGCACTCTAGTGGTGGGAGACCATTATCCTTACCATTCCTGAGGAAACTGTCACTTGGGAGTTATCCCTTCAAGAATTTCGAAAGAAGTATGTTAGTGAGTACTACCTAGTGGAGAGACGCAACATCTTTCTCCACCTCAAGCAAGGTGGGCGACCAGTCGAGCAATACATCCATGATTTCTGCAAGTATTCCCAATATGGTGCTAAATACATCAAGGAGGAAGAGAAGTGTCCCATGTTTATTTCCAGGCTTAGTGATGAATGTCACCCTGTGTTCACTGCATTGAGCATCACTACTTTCCAAGACTTGGTGAACCGAGTCAAAGCCACCGAAGCATCGTTGAAAGCCCAAAGGACCAATGGGTCAGGCAAATCAAAGAAGTTGGTTAGAGATAATTCTCAACCTCCTGGATGGAACATGAAGGGGAAGTATTAAGGCACTAAGCAACATGTCTATCCGCAGCCATCTCATTCTGGGAACATCGAGAAGCCTCGAACTATGACACATTCTTTTTCCAAGCCAGCCTCGGTTGAGAGCACTATAGGCTCTAATAGAGGTTCACAACACCCTGTTTGTAACTATTATCAGAACAAGCATCCAGTAGGCCCATGTCGTAAACAGACTGAAGCTTGTTTCTTTTGTGACGAACAAGGGCACTTTATCCGCGATTGTCCATTGAATGAAACCAAGCCTTTTGTTACACTAGCTAATTTTTCAACCCCTACTCAGTCCTTTTGAGGCAAGAGGTCAAGGAAAGGTTCATCAGGAGTTGTGGGAAGACCTAGCAGCTCTAGAAAGGCACCGAGCAAGCAGGAATGCAAGGCCCCTGTGCAGATGTATCATGTGAGGACAGGAAAAAAAGGGATGAACCTGATGTCATTGCAGGTACCATTGAGTTGTATTCCTATCCTTTATATGCATTGATTGATCCTAGTTCTACCCACTCTTTTTAAGCACCGTGTTGTTTAGAAGACATAGATTATCGTCTGAACCTATAGCACTGAAGATTTCTGTAACTAATCATTTGGGTGATTGTGTCACCATAACTCTTATAGGCAATAATTGTCCCTTAGTAATTTAAGGGATTCCTTTTGTGGCCAATCTATTGGCCATACTGATCCATGAGTTTAACGTTATACTGGGTATAAATTGGCTTAGTGAGCATCAAGCGTGGGTAGATTGTGGCAAGAGGAAGTTGTATCTTCGAGGTCTTGGAAAGGAGAGATTGTGCTAATGAGTTCAAAAAACCCTTCATTGCAAGCTTTGACATTGAAAGGCAAGGATAAACTCTGTTTTGTGGAGGTTGACACCATATACGAGTTTCTTGATGAACTTCTAGGATTGCCCCCAACCCGTGAAGTCAAATTTGGTATCGAAGTACAACCTGGTACTGCCTCAGTTTCTATTGCACCTTACCACATGAAAGCCATTGAGCTCAAGGAGCTAAAGGCTCAAATTCAAGACCTTTTGAGTAAAGGTTTCATTCGATCAAGTTCCTCTCCTTGGGGAGCACCAATTCTCTTTGTTAAGAAGGATGGTTCTATGAGATTGTGTATTGACTACCGACAGGTTAACAAGGTGACCACCAAGAATAAGTATCCTTTGCTAAGGATAGATGACCTATTCGATCAACTTAAGGATGTCTCTATGTTTTCCAAGATCGATTTAAGATCTGGGTATTATCATGTGAGAGTCAAAGAATGTGATGTACCCAAGATAGCTTTTCGAATAAGATACAGACACTACAAATTCTTGGTGATGTCTTTCAGGCTAACCAATGCACCGATAGCTTTCATTGACCTAATGAATCAGGTTTTCAAGCCCTACCTTGACAAATTCGTAGTGGCATTCATTAACGACATCCTGATTTATTCTAAGAACCCTACCGAGCATCGAGATCACCTTCGTATTGTGCTTCAAACTCTTCTAGAAAAGCAATTATATGCCAAGTTCTCTAAGTGTGAGTTTTGGCTTACCGAAGTTGCCTTCCTTGGGCACCTTGTACCGGCTTCAGGGATCTAGGTAGACTTGAAGAAAATCCAGGCTATTATTGATTGGCATCCGCCAAAGAACATTAGTGAAGTTAGAAGTTTCCTTGGTCTTGCTGGTTATTGTAGAAGATTCATCAAAGGATTTTCTATGTTAGCAGCCCCATTGACTAAGTTGCAAAGAAAAGAATCTCTGTTTGTTTGGACCAAGGAACAACAAAGAAGCATCGACCAATTGAAACAAGTTTTGACTCATGCATCGATCCTAACCCAACTTGAGTTTAGAAAGGACTACACTGTCTATAGTGATGCTTCGTATCTTGGGTTGGGATGTGTGTTAATGCAAGAAGGTAAAGTCATTACTTATGCTTCTAGACAACTAAAGCCAGATGAGATGAATTACCCCACCCATGACCTAGAATTGGCTACAATTGTCTTTGCATTGAAAATTCGAGACACTATCTCTACGGAGAGAAATGCTACCTTTTCACCGATCATAAGAGTCTCAAATACCTCTTGACCTAAAAGAGGTTGAATCTTTGGTAACGGAGATGGATGAAACTCCTCAAGGACTATAATCTTGTTATTGATTACCACCTAGGCATGGCCAATGTTGTAGCTGATGCACTCAGCCACAAACCTCTACGTGGCAAGTATCGTTATTGATCATTGAATCCAATATATTGATTAGTATATCGACTTATTGTAAAGTCCTTGTATTGCAGCCCCTCGAGCTATCAATGCTTACTTTCGTCTTCGGAAGCATCATTGTCTCGTAGCTGAACTCCAAGTTTAGTCTACCATCGTATTGAGAATTCAAGCATTGCAAAAACAAGATCCTAGACTTCAAGTTATCATTTCCAAGCTACAAGACAACCCCAACTTCAAAATCAATTTTGAAGGACTTTTATGTTTTTGTCATTGGGTCTGTGTACCCAATGATGAATCTCTTCGTATCGATATTCTTAAGGAAGGTCATTCGAGCTCTTTCTCTATCCACCTGGGGTTAGTAAAGATGTACAAGGACATCTAGGAACTATATTAGTGGTCGGGCATAAAGAAAGCCATAACTGACTTCCTGCCTAAATGTCTCACGTGCCAACGTATCAAGGCTGAGCATCATGTTCCACCAGCTTATTGCAACCCGTTGATATGTCGCAATGGAAGTGGGAGAAGAACACTATGGATTTTGTTAGTGGTCTACCTTTAACTCCCACTAAACATGATGCCATTTGGGTCATTGTAGACCATCTCACCAAGTCAGCCCATCTCTTACTAGTTCAGATAGATTATGGTCTTCCTAAGCTATATGACTTGTACATTAAGGAAGTTATACAACTACACAGAGTGCCCCAGTCTATCATTTATGATCGTGATCCATTATTTGCATATCGGTTCTGGAAGTCATTGCAAGGAGCTCTGGCACCAGAGTCAATCTTAGTACTACTTTCCACCCTCAGTCTGATGGTCAGTTAGAAAGGGTAATCCAAATCTTGGAAGATATACATCAAGCATGCATCATTGATTTTGGAAGCCCTTAGGAGAGATCCTTACCTCTTATTGAGTTTACCTACAACAACTGTTATCAAGCTTCCATTAAGATGGCACCGTATGAAGCATTGTATGGCAGATGATGCAGAACTCCATTATGTTGGTCTGAACTTGGTGAAGGCAAGGTGTTGGGCCTTAACATACTTCGAGAATCTGAGGAATGAGCTAGCACAATCCATGATCGCCTAAAAGCTGCCCTTGACTGACAGAAGGCTTATGCCGATCTTAAGTGAAGGGATATGCAGTATAAAGTTGGTGAGAAAGCTTTTCTTAAAGTCTCACTCTAGAAGAAAGTTATGAGGTTTGGTAAAAAGGGGAAGTTGAGTCCCTGACTCATCGGACCTTTCGGGGTTATTGAGAAAGTTGGCCCTGTGGCTTATCGCTTATTGCTGCCCCTAGAACATAATAAGATCCATGACGTGTTTCATGTTTCAATGCTTCGAAAGTATCGTTCTGACTCTTTGCATATCATTGAAGCTGAATCTGTAGAAATTCAAGAAAAATTGTCCTATGAGGAAGAGCCAATTCAAATTCCTACAAAGGAAGTTAAGAGACTTCATAACAAGACTATCCCCTTAGTTTAAATGCTCTAGAGGAGCCATTTTGTGGAAGAAGCAACCTGGGAACCAGAGGAGTTTATGAAAAAACAATATCCTCATCTCTTCGATTCAGGTAAAATTCGAGGACAAATTTTCCTTAAAGGGGGATAGTTGTAACACCCTAAATTCCAGCTTAGTCAGAAATGGGTTCCGGCAATCAAAAACCCTACATCGGAAAGGTCTAAATATTGTATTGACTTTGACCGCAAGGTCAATTGTACTGACACTGAAATCTAATTGAATCAAATTATTGATTATGGACCTTATTGAAATTATCGAAAATCTTTTAGTGACGAAATTATAGAAATCAAAAGTTTGGGGGTACAAGTATAGAAAATTGAGAGTTGAGGGACTAACCTTGCGATTAGCCCTCCTCAATTATAATCCCACATGCGTGGGTGATCAGTAAGCAATTCCTTCAAATGAAGGAAAGCTTTGTTATTACAAAGCAATTAAAAGAAAAGGGTGATAGCTAATCTAGGCTTACCCGAGAAAGACCTAAGCTAACACCTCTCATTCATCATCTTCTTCCAAGCAAGCACCTCCATTGTTGAGGTTGGAGAAGCTTGAGTTTTCTTTGATTTATCGATATCGAATCATTGCTATCGATCGGGTAAGCTATAATCCCCAAACAATCATTGAATCCATTGATAAATCAAGCTTAATCTTAAGCGAGAGTTTTGGTTATCCATAAAATTTGATAGCTAATAGCTATTTTAAGCTTCGATATTAAATTTGATATCGTTATATTGATTTTGATATCGTATTATCAATTCTAATAATGTCCCTTATTGTTTACCTAGCTCAAGAAGTGGAGAAAGAACATCCACCATCACTGATGAAGGCTACGAACAAGGGAATTGCTATCCGAGAGCTGTAGAAGCATTAGATTATTGAGATGAGTGTAGTCAGAGTCCTTAGATTAAGCTAGGTGCCTTTCCTGACCTCATCGTTATGGATTATAGAATGGCTAACATTTTCATCAAGGAATACTGCATTGAATCACTTTGTCGATTCCATTGGTAAGATAAGGTAAGTTATTGCATTGAATATCAATAATTGATATTGCTATAGTCATTGCTATCGAGCATCTTTACCAATTTCGCCATTGTTATTGTCATTGAAATATGAAAGCATTGAACATTGGACGTAGAGCATGGTTATTTCCATTTTCATTGTCATTGAACATTAATATCGATATAGCCATTGTCATGGAAACATTGAATATGGAGCATCGATCATTATCACTGTCATTGTTATAGTTATAGTTATCGAAACATTGTAAGTGAAACCTTGATCATTTCTAGTGTCATTGAAATCATTGGACATTGTTATTGCCATTGGTATTGCTATTGAATATTGATATTGATTCATTGCTTATTGATAAGAACATTGAATATTGCCAGTGTTACCGAACACCGATCATTGATATTGTCATCGGACCTTGGATTCGAAAGGACTTCGGATGTAATTGGCATGCCATAGAATTAATGAGCTCAGTGTACGTGTGGACTACGGTGCTTTGGCTATGGCCTATATTGATTTGGCGAGGCGGAGGGATGTATTGTGTTATTGGTCATATTGGTGAGGCGGAGGGACTAAAACATTCATTGTTTTGGCGAGGCGTACAAATTCGTGTATCCACTATTCCGAATTGATCCAAGGGTTAATATTGAAATATGGATTTACTGCTATTGAACATGATCATTACATTGCCACTATTGATTCATTGCATTGTTATTGTTAAGATATGTTTTGAAATGCATTTCATTGACAAAGTGTTTACTTATGACTACCTCACTAGGCAATGTATGCCTAATGCATTTCAATCCATACATTTTAGGTTAAGGATTTAACCATTGGAGATCAGAGAATCGACGTTGTTGACAAGTCGCTACAAGCCTCAAGTAACGTGTTTTGCCTTTATGAACTCCTAGGATGGTGGCAAAGTAGTTGAACTAGTCACTTGTGACTCCTTTTATATGTGTGTGTTATGCACGGCATGTAAAAGTGTCTAAGGCTCTAAATGGCTTTTTGGTGTAGCTTAAAAATGGCTAAATATGCATATTCGGCTCTAAAAGGTGAAAAACTAGTAAACGGATTCGGATAGCCGTAAAATTTGACATGTTGGTGGAGTATAGCTTAATATACTTGCTGGTAAAATTTCATTGTATTTGGACATTGTTTAACAGGTTAATTCAATTAAAAAGTAGATAAAATTAGCATTACAATGCAGGCCATATTGATACGGGTCCACTCGTTTCGGTTCGATCGTGCATATTTGGCCATTCAAAGTGTAGGCTAGCCGAGGCGTATCGATACGGCTTCAAGACGTTTCGGTACAACTTTGGGCAGTGTGGTCTTGAGAATTAATGACATTGGTACGAGTACATGGTGTATCGAAATGATATTTGGTCAAAGTCAATGTTAGTCAACCCATATCGACACCAGTCAAGTTGTATCGATATGAGTTCTTGAGTTGCTAGGAATTGGGCTATCATCCTTGCATGCCGTATCGATACGGTCCTCGACCATATCAAAACTTTGGAAAGTTTCATCTGGAGTTTAACTCCATGCATGCCCGTACGAATATGACATCATGGTGTTCCGGTACGATGTCTGTTAAATCGGTTAGGGGCTGTTGAACACAGCTTTGCATTGTTTACAAAACGGTCACTGAATCTTGTCAAGTCTAATTGGATGGGTAAATAACATCAGATTAATATGGAAATTTATGGACTCATTGTTATTGTATTGAATTTCATTATGGTGCAGTTAATTGCACTAAAGAGCCTCTAAATTACCAGATTTACAGTTAAGTCCCTAAAACTAGTAGTAATTAAGAATCAGCCCTAGTTGCTTAATTATTGTTTCCTATTGGATAAATTGGGCTAATGTTCTTGTTTAATAAGGTTCAAAAAGCATTACATAGACTAAGTGACAATCATTGACTGAAAATTATCGCATCGAATCACCTTATCGCTCAATGATAGCAGGCTCTAACCTGGTTTTCGACCAGGCCGGGAAGGGGGTGTTACAGAAAAAATTGGGAATTTTAATGTGTTTATGAAGTTGAGAGTTATATTGAATGATAGAAAGCAATGATATGTCATTAGTTCTTTAAAAAGAAATTTTTATGAATATTCTCCTTATAATGTACTTAATGTATTGGTAACCTAACATATACATTTGATTGTATGTATTATGTAATGGGTGGATATAAAGCAACCGAGCAAGCATGGGATCAAAACAAGTCGAAGGATAAAGACTAAATTCGAGAGTAGAACTCACATTTTGGTGCTAGTAATTAAAGAGGCAAATAAGGTGAGTGCTTTTATATGTTCTGAAATGTATTTTGCTAGACTTTTAAGAAGTTGACCTACTTGATTTTAATAAACTGATTACATGGTTTTCGTATAATCTATATGATACTTTACAGGAAAAAGTAAAAAGGTTAGCACATTATGGGTATCAACTGTCCTATTTGTTTTTTTATGGTAATTTTATTATTATTTATTAATGACATGTTTCCGAATGATTTATGTCATAATAGAGTATGAACAACTCTATTATTTTGTTTTACCGATAATAATTTATGTCATTTTCATAATGATATTTTGCAAGTATAATGATATTGTACTGCCCAAGTATTTCATAAAGAGTTACAATATAGTGGCATGCCATAGAATCTAGCAGTTGTGCCGACACTTTTATGTGTCTAGAATTCTGGGAGCTTAACGGTCTTCATGGCCTAGTAGTCTGGGACTACCAGCAATTAGGTGCTTAGTACTCTGTGAGTACCATGGGTTCATTATCGTTATTTTCAGTATCCATTGGGTACTTAGTAGTCAGGGACTACAAGATTCGCATACTTAGTTCCCTTTTTACACATATCTTGTGCTATTCATAAAATGAATTATATGATGTTTACCATTAATTACTTATATTGTATATAATGGTTTTGAATTATAAAAATTCGGCAATAATTGCCTAACCATGTTTTCATTAATTTAATTATTTACTTTATGATTACATATAATGGCTCACTAAGTTTATACTTAGCGTGTGTTTTGCCTGTGCGCACGTAGGTTGGTACGGTATTGGTTTTAAGAACTAGTATTTTGCATCAGCTTGTGGACGAGGACATACTTCATGTTATCATAGTAATATTTTGACATCCTATTTGATGCTTTTGATTAGTAACATGTATAATGTTAATCCCACATATCTTGTGTGAATCGAACTTTAATCATCTTAAGGTTTGCAATATTTGTAACTTTGGCAACCTTATTTTTTAGGAGAATGGTTTTGACGTTTTGGGAAACTTTATAAAATCATGGAGTCGCCACCAATCTTTTTGAAGAAAGTGTGATTGGATCACTTTTAAAACAAGGGTTATTTTAATAAAACATTTTATTTATTAAAACAATAATTTTTGGTCTACGAAAACAAGAGAAAACATGTTCGAGGGTCGATTACGTGTGGGGAAGGGTTAGCACCCCCACAAGACCCAAAAATTGGTACCTAATTGATTTCAAAAAGCATTTTTAAAACCTGAATTTGCAAATTCACAAAATTTTGATTTATTTGTCCGCAAAGTGAATCTAAATATATTTTAATAGCATCATCGCCCAAGAAATGAACTTTAATCACCGCCAACACTCCTGGCGCTAACCCGTCATTCCCGTTTGATAAGACACCGCATTAATTAAGTTTTCGCTTTTTTTAAAAAAATCAACAAGAAAATTAAATGTGTTAAAGTCTTTTAAAAATTAGTGTTTAAGAAATAAAGAAATATCTACATTTATTTTAATTATTACGTTAAAATGCAATTAAGTGTGTTTTATTGAAAATGAAGAATATTTTACAACATACATGTCTCTATTATAGGTTTTAAGTCCCAAATCCTAAGGTTTTTCGTACAAATAATTACATAAAAGGCACAAAGAATTAACTAATTATTTAAATTAAAATGAATACCAAAGCAATTACTAAAATTAAATAATGAAAAGGGAATATGGCTTTTACCATTTTTAACAAGAAAATAGGAAATCTGAATTGAGACTGATTTGAAAGAAAGTGAAATGTTGAGGTTAATTTGAAAAAAATTAAAATTTTGTGCAAAATTGAAAGGAAAAGGGACGAAATTGAAACAATTGAAAACAAAGGGGTTGTGGTATAAGAACCGGATAAGAAGGGCGCGGGTTATAGTCGGCTTCGGGTCGGGTCAATCGGGTTAGTATAAATAGCTAAAATTATAAACAGAAATCATTTTCTCTCTTTATTTCCAAAGGGATCAAAATGAATTTTATTATAATTCTCTGAAGTGTTCTTCATGAAATGAAGAATACGATGAACATCTGACGTTTCGGTCACCGTTGTCGGTGGCAAATTTCCCAAATTTCCAGATTTCGGGGACTTCGAAATTGCACTTTTCCACCTAATTTTACATCAAAACCAAATGTCCCTAGTGATTTGAACAAAAAACAAGGTAAAACAATCCCTTTCTTATTTATTTAATCCGAAACAAAAAGTAAATAGATAGAAAAATTACCAGAACTTGCATCTCTTTATTGCTTCTAAACACTGATTACAAATTGCTTGCTCATACAATTACCAGAAATTGCATCTCTTTATTGCTTCTGAACATGGATTACAAAGGGGTTTATATAGTACAAGAATTGCTTGAATTCAAAGCCTGAATCCCTAATTTATTCCCTGGATTATCTCAAATTGCTTGATCTTTGCCAGAGTCTTCAATTTAGGGATTAACCCTTTTCCCTTTTGGTTCTAATTTTGCCTTTTGCATATCCGATTGTAGCTTGATTCTTGCTATGGCCTCGAATCAGGGATTATCCTTTCCCGTTTTGCTTCTGATTTTTCTAGGTAGGGCTTTGAATTAGGGATTTAATCCATGTTGGTTTTATCTTGAATTGCTCTGCACCAATTTAGGGATTTAATCCTTTTTGTTCTTCTGTTTGTATGTTTCTGATGACACGAATGACACCGGCAAGGAACAATCGGAGCGACTGGAGTATCAGAGAAGACGAAGTGATCGGCCGGAGCTGAAACGTCGTGCGCGTGGCTGCCGCGTGCTAGTGGTAATTTACGTGAACACCCCGAAGCGATCTAAGCCGTTGGATTGCATCCTAATCGAACGGTTGTGTAGTTGAGGCGCTATATCATCCCCAGCTGGCACGATCTGCGTCGTTGGATCTCAGACTGATCCAACGACCTTCTTTCGGTTGGGCCAAGAAAGAAGACGAGATTAGGGTTTCTTTTTTTGGGTTATAATTGGTCCAGCCGGCCCTTTTGTATAATGTACGAGCATGTTTGTTGTTTTTTTATTTGATGGACTCTATTTAATCTAATGGATCTTTTTATATTTAAATGGGCTATCTATTTTATTTTCTGGGGGTTTTGATAACTTATTATATTAACTACTAACTAGGATACTAAAATATATAACCGATGTTAATACTAACATATTATTATATGGCACCTAAATAATTCTAACATTAACATTAATATTTACAACTATAATATATTTTCTATGTTATAAACACTAAATGATACAATATATTACTACGACAATAATAAATTAATATAACAACTAAAACAAAGGTGAAAATCAAGTGACAACAGCTGCCCTCTTTGGTCATTCCGGTGAAACATGAATAGAGCAAAGAAAAGAAGACACTGATTTTCACCAATTACCAAACCGTTAAGGCCTCAGAAGACAGGCGAGTTCTATTCTCCTCATGCTTGAATAGATAAGCAGGTTCCATTCTCCAAATGTCGAACGAATAGGTGGGTTTTATTCTCCTCATGCCTGAATAGATAGACGGGTTATATTCTCCTCATGCTTGAATAGATTAGTAAGTTCCATTCTCCAAATGCCCAAACGGATAGGCGGGTTCTATTCTTCTCATGCCTAAATAAATAGACGGGTTCTATTCTCGTCATGCCTGAATAGATAGGCAGATTCTATTCTCCTCATGCTCGAATAGATAAGCAAATTCCATTCTCCAAATGCCCGAACAGATAGGCGGATTCTATTCTCCTCATGCTTGAATAGATAGGCGGGTTCTATTCTCCTCATTCTTGAATAGATAAACAGATTCCATTCTCCAAATGACCGAACGGATATGCGAGTTCTATTATCCAAATGTGTGAATAGATAGGCGTATTTTATTCTCCTCACGCTCGAATAGATAAGTAGATTCCATTCTCCAAATGCCCGAACGATTAGGCGGTTCTATTCTCCTTGTGCTCGAATAGATGAGTAGGTTCCATTCTCCAAATGCCCGAACGGATGAGCGGGTTCTATTCTCCTCATGGTCGAATAGATAAGCAGGATCTAAAGATGACTTCATCCTCTACACTCTTGGATGAATAAGCGTGTTCTAAAACCTGTCAAAATAATTGCAAATGATCCAATCAAGATGCATATGCCCCTAGGGATGCCTACTCGTGAATGCATGTCCTATTTTGTTTGCTTTTTTTCTTAACAATTTTCTTAATAAACACAGAAGGAAACTGTGAAGCTCTGGGAAACTCAGATTATATCATCTCAAACATTTTCTCAACTTTGGAAATATATGGTGAGTGTCGGTTTTGGCCCATCCATCAGCAAAAAATAGTATGATTTCTTTTCATTTCTTTACATCGAATGGCTTTGCACTAAGAAAATTTGCAATAGCTTATCCTTCAATACTAGTTGGCTTCACCAATTTCTTGTTGTTAAAATTCCATCGTCTAATCCTTGGAAAATAATCTTCACCATTGTCCACTCTTAACCCCCTCATCAGCCATGCTACATCATGGATTCAACATTACTTTAGACAATACATTCATCATTTCCTGTGACTTTTGCCTTGATTTTTCAAACAGGGAAGTTCTTTGTTGCTAGAACAACTAAGAGCGAAACTCTGTGGGGATATGGGGAATACATCGGTTTTCCATCATTAATGCATGAGAAATCATCTAAAAATTGCGACTGTATGCTTCGATGATAGACTAAATAATGATAGATAGTCATCTCCATCACTTCTGTTTTACCATTCCCATTCTTAGCACTTCCTTGCTTCATATGATCTTTGTTCATTTGCTCACTCAATTTAGTTATTTTGTACTTCTGGTTGGAATTACTGACTTTATCCTCATGTTTTTCAACACTCTTTTTGCCTTAGTCAAGTTGTCATTGTAGTTGACACATCAATGTTCAGTGACAGGCTTCCTAGAATCCTGCTATTCTTCCAATGTCTCATATCCTTGGTTATTTCCTCCAATGTCTGTAAAATTGTTCTCATTGTTGTAGAAGACAAGTTATCTTGTGTAAGCATCTTTGTTTTGCAACATGCTGCCTTAAAGTAATGTCAAATCTTCTCTTAAGGATTTTTCGCAGAGGTTTTTAGCAAAACCTATTTCCATCTTGAATTTCCTTATAAGTTTTGTTGTTTTTTACGTCTTAAGCTCTAAATTTGACCATTGAATACCTCATAGTTCCAATACCCTTCTAGACAAATTTCAATGTAATTCTCAAAAATCTTATGTATATTTCAAGTGATGTCAAATTTTAATTCTTATTTCAATGCAAGATGCTTTATGGAAGGATGTCAAAGGAAAGAAAGAAAAGGTCTACACAATAAAATTTTATTGGTATTATATCAAACATAAAAAAATTACAAGGAAAGGAATATGCATTCATATATCAGAAACCAAAACTCCTCTTGTCATGACTTTATAAGGTGCCTTGAATGTCCACTATGCTGAGCAGACCCTGGAAATAGTGACTATGTGAAAAGATGTGAAGCTTCCCAGTACCAAACTCCAAGATTGATTTGTGGAAGGACCACTTTTGCAAATTATCTGAGCCGCCCTTTTACGGGTTTTCAACTCAGATCCTCATTTGGTTTCAAAACGCCCTTTGCGAATTTTCATTTTTAACCCCCTTTTCTTTTTTCTTTTCTCCTTTTCTTTTTCTTTTTATTTTTTTCTTTTCTCTTTTTTCTTTTTCCTTCTTCAAACATAATACTTCTTTACTGAATCTGAATTTATCAGGTTCTGGAGTTCGTCTCCATCCATTTTGGCTAAAATTAACGCTCCCCTGAGAAAAACCTTTGTCACAATGTAAGGTCCTTCCCAATTCGGTGCCCATTTTCCTCGAGCATGGTTTGGATTGGCAGCTTCTTCCTCAACACCAGATCCCCCTCTTGGAATTCTCTTGGGCAAACTTTATTCTCATAAGCCCTTATCATCCTTCTCTGGTACATTTGCCCATGGCACAGTGCTTTCAGTCTTTTTTTCAATTAAGTTCAACTGACCATATCTTGCTTGAACCCATTTTGCGTCTTCCAACTTTGCTTCCATTAAGATACAGAGCAATGGTATTTCAACCTCAATGGGTAGCACAACTTCTACTCCATATACAAATGAGAAAGGTGTTGCCCCGGTGGAAGTTCTTATTGCAGTTCGATAAGCGTATAAGGCAAATGACAGATTCTCATGTCAATCTTTATAGGTTCAGTCATTTTTGCAATTATCTTTTTAATATTCTTATTCGCAGCTTCCACTGCCCCATTCATCTTTAGGTGATATACCACAAAATTATGTTTCTTGACATTGAACTGCTCACAGACTCCACTTATCATCCTGTTGTTTAAATTTGAAGCATTGTCAGTGATGATACTTTCAGGCAAGCCGTATCGACAGATGATTTCCTTTTTCAAAAACTTGCAAACCGTGGATCTGGTGACGTTTGCATATGACGTTGCTTCTACCCACTTCGTGAAATAATCAGTGGCTACCAGGATAAAATGATGCCCGTTTGATGCCTTAGGGTAAATCTGACCGATGACATCAATGTCCCACATGGAAAAAGTCCAAGGGGTTGTCATAACATGAAGAGGTTTTTGTGGCATGTGAACCTTGTCAGCATAGATTTGGCACTTGTGGCATTTGCGAGAATAGTTGATGCAATCACTTTCCATAGTTGACCAATAATATCCCAAGCGCATGATCCTTCTAGCCATGGTGAAACCACTAGGATGGGTTCCGCAAACTCCTTCATGATCTTCTTCCACAATTAATTGAGCCTCTTTTGCCCTGATGCCATGTTCTTGATCATTTTCTTTTCATTCTTTATAGCTTGAGGCGGGTATTGCTGGAATTTTACATATTGTAAGATGTCATGATACCATGGCAATCCATCCACTTCTTCTTCCATATCATAGCAATGAGCTGGAGAGTCAAGCACAGATAACATGATGAGGATCATTTTAGAACCTTCATTTACCCTAAACATGGTGGCTAAAGCATCAACCATTTGGTTATCTTCTCTGGGGAGATATTTGAAAGTGATCTCATCAAATTCCTTGGTCAACTCAAGGACCAGCTTGTGGTATTCCAACAACTTTGCATCTTTTGTCTCCTATTCAACACGTATCTGATAAAACACTAATGTAGAGTCCCCAAAAACTCTTAAAGTTCAAATTTTCCTTCTTATAGCTTCTCTTAGACCCATTATACAAGCCTCGTACTCTGCCATATTATTAGTGCAGAATAACTTCAAACGACTAGTAAAAGGGTAATAATCTCCTTTTGGTGAAACCAGAACTGCCCCTATACCTCTTCCTAATGCATTTGCTGCACCATCAAAATTCATAACGCAAGATACTGTTGAAGCCTCATCATCTTCTATGATACACATCAAGTTTTCGTTAGGAAAATTAAAGTTTAATGCTTCGTAGTCATCACAAGCACGACTTGCCAAAAGTCTACGATGGCACTCCCTTTTATCAATTTTTGGCTCACATATTGGATATCAAATTCTGATATAACATTTGCCATCACGCTATCCTTCTTGATAAAGCTGGGGGCCCCATCATGAACTTCAGTGGATCCAACTTCGAGATTACCCATGTAAGGAGATAAAGCATGTATTGTCTTAGCCTTTTAGCTGCCCAAACTAGAGCACAACATAGTTTTTCAATTGACGAATATCTGGTTTCACAATCAGTGAATTTCTTGCTCAAGTAGTATATCGCCATTTCTTTTCTTCCAGTATCGTCATGTTACCCTAACACACAACCCACGGAATTTTCATAGATCGTTAAGTACAAGATCAATGGTCTCCCTGAAACAGGTGGTACTAATACTGGAGGATTGCTTAGTTGTTCTTTGATTCTTTCCAAGGCTATTTGACATTCTTCATCCCATGTACCAGGTTATTTTTCCTAAGTAACCTAAACATTGGATCGCCCTTATCTGTTAATTGAGAAATGAAGCGTGCGATGAAATTTAATCATCTCAGGAAACCTCAAAATTCTTTTTGTGTTTGAGGTGGGGGAAGTTCGTGTATAGCTTTTATCTTATCAGGATCGATCTCAATTCCTCTTCTGCTTACAACAAAACCCAATAACTTGCCAAATGTGACCCCAAATGTGCACTTACTCGGGTTCAGCTTCAACTGAAACCTTCTCAATCTTTGGAAGAGCTTTTCTAAATTGACAAAATGTTCTTCTTCAGATTGAGATTTAGCGATCATATCATCGACGTATACCTCTATTTCTCTATGCATCATATCATGGAAAAGGGTGACCATGGCCCTTTGATAAGTTGCTCTTGCATTCTTAAGTCCAAAGGGCATTACTTTATAGCAAAAAGTTCCACATAACGTCATAGAAGTCGTGTTTTCCATGTCTTATGGGCACATCTTGATTTGGTTATACCCGAGAAACCGTCTATGAAAGAAAAGAGTGAATGACTAGTTGTATTGTCTTCTAAAGTGTCAATATGTGGGAGCGGGAAATTGTCCTTAGGGCTTGCCTTATTGAGGTCTCTTTAGTCAACACACATTTGTACTTTTCCATCCTTCTCCGGTATCGGGACAATATTTTCCACTCATTCCGGATACTTGGCTACCTAGAGGAATTCTACATTGTATTGCCTCTTTACCTCATCCCTGATCTTGAGGAGTGTTTCAGCCTTCATTCTTCTCAACTTTTGCTTTACAGGTTCACATCCTACCTTTATAGGGAGGCTATGCATGACGATGTTGGTGTCAAGGCCCGACATATCTTGATACGACCAAGCGACTTTAAATTCTTTCAAAAGCTCAATCAGACTTTGTCTAGTTTTGGCTGTGATGGTAGTACCGATCTTTACCTCTCGCTTTTCTTCTTCGGTTCAAAGGTTTAATATTTCTAGTTCCTCTTTATGTGGTAGAATATGCTTTTCCTCTCATTCTACCATTCTGAACATGTCACTGGGTACATCATATTCTTCCTCATTATCAGTATTTCCAACTTCTTCCAAGCATAGAGGCAATTCAAAGTCAACATTGAAGTCAGACTCAGATTCATTTATGTCAATAATATGTAAAAACCTAAAAAGGGAATATGCAAAAGATATATACAAAGGGAAGAAAAAAAATGAATGGAATGTTTTTATGCTTTTAACTTTATGGTTTTATGGTTTTCATTTGGTTTTGGTTTATTTACGAAAATAAAGTTTGCCACACAAAATTTAAGGAAATGCATATTTTATTGAATTAAAATTAAAAGTTTAACATAGGCCCTTTACATAAGATCCTCTATTGTTCTCGGGCCTGGAGCAAAGGGGTTGGTTTTGAAGATTACTCTGAATATGTCTTAAATACTACAGGAATTTCTTCAGCAGTCCAATTGTCAAGCTCAGAGCAAGGGCGAAGCATTTCCAGATATCGGCTCTCTTCCTCTTCGTCCGTTATAACATTGATGCTCAGCTTTTTAAATGCTTCACATAGAGTGCTCTCTCCTTTTCCTTCATCACTAATTGGGGCACTTGGATCCAGCATGCCTCCTGATATAAATCTATGGCTCAGGGGAGGGAAAGTCATCGGCTTCCACTCAATTTCCTCTTCTTCCAATCTAGCTCTCCTCCTCTCTTAAAGCCCAAGCCAAACCGATCATTTTCCCCTGGGATTACTACGGGATACAACCTTCCTTAATGTCTCTTTCCGAATCCTTTTCGGATTTTAGCTCCTTTCCCAAGCGTTTGTTTTACCTGCATCTTTGCACGACTTGATAATTCTGGTTTTGCCACCTTGCTTTCTTTGGCGACAAAGGTTGCATTGACTAGCTTCAACGTCCTGAAATGACACTCGAGCACACCCTCATCGATCTTGATGAAGGTGCATCAGTGGTTACTAATGCAATGATTTCCTCCTCTGCTCCGACAGTTATTAGTTGACCATCAATCTCAAACTTCAACTTTCGGTGTAAAGTAGATGGGACTGCAGCTGCTGCGTAAATCCACGGGCGCCCAAGAAAGCAACTATAACTAGGTCTTATATCCATGACCACGAATTCAACGTCGAAGGTCATTGGTCCAATTTGCAAAGGTTCCTCAATCTTTCCTAACACATCCCTCTGAGTTCCATCAAATGCTCTAACCGTATTTTGATACGTTCTTATATGAGAACCGTCTATTGGCAATTCTTCAGTGTGGCTAATGGCATAAAATTTAGTGCCGAACCATTGTTAATAAGGACACTTGGTAACATATGTCCTTTACATCTAGTAGTGATGTGCAAAGCCTTGCACGATCCCGTTCCTTCACCTAGTATTTCCTCATCATTGAATGAGATGAATTTGTTAACGTCAATGTTACCGACTAACATATCCATCTTATCAGTTGTGATCTTTTTTGATACGAATGTCCGGTTCAAAATCTTTAACAAGGCCTCACAATGGCCCTTGGAACTTAGCAGCAGAGAAAGCATAGAAATTTGAGCCAGAAGCTTGTGGAGTTGCTCCATGATGCTGTATTCGTTGTATTTTAAGATCTTCAAGAACTCTTGAGCCTTTGATTCCTTTATAGGCTCATGATATTTTGTCAGTTTTTCCTTGAAGAAATCTCTGTCATCTTCTTTTTTAGGCTCTTCAGTAGCAGCCTTTCTTTGCGCCGCATCTCTATCCTTTGCTTTTGGCTGGGAATAGAGCCTTCCACTCCTTGTGAAATGGCTTACCTCATTGACTAGTTCTTCTTTCTCTTGGACAAATGTTTCTCCTAGGGCTGTCACCTCACAAGTGGAAATGGGATCGGATTACAATGGACTTCGTTACTGGTCTTCCTTCCACTCCAAGAAATAATGACGTTGTACGGGTGATGTTGATAGATTCACAAAGTCTACTCACTTCATCCCTGATCGAATGAACATGAGCTTGGAAACCTTAGCTGAGCTATACATCCATGAACTGATTCGATTACACAGTGTACCTACAGCTATAATCTCTGATTGTGACCCCGGATTTGCTTCTCGATTTTGGAATTCCTTACATAAGGCTCTAGGAGCTAAAGTGCACCTTAGTACAACCTTCATCCTCAATCAGATGGAAAATCTGAAAGAATCATTCAAGTCCTCGAAGATTTGCTAGGTACTTGTGTTATAGACTTCAAAAAGAACTTGGAGAAATCTCTACCCTAGTAGAGTTTGCTTACAACAATAGCTACCAGACATCTATCCAGATGGCTCTCTTCGAAGCTCTATACGAGAGGAAATGTATAACTCCCTTGTGCTGGTCTGAATTGTGAAAAAACAAAGTATTGGGACCTCAATTGCTCAGAGAAACCGAAGAAGAAGTGAAGATCATTCATGGTCAATTAAAAGTAGCCTTTGATAGGCAGAAAGCGTATGCAAACTTGAAAAGGAGAGACATCCAATACAATGTTGGAGACAAAGCCTTCCTCAAAGTATCTCCTTGGAAGAAAATCTTTCAGTTTGGAAGAAAAGGGAAACTCAGTCCCCGATTCACTGGACCATTCGAAATCATTGAAAGGATTGGTCTAGTGGCCTATCCATTGGCTCTTCCTAGTGAATTTGACAAGATTAACAATGTCTTTCACGTATCTATGCTCAGAGATATAGATTTGATCCAAACCATGTTCTTGAACCTAAAGAAGTGGAATTGAATCCCGACTTATCTTATGAAGAATAACCTATTCAGATACTTGACAAGGAAGTCAGAAGACTTCAAAACAAGAATGTACCTCTAGTGAAAGTCCTTTGGAGGAACCACAAGATGGAAGAAGCAACTTGGGAACCTGAGGCTACGATGAAGAATCAATATCCTCACTTGTTTAATTTAGGTGAATTCGAGGACGAATTTATTTTAAGGGGGGAGAATTGTAACACCCTAAACTTGGCCTAGGAAGGTTACCACTATATAAACTATTGGCTAATTGAATTATGAGCTAATCAAATTAAAGAAGAATAACATTAACTATCTTTAAGATCAAATAAGTAAAATTAGAACCGAATTGAAATTAAAACTAGAAGGCTTAAATGGAAGGATGAAATGATTGATCTTGCAAAACTATAGAGTTTGCATGCAAATTGAATATAAATTAAAGTCCTTGAAACATGTTCTCAATTGATGAGAACATGTGCCTTGGAGTAGATGACTCATGGCACTAGGAGGGGAAAGATGAACAAAAAACTGTATCATCTTCCTCCATCCAAAATCCTTCATGGCCGAATGTTGAGAGAGAAATGAGAGAGAAAAAGCGTCATAGATCATCTTCAATCCATGCTTTTTGATTTAACTTTGATCAAATTAGCTTGAAGAAGATAAATTGCTTGATTCCTACATGTTCTAGAATGCTTGAATCTTGAAATGATGATGTTCTTGTTGCCTAGATTGATTAGGATGATTGTTATGTATGTTAGGATCATTTTAGCTTCTAATAGAACTTGAAATTGTGAATGCTAGTAGCTAAATTGCTAAAGAGAATGTAGATGGTTGCTGGAAATTGAGAATATGGACTGTTTTGCTAGGTGAAAATGTGTGATTAGGCTAATTGTATATAAAGCCCTATTTTGATCATGTTGGTAGGTGAATTGAGGCTTGAATAGAGTAAATAGGTTGCTGGAAAATGAATGTATACAACTGGATTAGTTAGACTAGGTAATGGATTGCTAAAATGATGAATTAGAAGTATGATGTTGATCAAATAGATCAAATTGAACTTAGCATTATAATGCCCTGTTTTAAGCACATTGCTAAGTGAATTAGACTGACCTAGACAAGTAAGAACATGAAAATAAGTTGAATTACAATGTTAGAATCTTGTTTAGATGAGTTTTGAAGCTAGAAACTCAACCTAGTGTAACCTGCCCATAATACTCTATTTTGGGCAGTAACTTTGTAAAAGCAGCATAAAGTGTATAAAAGGAATTTATGGCTGAAAATTTTATGGAAAATGGCTTGACATGTCTAAATTCATTAGGAGAAAATAGAACTGAATTCTGGATTGTAGAATGAATTGTAGAGAATAAACACTAAGGACAGTGCATACTGTCCAGTGTTGTAAATTGCCTTGTCTTTAACTTAAAAACTGTATTAATTGGCAAAGAACTAAACTGCAAGGCTTATATGGTTAGAAAGATAGTTAAGTTAGCTTTCCAATGGTGTAAACCAATTGAAATTCTGACGTACGAAAGGAAAGTTATGCATGATTAAGTGATAAGAGTACAAGCTACCTGGCAGCAGTATAGGAAATTCTGGACAATTTTGTAAACAGTTTTGTAAATAGTTTTGGGACAATGGTTACTGCCCTATTTTACATGAATTAAAGTATAGATAAGTGTAGTTATGTATAGTAAAGAATATATATGAACATGCTGCCAGATTTGTATATGTTGTGTACTACTAACATTTCCTGGATTGAATGATTATGTGAACTTGTTTTAACATGTATATACTTTTGTAATGTGTTAGAACCAGGAGTGAACTTGGTGGATGAGTAAAGGGTGGAACATCCTAAAGCTAAGAACAAAGGAGTGTGGATCCAAGACTAGCTAAGCTTGGAGTATTGTGAATGTAGTTATTTCTAGGGTTAGGACTATGTCCTAACCAATGCTTGCATGTATATATTCTGGTAATGTTTAAATGGACCTAATATGGACTTGACCTAAGAATGACTAAAGTAATGCATGAAATTTGAATACATCCTTGAATACATGTTTAATTCGATTGCTAAGCATGTTTAAGTGGTAACATTGGTGCTTGTATGTGTGATGTGACATGTGATCAAATGTTTAAAGAACTTGCTTGAATGTTATCCCAACTTGATGAATTGAACACACGAGAATTACATGATATGTGAGCTATGGCTCAATTGGCCTATGGGACTAGTATGTAATGAACTTGTTGAATACCTGACATGATCTTGAAATTGAAATACTTGTATCAATGGCTAAATCGAACAACCTTGGTAACTAGTTGGATTAGGTAGAAGGGCATGCATTAGAGTATAGAGCTCATTGTGTCAGGGTGGACTACGGTCTAGGGCTAAGGCCCCTATTGGGAGGCAAACAAGGGTACGTATGTGGTCTTTGGCGACAGTAGAAGGGTTGACCAGCACTACAGTGTATCTTGTGGCGACAGTTGGTTCGAGACTAGATTACCTATACAAACTAAGTACCAAGAGGGTCGTTTAAATGATAACAAATGAAATAACAATCTTATATTTCATGTTACTTGTCTTGAAAGTTATATAATGAATGTTACTTGACATGAGAGCCATAAATTGTATGTTACTTGGCATGAAAGCCGTGAATTGTATGTTACTTGACATGAAAGCCATGAATTGTATGTTTCATTGCCTCTTGTTCCTTATGCTAGCCGAATGCTTGAAATCCTTAGCTAGGATCATTCTTGTTTAATTGAATCTTAATTTGATATAACAAATGGTTAGAGCTAGTTACTACCTCACTAAGTACATTATTGTACTTATCACTCTTGTTTTCATTCTTCCCAACTATAGGATAAAGGATTTGAGTGTTGCTTGATCTTGAAGCCAGATTTCTTGAGCTCGAAGCAAGACACAAGCATAGCATAAGTATGGTTCATACTTGTTTTGTACTCCCCTAGTTAGTTGCACTTAGGTTGTATATAGTGAACTATGCATACATTTTGAATTCTTGAACTTGTATATATGTGTGTTCTTTAATTGGCCTACTATGTTACGAACTTGGTTCATAATGTGAAACATGTATTGAACATAAATTACATGTAATGGAATGGTGTTTTGCTGTGCAAATATGAATATACAAATGGTATGATCAAGTGTTTGATCTAGTTTACATTGAAACATTCGAATGTCTTGGAATTGTATGGTCACTTGTGTCTGAACATACCTTGATGTAAGTTTTTGTGTGTTTGTAAATGATTGCCGAATGGTCTAGATGTTTGAAAAGTAGTTGCATGCAATTGTATGTTAACATTATCATGTTTAGTAAATTTAGGTATGAAATTAGTACATGTATCAATCTAAGGAACATTGTAATGAAATAGAAGTATGTTGCACACTTAGGCCAATCGAATTGATAGTGGTATAAGATGAAGTTATTTGATTTGTTAAAGTAGTAACCTATAATCACTTGAAATCAAAATGTGAGATTGCTTGCTTGTTAAGTTATGTATGCTTGGTTGCTTTCTAGTTAAGTAACTCATCTAATAGGGATGAGTTAATCAATTCTTACCTTATTCTTGTATTGTATTGCCTTGTCCTTTCTTGGTAACGCTCCTGAGCCGGTTTGCTACTAACCCGGGGTAAGGGGTGTTACAGGCTGAACTTGGGCAGCCACATCCCTCCATCTCCGAGCGTACTGGCAAAAGCTCTCATGATGTTTTTGCTCTAATCCTTGCAGAACTAAGCGGGTTGGAACCATGTGTCTAAAACATGTTTGTATTGTTCACTGATGGCTCTGGACAAATCTTTTCATGATATGATGTTAATTCGACTTAGCTGCGTATACCAACGTTCAGCTGACCCTACTAGACTGTCTTGGAAGCAATGGATAAGCAGCTTCTTGTTATCCAGATACATCGACATCTTCCTGCAATACATAGTCAGATGTGCTGCAGGGCATGTAGTTCCATTGCATTTTTCAAAGTAAGGAACTTTAAACTTTGGTGGTACTATCAGATCAGTCGCTAAGCTTAAATCCTTGGCATCCATTCCTCCAGATATATCTCCTTCTTGGAAGGACTTAATCATTTCTTCCAATTTCTCATAGCAATCCTCCCATTTCTTCATAGATTTCACCTTGTCGGCAATTTCATCGAGATCAGGCACCTCAATGACTTTCTCATAACTTATCTTCCTATCATTCCGCGCTGACACCTCAGCAACATGTGGGGAAATTTTGGCCTTAGATGATTGAGCTTCCCTTTGTATGTTTGGATGAACAAAGGCCATCCCCTAAAATTTTGGCACAACATTTGCTTCTTCACCAGTTTCCACAACATCAGGGTCCTTAAAACCTAGCATGGCTGTAATTGAACCAACTATCGTTTGGTGAACCAACTCCATCTGTTGCTTCAGATCTGTCTCTAGATTGTCTAACCTATCTTGGGTACTCTTATGTTTTCTTTCTAAGGCCATCACTCTGTCTTCTATTGCTCTGACTTGAGACCGAGTACCGTACTTGTGATTTTTTTTGCTATTTTGATTTTCTGTCATTTTATTTAAGTTAGATCCTTATTATGTCATGTATGCAAGCACCAATGTAAACACAAATGCAAAGAAAAGCTATGAAACAAAGAAGAATGAAATGCAAATGCATGAATGCAAGCGAAGGGCCATCAATTCCATGAAACAATTACTCAAGAAACAACTCTTTTTATTGGATATAAAATGGTCCATATTACATCTCCCTTATTTACAAATATTTTTCAGCCTGGACTCCCAGTTCATTGATTTCTTCAATGAGCCACATAAGCCTTGGTCCCACTTATCCTGCTGGCTTGACATACTGACGAACAGCTGCAACTTCAGTGGCTAGCATCATTACATGTTAAGCCACATCTTGCACCTGGGTCATGACAGTCCTATCAAACTCATCTCGTTCTTGGAATCTTCTAGCCATGTCCCTAAGACGAGTGAACCAGTAGTCATTACCTCCCTTAGCGATGTCTTCAAGGACCAAGATCTTCGTCAAATATTCTTGGATGATGTTATCCATTCTTTCAACATGTTTCTTCAAAGTATCGCTCTGACTTAGATAGGCTTGAAGTTCAGTATAAGTGTGATGGTTCTGGAGTCTGTGCAACGAGTGGTTTAGATCATCTATCTTAGCTTGTAACTTAGTGACACAAGCTTGACTCTACTTTAGCTTCGCACTGGTCTGGTCATATGCCTTCTGCAACTCAAATAAACGAATCCTGTTGTCGTGGGCCTTCCTTTTCCTTGCAGCCACACTTTCCTTCTCACTTTCTTGGACTAGTTTTCCATTTCCATTTTCATTTGCCAACTTTCTCTTTTTCTTCTCCTCATCAAGGGCTCGTTTATATTTCTCGACTTCGCGCCTTCCTCGTTCCTTATCTTTCCGTACAACATGCTCAATTTCTTACTTCCATTGTTCTGGAGTCTTCCTTAGATCAACATTTTGAACAACAATCTGGAGCTTGAGGAAGTCAACCCTTTGGATCTCAAACTTCTTTTCTAGGTCTTCATACAACTTCACTACTTGCTTCGTTTCCACTTTATATTTTACAACATCGAGACCTGACTCACACTTGTCTCTTTGGTTCTGCTCTTGCAAAGCTTCTATCGCCAACTTAGACCTTCTTAACTTTTCTCTCACGATGTCAGCTTCTGTAGGGACTACCTTTAAGTGTTCTTCTAGAGACTTAGCTTGCCCGGATGTAGGTACTATCACTTTGTCATTCATTCTCATATGCCTTCAAATATCATAGTCTGGGGTGTACATGCAGTGACTATCAAATTCTAGCTCCATGTGATAACAATGGTTCTATGCATCGCTGATTGTCTGAACCTTCTTTCTGAACTCACCTTGGAACTCGAACTCTGATAATCCAAGACCAGTAGTCAATGGGATAAACTACCGAGATCCAAACTGACGAGATACCAGCAAAGGGGCACATCCAATTCCTCCCCACAAACCTAGCAGCATAAGGAAGTTGAAATCTCCACATTTATATAGGACTTTGGTGTGGCCCATCCAAGGAACCCTCCATCTGATGTCCTTGTCACGACGATCCCTAAATATATCAAACCATTTATTCTTCTTAATAGCGGGCCACTCCTTTGCCAAAAATTCCTCAAGAGGTGAGATGTTTGGGGAAAACACATTTGATAAAGCTAATGTCGGGCACTTCCAGAAATAACTGAGGGCCCAAACTTGCAGAAGCGGAGCACATCCTCCAAAATGGACACCTTCAACTTTTTGGCAGGCATTGAGGGAAATGAAGGTTTTAGCAAGTACGGCTGGTATTGGATTGACTCCTCTTTTCAGTTGTTCAAAGAAATTAAGTAGCGCCACATCAATGTTTCATAGAACCCTCAGAAAGATGACTAAAACATAAATTGCAATGGCTAAGAGATCAACCCTCTTTTCCCTGTCGGGGTGGATTGAAATTATACTTCTGATGCTTAACCAAGGAAAATTAAAGGTATCTCCTATCTTTTGTATCAACCCCTTAACCCAACCATCACTCCTACCAGCGAATGCCTAAAGCTTTGCATGTGGGTTTTTGTTTTTAGGAGGCTTGGCATAGACCCAGTTCTTCTTCACTTTGCATAGTTTGAAAAGGGCTAAGCAGTCCTCAAATGTAGGTATCATGTATTCTTTATTAAAAGTGAAGCAGCAATATCCCGAATTCCATAATTGAACCAAGGCTTTCAGTAACTGTTCATCAACCTTCACGTACAAGAGATAGGCTATGTCACCATAAACTTCATGGAACAACTGCTTGGTCTCATAATCAAAGTGCTCCCAGATTTCCTGCAATTCTTGTACATTGTTCTGCTTGATGCTGATGTGAGCATATTCTGAAGTCTCTGTATCATGATCAGCTACTAGACTGTCTCCAAATGTTCGCTGATTCACCTCGAACCAATGTTGGACCAATGCATTCTCATCTTCACTTTTCAAAATTCTTTCGTCCATAACAAGAGCTTTTCAAGGTTGAGAAATGATTTTGAGAATCAACCCCTTCTAAATATGTAATGATATAGCATGAATGGTTATGCAAAACAACAAGACAAGGGGAACATAGATTATAATCAAGAAAACACAGAGTATTCACAACAATTTCACAAATAATTCTGGGCAGCACATTCCAATACTCTAGGATATGTCTCCCTTTATTACCTAAACCCTAAGTTTTCCGCATGGCTCTCTTGGGGTGAGCTCTAAGTTCTCAAACAATTGGGTTCTAAAAGGTACCTGAGCTGTCCTTGCTGTCCCCTACTAAGGGTAGCAAGGCCCTTGGTTCTCACCCATTATAGGCTTCAAACGAACCATGTTCAACTCAGGGGGACTCATTTCCTATGTCTTCCCGAAGAATCAATATTCTTACGAAGAAATGAGGCATATAAGTCCCGAAGGTACTTGCTAGGCTCATACGGAGAATCAATATTCTGACATGAGCAAAGCATTTGCTCCTCACTTAAAAATTGGGTGGAGCTCGGGAATAGAACTTTTTGCAACAATTTTTTAAATGCGTAAAATAGAATTACATTCATTAAGCGGACAAATAAATTGAAACCTTTGTGAACTTGAAAATTCCTTTTAAAAAAACATTTTGAAAACAATTTGTGGCCTGAACCTCTTTTGTTTTTTAGAAAAAAAAAATTTCCCTAGCAGAGTCGCCAAGCTGTCGCAACCTCCTTTTTTAGGAGAAAGGTTTTGATGTTTTGGAAAACTTTATAAAATCACTGAGTCACCACCAATCCTTTTGAAGAAAGTGTGATTGGATCACTTTTAAAACAAGGGTTATTTTAATAAAACATTTTATTTATTAAAACAACAATTTTTGGTCCATGAAAATAAGAGAAAATAGGTTCGAGGGTCGATTACGTGTGGGGATGGGTTAGCACCCCTACAACGGCAAAAAATTGGTACCTAATTGATTTCAAAAAGCATTTTCAAAACCTGAATTTGCAAATTTACAAAATTTCGATTTATTTGTCCGCAAAGTGAATGTAAATCTATTTTAATGGCTTTATAGCCCGAGAAATGAACTTTAATCACCGCTAACACTCCTGGAGCTAACCCGTAATTCTCGTTTGATAAGACACCGCATTAATTAAGTTTTCACTTTTTTAAAAAAATCAACAAGAAAATTAAATGTGTTAAAGTCTATTAAAATTTAGTTTTTAAGACCTAAAGAAATATCTACATTTATTTGAATTATTAAGTTAAAATGCAATTAAGTGTGTTTTATTGAAAACGAAGAATATTTTACAACATACATGTCTCTATTCTAGGTTTTAAGTCCCTAATCCTATGGTTTTTCATACAAATACTTACATAAAAGACACAAAGAATTAACTAATTACTTAAATTAAAATGAATAACAAAACAATTGCTAAAATTAAATTAAGAAAAAGGAATATGGCTTTTACCCTTTTTAACAAGAAAATAGGAAATCTGAATTGAGACTGGTTTGAAAGAAAGTGAAATGTGGAGGTTAATTTGAAAACAATTTAAAATTTGGTGCCAAATTGAAAGGAAAAGGGATGAAATTGAAACAATTGAAAACAAAGGGGCTGCGGTATAAGAACTGGATAAGCAGGGCGAGGGTTATAGTCGGGTTCGGGTCGGGTCGAATGGATTAGTATTAATAGCCAAAATTATAAACAAAAATCATTTTCTCTCTTTATTTCCACTGGCGCCGGCCGCTATTGACGGCGACAAAATTCCCAGATTCTAGTCAATTTTCTAGATTCCGGTGACTTTGAAATCATATTTTTCCACCTGATTCTACATCAAAACCAAATCTCCCTAGCGATTCAAACGAAAAAATGGTAAAAACAATCCCTTTCTTCTTTATTTAATCCGAAACATAAAGTAAATAGGTAGAAAACTTACCAGAACTTGCTTCTCTTTATTGCTTCTGATCACTGATTACAAATTGCTTGCTCCTACAATTTCTGAATGCTAGTATGTTTACTGTAATAGCTATGTTTGATTTTCTATCGAATTGTTGTTGTGTTACATGGATTACAAAGGGGTTTATATAGTACAAGAATTGCCTGAATTTAAAGCCTGAATCCCTAATTTCTTCCCTGGATTATCTCAAATTGCTTGATCTTTGCCAGAGGCTTCAATTTAGGGATTAACCCTTTCCCTTTGGTCTTGATTTTGCCTTTTGCATATCTGATTGTAGCTTGAATCTTGCTAGGCCTTCGAATTAGGGATTACCCTTTCTCGTTTTGTTTTTGATTTTTCCACCTAGGGCTTTGAATTAGGGATTTAATCCTTGTTGGTTTTATCTTGAATTGATCTGTCCGGATTTAGGGATTTAACCCTTTTTGTTCTTCTGTTTGTATATTTTTTATGACTCGAATGTCGTCGGTGAGGAAGAATCGGAGCGAGTAGAGCGTCAGAGAATATGAAGTGATCGGTCGGAGCTAAAACGTCGTGCGCGTGGCTGCCACGCGCGAGTGGTGATTCGCGTGAACACCCTGAACCGATCTGAGCCGTTGAATTGCATCCTGATCGAACGACTGTGTAGTTAAGGCGCTATATCATCCCCAGCTGCCGCGATCTGCACCGTTGGATCTCAGATTGATCCAACGACCTCTTTTTGGATGTGCCAAGAAAGAAGAAGAGATTAGGGTTTCTTTTTTTCTGGGTTATAATTGGGCCAGCAAGCCCTTTTGTATAATGTATGGGCATGTTTGTTGTTTTTTTAATTGATGTACTCTATTTAATCTAATGGATCTTTTTACATTCAAATGGGCTATCTATTTTTTTTGAGTTTTGATAACTTATTATATTAACTACTAACTAGGATACTAAAATATATAACCTATGTTAATACTAACATGTGATACTAACATATTATATGGCACCTAAATAATTCTAACATTAACAATAATAGTTACAACTATAATATATTAGCTACGTTATCAATACTATATGATACAGTATATTACTACGACAATACTAAATTAATGTAACAACTAAAACGAAGGTGAAAATCAAGTGACAACAGTAACTAATATGTGATTTGGATGATTTATGAGTAGTTAGAGAGCTTATAATTGAAATAGGTAAAAACAGTCCAGAAAATTATGCATTAAGTAGTGAGTTTGAAAAACTGCCATAAATTCCACAAATTAAATTAGTAGGTGAATCTTATATTTATGAACTCGAAATTGAGCATAGTTTTTTTTTTAAAAATGGTGATTGATTTTGAGGTCGGTACTAAAAGTTATGAATATTTAACCAAGGGAAGGTCAAAAAATAGGGCAACAGATTTTCTTAAAATTCTGCACTATGATGTGAGTTTGGGAATTTCTTTGAATTTCCGTGTAATGAATTAGAGTTCTTAATTTATATGATTGAAAAGCTTATTGAGTCTAGTTTAATTTAAAATTTACGGAATAAATTTTTGAAGTCTGTAAAAATCGATATATATTTATATTTAAAGACAGTGCAGGCTGCCAATTCAAAGATTTTTTAAAGGTAAAAGTTTTGACATTGTTTTGTAACATCACCACCTCGTGTTCGCGATCGATCACGGGAAGGGGGAGTTACAAACTATTTTTCCAAGTTCCTTGAAACTCTTTGATACAACACCTCAACATATCCTCTAAAATCTGTATGACATGCTCAGACTGACCATCCATCTAATGGTGATAAGAAGTGCTAAAGTTAAGCCTCGTTCCTAAAGCTATCTACAAACTCCCCCAAAACATTTATGTGAAATGCGAGTCTGTATCTGATATGATTGATTTAGGAACTCTATGCAACCTAACAATCTCAACAACATACATTTCAGCCAACCTGTCTGTTGTATACATCGTATGCACTACCATAAAGTGCGCACACTTTGTAAAACGGTACACAATCACCCATATCGAGTCCTCTTTAGATGGTGTCAAAGGTAAACCTGTAACACCCTAAACTTGGCATAGGAAGGTTACCACTATCTAAGATATAGACTAATTGAATTATGTGCTAACCAAATTAAAGAAGAACGAACATTAGCTATCTTTAAGATCAAATAAGTGAAATTAGAACAAAATTGAATTGAAATTAAAACTAGAAGTCTTAAATGGAAGGATGGAAATGTGAACATGCAAAGCTCTAGAGTTTGCATGTAATTTGAATTAAAATTTAAGGCCTAGACACATGTTCTCATTTGATGAGAACATGTGCCTTGTGAGTCATGACTCACGGCAACAAGGTGGGCAAGGATGAACAATTTTTTTTATCCTTTTCATCCACCATAGCCGAATTTTTGAGAGAGAAAGGAGGAGAGAAAGATTCATAGACCATCTTCAATTCATGTTTCTTGATTGAGCTTTGATCAAATTAGCTTAGGAGAAGGTAGAATGCTTGAATCTTGAATTTGCGATGTTCTTGTTGCCTAAATTGAATAGGATGATTGTTATGCATGATAAGATGATGTTAACTTCTAATGGTACCTGAAATTGTGAGTGTTAGTAGCCAAATTGCTAAAGAAAATGTGTATGGTTGCTGGAAATTGAGATTAGGAATTATTGTTGAGACTAGTTTTGATTAGGGACTGTTTTGCTAGGTGAAAATGTGTAAACATGCTAATTGTATATAATGCCCTTTTTTGATCATGTTGTTAGATGAATTGAGATTTGAATAGAGTAAATAGCTTGCTGGAAAATGAATGCATATAATTGCATTAGTTAAAACTAGGTAATGGACTGCTCAAATGGTGAATTAGAGGATTGTTGTTGATCAAATGGATCAAATTGAACATAGCATTATAATTCCCTGTTATAAGCACATTGATAGGTGAATTGGACTGACCTAGACATGTAAGAACATGAAAATAAGTTTAATTACAATGTTAGAATCTTGTTTAGATGAATTATGAACCTAGAAGCTCAACCTAGTGTAATCTGCCAGAATACTATGTTCTGGGCAGTAACTTTGAAAAATCACCATAAATTGTATAAAAGGAATTTAAGGCTGAAATTTTGATGGACAATGATTGACATGTCTAAATTCATTTGGAGAAAACATAACTGAATTTTGGATTGTAGAATGAATTGTAGAGAAGAAACACTAGGAACAGTGCAAACTGTCCAGTGTTGTAAATTGCCTTGTCTTTAAGATAAAAACTGTATTGATTGGCAAAGAATTAAAATACAAGGACTATATGGTTAGAAAGAAAATTAAGTTAGCTTTCCAACGCTGTAAACCAATTGAAATTCCAACGTACGAAATGAAAGTTATGCATGTTTAAGTGAGCAGAGTACATGCTGCCTGGTGGTAACAGTTTAAGTATTGTGGCAGTTTTGTAAACTGTTTTGCAAACAGTTTTAGGACATTTTAATTGCTATCCTATTTTGCCTTAATATGCAATGTAGGCTGTTTGGTAATGTGCATTAAGGTGTGTATATGAATATGCTATTTGTCTTGTCTTGTATATGTGATGTATTAACCTTGTTGCCATGTTGAATGACTTTGTGATTACATGTTTTAATCTTGTTCTATCTATGTGAATTACTAGAGCAAGGAGAAGACTTTGGAGAAGGATCTAAAGTCGAGCATACAAGGGACAAGCAAAAGGGAATAGTCTTTCGATACAAGCTAGCTTGGGAGTATTGTGAGTGTAGTTTATTCTAGAGTTAGGACTAGGTCCTAACTAAAGCAAGCATGTCTAAATTCTTGAATTGATAATTGGACTTAATATGACCTTCACCTAATAAGGGAAGTGTGAAATAAGATTATACATGAAACTTGACTATATCATTGAAGTGTTGTAGAAATGGAATGCTAGCATGTATATGTGGTATCATTGATGCTTGTAAGCATGACATGGTATTGGGATCAATTGCTTAAATTTAATGCTTGAAATGATAGCCTATATGATGCAACGAACACTTGAAATGTTAAGCTATGGCTCTATTGTCCTAAGGGCTTAATGCATGTATAAACATGTTATGCAATACTTGACAAGACTCTTGCAATAAAGATAATGCTTGGCACGAACTTGTACACTTGAATGAAACATGATCTTCAACTTGAAAAGCTTGAAATCCTTGATAAATGAAGTGTAATCAAACAACCTTGGTTGCTAGTTGAATAGGTAGAAGGGCATGGCTTAGAGTCTATAGCTCATTGTGTCAATGTGGACTATGGTCTAGGGCTAAGGCCCCTAATTGGCGACAGACGGAGGGTACGTATGTGGTCTTTGGCGACAGTAGGAGGGTTGACCAGTACTACGGTACATCTTGTGGCGTCAGTTGGTCGGAGACTCAATTACCTAGACAAACTATGAACCAAGGATTGTGTTAAAAGATAACAGGTGAACTAATAAGCATGAATAGCTTGATTACTTGTTATGTAAGCATGATTTGCTTGATTACTTGTCATGTAAGCATGATTTGCTTGGTTTCTTGTTATGCAAGCATGATTTGCTTTGATTTCTTGTTATGCAAGCATGATTTGCTTGATTTCAATAAAAAAATTATACATACCAAGGTGTTTTCCATAAAAAATTTAGCCTTAAATTCATTATATACAATATTTAGTGAATTTTCAATGTTACTGCCCAGAACAGGGCATTCTGGGAAGATTACACTAGGTTGAATTTCTAGCTTCTTAACTCATTTTAGCAATGCCCTAACATGGAAATTCCATTCATGTTCATACATGTCTAGGTCATCTTAATTCACCTAGAAAAGTTCTCAAAATAGGGCATAATCATTTTGAACCTAGTTTGATCTATTTGATCACAATTACACATCAATTCATCAACTAGGCAGTCCATTACCTAATTTAACTAGTTCAATTAGGTCTAGTCACATTTCCAGCATTACATGTATTCAATTCAATCTTCTTTTTACCTAGAATCAGGATCAAAACAGGGTCCTATGTTCATTTAACATATTCTCACAATTTCTCAATCAAAACAGTCCCTAATCTTGATTGTTTTCTATCATGTTCATAATTCCCAGATTTCCAGCAACTATACATATGTCCTATAACAAATTGGTTACTAGGAATTACAATTTCAAGTTCAATTTGAATCTAGCATGCACCCAACACACATAGAAACTACCCAATTCATCAAGACAACAAGAACATCATTCAAAAAATCATTCAAACAATCTATAGAAAGTTAGGTTCAAGCATTATACCTTCTCCAAGCTTAATTTGATCAATGGATGAGCTATGAAGCATGAATTGAAGGTGTTTGAATGCAAAATTCTCTCATCTTTCTCTCTCTATGTTTCGGCCAAGTTGGATAACAATGGGGAGGAAGATGACAATATTTTTGGTTATTTTCCTCTCCAAGCATGAGTCATCATCCTAATTGGCACATGTTCTCCTTGGTAGAGCATATGTGTCAAGGCCTCAATTTAATTTAATCTTACATGCAATCTCTATTGTTTTATATGTACACATTTCCATCCTTTCATTTATGCCTACTAATTTTCATTTCAATTCAATTTAGTTCAATTTCACTTAATTGATTTATAAGGATGGCCAATGTTCATTTTGTTTTAAATTGATCAACTTATGGGTTCAATTAGCCTATTGTTTAGATAATAGTAACATTACTAGGACAATTTTAGGGTGTTACAGTCTTTCAACCCACTTTTCAAATGGTGGTAATAATCTTTTAATTAACTATTCCATCCTCAAGGCTTGGATAATTTCTTTCACTTACCTCAAGGCCTAGGGACACCTCAAACCCGGATAGTTTCTTTCAACCATCTCAAGGCGGAGGGACGATCAATTAGGCTCAAGGCCCTTTATGTTTGTAGTGCACTCTCATCCTATGGCATGCCATCTATATTCTATACCTTTCATTAGTGTGTCACTTAGCCAATATAGATTATACACGTATGTGAACTTATTGTTTTTAATGCTATACATATTTGATTCGTCACTTTGTTATAAAAGCATGCTCTTAGCATTTAAATCCACGGTAGGACATCATGCTTACCTATCTGAATAAATCTCATGTTTAATAACATGGCATCTATCAATCTTTATGCAAAATAATAGTAAGTTTCACCCTCATGCATTGGTCAACCAACATCTTAAAACATTTCTTTGCAACTTAATGCCGAAATAGCAAGGTGCGCAAGTGAAAACTATTTCAACTTACTCTTGGACTTAGGAAAACTTCTCACACTTTACCTAAGTCCCTAAAATAGAGCTATCAAGCTTTGGCACTCTCTTAAAACTATTTTCACTCTCGATACACGATCACTTTTGAAACAACCCGTAAGCTAAAAAGTGAGTTCTCCTTGACCTTCCCCTATTTCTAAAACATAAAACCAAGGGGAAAATGCATTCTCACAACAACCTACACCAATCCCCTACATTCTTAATAATGGCATCCACAACAACCACCAAAAAATGCCGAAATCATTATGAAACTCCATCCAAACATTAACCAATCATAAAAATTCGAATCTAACATCTAATCTTCATCACTGAACATACAAAAACACATCTAACCTAACCTTATAACACCAACAAGCATTAAACTCTAATAACAAACCCCAAAACTAGTTAAAAACAAACTTAAAAATTACTCAATTAAGTAGGTCTGAGATTATAGTAAAAAATGTCATCTCACAATATGCTTATACAATCAAAACACTAACCAACCCAATCAAAATCTCCAACATTAATAAACCTATACAAAAATTTAAGCAAAATGCCATAAGCATCATTTAACAAGAATTTTCTCAATTAAATTGTTAAATCACATTATAAATCATCAAGCAAGAACCAAATGCTACGGAATTTCATTAAAGAACCTTGATTTTTGAGAGTGAAGAAGATTTACCTTCAAAAGGGATTCAACCAAGATTTGACGTAAAAATCCTTCTTGAAAAGAGTTGGAGAAATAGGAAAGATTTTGAGAAATCTTTGGTAAGGTTTTGCTAAGGATAGAAAGGGGAATCCAGAGATATAATCTCCATCAAAAATCAATAAGCAAACTAAATTTTATGTGTAAATGATTGGCAAGAAAATGAGAAAAAGTTTGAGAGAAAAACAATGAGAAAATTGACGTAAACTAAGAAAATGAATTTTGGAAACCAATAACCATAAAAATATTTATTAATCAAGGTGGTAATCCTAATTAAGATTTTTAGAAATAATAGCTCTCTAATATTCTTAACTTTGGCCCTTTTCAATTTAGTTACTTTAAAAACAATCTTGTAATTTCACATTTTAGTCACCAAAATTGAAAATGTCAATTAATTAAATTTTAATCCACAATTGTTTTAAATTTCTAAAACATTTAATAAAATCATTAACCCTTTTAGAAACCCAAGTCCAATTTTTATTCACCAATATTCCAATTAAAAAAACACTTTTCCCGAAAACTACATAAATTGACCAATCCGGTTTGACCAGTTCAAACCTGATCCAACCGAACCTATAATTTCTTCTAAGCATATTTTTGGGGGCGTTACATGGCCTAATCCCTAGTATTTATTTGTATGGATAGATTTCAAATGTTATGACTAAACCCTTAATCCCTATAATTTTTTATAGGGATAAATTTCTTGTTTACAAAGGAAACTTGCATAGAAATAAATTATACTAAAACTGAGTTTCCCGCCTTTAATTAATGCAAAGTAAACAAGATCTACCAAAAGTAGTATTCCAAATTTAAATCAAATCCTAAAAGAATTTTGATTCCAACTCTAACAAATCTTCACCTTGATAAAAATTCTTGTTGAACAATATCTCCACCTCTTCCACAAAACCCTTCAAGGGGTAGTATTCTGCAATGAACACCGACCAAATCCATGCCTTGCCCAAGCTTGGATGTAGAAGATAATTTAGTCTTCACATCAGTAAAATCAACATTAATGCCAACTTTGCTGACAACTATATTACCACAAGCAATATATTGCATAATACGACCCCGATCATCAATGACAATACTATCTTTCTCATTATTTATCCATGTAGCAAATTGAACTCTCTTAAGCTTCTCAAGTCCGTTATGCCCACGGAATTCAACTTTATTCTTCTTTTCAAATTTGTTATGCCCACACAATTGAGATCTTTTTTTCCTACCAAAACTGTTATGCCCATAGTTGTCATGTTCAACACCAAATTCTCTTTTACTTGATTCAGTCAAGATGCCTTCACTAATAACACCATCATTTGACAAGAAGGAGAAAACAACAGATGCATCGCCTAAAATAGTTGAACCTTGCAGAACATAAAAAATGGATGCTCTTTTATGCCTTTTCAGCACAACAAGAGAGGCCATGCATATTTTCATAGCTCCACCTTCATTGCAGTATCTATACCTTTTTGAATCCAGAGTACCTAAGGAAGTTAGATTTCTTCTAAAAATCTAGAACATGCCTCTCATTACCAAATGTTTAAACAGTCCCATGGAACATCTTAATCTTGATTGTACCAATACCTACGACTTTACAAGAGATGTTATTTCTCAAAAAAAAACAACACTTGTAGACATATGTTTATACATCGCAAGGCAGTCCCGAGTTTGTAACACCCCAAATCCTAGCCTAGAACTATTGGAACCAAATTGCATAAATTGATAGTTTAATTGAATATAGAATTAAGCTAAATTGAATAGTCAAGGGTCTAATTGAAAGAATGTATGAAATAAGTGATCAAATTACAAAGGACCAATTTGATTTAAGTAAGAAAGATGAGGCTTGCATGGTAAAATTCATGATTCTCTTATTTGGCCTTGACTAATTATAAGATTAATAAGAAATTAAGGATTGTTTAGTAACTTCACAAATCCACTAATGTGGATAACCACATTGTCATCATCCCTTTCATTTCATTACCAGCCGAATAGGGAGAAGAAATTGAGAGAAAGAAACCTTGAGAAAAATCAGCCATTGAAGAGAACAATTAAGCTTGCATGTGTACAGATTTTTAAAGGAAATTAAGCTAGAAGCAAAGTATGTATGATTCTACTTGTGTTCAATTGAATGGGCAATTATATTTGTTGAATTGGACTATTTTGATGATTATAGATGAGATTTGCTATTGAATATGTTGTTAGATGATTGACTGGTTGTAGAATTATACAAATTTGAAGAATGAAAGCTAGGTACAATGCTGGAAATCATGTGTTTGTGATAGTGTAACAAAGCTACGTTGCTGGAAAATTGAATTGTGATGTTGAAGTGAGAATTGAATGATTAGAACTTAAAATTGAGCTATGGAATTAATGAATTGATTATGATCATGATTAGGTAAGGTAATTAAGGTGTTAAACAAGTTGAATTGTTAGTAACCAATGCTGGAAATGAAAGATAAAAGTATGAACATAGTCATGAAGCCTAGAAACTGTTTTGTTGAATTGAAATTGAGTAAACCTGCAAAATTAGGCATTATAACCAAGTTGCTCTGTTTTGGCTGCCTTGATTAATGGATTAACATTGACTCAACACGTTTAGGATATCATATGAAATGAATTATAGGGTCAAAACATTGGTTAAAATGAATTTAAGGCATTAAAATGTGAATCGGTGCAATCTGCCCAGAATTGCTTTGTTCTGGGCTGAAATTTTAATGACATGATCCTTAGTATGTCTACTTTCATTAGGTGAATGCCCTGTCTTTGAACAATAAACTGTATTAATTGGCAAAGAACTAAAATGCAAGTCTATTATGGCATTATAGAAAATTTTATTAGCTTTCCAACGGTGTATAGCAATCGAAATTCCGACGTACGGATTAAAAGATATGTCCATATAAAGGGACAATGTGCAAACTACCAGGCAGCAGTGTCCTAGGCAGTTTGGGACTGTTTTTGCACCTAGTAACAAACTATTTCCAAAACAGTTTTGGGACATTGTAAACTGTCCAATTATGCTTTAAAATAAAGTAATAAAAGTATGGAAATGAACTAGTAAGAAATTCTTAAAAATAAGCATAAAAATAGTAGCCAAATGTTAGGTACAAATGTGGTAACATTGCTACTATGATTGTGTGCTATATTGTGCTTGTTTTGGTGATATGTATATGTGCTATGCTTGCTAGACCAAGGACAACAAATTGGGGAAGAAGATGATAGGAGTGGACATCCCAAAGCTAGAGGCAAAGGGATTTGGATTCAAGACACTTGAATTGCTAGGAGTATTGTGAGTGTAACTATCCATAGGGTTAGGACTAGGTCCTAACCAACCTTGTTATTATTTAATTCAATGTTATTGCCATGTAACATGACTTAAAACCTATTTGGCTAATTAAGGGAAGAATGATATGTATGATAACTTGTTTGATGCCATGATTTATGCGTTTACTTGAGTGTTATGCAAATGAAATGTATTATTTGACATATTGCATTGCTTATGCCAAAGGTATGAAATGGCATGCTTGCTTGGAGAATAAGGTACGCACATTGCATACATATGCTTGTGTTTGTGAATGTTATACTTGGCCAATTGAAATGAATTGAACAAGAATACTACTTTGTATTCAAGCTATTTGAATTCCATGGATGGTTTTGTATTGGGAGTTAAGACTCCATAAGCCTAAGGGCTTGGCCTTTGAATGGCATAATGTTGTATTGGATCATAAAATGTATAAAGCTTAAAGGAAATGGATAATCAACAACCTTGGTAGCTAGTTTGATAGATAGAAGGGCATGCCTTAGAATCTTGAGCTCATATTGGCACTACGGTGCGTATTAGCATTACGGTGCATATTGGTACGACGGTACATATTGGCACGACGGTGCATTTTGGCACTATGGTGCATATTGGCACTTCGGTGCATATTGTTAAGATTTGATTATCTAGTAAGCTACTTACCAAGGATGTTGAAAGATGAGTTAATAATTCAAATGAACATTGCTTGTCTTGTAAGAAACTTGTATGAACAAGCTTTGAAAGAAATGTATAGATGAATGGCTTTGTGTATGAATGCCTACTTGATAATTTGAGTGTTTGGTTACTTGTCCTCTAAGCATGATGTTCAAATAGCCTATGAGAATCATGATTGATGTTGTTATGTTGATTGTATGATATGTAAAGATTGCCTAAGTTACCTTATGCAATTCGAATAAGCATGTGTCTTGTATTGATGGTCTTGATTCCTTGAATTACATGTAAACTTGGATATGTATGCTCTGAAATTGACTAGATTTAGTGTTACCTCACTAAGTACATAACTTGTACTTACCACTCTAGTCTTCATTCTTCCCATAACATATTAAAGATACTTCAAGAGGATATCTTGGGTTTGAAGCAACACTTGAGGCAAGCTTGAATGTATGAATTCATACTCTTTGTATACTCCTAGTTTGGTGGCACTAGATCTTGTAATAGGTAGCCTTGATCATGCATTTGAATATGTGTTTAAGACTAGTTTGTGAAATGTTGTGATGAGCCTATTATGTAACCCATTTGGATGATTTAATCTATGTATATGAACCACGAAAATAAGTATATGTGAAGTAAATGCTGCACAATTTGTGATGGAAATCCAATGTTTGTTTTTTAATATTGTCTAATTTGAATGTTAGATTAATGTTGTATGATCATGCATTTGTTCCTACGTCTATTAGCATGATTCAACAATGTGGAGTTTGAGGCTAAGGTATATTTAAGCATGCATTATCAATGTATTAGCCAAGCATGCTATGAAATGTGATGACCTGATTGTAAAGAATCAAATTAAATGTGTTTAGGGATTTCATGTTGTTCGAATAGGTGTAAGAAAGTGTAGTAAGATTGTAAGTTAGATGCTTTGTATTGATCTTGTTAATTGGTTGAATAAGTAGTAACTTGAGATGCAAGTAAGCTAGTTTAAGTATGTTTAGTAATCCCCTAGTGTTATTCGAATATGGCAATTAGAATTGTAGTAAGAATGAAAATTGAACCATGTTTAATAGAATCTTAAAGTGAAGTATGCCACACTTGTTGATTGTTGTTTGAATGATGCATGTAAATTGAATGGATTGGTAACATGATAATGGTAACTTAGATTATAAGTATGGAATGAAACAAAATGGTACCTAAATTATTATGTTATGTATGTTGGTTTTCTTAATATGGATTGAATGTATGAATTGTATGTCTTGTAATGTTTGGTTTGGGGTTACTTGCACTGCAAGTTAAGTACACCAAGGTTACTTTTTTAACAAGTAACCTATCTATCGCTTTGTTTTCACTTCGGTAATGCTCCGGAACTGGGTTACGGCTAACCCAGGGATGGGGTGTTACAAAGTTTTTGCCGGAAGCAACTAAAAGTACACATCATCGTACTCCTCTACAATATCAACTTCTTCTTCACTAAAATTTTGATTTTCAAATTCCCTCTTTATCTTATTTTGTAATTTGTAACACTCAGATTTAATGTGACATTTATTTTTGCAAAAACAACATGTTTTACCTCCCTTTGATGACTTGGATCTGCCCCTATTTTGACAGTCAAAATTACTATCACCTTTTGTTCCTAGGTCTAAACTAGTCGATCAATGCGCCACGAGACCCTCTACTTGGATCTCAAATCTGGTAATATGTTACATGTTGTCATACTGATTCAAGTTATCATAGACCTATTCAAGAGTAAGGGTATCATGGTTGTGTAGGAGGGTGCTTCTAACGGATGAATATGAAATGGCAGTGAGCAAAGTAAAATCAAACCTAGGTCTTCTTTATTGTACTTTGCCTCGATCGTTTCCAAATCTGAGATGATCTCATTGAAATCAGTTAGGTGGTAGTCAAGAAACGGACCTTCTGCTAACTTGTGGGAGGATATGCGTTGATTCAGGAGAAACTTACTGTCAAAGTTTTCTTCAAACAAATTTGTTCCAATTTTACCCATAAGTCGACAACTGTCTTCTCTTTGTGAACATCCTACAAAATGCTATTTGATAAGTGCAAACGAATTTGGGAAGCAGCTTTCTAATCCTTGCAGTGCTTATTTGCATCCGACCATTCTTTTGAAATATTATCAAACTCATCCAATACAACATCTAAGTCCACCTGAACAAGAATATCTCGAAAGTTCACCTGCCATAGTGAAAATATAACGCTGCGACCCAACAGCCAAATTTCATACTTCATCGCCGTCATTATCTTGAGTAACCTGAAAAGCTCTTATGCCATTTTTATAATACTGGGATGATAATTAGGAGATAAGTAAATAAACACAAACACAAAAAAGAAAAATAACACCAAGAATTTACGTGGAAAACCCAAAAGAGAAAACCACAGGCAGAGAATGAGAACTTTTACTAAGATGGAGAAAGTCATTACAACTGATTTGAAATGTTATCACTAAACCCCAATCCCTAGTATCTATTTATAAGGATAGATTTATTGTTTAGAAAGGAAACTTGCACAGAAAAATATTCTACACAAATTGTGTCTCCTACCTTTAACTAATGTAGAGTAAACAAAATCTTATAAAAGTAGAATTCTAAATTTAAACCAAATCTTAAAAGACTTTGGTTTACAATTCTAACATATAACGTGAAAATTGTTGTAGAAATGAAGAGATCCAAAATCAATTTGTTTGCTTTAGTTTAGAAACCATTGGAGAAGAAACCAAACAAAAACATATTGGAAATCAATGCTTTATTAAGAGATGTTTGGGAGAAAATCAGAGAAAAGTTGAGAGAAAATCTTTGGAAACTATTCTTTCAAGAGAGAAAAATAGTTGTTTTTTTCGTAAAATAAGAGGGAAATAAGAAATAAAACACAAAATGTTGATTGTTCCTTAAGGATTCTTAGCTTGTGGCTCATTCTATTTTAGCCACCAAATACATTTGTTAAACAATTATAACATAGTCATATTTCTAATAAAAACCTAATTGACTTTATTAAAAAGGCTTTCAATTAAATTCCCTTTATTTCACATAAATGTTAAACAAACCAAATTATTTTCATACCAATTTATCAAACTAATTTCATAAAAATCCAACTTATTTTCCCAAGAATTAAATCATTTAGTCGAATTCCTCCATAAATATATATATCGGTTCAATTCAAATGCCATAAACCCCTAACCTAGATTTTAGGATGTTATAGCAGCCCTCTTCTTCGTCATCTATCCTCGTCTTCTTCATGGCTCAGATCGCCATGCTGTCTGTGGCTCTCTGCCCCAAGCCTATAGGGGGTGAACCGACTGAATCAGCCATAAATACCTTGGTCCACTGCCTCCACCTCCATCGTTTGATGCCTCCTTATTTTAGCATCAACAATTGGTATGGTGAGCGTGGAGATCCTCTCGACCAAGATAACCAGTCATTTTGGTTCTCTTGGTGGCACTCCCAGCAAACTAGACCTTTACGACTGATGATGCTAATTGTCAAATTGACGGTGGCAACAAACTTTAAAGGTACCGTAGTCACCATGTAAGCTTTCCTATTTGGCTCTTATACAGAGAAAGTAAAAAGATTGGTTGACAACCTCTTGCCACTCGCTTCCGAAAGGTGTGACGAAAGGGCAACAAGATGGCAACATCTCACTATATCTGATGACAATGATTGGTTGTCCGGTGAAAGTCCTCGACTGTAAGGAAGCTGCTTCGCCCAGCCAATGGAATGCCCCATATAATCCCACCACCATAGGACATACCAAAAGCACTCCAAGGACACATCGCACACACTCACCAATAACTTGTGCAACATGTATGTGAGGTGTAACCCCAAAATGGTTTTGGCACCTAGATTGCATATGATAGAACCCTTCGAACCTCCTCATGTGCGTGTTGTTGGAGAAATAACGACATAAGCAACATCAAAGATCTTGGAAGCAATGAAGATAGGGGAACGTGGATGGCCAAAGACCCCCAAAACACCTAGGACAAATATTCAAGGAAAATGCCACATGCTCTACTCATATGTTTCCTTTTTCTTTTCCTTGTAATAGTTTACATATATAGATAGTGCCTACCATTATAGGCAGTTTAGGGCTTGGACACCTGTAAGAAGAAGGTGTTAATGATGTAAATTCAATTTATACGATAAAGGGTAACCACCTCCGCCCTTTTGCTACTTTGTGTAGGTTACAAGCGAGGTATCATAGCTTCATAATGCTCGAGCGGATGAGGAGACTCTTCGTAACACTTCTTCTACAAGAGCTTTCTTTGAAAAGCCTCAATGTATTTGGAAAAGCCCATTTAAAGAACCCTAAGACATTGGCATACTCACTAAGAAGTTGACATATGCCATAGAATACTCTAGAAAGATATACTCGATGATGCAAGTGCCTTAGAAAACTCAAGTAGATCCTATGGGGATTCACTTGAACTGCCATAGCTAAGCGTACGTATGTCTTTGAATTAAGGATGGTTGAATGATGTAATTGATGTATAAATGTGTGCAAGCATTGTTTTGATAATTTAATATTTGAACGAGTAATAACTCTAATATACACATCTATTTTTGCACCACCTTTGCCTTTGATCTTTTTCTCTTTTGTACATATTCTTGCCTTTATTTAGCCTTTATCATGCATTTAAGGTAGTTTTTTATTTTCATCCATTTTTGTCGGTACTTGGTAGAATTAATGACAAGACAATGATGCCTAACTCGTGTATTATATTGGCTGCAGAAAAGCTTAAGATAAAGAGTTTCCTATATTATATAAAAGTTTATTTTTTATAAAGAGCAATTAATCACACATATCATATAAGTGTATTTTATTACATATTTAGTAATTACCTTTCATATATTCAAAATTATCAGATACACGGATTGAACTTTTAAAATGTGGGTTAGGCCCCTACCCCCATCAAAACAAACTATACATCCCATAGCCATTAGTCACCCAGCCATACGATTCACTTTCAAAAAATGAATGTAGTCACCCCACCTTGCGAATCAATGACTATAGTCACCCGACCTTGTGAAATATATACAAATAAAGATGATAGATGGATTAGACTATAAGTCAATCACAAACTTTCAAAAACATATAGAGCACTCTTATCCTATGGCATGCCAACTATATCTGAACTTAGTTGTTTTCCTTTCACAAGCCAATATAATAAAATAATTCACATTTACTTACTGTTTAATATGCATAAAATAAATCAGAACATATTCTGATATCACTGCTCTTGGAAAAATAAGCAAAATCAGGAAACTTACTTTCGATCTTGAGTAAGCTTTTTAGGCTTAAACCAAACACCGAAAATGTTAATTTAAACCTTTTTTGAAAGCTGAATTATTTTGGCACTCACCCACTCGCTTTAACTTAATTGTCGAAGCTTTGCTGATAGATGTCCACAATTGCCGAAATCAATGAGAAGCCTTCAAAACCTACTCTGATTGCTCTATAACTCAATCCATAACATATATCCACATTAAAACAACACAAAAGCTACAACAGTCAATTACTAAACTGAACGCTAACTTAAACGCTTCCAAAAATATCAAAAATCCATCTAAAACATCATATAATCATATCCAAACTCCAACCTGGCATAAAACCTTAATTCCTCATTAGTTTCAACCTCAAATATAATTTAAAAGATCACTAAAATAATATATAAAACATATGAATCCATATAACCATCATTTAACTTATAATTATCAAGGACGCATATGTTAATTTAATCAATTAATTTAATTTTAGGATTAAATTCACAAAATTGAGTTTAGATTAAATGTAACTCATAAAGAAACATCGTATCCAACCAAAATCAATTAGGTTTCAATTGTAAATGAAGATTTCATCATTATTCATCCAAAATTCAATTTCACAATTAATTCACTATTAAATCCATAAAAGATCATTAAGATAAATATGTAGGAATACACATCATATGAATATCAATAAGAAATCTCATCGTGCGTTGCTTTTGATAGAAAATTAGATTTGGAGATGATTCTAAGAAATTCACGTAACTTCCCAAAAATGTAGAAAATAGGATTTCAAAACAATAGATCTTAGGAAATAGATATCAATGTAATAGAGAAATAATTTAGGAAGAAAATGGTTTAGTTTTATTTAGGAAATCCAAGGGAATTCTAAATATTTTGGTAATCAAGAGAAATGAGTCTTGAGAGAAAATGAAGAACACTTCTCCTAATGAAATGAAATTAACCAACAAATGGTTTTTGTTAAAATGATTTTATTAATAAAATCTATATTGGTATAATAGCTTCTCTGCAATATCCCCAAACCCGAGCCTAGTAGCATGTTACTAAAAGTGGTAACTTAATTTAAATTAGAGAATTGTGATATCCCTAAACCAGGACTAGAAATTGTTACCATTAATTAAACTTATTAGCTAATCAAACTATGCCCTAATAGAATGAATGTTTAGGGAGCTAATTGTGAGAATTAAAAATAAGGATACTCAAATTAAAAAGGACCAAAATGAATATATAATGAAAGTTCACTATTGCATGGTAAAACTAAAGTAGATTGTGGACATTACACATGTCCTCCAAACCCTACCATGATCGGCCACTATGGGTTATACACCATATTCTTCATTTGTTCATCAAACCTAAAACACCATTGAGAGAAAGGAGACAAAATGCAAGCTTAATCCATGCGGGGATTGTGATAAAGCTGTGAAATTTTGTTCAATTTTAAGGTAATGTTTAGTGTTCATGAATTCCTCTTTGATTTTGTGATTACAATAACTTGATTGGCTTGAGAAATGTTAGATTGATTGCTGGAAATTGGGAATTGATTTAGAGTCTTGTATGTGTTCTTATATTGAACCGATTGGTGTATATGTCTAGTGAGAACACATTAGATTCAAATGTGTAACACCCTAAAAATTAGCCTAGAAATATTACCACAATCTAAACCATAGGCCAATTGAATTCATAAGCTAATCAATTTAAAGAAGAATGAACATTAGCCATCCTTAAGATCAAATAAGTGAAATTATAACCAAATTGAATTGAAATTAAAACTAGAAGGCAAAAGTAGAAGGCTGAAATTGTGATCATGCAAAACTCTATGGTTTGCATGCAAATGGAATAAAATTGAGGGCCTTGACACATGTTCACAATTGATGAGAACATTTGTCTAAGGGAAGGGTGACTCACAGCTTGTTTAGAGGAAAGATGAACAAAATAGAATCATCTTCTTCCTCCCATTATCATCCTCCATAGCCGATTGTGAGAGAGAAAGGGGAAAGAAAGAAAAGCTTCATGCAAACACCATCAATTCATGCTTTTTGATTCATCCATTGATCAAATTTAGCTTGGAGAACGTATAATGTTTGATCCCAATTTGTTATAGATTGTTTGAACCTTGATATTATGATGTGTTTGTTGTATGAATTGAATTGGATGATTTCTATGTGTGTTAGGAGCATGCTAGTTTCAATTTGAACTTGAAATTGTGATTTCTAGTAACCAATTTGATAAAGGAAATATGTAAAGTTGCTGGAAATCTGGGAAATATGTACATGGTTGAAAACAATCTTGATTAGGGACTGTTTTGTTAGAGAAAATGTGTAAACATGTCAATTGAACATAGAATCCTGTTTTGATCATGTTGCTAGATAAAATGAAGATTGAATTGAATAGATATGTTGCTGGAAAATTACTACACCTAATTGTACTAGTTAAATTAGGTAAGGGACTGCCTAGTTGATGAAATGGATGTGCAATATTGATCAAATAGATCAAATTAGGTTCAACATGATAATGCCCTATTTTAAGCACATTTCTAGGTGAATTAAAATGACCTATACATGTGAGAACATGAACATGAATTGAATTGCCATGTTAGGACCTTGCTAAAATGAGTTAAGAAGCTAAAAATTCAACCTAGTGTAATCTGCCCAGAATGCTCAGTTCTGGGCAGTAACTTTGAAAAATCACTATAAATTGTATATAATGAATTTAAGGCTTAAATTTTTGTGTACAACACCTTGGTACGTCTAAATTCATTAGGAGAAAATATAACTGAATTATGGGTTGTATAATGAAATGTAGAGAAGAAACACTAGGGACAGTGCAAACTGTCCAGTATGACAAATTGCCCTTTCTTTAAGTTAAAAACTATATTAATTTGTAAATAAGTAGGATGAAATACTTATATGGTCATAAATACAATTTCATTAGCTTTCCAACGGTGTAAACCAATTGAAATTCCGACGTACGGAATGGATGTTATGCATGATTAAGTGACTAGAGTGCAAGCTACCTGGCAACAACAGTATAGGTAATTGCACACTATTTTGTGGCAATTTGTAAACTGTTTTGTAAACACTTTTAGGACATTGATTATGCCTTGTTATACATGAATTAGAGTGTAGTGAAGAATGTACATGAACATGCTGCCAAAATGAGAATGTTGTATACTTGTGACATTGTCTTGATTGAACGATCATGTGATCTTGTTTTTATATGTGTTTACTTGTAATGTGATAGGACCAAGAGTAAACTTTGTGGAAGAGGATAGACAGGATCATCCTAAAGCCAAGAACAAATGAGTGTGGATCCAAGACTAGCTAAGCTTGGAGTATTGTGAGTGTAGTTATCTCTAGGGTTAGGACTAGGTCCTAACCAATGCATGTTTGTTACATTCATGAAATGTTAAATGAATCTAATCATGAAATTGACCTAATAAGGGAAGAATGACTAAAGTAATGCATGAAACTTGATCCCAACCTTGTATACATGATCAATTCGAATGCTTAAGTATGATTAAGTGATAATATGGATGCTTGTATGTGCTATGATGCAATGTGATTGAATGTTAAAGAACTTGTTTGAGATATCATCTCATCTTGATGATATAAAACATGAAAATTACATTAAATGTGAGCTATGGCTCAAATGGCCTAAGGGCCTAATATGAAATGAACTTGCTTGACATGATCTTAATCTTGAAACACTTCAATAAATGGTGAATCGAACAACCTTGGTAGCTAGTTGGACTAGGTGGAAAGGCACGCCTTAGAGTCTAGAGCTCATTGTGTAAGGGTGGACTACGGTCCCGGGCTAAGGCCCCTATTTGGTGACAGATGGAGGGTACGTATGTGGTCTTTGGCAATAGTAGGAGGGTTTGACCAGCACTGCGATGCATCTTGTGGCAACAGTTGGTTGGAGACTCGATTACCTATACAAACTAAGTACCAAAGGGGTTGTTTAATTGATAATACATGAAATAACAACCCTACATCATATGTTACTTGTTTTGAAAGCCATGAATTGAATGTTACTTTTCATGTAAGCATGACTTTCTTGATTACTTATTTTGAAAGAATGTTGTGCCTGATTCATGAAGCATGAATTCTTGTTCCTTGATAGCTAAATGTATGATATCCTTAGATAGGATTATCTTGATGCTTGAAAGCCTTAGCTCGGATCATTTTAATGCTTGAAATCCTTAGCTAGGTCTATACTTGATTAAATGACACATGAAACTTGACATAACAAATGGTTAGATTTAGTACTACCTCGCTAGGTACATTTTTGTACTTATCACTCTCGTTTTCATTCTTCCCAATTACAGGATAAAGAATACGAGTGTTGCTTGATCTGGAAGCCTATTACCTTGAGCTAGATGCAACTCACACAAGCTTTGCCTAAGTATGATTTCATACTTGTTTTGTATATCTCCTAGAATCGTGGCACTAGAATGTATATAGTTAGTTGATCATGCATTTTGGTACTTGTCTATAATTTCCTGATGGGCTTATTATGTTATGAACTTAATAACAAGTATGTAATGAATGTTGTTTCTGCGCATATGATTAAATTATATTGGAATGGTCTAATGTTTGATCTATTTTGCTTTGAAACAATCAAATGCCTTGTTTGTTGAAGATGTATATATCTTACTTGAATTGAAAGTATTAAGAACCGAACCATGCTTGCTTACTTTCCATTCGAATTGCCTTGGAAAGATTATGGTCTCATGTGTATGATCATACCTTGTTATATGTGTTATGTTTGTTTGTATAAATGGCCAAATGGTTAGGCATGGAATAAGGCTTGAATGGAAACTAGTACATGTAAATTGAATGATCAAAGAATCATGTTAGAAATTTTGGGTTAAGGTGTCATGTATAAGTCTAAGGAACAAAAAAATAAAATGCAATTAGGTTGTTTATTTAGTTCATTTGAATGATAGGTATAACATGAAGTAAATTGTATTGATAATGTAGTAACCTATAATGAAAGTATAATAGGAAACAACTAGTGACCTATTCGAATGCTTTACGTTGAAATAAGAATAAAATATGAGGCTACTTGTTTTCTAAGTAAGTAAGTATGAGTTGCTTGCATGATAAGTAATGAATGTTTAGTTGCTTGTTAGTTAAGTAACTCATTTAATAGGAATGAGTTATCAATCCTTGCCTTGTTGCTTTGCCTTGTATTGTATTGCCTTGTTCATTGCGTTGTCTTGTTGCTTGCGTAATGTAACGCTCCCGAGCCGGGTTGCTACTAGCCCGGGTAGGGTGTGTAACATAATGGCCTTTGAAATTGATGTTTTCATTAACCAAATTGATGGTGAATTGTTATGTTAGTTTATGGAAAAACTTATATGATAATTAATTGATATGTGAATTGAAATTCTTATTGTTGGATGTCTTAATGAACCAATTTGAAAATATTGCTCAATTGCCCTATTTTTATATGTTTGACACATAATTGGACTGACTTGGACATGTATGAGTGAGTATATATGTTGAACAATCATATTAGAATCCTTGTCTAAGTGATTAATGAAGCTAGAATCAAGCTTAAGGAAATCTATCCAAAAAACTTTGTTCGGGCAGTAAGTTTAAAAATTTGTAGAAAATCACATAGACCAAATTAGGGAATAAATCTTATATGTACAGAATCATGAGTATTTCTAATTTCGTATACAACAAACAGAATTGAATTCCAAGTTATAAAACAGTTTGTAGAGATTAATCTCTAAGGACAGTGCAAACTGTCCAGTGGCATAATTTGGTATGCCTTTAAATAAAAAACCTGTATTAATTCATAATGAATAAAAATGCAAGGCCTATTTGGTTAGAAGTACAATTAAGTTAGCTTTCTAATGCTGTAAACGGTTCAAAATTCCTACGTACGGAATAAAAGATATGAACATTTAAGCAAGTAGTGCACATGCTGGCAGGCAGCAGCAGTCTTGATGTTTTGAATTGAATGCTTGAATGTATGGAGTCATATAATGACTTAAATGGTTGTTGAATTCTGCCTAATACACTGTGTATTATATGTAATGATAGATCGAGTGGAAATTGAGGAAAAAGGGGTTCACATAGAGCATCAAGCTAGCATAGAGAAAGGGATTTCGATCCAGGAACGTCAATAGCTTGGAAAATTCCCGTGAGTGTAGTTTAAAGTTTGGAGAGGGAGGTAACCTCTCCAAGTCCATTTCTGATTTGAATTACTTATTGATTCTTAGTGTAAATTGTGTAATGCACTTGCTATTGGGCATTAGTAAAGTAAGTGCCCTTTTGAGATGTTTTGAGTGGTTACTTGTTTGAGAAGCATGCTTGAATTATAATTGATTGCCATCAAGTGCTTCTTGTTTAATTGAACTATATTGGAATGAAGCATGCTTGTTATAAGTTAGAAGTAACTCAATTCATTGTTTAATGACATATTGATTGACATTCCCTCATTGGCTATTGGAATATTGATTAATTGACTAATGATATTGGAATTGGCATTGAACCCTATTCGAAAAAAGGCTATTGGCACTAGATGTGCATATTGATTCAAACTATATTTTGAAATGGTTAAAATGACACTATTGTAAGCCTTGGTTTTGAATCGGTCATAGATATAGTTCGCATGCTATAGAGTCCATAGAGCTCATTGTCGGTGTAATATCCCAAATCATGGTTTAGTAACTTGTTATAAACTAATTAGAGTTTAATTATACAAACAATCTACAAATTAGAAGAAATGATTAAACCTAGTGACTAAATTAGATGGATTGCTAAAGAAGTAGCCTAATCATGAAGGATCAAATAATAACAAATTGTAAGTGTAGAATTGCATGCAATAAGATGAGTAGTTAAGGATTTATGAAGCAATTAGACCAAAATTTGCCAAGTGGAGGCAAATAGCTTAGCCATGTGATAACACCTTCGCCAAGTGGCCATCTTGCTATCATCTCCTCCACTCCACCTTGGCCGAAACACTCATCAACCATCTAGGAAAAGAAAATCACCATTGTTGAGAGGAAGAAAGCTTGCATGAGATCACAACTGCGTGAAATTTAAATAGCTAGGAAGACTGTAAGTGGATTCTAAATCCTTTCTTCCAAGCATCTTTATTGAATGAGTTATTGATGATGTTCTTGTTGTGTATGAATTGAATTGGATGAATGTTATGCATGTTAGGGTCATGCTAGCTTCAATTACATCGTGGAAATTGAATGCTAGTAAGTAAATTGCGAATGAAATATATATGTGGTTGCTGGAAAATTGAGAAATATGTGCTTGATTGAAAATAATCTTGATTAGGGACTGTTTTGATGGAGAATTTGTGTAAACATGTTAAATGAACATAGAACCCCGTTTTGTTCATGTTTCTAGGTAAAATGAAGATTGAATTGAATAGATATGTTGCTGGAAAATGGATACACCTAATTGAACTAGTTAAATTAGGTAATGGACTGCCTAGTTGATGAATTGGATGTGTAAATGTGATCAAATATATCAAATTAGGTTCAACATGATAATGCCCTATTTAAAGAACATTGCTAGGTGAATTATGATGGCCTAGACATGTATGAACATGAACATGAACATGAACATGAACATGAATGGAATTGCCATGTTAGGACATTGCTAAAATGAGTTAAGAAACTAGAAATTCAACCTAGTGTAATCTGCCCAAAATGCTCTGTTCTAGGCAATAACTTTAAAAAAATCACTATAAATAGTATAAAATGAATTTGAGGCTGACATTTTTATGGACAACACCTTGTTATATCTAAATTCATTAGGAGAAAACAGAACTGAACTCTGGGTTGTCTACTGAAATGTAGAGAAGAAACACTTGGGACAGTGCAAACTGTCCAGTGTAGCAAAATGCCTTGTCTTTAAGTTAAAAACTCTATTAATTGGCAAATAACTAAAATGAAATCCTTATATGGTCATAAATAAAATTTTATTATCTTTACAATGGTGTAAATCAATTGAAATTTTGATGTACGGAATGAAAGTTATGCATGATTAAGTGACTAGAGTGCAAGCTGCCTGGCAGCAACAACATAGGCAATTGCACATTGTTTTGTGGCAATTTGCAAACTGTCTAGTAAACAGTTTTAGGCCTTTGATTATGCCTTGTTTTACATGAACTAGAATGTATAAAAATGTAGTTAATTGTAATGGAAAATGTATATGAGCATGCTGCCAAATTTGTGAATGTCGTGTGCTTGTAACTTTGTCTTGATTTGGTGATCATATGATCATTATTTTGACATGTGTTTGTACTTGTAATATGATAGAACCAGGAGTAAACTTGGTGGAAGAGAATAGATTGGATCATCCTAAAGCCAAGAACAAAGGAGTATGGATCCAAGACTAGCTAGCTTGGAGTATTGTGAGTGTAGTTACCTCTAAGGTTAGGACTAGGTCCTAACAAAAGTATTCTTGTTACATTCATGAAATGTTAAATGAATGCTTAAGTATGACTAAAGTAATACATGAAACTTGATCTTAGCCTTGTATACATGAATCGGTCGAATGCTTAAGTATGCTTATGTGATAACATGGATGCTTGTATGTGCTATGATGCAATGTGATTGAATGTTAAAGACTTGCTTGAGACGTATTCTCATCTTGATGAAATGAAACATGAAACTACTTGATATGTGAGCTATGGATCAATGGCCTAAGGGCCTAATATGAAATGAACGTGCTTGACATGATCTTGATCTTGAAATTCCTAAATAAATGGAAAATCGAACAACCTTGGTAGTTAGTTGGACTAGGTAGAAGGGCATGCCTTAGAGTCTAGAGCTCATTGTGTAAGGGTGGACTATGGTCCAGGGCTAAGGCCCCTATTTGGTGACAGATGGAGGGCACGTATGTGGTCTTTGGCGATAGTAGGAGGGTTTGACCAGCACTACGTTGCATCTTCTGGCGACAGTTGGATGGAGACCCGATTACATATAAAAACTAAGTACCGAGGGGGTTGTTTAATGAATAACAATTGAAATAACAATCATACATCATATGTTACTTGTCTTGAATTCCATGAATTTGTATGTTACTTGACTTGAAAGCATGACTCCCTGATTTCTTGTTTTGCAAGCATGATGTGTTTGATTCGTGATATGAATTTCTTGATTTTTGTTCCTTGAATGGCCGAATGCTTGAATCCTTAATTAGGATTATCTTGATGCTTGATATCCTTAGCTAGGATTCTTCAAATGCTTGAAGCCTTAGTTAAGATTACTCTAATGCTTGAGGCCTTAGCTAAGATCACTCTATTGCTTGAAATCCTTAGCTAGGTCAATACTTGATTAAATGACACATAAAACTTGAAATAACAAATGATTAGATTTAGTACTACCTCACTAAGTACATTCTTGTACTTATCACTCTCATTTTCATTCTTCCCAACTATAGGATAAATGATTCGAGTATTGTTTGATCTTGAAGCCTGTTACCTTGAGCAAGAAGCAAGTCACACAAGTTTGCCTAAGTATGGTTTCATACTTGTTTTGTATATCTCCCAGAATGGTGGCACTAGATTGTATATAGTTAGATTGATCATGCATTATAGTACTTGTATATAATGTCTTGATGGGCCTACTATGTTATGAAGCTATGGTTAAGTATATAATGAACTTAGATTACATGTAATGGATGATGTTTGTTGCGCAACTATTGAATTAAATTTATGGAATGATCATATGTTGATCTAGTTTGCTATGAAGCAATTCGAAAGCCTTGTTATGTTTCATGTGTATGCTTGAATTTAAAAGTAGAATGTGATGAACCATGTTTCCTAAGTTCTATTCGAATTGCCATGGAAAGTATATGATTCTCTTGTTTGTGTTCATGCCTTGATTATAAGTGTATTGTGTACTTGTTTGATGCATGGTCGAATGGTCTAGATCATTAGGAACTAGTTACATGCCTTGTAGTATGTATTTGGTGTTAATGGCCGAATGTATGAGTTAGTATAAGGCTTGAATAGAACTAGTTTCATGCTATTGAATGTTTAGATAATCATGCTTAGTAAGTATAGGTTTGAGATGTCTAAATGTATACAAACTAAGGGACCTTGAATTGAAATAGAAACATTTTACATCTAGAGACATTCGAACCTAAGCTAAGGATCAATGAAGTGAATCGAATTGATAATGTAGTAACTTGAAATGAAAGCATAAAATGAGTTAAGTTAGTGACCTATTCGAATGGTTAGATTGAAGTAAGAATCAATTGTGTGGTTACTTGTTTGCTAAGCAAGTATGGTTGTTTTCTTGTTCTTGTATTGCTTGTATTGTATTGCTTGTCCTTGTCCTTGATCATTTCCATTGCTTGGTTGTTAAGTAACCCTCCCGAGCTGGGTTGCTACTAGCCCGGGTAGGGGATGTTACATTTAATAGGTATCAGAGCTTTAGGTTTAGTCGATTCTAGGACTAAATTGGGTTATCATGCATCATACAGGATACTAGTGCCACCTAGGAGACTTGTATTGAATAGAATGTGTCTTACTTTTTAAACCGAATCCCCAATTATTCTATTTGAACGTATAATGTCTAAAAAAAGACTTGGTTGGGATAATGAAAGTCCTGAAGGCTCCTCAAATGAAGGAGACAGTGTGAGGATGGAACAGAATCCTCCACAACAACAAGCTCAAACCCGAGCCCAAGCTGCTGCTCAACATGAAGCTCCTACTATCAATCTTGTGCAACAAGAATGTCTTCTAAGTATGAAGGAGATGTTTAATCACCTTGTAACAGATTTAAAACAAGATCTTCCTATTGCTCCTCTTGTTGTTGTACCAAGGAGAGGCCCGATTAACAAGTTGGCTCAACACCGAGCCTCTACTTTCACTGGAACTGATGAAGCTAATACTGAAGTAGCTGAGTACTGGTTAGAGGCCACTACTCGAATCTTCACTAAACAACTACCTTTTCCTGATGAGCACAAACTCGAATGTGCCATAGCTTTGTTGGCAGATAAAGCTCTGAGCTGGTGGGAAACCACTACTCTAACTGCTCCTACTGAAGACGTAACATGGAAATTCTTCCTCGAGGAATTCTAGAAGAAGTACATCAGTGAACAATACCTGGCTGAGAGCCGGAAACATTTCTTGTATCTCAAGCAAGGTATCCGACCCATTGAACAATACGTGAGTGACTTCTGCAAGTATTGCAAGTACGGGTCGGATATTCATTGATGGACTAAATGATGAACTAAGTCATATTTTCACTGCCTTGGGTATCATTGACTTCCAGAACTTAGTGAACCATGTTATTGCAACCAAGGCAAAGATGAAGGCCTCTGAGAAACGCAAGAGTGGTAACTCCTAGAAGGATAAATGATCTAGAAATGACGACAAGCCTCATTGGCAGTCAAAGAAAGCTAAACACTCCATAGATCACTCCTCCAATTATACTCCTGATCTGAAGAGCAATTACATACCAAAACCTCAATCGGTGATCAAGTCTTCAGCCCCGATCATCTCTGTTGATAAGACGGGGAATTCTGGAAAATCTACTCAATATCCTACTTGCAATTTTTATCAGAAACACCACACCGGGCAATGCAGAACACAACAAAATTTGTGTTTCTTATGTATAGCCTCCGATCATTATATCCAGGATTATCCTTAGAATCCTAACAAGGTTCCAACTCGAAATCCTGCAGATGCTAGTTCAGCTCAATCTAATCGAAACAAGGGCTCAAGACAAGCTCAGTCTGGGAATCAAAGCAAGGGTAGAGACCAATATTCGGCACCTACACACAAAGAATCCCGAGCCCCTGCTCAAATCTACCACATTCATGGGAAAGAGGAAGAAGAAGCACTCGATGTTATCACATGAACTGTTGAATTATATTCAAGTCCTGCATATGCTTTGATTGATTCGGGATCTACCCACTCCTTTATATGTTCTTCCTTGATTGCTAAGTTAAACTTAAAACCCGAACTTGTTAAGACTAGCCTTGTAGTTTCGAACCCTATATGAGGAAATATGCCTATTAACTTTCTTTGCAAGCAATGTCCTATAAGCATTCGAAATGTACCTTTTCCCATGGACCTTTATGTCTTGCCTTCTTGTGAGTTCGATCTAGTGTTAGGACAAGATTGGCTAAGCAAACATGAAGCTTGGATAAATTGCCAAAATAAGAGACTTTATCTCTAGTGTTTAGGGAAGGAATCAATCCTCATAATTGATAGAAAACCAACCTCAATCTTTGCTTCCATGACTATGCAAGATGAACTTGATTTCGGCTTACCTAGAATGCCAATTGTATCTAAATTCATTTATTTTTTCCTGAGGAACTCCCTGGTCTCCTTCCAACCATAGAAGTAGAGTTCGAGATTGAAGTTCAACCTGGAACAACTCCGATGTCCATCACACCTTATCGAATGACACCTATTGAATTGAAAGAACTCAAGAAGAAACTCCAAGAGCTACAAGACAAAGGCTTTATTTAGCCTAGCTCATCTCTTTGGGGTGCTCCAGTCTTGTTTGTGAAGAAGAAAGACGGGACTATGAGACTCTGTATTGACTACAGACAATTGAACAAGCTTACTATCAAGAATCGGTATCCTCTCCCAACGATAGAAGATCTCTTCGATCAACTCAAGGATGCTTCAGTGTTCTTAAAGATCAATCTTCAATCGGGATACTATCAAATGAGGGTAAAAAAAGAAGATGTACCCAAGACAGCCTTTCGTACTCGATATGGCCACTTTGAATTCATTGTAATTCCATTCAGGTTGATGAATGCTTCGGTTGCTTACATGGACCTCATGAATAGTGTATTCAAGCCCTATCTTGACAAGTTTGTGGTCGTCTTTGTCGATGACATTCTGGTGCATTCTCGGAATAAGGAAGAACACTCAAAACACCTTTGAATTGTATTGCAAACACTCTGAGAACGTCAATTGTTCATAAATTTCTCATAGTGTGAATTTTGGATATCGGAAGTCTCATTCCTTGGCCTTGTCATCTCCGCATAATGAATTAAAGTAGACTCGAGCAAAATTCGATCCATTATCGATTGGAGACCTCCGAAGAATGTTGGTGAGGTCAGAGGCTTTCTCAGTTTAGCCTGGTATTATCGGCTATTTGTCAAAGGATTCTCATCCATTGCCACAAGCTTGACTAAGCTAACTCGCAAAGATACACCCTTTGTTTGGTCGAAGAACAAACAACAAAGCTTCGATCAACTTAAACAAGGCCTGACTCATGCACTAGTTCTTATCCAACCAGAATCGGGTAAAGAATTCATTGTCTATAGTGATGCATCTCATTTAGGACAAGAATGTGTCCTAATGCAAGATGGAAATGTGGTAGCTTACGCTTCAAGGTAACTGAAACCACACGAGTCAAACTACCCTACACACGATCTAGAACTGGCAGCTATCATGTTTGCTCTCAAAATAAGGAGTATTACTTGTACGGGGAGAAATGTAACTTATTCACAGACCACAAGAGTCTCAAATACCTCCTGACTCAGAAAGATTTGATTATGAGACAAAGAAGATGGCTACAATTGCTTAAAGACTACAATTTGGTTATTGACTACCATTCGGGGAAAGCAAATGTGGTTGCTGATGCCCTTAGTCGCAGACCATACTCGACTTCATTGGCTATCAACGCTCACTTCCATTTATCCAAATGACATAAATTCTTGTCTAAACTTCAAGTTCAATCCAGCTTAATCTTGAGAATTAAAGAACTCCAACAAATTGATCCAGATCTTTAGAAGATCGTATACAACCTAGACTATGAGTCTAATTCTGACTTCTCCCTTAAGTCAAATGGACTCCTCTATGTCAAGGATAGAGTATGTGTTACTAACAATGATGAACTAAGATAAGAAATGCTACAAGAAGCTAACCAAAGCTCTTTCTCGATTCACTCGGGATCAGTTAAGATGTACAAGGATCTTAAGCAACTATACTGGTGGCTGGGTATGATATCGGCTATCACAGACTTTGTATCGAAGTGACTAACTTGTCAAAGAGTTAAAACTAAGCATCAAGTCCCTACTGGATTGCTCTAGTCAATCGAATTACAATAGATTTCGTTACTGGTCTTCCTTCCACTCCAAGAAATAATGATGCTGTATGGGTGATTGTTGATAGATTCACAAAGTCTACTCACTTCATCCTTGTTCGAATGAACATTAGCTTGGAAACCTTAGCTGAGCTATACATCCGTGAAGTGATTCGATTACACGGTGTACCTACAGCTATAATCTCAGATCATGATCCTAGATTTGCTTCTTGATACTGGAATTCCTTGCAGAAGGCTCTAGGAGCTAAAGTGCATCTTAGTACAGCCTTTCATCCTCAATCAGATGGAAAATCTGAAAGAATCATTCAAGTACTCGAATATATGCTACGTGCTTGTGTTATAGACTTCGGGAAGAATTGGGAGAAATCTCTACCCTTAGTAGAGTTTGCTTATAACAATAGCTACCAGACATCTATTCAGATAGCTCCCTTCGAAGCTCTATATGGAAGAAGATGTAGAACTCCCTTGTGCTGGTCTGAATTGGGAAAAAGCATGGTTTTAGGACCTCAATTGCTCAGTGAAACCGAAGAACAAGTGAAGATCATTCATGATCGATTAAAGGCAACCTCTGATAGACAAAAAGCTTATGCTGACTTGAAAATGAGAGACATCCAATACAATGTTGGAGACAAGGTCTTCCTCAAAGTATCTCCTTGGAAGTAAGTCTTCTGATTTGGAAGAAAAGGAAAGCTCAGCCCTCGGTTTATCAAACCATTCGAAATCATTGAAAGGATTGGTCCATTGGCTTGTGGAATTGGCACTTCCTAGTGAATTCGATAGGATCCACAATGTCTTTCATGTCTCTATGCTCAAAAGATATAGGTCTGATCCATCTCATGTTCTTGAACATGAAGAGGTGGAATTGAATCATGATCTATCGTTTGAAGAAGAACCTATTTAGATACTTGATAAGGAAGTCAGAAAACTTCGAAACAAGAATGTTCCTCTTGTCAAAGTATTGTGGAGAAATCACAAGGTTGAAGAGGCAACTTGGGAATCTGAAGAGGTCACGAAGAAGCAATATCCTCACCTATTCGATTTAGGTAAATTCAAGGATGAATTTATTTTAAGGGGAGGAGAATTGTAATACCCCAAATCATGGCTTAGTAACTTGTTATAAACTAATTAGAGTTGAATTGTACAAACAATCCACAAATTAGAAGAATTGATAAAACCTAGTTACTAAACTAGATGGATTGCTAAAGAAGTAGACTAATCATGAAGGATCAAATAATAACAAAGTGTAAGTGTAGAATTGCATGCAATAAGGATGAGTAATTAAGGATTTATGAAGCAATTAGACCAAAATTTTCCAAGTGGAGGCAAATAGCTTATCCATGTGATAACACCTTGGCCGAAACACTCATCAACCATCTAGGAAAAGAAAAATCAGCATTGTTGAGAAGAAGAAAGCTTGCATGAGATCACAATTGCATGAAAATTGAATAGCTAGGAATATTGCAAGTGTAACACCCTTTACTCGGGCTAGTAGTAACCCGGCTTGGGAGCGTTACTTAACAAGCAAGCAAGGAGAATACAAGCAATACAAGACATGGCAATAAACAAGAACAATACAATACAAGGATCAATCAAGCAACCATACTTACTAAGCTAACAAGTAAGCTCACACTAGACTTCAAATCATCCTAAGTATTCGAATGAAAGGCAATAGATATGGCAAGGCAAGCAATGCAACCAATCATACATTTCTTACCGAGCAAATAACCTCATATATAACTTCAATTTCATATTAAGGCATTTGAATAGATCCCCAAGTTTAATTTCATTTCATGCTTTCATTTCATCTTACTACTTTATCATGTACATTTCACTTCATTGTTCCTTAGCTTGTATACCTTTAGACATCTTAATCCTATACTTACTAAGCATGATCATCTAAACATTCATTAGCATAGAATTAGTTCCATGCAAGCCTTATACTAACTCATACATTCAACCATTAACACCAAACACAAATACAAGGCATCTAACTAGTACCTAATGATCTAAACTATTCGGCCATGCATCAAATAAGTACACAATACACTTATAATCAAGACATGAACACACAAATGAATCATATACTTTTCATGACCATTGAATGGAACTTAATCAACATGGTTCATCATATTCGAATTATATTCAAGCATACACATGATCATTTCAAGACTTTCAAATTTCTTCATAACATCTAGATCAACATTGGATCATTTATTCCATCAACATATGCCCAGCAAAAAACATCATCCATTACATGTTATCTAAGTTCATTACATACTTAATACTATATACATAACATAGTAGTCCCATCGAACATTATATACAAGCTTCAATATGCTTGTTCAAGCTAGCTATGTACAATCTAGTGCCACCATTCTAGTAGATATACAAAACAAGAATGAAATCATACTTAGGCAAACTTGAGTGTCTTGCTTCTTGTTCAAGGTAACAGGCTTCAAGATCAAGCAACCTCGTATCCTTTATCCTGTAGGTTGGGAAGAATGAAACAAGAGTGATAAGTACAACATTGTACTTAGTGAGGTAGTAACTAGTCTATCCATTTGTTATGTCAAGTTTAAAGTCTTTTAATCAAGTGTAGACCTAGCTAAGGCTTTCAAGCATTAAGAGTGATCTTAGCTAGTCCTTCAAGCATCGAGAGTGATCTTAGCTAGTATTTCAAGCATCAAGATTATCCTATATAAGGATAGCAAGCAATCGGCCAACAAGTACAAGCAACAAGAATCATACTTCATGAATCAAGCATACATGCTTGCAAAACAAGAAATCAATGAGTCATGCTTTCAAGTCAAGTAACATACATTTCATGGCATTCAAGACAAGTATCATGTAATATTGGATTGTTATTACAATTGTTATTCATTAAACAACCCCCTTGACACTTAGTTTGTATAGGTAATCGAGTCTCCAACCAACTGTCACCACAAGATGCACCTAGTGCTATCAACCCTTCTATTGTCGCATAAGACCACATACGGACCCTCCGTCTGTCGCCAAATAGGAGCCTTAGCCCTGGGCCGTAGTCTACCCATACACAATGAGCTATAGACTCTAAGGCATACCCTTCTACCTAGTCCAACTAGCTACCAAGGTTGTTCGATTTACCATTTATTCAAGTTTATCAAGATGAAGATCATGTTCATGTCAAACAAGTTCAATTCAGTTAGGCCCTTGGGCCATTGAGCCATAACTCACATGTCAAGTAGTTTCATGTTTCATTTCACCAAGATGAGATGTTATCATATCTCAAACAAGTCTTTAGCATTTGATCTCATTGCATCATAACACATACAAGCAATCATGCTATCACTTAATCATGCATAAGTATTCGAATTAGAGATGCATTCAATTCTAGGATCAAGTTTCATGTGTTTCTTTAGTCATCCTTCCCTTATTAGGTCAAGTTCATGCTTAGATTCATTATCATGTCAAGAATGTAACAAAATACATTGGTTAGGACCTAGTCTTAACCCTAGAGGTAACTACACTCACAATACTCCAAGCTAGCTAATCTTGGATCCACACTCCTTTGTTCTTGGCTTTATATTGTTCCAATCTTTCCACTTCCACCAAGTTCAATCCTGGTTCTAACACATTACAAGTATAAGTATGTCAAAACATGATCACAAGGTCATTCAATTCAAGACAAGATTACAAGCATATAACACACACATATTGGGCAACATGCACTTGAACATTTTCCTTTTTACTTAACTACACTTTTCTATATTCTAGTTCATGTAAAACAAGACATATATCAAGGCCTAAAACTATTTAGAAGACAATTTGCAAAATGCCACAAAACAGTGTGCATTTGCCTCTGTAGTTGTTGCCAGGTAGCCTGCATTCTAGTAACTAAATCAAGCATATCTTTCCTTTCGTACGTCGAATTTCAATTGGTTTACACCGTTAGAAAGATAACAAAATTTTCTTTTGACCATATAAGGCTTGCATTTTAGTTCTTTTCCAATTAATACAGTTTTTAACTTAAAGACAGGGCATCTTGCTATACTGGGTAGTTTGCACTGTCTCTATTTCAGTATACAACCCAGAGTTCATCTTTGTCTATAAAAAATTCAGCCTTAAATTCATTATATAAAATTTTTAGTGATTTTTCAAAGTTACTGCCGAGAACAGGGCATTCTGGGCAGATTACACTAGGTTGGATTTCTAGCTTCTTAACTAATTTTTGCAAGGTCCTAACATGGAAATTCTATTCATGTTCATGTCCATATATGTCTAGGTCATCATAATTCACCTAGAAAGGTTCTTAAAAAGGGCATAATCAAGTTGAACCTAGTTTGATCTATTTGATCACATTTGCACATTCATTTCATCAACTAGGCAGTCCATTACCTAATTTAACTAGTTCAATTAGGTGTAGTCACATCTCCAGCAACACATGCATTCAATTCAATCTTCTTTTTACCTAGCAACATGGTCAAAATAGGGCCCTATGTTCATTTAACATATTTACACAATTTCTCAATCAAAACAGTCCCTAATCAAGACTGTTTTCTATCATGTTCATAATTCCCAGATTTCTAGCAACTATACATATATCTATATCAAATTGGTTACTAGGAATTATAATTTCAAGTTCAATTTGAATCTATCATGCTCCCAACACACATATAAATCATCCAATTCAACAATACAACAAGAATATCATTCAAACAATCTATCGCAAGTTAGGTTCAAGCATTATACCTTCTCCAAGCTTAATTTGATCAATGGATGAATTATGAAGCTTGAATTGAAGGTGTTTGCATGCAAAACTCTCTCCCTTTTCTCTCTCTATATTTCGGCCAAGTTGGATAACAATGCGGAGGAAGATGACAATATTTTTGGTTATTTTCCTCCCCAAGCATGAGTCATCATCCTAATTGGCACATGTTCTCCTTGGAAGAGGACATGTGTCAATGCCTCCATTTAATTTAATCTTATATGTAATCTCTATTGTTTTATATGTTCACATTTCCATCCTTTCATTTATGCCTACTAATTTTCATTTCAATTCAACTTAGTTCAATTTCACTTAACTGATTTATAAGAATGGCCAATGTTCATTTTCTTTTAAATTGATAAACTTATGGGTTCAATTAGCCTATTGTTTAGATAATAGTAACATTACTAGGCCAATTTTAGGGTGTTACAGTAAGTGGTTTCTAAATCCTTTCTCCCTGGCAACTTGATTGAATGAGTTATTGATGATGTTCTTGTTGTGTATGAATTGAATTGGATGAATGTTATGCATGTTAGGGTCATGCTAGCTTCAATTAGAACTTGGAAATTGAATGCTAGTATCTAAACTGCTAATGAAATATATATGTGGTTGCTGGAAAATTGAGAAATATGTGCTTGACTGAAAAACAGTCTTGATTAGGGACTGTTTTGATGGAGAAATTGTGTAAACATGTCAAACGAACATAGAACCCTGTTTTGATCATGTTTCTAGGTAAAATGAAGATTGAATTGAATATATATGTTGCTGTAAAATGACTACACCTAATTGAACTAGTTAAATTAGGTGAAGGACTCCTAGTTGATGAATTGGATGTGTAAATGTGATCAAATAGATCAAATTAGGTTCAACATGATAATGCCCTGTTTTAAAAACATTTCTAGGTGAATTAAACCTACATGTATGAACATGAACATGAATGGAATTTCCATGTCGACCTTAAAATGAGTTAAGAAGCTAGAAATTAAACCTTAATGGACAATAACTTTGAAAAATCACTATAAATTGTATAAAATAAAGGCTGAAATCTTTATGGCAACACCTTGGTATGTCTAAATTCATTAGGAGAAATTATAACTGAACTCTGGTTGTATACTGAAATGTAGAGAAGAAACACTTGGGACAGTGCAAACTGTCCAGTGTAGCAAAATACCTTGTATTTAAGTTAAAAACTGTATTAATTGGAAAATAACTAAAATGCAAGCATTATATGGTCATAAAGAATTTTTTTTAGCTTTCCAACAATGTAAACTAATTGAAATTCCGACGTACGAAATGAAAGTTATGCATGATTAAGTGACTAGAGTGCAAGCTGCCTGGCAGCAGCAATATAGGCAATTCGCAAACTATCTTGTAAACAGTTTAGGCCTTTGATTATGCCTTGTTTTACATGAACTATAATGTAGAAAAGTGTAGTTAAGTGTAACGGAAAATGTATATGAGCATGCTGCCAAATTTATGAATGTTGTGTGCTTGTAACTTTGTCTTGATATGGTGATCATATGATCATTATTTTGACATGTGTTTGTACTTGTAATGTGATAGAACCAAGAGTAAACTTCGTGGAAGAGGATAGAGTGGATCATCCTAAAGCCAAGAACAAAGGAGCGTGGATCCAAGCCTAGCTATCTTGGAGTATTGTTAGTGTAGTTACCTCTAGGGTTAGGACTAGGTCCTAACCAATGTATTCTTGTTACATTCTTGAAATGTTAAATGAATCTAATCATGAACTTGACCTAATAAGGGAAGGATGACTAAAGTAATACATGAAACTGGATCCTAGCCTTGTATACATGATCCAATTGAATGCTAAAGTATGATTATGTGATAACATGGATGCTTGTATGTGCTATGATGCAATGTGATTGAATGTTAAAGACTTGCTTGAGACATATTCTCATCTTGATGAAATGAAACATGAAACTACTTGATTGTGAGCTATGACTCAATGGCCTAAGGGCCTAATATGAAATGAACTTGCTTGACATGATCTTGAACTTGAAATTCCTTAATAAATGGTAAATCGAACAACCTTGGTAGCTAGTTCGACTAGGTAGAAGGGCATGCCTTAGAGTCTAGAGCTCATTGTGTATAGGTGGACTACGGTCCAGGGCTAAGGCCCCTATTTGGCGACAGACGAAGGGTACGTATGTGGTCTTTGGCTATAGTAGGAGGGTTTGACCAGCACTACGGTGCATCATGTGTGATAGTTGGATGGAGACTCAATTACCTATAAAAACTATGTACCAAGGGGTTGTTTAATGAATAACAATTGAAATAACAATTTTACATCATATGTTACTTGTCTTGAACGCCATGAATTTGTATGTTACTTGACTTGAAAGTATGACTCCTTGATTTCTTGTTTTGCAAGCATTATGTGCTTGATTCATGATATGAATTTCTTGTTTTTTGTTACTTGAATGGTCGAATGCTTGAATCCTTAATTAGGATTATCTTGATGCTTGATATCCTTAGCTAGGATTCTTCAAATTCTTGAAGCCTTAGTTAAGATTACTCTAATGCTTGAAGCCTTAGCTAAGATCACTCTATTGCTTGAAAGCCTTAGCTAGGTCAATACATGATTAAATAACACATAAAACTTGAAATAACAAATGATTAGATTTAGTACTACCTCACTAAGTACATTCTTGTACTTATCACTCTCGTTTTCATTCTTCCCAACTACAGGATAAAGGATTCGAGTATTGCTTGATCTTGAAGCCAGTTACCTTGAGCAAGAAGCAAGTCACACAAGTTTTCCTAAGAATGGTTTCATACTTGTTTTGTATCTCTCCCCGAATGGTGGCACTAGATTGTATATAGTTAGATTGATCATGCATTATAGTACTTGTATATAATGTCTTGATGGGCCTACTATGTTATGAAGCTATGGTTAAGTATATAATGAACTTAGATTACATGTAATGGATGATGTTTGCTGCGCAACTATTGAATTAAATTTATGGAATGATCATATGTTGATCTAGTTTTCTATGAAGCAATTCGAAAGCCTTGTTATGTTCATGTGTATGCTTGAATTTAAAAGTAGAATGTGATGAACCATGTTGCCTAAGTTCCATTCTAATTGCCATTGAAAGTATATGATTCTCTTGTGTGTGTTCATGCCTTGATTATAAGTGTATTGTGTACTTGTTTGATGCATGGCTGAATGGTCTAGGTCATTAGGAACTGGTTACAAGCCTTGTATGTATTTGGTGTTAATGGTCGAATGTATGAGTTAGTATAAGGCTTGAATAGAACTAGTTTCATGCTATTGAGTGTTTAGATAATCATGCTTAGTAAGTATAGGTTTGAGATGTCTAAATGTATACAAACTGAGGGACCTTGAATTGAAAAGGAAGCATGTTACATCTAGAGACATTCGAACCTAACCTAAGGATCAATGAAGTGAATCGAATTGATAATGTAGTAACTTGAAATGAAAGCATAAAATGAGTTAAATTAGTGACCTATTCAAATGGTTAGATTTAAGTAAGAATCAATTGTGTGGTTACTTGTTTGCTAAGTAAGTATGGTTGTTTGCTTGTTCTTGTATTGCTTGTATTGTATTGCTTGTCCTTGATCATTGCCATTGCTTGCTTGTTAAGTAACGCACTTGAGCCGAGTTGCTACTAGCCCAGGTAGGGGGTGTTACAGTTGGGGTGGACTACGGTCTGGGACATTCATCCTTATTTGGCGATAGTAAGAGGGAAGAATTGTTATTGGTCATTGGCGACAATAAGAGGTATTATTGACCGGTACTTGTACCATATTGATTATTGTTTCGGCAACAATTTGGTTGAGGACTCGGGTATCTAGACTGAGTAATTGATTCTCAAGGCTATACTTAAAATGAAAGACATACACCACATCTATTGAATCTGTGAAAGAAAATAAAAAGGGAATTGTATTGGTAAATGCTATATGATTGGCCATTGATGTTATTCGAATGGCATATTGCACTCCTTATTATGCAATTGATGATTGATACATGCTTATAGTATAAACCACACTTTGGTTATGATTAAATTCTCATATGGTTACTGTCTTATTGATTGTTCAAATGTTTCCTTATTAATGGGGGAACCATACCACCTATTAGATGGTTCGTAGTTGAGACTTGATTGTTTGGTTGCTTGCATTCCTTAAACTCACTCACTAAGCTTTGCTTAGCAAGTCTTCTTGCTATGATATAGGTTAATATCGGATCCTATCTTGAAGTCAAGGCTCACTCAAGTCATATTTCGCTTGAAAAGTATGTATTCAATTTTTTATAGCACTCCTGGGATGGTGGCACCTACGGCTTGTAAATATATGATTATCTAGTATAGTTTGTACAACTTAACTTAAATTAGGACCCTTAAGGTGTAATGTTTGCATTTTGGACATGTATGCGCATAGATAACTATTATGCTTGATGATTAGAGATTGAACCTTGACTATCTCATGTGCTTGCTATGCTTCCATCTAACATAGTGTAAGATGACTAAACTTAGATAGGTACAATGGCAATTATGTAATATCCTCAAAACTAGTATGAAGGAAGTTACTACAATGCCTTAATTTAATCCATAATTGATTGAAAGCAAGGTACTAGGTCTAGTTAATAAGGACTAGTATGCTATAAATGAAAAAGTGGTAACCTAAATTATAAGTGAACAAACCGAAACAAATAACAAAATGAAGGAATGCATGCTAAATTTCTATATTCCTAAATGCCCCTACACATGTCATTAATTAGTGGATAATCAAGGGTAAATTAGTCATTTTGGATGGAGTTAATTGATGATCCATTATCATCTTCTTCCTTAGTGCCAAATTGATTAACAAAATTAGTGGAGAAAGGAAAAGAGTGAGAAAACTCCATGTTCATAGATTCAAGCTTGAAATTTGGAAGAATTGGAGTTGCTAGCATTCATATTATCTTGAAAGGAAGATCAAGTGGAAATTGAGGAAAAAGGGGCTCACATAGATCAGCAAGCTAGTAGAGGGAAAGGGATTTCAATCCGGGATTGGCAATAGCTTAGAAAATTCTTGTGAGTGTAGTTTAAAGTTTTGGAAAGGGTTGTAACCTTTCCAAGTATTTCTTGATTTAAATTGCTTACTGATTTCTAGATTGAATGGTATAATGCGCATGCTCTTAAGCATTTTTAAGGTAAGTGTTCCATTGAGGAACATTGGTGTGTTTACGTGATTGAAGCAATTGAATGGTTACTTGATTGATAATCATGTTTCCTTGGTTAAATTGGTTGTTGTAGCATGATCTTCGCTAACTTGATTTCCATTGTATTGAAGCATGCTTGTTGTTAACTTAAAGACAACTCAATCTACTGATCTAATGACTTATTGATAGATATGCATTCATTGATTGTAAAATATTAATCATTGAGCTATTGGTATTGTGATTGGCATTGAACCCTATTTGATTGAAAAGGGGATATTGGCACTAAATGTGCACATTGAATCGAATCATGCTTGAAATTGAATGAAAGTTATAACTATTGTAAGCCTTGGTCTAGAGTCGGTCATAGATATAGTTGGCATGCCATAGAGTCCATAGAGCTCATTATCGGGGTGGACTACGGTCTGGGACTTTGGTCCCTAATTGGCGATAGTAGGAGGGATTTGACCGGTACTTTGTACCATATTGATTATTTTTATTGGCGACAATTTGGTTAGGGACTTGAGTATCTAGACTGAGTAATCGATTCTCAAGGCTATACTTAAAATGAACTCATACCTCATGTTCATTGAATCTATTGCTCCATTGAATTGCATTGATTGATAGTAAAGGAAAAATTGAATGCCATGAGCTATTGATATTGAGACATTACTTGAACATTGTTTATATGAGATTGCTTGAGTTTGAGACATTTATTATGCTAAAATGACATGTTATGCTTATTGTTTTCGAATTGGATGATTGAGCATGTCTAAATTTCAAACCTTGTATTGATATTGGATTGAAAATTAAGCAAATGCATCTAGTATTGTTTACATAGTTATTCGAATGGTTCCTTATTGATGAGGGAACCATACCATCTATTAGATGGCTCGTAGTTGAGACTTATTGTATTGATTTCTTTGTAACTTGAACTTGCTCACTAAGCTTTGCTTAATCAAGTCTCTTTACTATGATTCAGGTTGATATTGGATCCTATCCCGTAGTCTAGGCTTGTACAAGTCCCATTTTCTTGAAAAAGTATGTTTCCATCTTGTTATAGTTCTCCTAGGTTTGTGGCACCTAAGGCATGTATGTTTATGATCACTTAGTAATGGTTTGTATAAATTAACTTCATCTATGATCTATAAAGAGTATTGTATGTAAATATGGGTATGTATACACTTAATTGGGCTTGAATGCATGTTAGCCTGTTGGTAGATTCCCATGTTTGGATTATGCATGTAATGGTTGAATAGACCTATTGAAGTTGGCTAGTTAACAATAAGTAAATGTAGTACCTACATGTTTAAACATAAACCACTTTGGGAATTCTTTTTGTCCTAGTGGAAGCTCCTACAATTCATCCTATACAATGGGAATTCTTCTCTAGTCTCATGGAGATGTTTGATCAGATGATTGTCTCTATGAGACAGAATCCTCCAACTCTTCTAGCAATTTACATTCAAGACAAGGTTACATATAATGTTGGTTACTAGACATGGTCACCATTGTAGTCATTCGAATCATAACACCATCAACATGCCTTCAGGCAAGCTTAACATCAACTAGTAATCATGACTAACTTATCATGACCTTACTTACTTAAAAAAGAAACAACCTAATCAACCAAGTGATCCATTCGAATAGAACATACAAGAGTTAAGCACATAGTGTCCCATTGTTAAACACATTCAAATATAACTAGATCATGTAACCAAGTTCCATACTTCATATTCAACAAGTCATGTTTAATTCATTTACATAGCATAGGTTATCATGGCATCAAACATTGCCAACCAAATCTTTACAAGCTTTTAAAGGTCAAGGCCATATATATACAAAATTCAAAATAAACAAAATGCATGATCTAGCTTAATTATGTACATATCTAAGTGCCATCAACTAGAAGAGTTACAAAATAGAATCGAAGTCATACTTCTAGCTCTGCTTGTATCTTGCTTCAAGCTCAAAGGAGATAACTTTAAGATCTCTTTAAACCCGTGGCTTGGGAAGGATGGAAACAAGAGTGACAAGTACATAATGTACTTAGTGAGGTAGCAACTATTTACTAAGCAATTATCAAGTTTAGGAAGTCTTAAATCAAGTACAACCTAGCTAAGGTTTGAGCATGTGAAGTTAAGTCTAACATAAAGTTTCAAGTGTTTCAAGACAAGTAGGGAGTCAAGTAGTCATGTATAGCAATTACCATTTATACATATCATCACAAGCACAAGAACATATAATTATGCTTCAATTTCAAGTAATATACACTAATTCATGCTTCAATACCATTCGAACAACACTTAACAAGAAGGTTGTTTCCATTTCAAGTTGGATCGAGTATTATATCAAGACAAGATGCATGTTTAAGCATATCAATTCAAGTGTGATCATTTTTCAAGTATCATGTAAGAAAGCAAATTCAAGGTATCAAGTCAAGTATCATTCAAGCTTTAGGCCATGCATTTCTTTCTTGTTCATTCATTTTAGATTAGATTAGGCCCTGGTACATAGTTATGTCTAGGTAATTGAGTCACCAACCAAACTGTCGCCAAAACAAGAAACTGGTCATATCACCCTCCTACTGTCGCCAGTGACCATAACACACATCCCTCCTACTGTCGCCAAATAAGGGCCTTGTCCCAGGACCGTAGTCCACCCAAACACAATAAGCTCTAGACTATATGGCATGCCATCCTACCTATGACCAACTAGAAACCAAGGCTTTGTTTGATTTACTTGTCAATTAAGTAAGCTTCAAGGTTTCAAGTCAAGGCAAGTACACAACAAGATCATGGCAAGTTAGTAGCTTATTCAAGCATCCCTTTCAAGTGTTTATTTATCAAGATCAAGATAGCCCTTAGGTCATTCGAGCCTTATCTCAATATATCATGCATTCGTTATAAGTCAAACAAGCTTGCATTTCAAGTTATCATAGCATCAAGCAAGATTATGTCAGGCATATTTGATTCATTCGATTAGGTCAATACAATAACCATAGAAGATCAATCCATTGTTACATAATCCATTTGCATTATCAAATCATATATCAAGTATATCTTACTACCAAGTTTCCATTTAAGCCATTCTTCCCTTAATTTCATTTCCAAGCATAGTTTAGATTCATTTCATAACATAAACATATCAATGGAATAGTAAATGTGCATATTTGGTTAGGACTACACTCACAATACTCCAAGCTAGTTTTGATCCTTGATTCAAATCCCTTTTTCCTTGTTACTAGGTTGCGCAACTCTATCTTCTTCAACAAGATCCACTACTTATTCTAACATACATCCAATATAATGGAATCAAAATCAACCATCAAACAATACATTTCAAGCAATCCAAGTTCACAAGAAACTAGAGTCAAGCATTGTATTTACAACAATCTAACAATTTTTTCCTTTCAATCAATTAGAAGAGTTTTGCCCTGCTCCTAAACTGTCCAAAACAGTCCCATTTTAACTGTATTTATCATGTTATAGAAAACAGTCCCTAACAGTCCTAATTTTTGCTAAAACAGTCCACTAAAACAATTTGCAATTACACATTTATATTTGTTCTACAAAACAATCCAAATTGTGATTTTCTCATACAATTCACGTTAACAAATTTTTAGTCAACTTCCCCTGTTTTTAAGTCACTATTTCCAGCCCCTAATTCATACAATTCAGTCCCTAGATCATTCATGGTTTCGGTTCCAGTCCCTATTTCACATACATCTCAACAAGCATCTTATAGTAGTCCAAATGATCATTATTCAAGCAATTCAATCCAACGAGCATTTAATTTGACTATCCCCTGCTTTTAGTTCATAATTTCCAGCCCTCAATTCTATCAGAACAGTCCAGCATTTATCAATTCTTTCAAAACAGTCCCAGTTAGCCATTTAACAATCAAATGTGACTAGTTTCATCTTTAAGCTCAATTTTCACTATCCAATCATGATTTCCAATTGATTAACATCTCAATTCAACATTTTTTTCTAAATTTATAGCAATCTTTTTGCTCAATTAAAGTCCTAATTCATGGACAGTTCGAACTACCTATCAAATTTGATGATCAATCAAACAATGGTCTCATTTATGCACATATACCATTCGGTCAAGCATAGTTTCATCCTAATTTCAGTAGCATTTCAACCACATTCAAGCTACAATTCAAGGTAGTCTCAAGCATAACATCTAACATACAATTCTATGAATTCAAGTTCAACTTCAATCATCAAACATTCATTCGAACAAGTTGCTAGGGAGGAAGGACTTAAAATTCACTTACAATCTTCCTAGCTTATCCAAGCACATGAAAATATGATCACATGCAAGCTTTCAATCTCTACAATGGTGGCTTTTCCTTTCCCTAAGGAGTTGAGAGAGTTTCAGCCAAGGAAGGAGGAAGGTTGAGTGGATAAGATGATAGAAAAATGGACACCTAGCCAAGTTGTTATCACTTGGCTTGGCCGAATGCCTCTACATGGCTATTCAAGGTCTAATTGTTTCATAACTCCTTAATTATACATTATAATTGCATGCAAAACCACATTTAAACATTGTTACTATTTGATCATCATGATTCGACCATTAGTTATCAAATCCATCTAATTTGGTCAATAGATTTAATCAATTCTTCTAATTTGTATAATGTTTGTACAATTAAGTTCTAATTAGTTTGTGACATATTACTAGGCCATGATTTGGGGTATTACAAGATAATTGTGAGAATTAAAAAAAGGATACTCAAATTAAAAAGGGCCAAAATGAATATATAATGAAAGTTCAAAATTTCATGGTAAAACTAAATTAGATTGTGGACATTACACATGTCCTCCAAACCCTACCATGTCCGGCACTAAGGGTTATACACCATCTTCTTCATTTGTTCATCAAAGCTAAAACACCATTGAGAGAAAGGAGAGAAAATGCAAGCTTAATCCATGTGGGGATTGTGATAAGCTTTGAAATTGTGTTCAATTTTATGGTAATGTTTAGTGTTCGTGAATTCCTCTTTGATTTTGTGATAATAAAAACTTGTTTGGCTTGAGAAATGTTAGATTGATTGCTGGAAATTGGGAATTGGTTTAGAGTCTTGTATGTGTTCTTATATTGAACCGATTGGTGTATATGTCTAGTGAGAACACATTAGAATCGAATGGCCTTTGAAATTGATGTTGTCATTAACCAAATTGATGGTGAATTGTTACGTTATTTGCTGAAAAAACTTAGATGATAATTAGAATGGATGATTGATATGTGAATTAAAATTCTTGTTGCTGGAAGTTCTAGTGAGATGATGTCTTAATGAACCAATTCAAAAATATTGCTCAATTGCTCTATTTTTATATGTTTGACACATAATTGGATTGAATTAGACGTGTATGAGTGAGTATATATGTTGAACAATCATGTTAGAATCCTAGTCTAAGTGATTAATGAAGCTAGAATCAAGCTTAAGGAAATATGTCTAGAAAACTCTGTTTCGGGCAGTAAGTTTAAAAATTTGAAGAAAATCACATAGACCAAATTAGGGAATAAATCTTATATGTACAAAATCATGAGTATGTCTAGTTTCATATACAACAAACGAAATCGAATTCCGAGTTATAAAACAGTTTGTAGAGATAAATCTCTAAGGACAATGCAAACTGTCCAGTGACATAATTTGGTTTGCATTTAAATAAAAAAACTGTATTAATTCACAATGAATAAAAATTCAAGGCCTATATGGTTAGGAGGACAACTAAGCTAGCTTTCTAACAGCGTAAACGGTTCAAAATTCTGACGTACGGAATAAAAGATATGAACATTTAAGCAAGTACTGCACATGCTGCCAGACATCAGCAGTCTTGATGTTTTGAATTGAATGCTTGAATGTATGGAGTCATATAATGACTTAAATGGTTGCTGAATTCTATGTAATACACTATGTATTATATGTAATGATAGATAAAGTGGAAATTGAGGAAAAAGGGGCTCACATAGATCAGCAAGCTAGTAGAGAGAAAGGGATTTCAATCCGGGAATGTCAATAGCTCAAAAAATTCCTGTGAGTGTAGTTTAAAGTTTGGAGAGGGGGGTAACCTCTCCAAGTCCATTTTTGATTTGAATTACTTATTGATTCTTAGTGTAAATTGTGTAATGCACTTGCTATTGGTCATTAGCAAGGTAAGTGCCCTTTTGAGAAGTTTTGAGCGGTTACTTGATTGAGAAGCATGCTTGAATTATAATTGATTTCCATGAAATGCTTCTTGTTTAATTGAACTCTATTGAAATGAAGCATGATTGTTATAAATCAGAAGTAACCCAATTCATTGTTTATTGACATATTGATTGATATTCCCTCATTGACTATTGGAATATTGATTACTTGACTAATGATATTGGAATTGGCATTGAACCCTATTCGAAAAAGGGCTTTTGGTACTAGATGTGCATATTGATTCAAACTATATATTGAAATGGTTAAAATGGCATTATTGTAAGCCTTGGTCTCAAATAGGTCATAGATATAGTTGGCATGCCATGAGTCCATAGAGCTCAATGTCGGGGTGGACTACGGTCCGGGACATTCGTCCTTATTTGGCGACAGTAGGTGGGAAGAATTGTTATTGGTCATTGGCGACTGTAGAAGGGACTATTGACCAGTACTTGTACCATATTAATTATTGTTTTGGTGACAGTTTGGTTGGGGACTCGAGTATCTAGACTAGGTAATTGATTCTCAAGGCTATACTTAAAATGAAAGACATACACCACATCTATTGAATCCATGAAAGAAAATAAAAAGGGAATTGTATTGGTAAATGCTATATGATTGACCATTGATGTTATTCGATTGGCATATTGTACTCTTTATTATGTAATTGATGATTGATATGTGCTTATAGTATAAACCTCACATTGGTTATGATTAAATTGCTCATATGGTTATTGTCTTATTGATTGTTCGAATGGTTCCTTATTGATGGGGGAACCATACCATCAATTAGATGGTTCGTAGTTGAGACTTGACTGTTTGGTTGCTTGCATTCTTTACACTCACTCACTAAGCTTTGCTTAACAAGTCTCCTTGCTACGATACATGTTAATATCAGATCCTATCTCGAAGTCAAGGCTCACTCAAGTCACATTTCGCTTGAAAAGTATGTATTCAATTTGTTATAGCACTCCTAGGATGGTGGCACCTAAGGCTTGTAAATATATGATTTTCTAGTATGGTTTGTATAACTTAACTTAAATTAGGACCCTTAAGGTGTAATGTTTGCATTTTGGGCATGTATGCGCATAGATGACTATTATGCTTGATGATTGGAGATTGAACCTTGACTATCTCATGTCCTTGCTATGCTTCCATCCAACATATTGTAAGATGACTAAACTTAGATAGGTACAATGGCAATTCTCCTAAAAATGTATAAAGCTTATTGGTCACCTTAGGTTCTAGTTTGAAATGTTCATATAACATTGAAAGTATGCATAATTCATCATGTCCTTCCAAACATGGATTGATAACTACCTAAGTGTAAGCTAATGACTTAATATGAGCATGTAAATTCAAATGTATCATCCCTCTTCCCCATTTGATTGACTTACTTGCTTAGCAAGTAAGTTTGAATCTTATTACTTGATAGTTAAGTAAACTTGAATCTCATTGAACTTGCTTGTCCTAATCGAATTGATCCTGTTGGTACCTATATGTATTATGTAGTAACATGCCTAATGTTACTAAGGGTGTCTGAGTATGTTACACTCTCAAAGATTCATAGCTTGTATTCTTTTCATTTTAATCACTTAAAAACACGTGCCAAACAATTTGACTTAATTAAAGTCATTCGAATATAAAATCCATTATTTAATATAATAATTGAATAAATACAATTTATTCAAAATTATCGAATTATATCAAATTCACTTTTAACTCTTATTTTAATAAACCCAAAATTAAATAATTAACTAAAATTTCCATTTAATACTAAACCGACCCAGTCCACACACATGTTTCTCCTAACCTAAATTTTGGGATGTTTCAAGAAACCATCTTCTTAGTATAGCATCGAAAAACCCCATTGTTGAATGGTCATTGTTGTGCTTTCCTTTCCCATTGATTAATTTGATTCATCAGCTCGTTATGGGATTACTTTAAAATGGAGACCTCTTTTCCTATCTTCATAAGTGAATCAAGAGTGGCATGCCCCTTTTGTTCCCCTGTTGTTAGATTTGAAGCTGATGTCCCGGATGTAGTTAAATATCCATACTAGCTCCCTTGGTTGACTAGCAGGCCTCGATGGTAACTGTTGCAACTTATTTTACTTCTTCAGGAGTCAAAACCTTCTTTCCCTTGTCTTTTTCAACAGGAGGGACATATGCTTTGATTTGGCCGACATTGTTGACGACAAGATCCCCATGTATTGTCACCATAGAAAAATGGGCACATAGTGCCGTGATGAAAGGAAGAAACTGAAGATCCCCCGATGGTTGTTGGGAGTAGTGGTACAAGGAATTGGCTATAATTCGCCCAACATTGATTGTCCTCACAAAGATAATCGAATGAATCAATAGAAGTCTTTCCTTGTGAAAATAATCATTTTGTGCAGTAGGTAATAGGCATGTTCGCACAAATTCAAACCATACCTGGGCTGGTGAGTGGAGTTTGCTCACCCGAAAATAGAGAGTTTCCTTTCCTCTTGGTGAAACATGCTTAGTGCCGAGGGATGCAACATCATGTAGTGCATCATCTAACTTCATTGTTAGGCTAAGCTGTTAACTTAATCTTAATCTAGCTTAGACATAAGTTTAGGGTTTCAACGAATAATAAAAACTTGAATAAATAATAGTGTAGTTAGGGTTCACGCAGACATGTTGTAACACCCTCAGCCTGATTTAGAAGAATTCCGGAAATCGAAGATGTAACCGCAAACACATTCCATGAAACATGTGACCAAAAACTAAAACTTTCAAAATAATTTGAGGCAGGTTAACAAAAGTTTTCTTTTAATTCTACAGACTTTATTAAGGAACAATCAAATATATTTACAGTACAGATTCACCATTACAAGCCATATCAGAACTCACAACAAACTTGCTTTACCAATATTTAAAGTGTCCATTTATCTAAGACATTACGGCTTTTTATTCACTTGACTATTAAACATATTCTAAAGTCCAAATAATTTCAATTCTATGTATTATACTTAAAACCAAATATACATACTCTTAACTTAGTATACCATGCTTATATCGATGTCTAAATACTATAGCTATTTGAACATCTATCTACTCTATGTGCATACACGTAAAATCGACAATTTCAAAATGTAGTTATACTTTATCAAGTTCTTTTATAACTCAAAACTTCACTCTTACTTAAGAACATAGCTCGAAAGAAGGATGACAAATAAAACCTCTTATTATACTCAAACAAGTTGTTATTCACGTACATAACCTCAAGCTTAACACGTGAAACCAATTTATACTCCAATTGAACAATGACTCCTTATCGACCTTAGAAATCATCCATTGTAATACCCCAAATTAGGACGTAGAATCTATAACATTATTTTCGTAGGTGTCCCGGATTGTAGAAAATGTTTCTTAGGTTAATAAAACAAGATTTTAGGACCATTTTTGAAACCTTAAACAAGTGGAGAGCTATATTGGAATTTCTCAAATGAATTCATTTTAGAATCCATTGGCTGCATGCGAAATTCCAATTAATGGAAGGACATGTACACATGTCGATCCATTATGAAGGCAAGTGGGGGGATGTTGTTTGTCACGGCATTTGGATGAGGGAAACAATTGCAAGCTCCATCTCCTTCCTTCCTTCCTTCACTTAGCCGAATCCCAACTAGTGAGAGAGTGAGAAAGCTTCATGAAATCATGGAAAATTAAGCAATGCATTGAATCAATTCTTAGGACTAATTCGAGTAGCCTTAGAGAAAGGTGAAATTCTCCTTCATTGTAACTCTTTCAAGTAGAATTGCTATGATGCTCTATGAAATTCTTGATTTTATAGGATGAAATATGTGTGAATTCTTGTGTTTAATAGTATAAGGATATAGCTTGATTAGTTATATTGTTCGAAATGGAAGAAATAGTAAGGTGGAAATTATAGGATTTTTGAATGATGGTAGCATGTTGCCCTTGCTTGAATTGTTATAAAATTTTAGGTTCAATTGAATAAATGAACATATATGAAAGTTTCCCTTAATTTTGAAATAGAGATTGTTATAGGGATTAAAGTGGAGTCAAAGTTGTCCTATTGCAATGTAATGTGAGTTGGTTGATATTGGGACTAATTTGGGAAATTATAAATTGTTTTGGACCATTTTATGTGAAATATAGATTTTTTTGAAAGACATACAAGTATCTATGGTCTGTTTAGATCTTATGCATGTATAAATGTGATTTATGGACTGTTTTGAAAGACAGAAGTATGAATGGTCTGTTTTGAACTTATGTATGTATAAATATGATGTATGGACTTTATTGAAAGACATATAAGTATGTATGGACTGTTTTGAACCTAGGTATGTATAAATATGATACATGGACTGTTTTGAAAGACATATAAGTATGTATGGACTGGTTTGAACCTATGTATGTATAAATATGATTCATGGACTGTTTTGAAAGACATAAGTATGTATGGACTGTTTTGAACCTATGTATGTATAAATATGATTTATGGACTGGTTTGAACCTATGTATGTATAAACATGATTTATGGACTGTTTTGAAAGACATACAAGTATGTATGGTCTGCTTTGATCTTATGTATGTATAAATGTGATTTATGGACTGTTTTTAAAGACACATAAGTATGCATGGTCTGTTTTGAACTTATGTATGTATAAATATGATTTATGGACTTTATTGAAAGACATACAAGTATGTATGGTCTGTTTAGATCTTATGTATGTCTAAATGTGATTTATGGACTGTTTTGAAAGACATGTAACTTTGTATGGACTGTTTTTAACCTATGTATGTATAAATATGATTCATGGACTGTTTTGAAAGACATATAAGTATGTATGGACTGTTTTGAACCTATGTATGTATAAATATGATTTATGGACTGTTTTGAACCTAAGTATGTATAAACATGATTTATGGACTGTTTTGAAAGACATCCAAGTATGTAAGGTCTGTTTTGAACTTTTGTATATATAAATGTGATTTATGGACTGTTTTGACACCCAAGTATGTATAAACAATGAATTCTTTGCCCAATTATTGTTGGATAAGAACCGGTGCACGAGTCAGAGCTGTTTAAGTTGATCGAAGCTTTGTTGTTGGCTCTCCTACCAAACAAAGGGCGTATCTTTACGAGTTAGCTTGGTCAAGCTTGCGGTAATGGATGAAAATCATTTGACAAAACGCCAATAATACCCGGCTAAACCGAGAAAGCTTCTGATTTCACCAACATTCTTTGGAGGTCTCCAATCCATGATGGATCGAATTTTGCTCTGGTCTACTTTAATTCCTTCTGCCGAGATAACATGGCCAAGGAACGAGACTTTCGATAACCAAAATTCACACTTAGTGAACTTTGCGAACAATTGACGTTCTCGGAGAGTTTGCAATACAATTCGTAGGTGTTCAAAATGTTCTTCCTTATTCCGAGAATACACCAGGATGTCATTGATGAAGACGACCACAAGCTTATCAAGATAGGGCTTGAATACACGGTTCATGAGGTCCATGAAAGCAGCCAAAGTATTCGTTAACCCGAATTGCATTACAAGAAATTCGAAGTGGCCATATCGAGTACGAAAGGTTGTCTTGGGTACATCATCTTCTTTTAGCCTCATTTGATAGTATCCCGATCGAAGATCGATCTTTGAGAACACTGAAGCATCCTTGAGTTGATCGAAGAGATATTCTATCCTTGGGAGAGGATACCGCTTCTTGATAGTAAGCTTGTTCAATTGTCTGTAATCAATACACATTCTCATAGTCCCTCTTTCTTTTTTCACGAACAAGACTGGAGCATTGGTTAGCCCGAAGGGCATAATAAGGATCTCGTAGTGACCATAATGAGTCCTGAAATCCGTTTTGGGTACATCTGTGTCTTGTATTCTCATCGACCCGTCCTTCTTCTTAATGAACAATACGGGTGCTCCCTAGGGTGAAGAGATAGGCCAAATAAAGCTTTTGTCTTGTAGCTCTTGGAGTTATTTATTGAGTTCTTTCAATTCAACATGTGTCATTCGATTGGGTGTGATGGACACCGTAGTTGTTCCATGTTGAACTTCAATCCCGAATTCTACTTCTCTGGTTGGAGGGAGACCACGGAGTTCCTTGGGAAAAACATCAATAAATTCAGATACAATTGGCATACTAGGTAAGCCAAATTCAAGTTCATCTTGCATAGTCATGGCAGCAAAGATTGAGGTCAGTTTTTTTTATCAATTAGGAGGATTGATTTCTTCCCGAAACCCCGAAGATAAAGTCTCCTATTTTGGCAATCTATCTAAGCATCATGTTTGCTTAACCAATCTAGTCATAATACTAGATCGAATTCACAAGAAGGCAAGGCATAAAGGTCCATGCGAAAAGGCACATTTCGAATGTTTATAGGACATTGCTTGCAAAAGAAGTTAATGGACGTGATTCCCCCTATTGGGTTCGAAACTACAAGTCTTTGTTTTATAATTTCAGGCTTAATCTCGAAAGACTATCTCCTTCATTCGAGGAGCCTTCAGAACTTTTATGGTCCCGGCCAAGTCTCATTTCAGACATTCTACGTTCAGATAGAACAATTAGGGGTTCGGTTTAGTAAGCAAAGACACAAGCTATTCAATACAAGTCTCTTAGGTAGTACAAGTATCCTATATGATGCATGATAGCCCGGTTTAGTCCTAGAATCACTAAACCTAAAGCTCTGATACAAATTAAATATAACACCCCCTACCTGGGCTAGTAGCAAACCGACTCAAGAGCGTTACATTAAAGCAAGCAACAAGACAATACATGGCATACAAGGACAAGCAAGCAACCAATCATACTAACTTATCATACAAGCAACACATATTTGGTTTCAAATCATCCTAAGGCATTCGACTAGGCTTCTAATTTAATTCATTACATGCTTTCATTACAAGTTACTACTTTCATGATTCATATTACAACATTCAATCTTTGATAACCTATCATATTCAAATGACTTAAGAGTACCAACAAGCTTCATTTCAATTCAAGGTTCCTTAGTTTGTATACATATAGACATCTCAATCCTACACCTACTAAGCATGATTATCTAAACATTCAATAGCATTAAATTAGTTCTATTCGAGCATTATACTAACTCATACATTTGACCATTGACACAAGATACATACAATTGCATAAACTTGTTTTCAATCAAGACTTATTATATCCCTATGCATTCGGCAAGCGTCATACTAACCCAAGACAACACCTGCATCATTCGAGTGGCAAGACAAGTAGGCATGGTTCATTTCATTTTGACTTTCGATCCAAGCAAGCAAGCATTGTCATTTATAACCATTGGCAACCACAAAACTAGGTATAGATACATAAACATTCATTCAATCATTCACATGTTCACAAAAACAAAGTAATTGAATGGTTCAATGTAATTTAATTCAAACACTTGATCATCCCAATATGTAATCAAATGCATAGCAAAACATCATACATTACATGTTATCTAAGTTCATTACATAGTTGTTACTAACTTCATAACATAATAGGCCCATCAAGAACTTTATATACAGTACCAAAATACATGATCAATCTACACTCTAAACAATCTAGTGCCACCATTATAGGAGATATAAAAAACAAGTATGAAACCATACTTAGGCAAAGCTTGTGTGACTTGCTTCTTGTTCAAGAAATCAGGCTTCAAGATCAAGCAACACTCGTATCCTTTATCCTGTAGTTGGAAAGAATGAAAATGAGAGTGATAAGTACAAAAATGTACTTAGTGAGGTAGTAACTAAATCTAACAACCAAGTCTCATTTTTGACATTCTATGTTTAAATAGAACAATTAGGGGTTCAGTTTAGTAAGCAAAGACACAAGCTATTCAATACAAGTATCTTAGGTGGTACAAGTATCCTATATGATGCATGATAGCCCGGTTTAGTCCTATAATCGACTAAACCTAAAGCTCTGATACCAATTAAATGTAACACCCCCTACCCGGGCTAGTAGCAAACTGGCTCAGGAGTGTTACATTAAAGCAAGCAACAAGACAATACAAGGAACAAGACAAGGCAATACAAGGCATACAAGGACAACCAAGCAACCAATCATACTTACTTATCATACAAGCAACACATATTTGGTTTCAAATCATCCTAAGGAATTCGACAAGGCTTTTAATTTAATTCCTTACATGCTTTCATTACAGTTACTACTTTCATGATTCATATTACAACATTCAATATTTGATAACCCCTATTCAAATGACTTAAGAGTACCAACATGATTCATTTCAATTCAAGGTTCCTTAGTTTGTATACATATAGAAATCTCAACCCTATACCTACTAAGAATGATTATCTAAACATTCAATAGCTTTAAACTAGTTCTATTCAAGCCTTATACTAACTCATACATTCGACCATTAACACAAGATACATACAATTGCATAAACTTATTTTCAATCAAGCCTTATTCTATTCCTATGCATTCGGCAAGCATCATACTAACCCAAGACAACACCTACATCATTCGAGTGGCAAGACAAGTAGGCATGGTTCATTTCATTTTGACTTTCGATCCAAGCAAGCAATCATTGTCATTTATAACCATTGGCAGCCACAAAACTAGGTACACATACATAAACATTCATGCTATTTATTCAATCATTCACATGTTCACAAAAACAAAGTAATTGAATGGTTCAATGTAATTTAATTCAAAGACTTGATCATTCCAATATGTAATCAAATGCGCAGCAAAACATCATACATTACATGTTATCTAAGTTCATTACATACTTTTTACTAAATTCATAACATAATAGGCCTATCAAGAACTTTATATACAAGTACCAAAATGCATGATCAATCTACACTCTAAACAATCTAGTGCCACCATTATAGGAGATATAAAAAACAAGTATGAAACCATACTTAGGCAAAGCTTGTGTGGCTTTCTTCTTGCTCAAGAAATCAGGCTTCAAGATCAAGCAACACTCGTATCCTTTATCCTGTAGTTGGAAAGAATGAAAATGAGAGTGATAAATACAAAAATGTACTTAGTGAGGTAGTAACTAAATCTAACCATTTGTTATGTCAAGTTTTATGTGCCATTTAATCAAGTATAGACCTAGCTAGGGATTTGAAGCATTATAAGAATCCTAGCTAAGGATATCAAGCATTAGAGTAATCCTAGCTAAGGATCATAACATTCGACTATCAAGAACAAGAATCAAGAATTCATATCATGAATCGAGCACATCATGCTTATAATGCAAGTAATCAAGAAAGTCATGCTTACATGACAAGTAACATTAAATTCAAGGCTTTCAAAATAAGTAACATACGATGTAGGATTGTTATTTCATGTATTATCAATTAAACAAACCCCTTGGTACTTTGTTTGTATAGGTAATCGAGTCTCCAACCAACTATCACAACAATATGCACCTTAGTGCTGGTCAAACCCTCCTACTGTCGCCAAAACCACATACGTACCCTCCGTCTGCCGCCAAATAAGGGCCTTAGCCCTGGATCGTAGTCCACCATTACACAATGAGCTACCTCACTAAGATTGTTTGATTTCCCATTTATTCAAGTGTTTCAAGATCAAGATCATGTCAAGCAAGTTCATTTCATATTTGGCCCTTAGGCCATTGAGCCATAGCTCACATGTCATGTAGTTCTCATGAGTTCATTTCATCAAGTGTGATAACATTACAAGCAAGTTCTTTAAACATTGATCACATGCCACATGAAGCATACAATCACTAATGTTACCACTCAACATGCTTATCATTCGAATCAAGCATGTATACAAGGTTGAGATCAAGTTTCATTCCTTACTTTAGTCATGCTTCCCTTATTAAGTCAAGTCCATTATTAGATTCATTTAACATTCAATAATATAACAAGTATGCATTTGGTTAGGACCTAGTCCTAACCCTAGAGATAACTACACTGACAATACTCCAAGGTAGATAGTCTTGGATCCACACTCCTTTGTTCTTGGCTTTAGGATGATCCACTCTATCCTCTTCCACTAAGTTTACTCCTGGTTCTATCACATTACAAGTGCAAACATGTCAAAAAAGATCACAAAGTCATTCAATTCAAGACTAGGTTACAAGTATACAACATTCACAAATTTGGCAGCATGTTCATGTACAATGTTCATTACACTTAACTATACTTGTCTATATTATATTTCATGTAAAACAAGACAGAATCCATGTCCTAAAACTGTTTACAAAACAGTTTGCAAATTGCCACAAAACAATGTGCAGTTGCCTATACTGCTGCTGCCAGGCAGCTTGCACTCTAGTCACTTAATCAAGCATAACTTCTATTCCGTACGTTGGAATTTCAATTGGTTTAAACGGTTGAAAGCTAACAAAATTGTCTTTATAACCATATAAGGCTTGCATTTTTGTTCTTTACTAATTAATATAGCTTTCAACTTAAAGACAACGCATTTTGCTACACTGGACAGTTTGCACTGTCCCTAGTGTTTATTCTCTACATTTCAATATACAACCCAGAATTCAGTTTTGTTTTCTCCTAATGAATTTTGAAATATCAAGATGAAATGTAACACCCCCTACCCAGGCTAGTAGCAACCCGGCTTGGGAGCGTTTCATTAAGTAAGCAAGGATAATACAATGAACAAGACAAGGCAAGCATTGATAACTCATTCTTACTAAATGAGTTACTTAACTAACAAGCAACTAAACATTCATTACTTACCATGCAAGCAACTCATACTTACTTACTTGGCAAAAAAGTAACTCACATTTGTTCTCAAATTATGAAAGGCATTCGAATTGTAGCATATAATTTTTTCCTTTTGTACTTACACTATAAGTTACTACTTTCATGAATCAATTTAGTTCATCTTTTATAGCATAAGCATTCGAATGACCCTAGGTGTTCTACCTAATTCCATTTTATTTCATGGTTCTTTAGTTTGTATACATCTACTCATTTCATTCCTATACCTACTAAGCAAAATTATCTAACATTCAATAGCATGTAACTAGTTCCATCCAAGTCTTACTCTATCCCTATGCATTCAACAATCATCCTATACTAACATTAGACCATTCGGCCTATACCAACCAAACACTCAACCACACTTACATCAAGGTGTGTTTAAATACAAGTGACCTTATATGTCCAAGTCATTCGAATATAGTACAAGTAAGCATGGTTCATTACATTCTACTTTTAATTCAAGCATACACATGAACATAACAAGGCTTTCGAATTGTTTCATAGCAAGCTAGATCAACATATGATCATTCCATAATTATGCGCAACAATTACCATTCCTTACTATTTCATCATATGCACAGCAACAACATTCATTACAAGTACTTTAAGTTCATTACATACTTGTTACTAAATTAATAACATAGTAGGCCCATCAAGAACATTATATACAAGTACCAAAATGCATGATCAATTTACACTCTAAACAATCTAGTGCCACCATTCTAGGAGATATACAAAACAAGTATGAAACCATACTTAGGCAAAGCTTGTGTGACTTGCTTCTAGCTCAAGGTAACAGGCTTCAAGATCAAGCAACGATTGAATCCTTTATCTTGTAGTTGGGAAGAATGAAAACGAGAGTGATAAGTACAAGAATGTACTTAGTGAGGTAGTAACAAGTTCTAACCATTTTATTATATCAAGTTTTGTGTCATTTAATCAAGTACAGTCCTAGCTAAGGATTTTGAGCATTAAGATAGTCCTAGCTAAGGTTTTCAAGCTTTAGACTAATCCTAACTAAGGATTAAAACATTAGAGTAATCCTAGTTAAGGATCATAGCATTCGGCTATCAAGAACAATAATCAAGAATTCGTACTTCATGTTTTCATATTATGAATCAATCACATCATGCTTACAAAACAAGTAATCAAGAAAGTCATGCTTACATGATAAGTAACATACTATTGATAGCTTTCAAGACAAGTTACATGTGTTTTAGGATTGTTATTATAGTTGTTATCAATTAAACAACCCCTTGGTACTTAGTTTGTATGGGTAATCCAGTCCCCAACCAACTGTCGCCACAGATGGCACCGTAGTGCTGTTCAAACCCTCCTACTGTCGCCAAAGACCACATACATACCCTCCGTTTGTCGCCAAATAGGAACCTTAGCCCTAGACCGTAGTCCACCCTTACACAATGAGCTCTAGACTCTAAGGCATGCCCTTCTACCTAATCCAACTAGATACCAACTAGATACCAAATATGGGCCTTAGCCCTGGACCGTAGTCCACCCTGACACAATGAGCTCTAGACTCTAAGGCACGCCCGTCTACCTAATCCAACTAGCTACCAAGGTTGTTCGATTTTAGCCATTTATACAAGTATTTCAAGTTCAAGATCATGTCAACTATTCAACAATTTCATTATATTCTATGCCTTTAGGCCAATTGGGCCATAGCTCACATATCATGTAATTCTCATGTGTTCATTTCATCAATTTGAGATAACATTTCAAGCAATTCCTTTAAACATTCGATCACATGCCATATCACACAAACAAGCACCAATTTTACCACTTAAACATGCTTAGCAATCGAATCATACATGAATTCAAAGATGTGATCAAATTTCATGCATTACTTTAGGATTAGGTAGACGGGCGTGCCTTAGAGTCTAGAGCTCATTGTGTCAGGGTGGACTACGGTCCAGGGCTAAGGCCCATATTTGGCAACAGACGAAGGGTACATATGTGGTCTTTGGCAACAGTAGGAGGGTTGACCAGCACTACAGTTAATCTTGTGCCGACAGTTGGTTGGAGACTCGATTACCTATACAAACTAAGTACCAAGGGGGTTGTTTAAATGATATCAAATGAAATAACAAACCTATAATACATGTTAGTTGTTTTGAAAGTTATATAATGAATGTTACTTGATATGAAAGCCATGAATTGTATGTTACTTGTTATGTAAGCATGATTTTCTTGATTTTTGATATGAAAGCATGAATTATGATTCAATGTCTCTTGTTTCTTATGCTAGTCGAATGCTTGAAATCCTTAGCTAGGATCATTCTTGTCTAATTGACACTTAACCTGATATAACAAATGGTTAGAACTAGTTACTACCTCACTAAGTACATATTTTGTGCTTATCACTCTTGTTTTCATCCTTCCCAACTTCCAGATAAGAGATTCGAGTGTTTCTTGATCTTGAAGCATGATTACTTGAGCTCAAAGCAAGACACAAGCATAGCATAAATATGGTTCATACTTGTTTTGTACTGCCCTAGTTGGTGGCACTTAGATTGTATATAGTGAATTGTTCATGCATTGGGAATACTTGAACTTGTATATATATATATGTTATTGAATGGGCCTACTGCATTATGAACTTGGTTGATAATGTAAAGCTTGTATTGAACTCAAATTACATGTAATGGAATGGTGTTTTGCTGCGCATATATGAATATACAAATGGAATGATCAAGTGATTGATCTAGTTATATTGAGACATTCAAATGTCTTGGAAATTATATGGTTACTTGTGTGTGAACATACCTTGTTGTAAGTGTTGTTGTGTGTTTGTATGGTAAAGGTCGAATGGTCGAGTTGTTGGGAAACTAGTTACATGCAATTGTATGTTAACATGACCATGTTTAGTAAATTTAGGTATGAAATTAGTACATGTATCAATCTAAGGAAAAAGGAAATGAAATGGAAGTATGTTGCACACTTAGGCCATTCGAATGATAGTGGTATAAGATGAAGTTAATTGAATTGTTAAAGTAGTAACCTATAATGACTTGAAATGAAAATGTGAGATTGCTTGCTTGATAAGTTAAGTATACTTGGTTGCTTGATAGTTAAGTAACTCATCTAATAGGGACGAGTTAATCTAATCTTGTATTGTAATATCCTTATTCTTGCTTGGTAACACTCCCGTGCAGGGTTTGCTACTAATCGGGGGTAGGGGGTATTACATTTATTGGTAATCGAAGCTTTTTAGTCAGTTTTAGGACTAAACCGAGCTCTCTTGCATCATATAAGATACTTGTGCCACCTAGGAGACGTGTATTGTATAGCTTATGTCTTTGCTTAACTAAACCGAAATCCTAATTGTTCTATGTGAACATAGAATGTCTGAAACAAGGCTCGCTCGAGATGATGATAGTCCTGAAGACTCCTCGAATGAAGGAGATAGTGTGAGGATGGAGCAGAATCCTCCACAACAACAAGCTCAACCCTGAGCCCAAGCTACTGCTCAACAGGAAGCTCTTGCTATAAATCCTGTGCAGCAGGAATGTCTCCTGAGCATGTAGGAGATGTTCAATTATCTTGTAACTACTTTGAAACGAGACCATCCTATTCCTCTTCCTATGGTTGTGCCAAACAAAGCCCCGATTGACAAGTTGGTTAAACACCAGGCCTATACTTTCATTGGCACTGATGAAGCCAATCCCAAAGTAGCTCAGTATTGGTTAGAGGCCATTACTCGAATCCTGACCAAACAACTACCTTGTCCTGATAAGCACAAGCTCGAATGTGCCATAGCCCTGTTGGCAGATGAAGCTCTAAGCTGGTGCGAAACCACTACACTGACTACTCCTACTGAAGCTGTAACATGGAAATTCTTCTTCGAGGAATTCAGGAAGAAATACATCAGTGAGCAATACTTGGCCAAGCGCCAGAATTGTTTCTTGTACCTCAAGCAAGGTGGTTGACCCATTGAACAGTACGTGACCGATTTCTGCAAGTATTGCAAATATGGGTTAGAATACATCAAGACTGATGCTGACAAGTGTCGGATGTTCATTGATGGACTGAATGATGAACTGAGTCCAATCTTCACTGCACTGGGTATCACTATGTTCCAGAATTTAGTGAACCGATCTATTGTAACCGAGGCAAAGATGAAAGCCTCTAAGAAATGTAAAAGTGGTAACTGCTGGAAAGACAAACGATCCAGAAATGATGACAAGCCTCACTAGCAGTCAAAGAAGTCTAAACACTCCAAAGAACACTCTTCGAATTACACTCATGTTCAGAAGAGAAACTACATATCGAGACCCCAATCGGTAACCAAGCCTTCAGCCCCGATCATCTCTGTTGATAGTACGGAGAATTCTAGTAAAGCTGTTCAATATCCTACTTGCAAGTTTTTCCAAAAGCACCACACCGGGCAATGCAGAACTCGACAGAATTTATGTTTCTTATATGGAGCCTCTGATCACTATATCAGGGATTGTCCCCAGAATCCTAAAAAGGTTCCAAATTGAACTCCTGCAAATGCTAGCTCAGCTGCATCTATTCGAAACAAGGAACCTAAACAACTACCTTATCCTGTTGAGCACAAACTCGAAAGTGCTATAACCCTGTTGGCAGATAAAACCCTAAGCTAGTGGGAAACCACTACCCTGACTGCTCATGCTTAAGCCGTAACTTGTAAATTCTTCCTTGAGGAATTCAGGAATAAATACATCATTGAAAAGTACCTGGCTGAGCGCCAAAAACGTTTCTTGTACCTCAAGCAAGATGGCCGACCCATTGAACAATACATGAGTGACTTCTGCAGTATGGGTCGGAATACATCAAAACCAAAGCTGATAAATGTCGAATGTTCATTGATGGACTGAATGATGAACTGAGTTCAATCTTCACTACCCTGGGTATCATTGACTTCCAAAATTTAGTGAACCGGGTTATTGCAACCAAGGCAAAGATGGAGGACTCTGAAAAATGAAAGAGCAATAACACTTGGAAAGATAAATAATCCAGAAATGATGATAAGCCTCATTGATAGTCAAAGAAATCTAAACACTCCAAAGATCACTCCTCGAATTACACCCTTGTTCAAAAGAGCAATTATATACTAAAACCTCAAACGGTATTCAAGTCTTCAACCCTAATCATCTCTATTGATAGTACGGGGAATTCTGGAAAAGCTGCTCAATATCCTACTTGCAAGTACTGTCAGAAGCACCGCATCGAGCAATGTAGAACTCAACAGAATTTGTGTTTCTTATATGGATCCTCATATCATTATATCCGAGATAGTCATCAGAATCCTAACAAGGTTCCAACTCAAACTTATGCAAATGCTAGCTCGGCTCTATCTAATTGAAACAAGGGCCCGAGACAAGCTCAGTCCGATAATCAAAGCAAATGTAGAGGCCAACATTCGGCACCTACACACCAAGAATCCCGAGCCCCTGCTCGAATCTACCACATTCGTGGGAAAGAGGAAGAAGAAACACCTGATGTTATCGCGGGTACTGTTGAATTAAATTCAAGTCCTACATATGATTTGATTGATTCGGGATCTACCCACTCTTTTATATGTTCTTTCGTGATTGCTATTTTAAATTTAAAACCCAAAATTGTTAAGACTAGCCTTGTAGTTTCGAACCCGATAAGAGAAAATATGCCTATTAACTTCTTTTGCAAGCATTGTCCTATAAGCATTAAAAATGTACCTTTTCCCATGAACCTCTATGTCTTGCCTTCTTGTGAGTTCTATCTAGTGTTAGGACTAGATTGGATAAGCAAACATGAAGCCTGTATAGATTGCCAAAATAAGAGACTGTATCTCCGGGGATTAGTGAAGGAATCAATCCTCCTAATTGATTGAAAGCCGACCTCAATCTTTGCCGCCATGACTATGCAAGATGAACTTGAATTCGGCTTACCTAGTATGGCAATTGTTTCTGAATTCATTGATGTTTTTCCCGAGGAACTCCCTCATCTCCCTCCAACCAGAGAAGTAGAGTTTGGGATTGAAGTTCAACCTAGAACAACTCCGGTGTCCATCACACCCTATTGAATGGCAGCTATTGAGTTGAAAGAACTCAAGAAGCAACTTCAAGAGCTACAAGACAAAGGCTTTATTCGCCCTAGCTCACCTCCTTGGGGTGCTATAGTCTTGTTCGTGAAAAAAAAGATGGGACTTTGAGACTTTATATTGATTACAGACAATTGAACAAGCTTACTATCAAGAACCGGTATCCTCTCCCAATGATAGAAGATCTCTTCGATCTACTCAAGGATGCTTTGGTGTTCTCAAATATCGATCTTCGATCGAGATACTATCAAATGAGGGTAAAAAAAGAACATGTACCCAAGACAACCTTTCGTACTCGATATGGCCACTTCGTATTCCTTGTAATGCCATCAGGTTAACGAATGCTTTGGCTGTTTTCATGGACCTCATGAACCATGTATTCAAGCCCTATCTTGACAAGTTTGTAGTCGTCTTCATCGATGACATCCTGGTGTATTCTCAGAATAAGGAAGAACATTCCGAACACCTACGAATTGTATTGCAAACTCTCCAAGAACGTCAATTGTATGCAAAGTTCTCTAAGTGTGAATTTTGGCTATCAGAAGTCTCGTTCCTTAGCCATGTCATCTCAGTAGAAGGAATTAAAGTAGACCTGAGCAAAATTCGATCCATCATGGATTGGAGACCTCTAAAGAATGTTGGTGAGGTCAAAAGCTTTCTCGGTTTAGCCGGGTATTATCGGCATTTTGTCAAGAGATTTTCATCCATTGCCGCAAGCTTGACTAAGCTAACTCGTAAAGATACGCCCTTTTTTGGTTAGAGAACCAACAACAAAGCTTCGATCAACTTAAACAACCTCTTACTCATGCACCGGTTCTTATCCAACTAGAATCGGGCAAGGAATTCACTCTCTATAGTGATGCATCTCATTTAGGACTAGGTTGTGTCCTAATGCAAGATGAAAAAGTGGTACCTTACGCTTCAAGGCAACTAAAACCACACGAGTCAAACTACCTTACACGTAATCTATAATTGGCAGCTATCGTGTTTTCTCTCAAAATATGGAGACATTACTTGTAAGGGGAAAAATGTAACATGTTCACAGATCACAAGAGTCTCAAATACCTCCTAACTCAAAAAGATTTAAATATGAGACAAAGAGATGGCTAGAATTGCTTAAAGACTATGATTTGGTTATCGACTACCATCTGGGGAAAGCAAATGTGGTTGCTGATGCCTTTGTTGCAGACCATACTCAGGTAAAAAATAAAATATAAATACTAGAATAATTCATTGAATTTAATATTTCTTGGATTACAAGTAATCGATTCGAATACCTTACTTGTCTTGCAAGTAGCTACTCGAGGAAGGTTGTCTAACGAATGTGAATATATATATATATATTTGAATTTGAAGACCCTGAAGAGATTGATGGAAGGAAAGCCTTATGTGATCAAGTTTACAGTAGAAAAAAAGGGGCACTGATTCGAGATCAATCTTAGCTTGGAAGAAAACTATGAGTGTAATTCGTATTGGTTGATTTGGAATTTTAAGTTGATTTTAAGTATTTTGAATTGTGCCTTAAGGCTAAGGTGCTTATGTATGCTTTTTTTATTGAGCTACATAAGGTAAGTACACCAAGGTAAATGGTGTTTGTTTAATAAATTAAAACATAATGTTGATGTGAGCAATTTGGGATGTCGTAGTTAACAAACAGTAACTATGATTGGTTGCTTGTGTATCGAGATAAAGTAATTTATGAAATAAAACCTACATTAAGCCTTGATTAGTATTGGTCCTAGCTTGTTTGGCATGCCAAAGTTCCCGAGCACAGCTTGTTATGGACTACGGTCCTTTGATGGTACTGTGGTACCCTTGAATATAATTGATCTATGAAAATATCAATGGTAATGTCCACCATTGCTTGTGAATTGCTTCGAATAGAAGATTGTTCCTAGGCTATTATCTAATCAAGGCTGCTAATAACAACAAATAGTTGCATGAATATAGTGAATAAATGAGTAATTGATGTACATGATTAATTCATGATTAAATGAAAGATATATTGATCAATTCCTTACATGAATCTTGTGCTGAAACTGAATTCCTTAGAAGTTAAGCAATACTTGTTAATGTCTTGTTATGGCCTAGCGAGCTCCGAAACGTGAGTTGTTTCAAATATTGTTTCAGCCTTGTTAGAATTTTCTTGTGTAATAAATATTATGTAGATATGTGGCTTGTTTTAATAGTTTGCACTCATATTGTCTAATAATTTACCAAAGCCGAGATTCTAATAGCTTACCTTGATATTTTCAGGAAAAGATGATATCTGAATTAGTTTTTGGGAAGTTGCGCAAGGTCAAAAGAAGATATTTGAAAGTATATTTTGTATTTAGATTATAAACTACTAAAAGGTGGCACTAGAATGTAAATCTAAATCATGTTGTTTTGAGTACTTTTCAATGCTTGTATATGGCCTTTAAGATCGTGTATATGATATGTCTGACCTTGTGGTTTTGTTTGATTATGGTCTATTATGGTAGTGAATTTTGTTGATGATTGTTAGATTAACATAGTTGGAGCATGCATTAACATGTCAATAGTAACCCTGTTGATAGCGCTTGACCTTTCCAAATATAACTTCTAATGAATCATTAATTAAGTTATGGTTAGATTAGAAGTTAGGTTGCAAATCTGGTTAGTAAAAATCAAAAACTGCTTATGAATAAATATTGGTTTAAAGTCAGGTGTTCGGTCGAGATACATGTTTAATTTGCCACCATTTCAGAAGGTTACATAGAGCTAAAAGCAAATTTGTATACATATGATATTAAAGTACTCTAAAAGAAGTTATCAGCATCCTTATTTGGGGATGCCGTGTAGGCTTGAAATCCTTTTGATCTAATTCGATCAAGATGCTAGGGTAATCATATGCATTAGGAAAGTTAGACAACCTCCTTACTTTTATGTTTTGAATTGGAAATATCATTAGCATCCATATTGATTCACACATTTGATTGCTTGACCTTTTGTTAATTCCTCTAGAAGTTCGATTGTTAGCTTTGGTGTCAAGTAACTTGTTTTTCTTCCTTAGTTAGGTAATTCTTCCTGGGCAAGTAGTCTGGGTATTACAACTTAACATCCAGACTCTTATTGTTGGGGGAATTCATTTGACTAATGTTACCCATCACAATGCTCACAAGTGTATTGGATTACCTTGGCCTATCATGTGTTGGATGGTGACTGCCTGTTCTTGAGCAAGTGTGTGATGGCATAGAGTTGAACAAACACACTATGGAATCGTCCGAGTGAAGTGTTCTGGAAGCTCTAGGACTGGGACTCAATCTTCCCGGTAGAAACTAATAGTCATTATTGACTATCTAATTAAGAATTTTGAACATCTCTTTAGGTTCTTTATCGAGAAAGATACTATTGGTCGAAGAGTCATTAATAATTCTCGTGGGAGCATTAAAGCCATTATAGAATGCCACCACTTGTAGCCAATCATGAAACCCATGAATCGAGGAAATGTGTAGCATGTCTTTGTATCTATCCAAGTATTCATACATGGATTCATCATCTCTTTGCTTGAATGCTATAATGTCATTTTGCATCTGATTGTGCACGTTCAGTAGATTGTATCTGTGCAAAAAGCTTCGACACAACTTATCCCATGATGTAATAGATCCTAAAGGTATGGTCTTCAACCATGCTCGGGCTCGATCGCGCAAGGAACAAGGAAACAACTTAAGCCTCAGCAAATCATCAGGTACTCCCCGTTGTCTAAAATAGTCGTAGACTTCCAAGAAAGCTTGGACGCACTCTCTAGCATTCTACTTTGCTGATCCACTAAATTATCCAATGAAACTAAGCTTGTTGAAAATAATGTCACAGCCCGCACATTTGGGTCTATGACATTTGCACAAGTATCTTCCAAAGAGGGTCAGTGCGGAGTTTCGGGCTTGCCAAGACCACTAGACTTAGCCCATCACTTGGAGAATGCTAGAGGGCCTGATCATATTGGCTTTTTAGAAATGGTAAGAGAAAACAAATTAGAGGATATTGTTGATGAATTTTGCCATATTTGATGTGACCAACTATCTGAGGAAATATACTTTCTAATTGATGTGATTAGACAGGATTTGATATTCTTTCCTAGATTAGTGTATCTTGTAGAGATTTGGGTTAAACCTGTCCATCCATGTAAATTGATTCAGGCCATTGATTGTGTGGGAGCTCAACTATAAATAGAGAGCTTTCTCACTCAGTTGTGTCATCTCATTCAATCCATTCTCACTTTGAGAAATGTAATAAGACTCTGAGGCATTTACTCTACTTTCTCTTGTTTCTTTCAGATGTTCTTGAGTTCTTTGTTCTCGTTGCCTCTCGAGTGCTAGAGTAGCCACCTTGGTGTTTTAAGTGTAACACCCTAAACTTGGCCTAGGAAGGTTACCACAATCTAAGATATAGGCTAATTGAATATTGTGTTAATCAAATTAAAGAAGAAAGAACATTAGCTATCTTTAAGATTAAATATGTGAAATTAGAACCAAATTGAATTGAAATTAAAACTTGAAGGCTTAAATGGAAGGATGGAAATGTGAACATGCAATGCTCAAGAGTTTGTATGTAAAATTGAATTAAAATTAAGTACTAGACACATGTTCTCATTTGATGAGAACATGTGCCTTGTGAAGGGGTGACTCACAGTAACATGGTGGGTAAAGATGAACAAAAAATTTGTCATCTCCTTCATCCCATAGCCGAGTTTTGAGAGAGAAAGAGGGAGAGATAGCTTCATAGATCATCTTCAACTCATGTTTCTTGATTGAATTTTGATCAAATTAGCTTGGAGAAGGTAAATTGCTTGATTCCTACATGTTATAGAATGCTTGAATCTTAAGTTTGTGATGTTCTTGTTGCCTAAATTGAGTAGGATGATTGTTATGCTTGAAATTTACCTTGAATTCTAGCTTTAAAGGTAGTCAAATTGCTAAACAAATGTGTATGGTTGCTGGAAAAAGAATGTATGTAATTGGATTAGTTAAAACTATGTAATGAACTGCTCAAATGGTGAATTAGAAGTATGTTGTTGATTAAATGAATCAAATCGAACAAAACATTATAATGCCCTGTTTTAAGAACATTGCTAGGTGAATTAGACTAACCTAGACATGTAAGAACATGAAAATAAGTTGAATTACAATGTTATAATCTTGTTTAGATGATTTATGAAGCTAGAAACTCAACCTAATGTAATCTGCCTAAAATACTCTGTTCTGGGCAGTAACTTTGGCAAATCACCATAAATTGTATAAATGGAATATAAGGCTGAAATTTATATGGATAGTACCTTAACATGTCTAAATTCATTAGGAGAAAACATATCTGAATTTTGGATTGTAGAATGAATTGTAGAGAAGAAACACTAGGGACAGTGCAAACTGTCCAGTGTTATAGATTGCCCTATCTTTATGTTAAAAACTGTATTAATTGGAAAAGAACTAAAATGCAAGGCCTATATGATTAAAAATACAATTAAGTTAGCTTTCCAACAGTGTAAACCAATGTAAATTCCAACATACAGATTAAAAGTTATGCATGTTTAAGTGAGCAGAGTACATGCTGCCTTGTAGCAGCAATTTAGGAAATTGTACACAGTTTTGTGGCAGTTTGTAAACTGTTTAGTAAACAATTTTGGGACAATGGTTACTGCCTGTTTTACATGATTCGAAGTATAGACAAGTGTAGTTATGTGTAGTAAAGAATATATATGAACATGCTGCCAGATTTGTATATGTTGTGTACTAGTAATATTGCCTTGGTTGAATGATTATGTGAACTTGTTTTAATGTGTATTTACTTGTGTAATGTGTTAGAACCAAGAGTGAACTTGGTGGAAGAGGGAAGGGTGGAACATCCTAAAGCTAAGAACAAAGGAGTGTTGATCCAAGACTAGCTAGCTTGGGGAGTATTGTGAGTGTAGTTTGTTCTAGAGTTAGGACTAGGTCCTAACCAATACATGCTTGTCTACATTATTGTAATGTGTAAATGGATCTAATATGGTCTTGGCCTAATAATGGGAGAATGATTAAAGTAATGCATGAAATTTGGTCACATCTTTGAATTCATGTATGATTCGCTTGCTAAGCATGTTTAAGTGGTAAAATTGGTGCTTGTATGTGTGATATGGCATGTGATCGAATGTTTAAAGGAATTGCTTGAAATGTTATCTCAAATTGATGAAATGAACACATGAGAATTACATGATATGTGAACTATGGCCCAATTGGCCTAAGGGCATAGAATATAATGAAATTGTTGAATAGTTGACATGATCTTGAACTTGAAATACTTGTATAAATGGCTAAAATTGAACAACCTTGGTAGCTAGTTGGATTAGGTAGACGGGCGTGCCTTAGAGTCTAGAGCTCATTGTGTCAGGGTAGACTACGGTCCAGGGCTAAGGCCCTATTTGGCAACAGACGAAGGGTACGTATGTGGTCTTTGGCAACAGTAGGAGGGTTGACCAGCACTACAGTTAATCTTGTGGCGACAGTTGGTTGGAAACTCGATTACCTATACAAACTAAGTACCAAGGGGGTTGTTTAAATGATATCAAATGAAATAACAAACCTATAATACATGTTAGTTGTTTTGGAAGTTATATAATGAATGTTACTTGATATGAAAGCCATGAATTGTATGTTACTTGTTATGTAAGCATGATTTGCTTGATTTTTGATATGAAAGCATGAATTATGATTCAATGTCTCTTGTTTCTTATGCTAGTCGAATGCTTGAAATCCTTAGCTAGGATCATTCTTGTCTAATTGACACTTAACCTGATATAACAAATGGTTAGAACTAGTTACTACCTCACTAAGTACATATTTTGTACTTATCACTCTTGTTTTCATCCTTCCCAACTACCAGATAAGAGATTCGAGTGATGCTTGATCTTGAAGCATGATTACTTGAGCTCAAAGCAAGACACAAGCATAGCATAAGTATGGTTCATACTTGTTTTGTACTGCCCTAGTTGGTGGCACTTAGATTGTATATAGTGAATTGTTCATGCATTGGGAATACTTGAACTTGTATATATATATATATTATTGAATGGGCCTACTACATTATGAACTTGGTTGATAATGTAAAGCTTGTATTGAACTCAAATTACATGTAATGGAATGGTGTTTTGCTGCGCATATATGAATATACAAATGGAATGATCAAGTGATTGATCTAGTTATATTGAGACATTCGAATGTCTAGGAAATTATATGGTTACTTGTGTGTGAACATACCTTGTTGTAAGTGTTGTTGTGTGTTTGTATGGTAAAGGTCGAATGGTCGAGTTGTTGGGAAACTAGTTACATGCAATTGTATGTTAACATGACCATGTTTAGTAAATTTAGGTATGAAATTAGTACATGTATCAATCTAAGGAACAAGGAAATGAAATGGAAGTATATTGCACACTTAGGCCATTCGAATGATAGTGGTATAAGATGAAGTTAATTGAATTGTTAAAGTAGTAACCTATAATGACTTGAAATGAAAATGTGAGATTGCTTGCTTGATAAGTTAAGTATACTTGGTTGCTTGATAGTTAAGTAACTAATCTAATAGGGACGAGTTAATCTAATCTTGTATTGTAATATCCTTATTCTTGCTTGGTAACACTCCCGTGCAGGGTTTGCTACTAATCGGGGTAGGGGTATTACATTTATTGGTAATCGAAGCTTTTTAGTCAATTTTAGGACTAAACCGAGCTCTCTTGCATCATATAAGATACTTGTGCCACCTAGGAGACGTGTATTGTATAGCTTGTGTCTTTGCTTAACTAAACCGAAATCCTAATTGTTCTATTTGAACGTAGAATGTCTGAAACAAGGCTCGCTCGAGACGATGATAGTCCTGAAGACTCCTCGAATGAAGGAGATAGTGTGAGGATGGAGCATAATCCTCCACAACAACGAGCTCAACCCTGAGCCCAAGCTACTGCTCAACAGAAGCTCTTGCTATAAACCTGTGCAGCAGGAATGTCTCCTGAGCATGTAGGAGATGTTCAATTATCTTGTAACTACTTTGAAACGAGACCATCCTATTCCTCTTCCTATGGTTGTGCCAAACAAAGCCCCGATTGACAAGTTGGTTAAACACCGGGCCTATACTTTCACTGGCACTGATGAAGCCAATCCCGAAGTAGCTCAGTATTGGTTAGAGGCCATTACTCGAATCCTGACCAAACAACTACCTTGTCCTGATAAGCACAAGCTCGAATGTGCCATAGCCCTGTTGGCAGATGAAGCTCTAAGCTGGTGCGAAACCACTACACTGACTACTCCTACTGAAGCTGTGACATGGAAATTCTTCTTCGAGGAATTCAGGAAGAAATACATCAGTGAGCAATACTTGGCCGAGCGCCAGAATTGTTTCTTGTACCTCAAGCAAGGTGGTTGACCCATTGAATAGTACCTGACCGATTTCTGCAAGTATTGCAAGTATGGGTTAGAATACATCAAGACTGATGCTGACAAGTGTCGGATGTTCATTGATGGACTGAATGATGAACTGAGTCCAATCTTCACTGCACTGGGTATCACTACGTTCCAGAATTTGGTGAACCGATCTATTGTAACCGAGGCAAAGATGAAAGCCTCTAAGAAATGTAAAAGTGGTAACTCTTGGAAAGACAAACGATCCAGAAATGATGACAAGCCTCACTGGCAGTCAAAGAAGTCTAAACACTCCAAAGAACACTCTTCGAATTACACTCATGTTCAGAAGAGCAACTACATATCGAGACCCAAATCGGTAACCAAGCCTTCAGCCCCGATCATCTCTGTTGATAGTACGGAGAATTCTAGTAAAGCTGCTCAATATCCTACTTGCAAGTTTTGCCAAAAGCACCACACCGGGCAATGCAGAACTCAACAGAATCTATGTTTCTTATATGGAGCCTCTGATCACTATATCAGGGATTGTCCCCAGAATCCTAAAAAGGTTCCAAATCGAACTCCTGCAAATGCTAGCTCAGCTGCATCTATTCGAAACAAGGGACCTAAACAAGCTCAATACGGAAACCAAGGGAAGAACAAGGGACCCCATTCGAATGCCCCTACTCACCAAGAATCCCAGGCTCCTGCTCGAATCTATCGTATCCAAGGAAAAGAATATGAAGAATCACCTGATGTCATAGCAGGTACTGTATAGTTAAATTCGACTCCTGTTTATGCTTTAATAGACTCGAGATCCACTTATTCATTTGTATGCTCATATTTGATTGTAAATGTAACAATTCATTACTAGGCCAGCCATAACCCGGATCTGGATCGTTACCAAAGTGAAAGCAAAGAAATAGAGAGGTTACTTGTCAAACAAGTAACCTCCGTATACATGACTTGTGGCGCACGTAAGCCAAACTAAAAATTTAAAGTCATCCAATACATACAAGCAATTCACATTAAGCAAACCAACATACCTAGCATGCTAATTTAGGTACTAATTTGTTCTATTTCATACTTATATCCTAAGTTACCGTTATCATATTACCATTCCATTCAAATCACATACATCATTCAAACAACAATCAACAAGAGTATCGTACTTCACAATAGGTTACTATTAGACATAATCTCACTTTCATTCTTATTACAATTCCATGTACACTGTTCGAATGTTACTAGGTGATCACTAAACATATTTCAACTAGCTTACTTACATCTGAAGTTACTACTTATTCAACCAATTAACGTGATCAATACAAGCATACAACTTACAATTTTATTACATGTTCATACACCTTATTCGAAATACTAGGTGTTCACTTAGTACATTTTATTTGTTTTTTTTACTCAAGACATAACATATCATGGAATCCTTAGATAATACATTGTTAATGCATGATTGTACATACCTTGGCCTTAACTCAACATGGCCGAATCATACCAATGGCCGTAGGAAACAATGCATATCATACCATTCTAGTCTTTAAGACCAAATAAGTGAAATTAGAACCAAATTGAATTGAATTTAAAACTTGAAGGCTTAAATGGAAGGATGGAAATATGAACATGCAAAGCTAAAGAGTTTGCATGTAAAATTGAATTAAAATTAAGGCCTAGACACATGTTTTCATTTGATGAAAACACGTGCCTTGTGAAGGGTGACTCACGAAAACATAGTGGGTAAAGATGAACAAAATTTTGTCATCTCCTTCATCCCATAGCTGAGTGTTTGAGAGAGAATGGGGGAGAGAAAGATTCATAGATCATATTCAACTCATGTTTCTTGATTGAACTTTGATCAAATTAGCTTGGAGAAGGTAAATTGCTTGATTCCTACATGTTATAGAATGCTTGAATCTTAAGTTTGAGATGTTCTTGTTGCCTAAATTGATTAGGATGATTGTTATGCTTGAAATTTACCTTGAATTGTATCTTGAATGTAGTCAAATTGCTAAAGAAATGTGTATGGTTACTGGAAATTGAGGATAGGGACTGTTTTGCTAGTAAATATGCTAATATAATGCCCTGATTTGATCATGTTGTTAGGTGAATTGAGGCTTGAATAGTGTAAGTAGCTTGCTGAAAAATGAATGTATATAATTGGATTAGTTAAAACTAGGTAAGGAACTGCTCAAATGGTGAATTAGAAGTATGTTGTTGATTAAATGAATCAAATCGAACATAACATTATAATGCCCTATTTTAAGCACATTGCTAGGTGAATTAGACTGACCTAGACATGTAAGAACATGAAAATAAGTTGAACTACAATGTTAGAATCTTGTTTAGATGAGTTATGAATCTAGAAACTCAACCTAGTGTAATCTGCCCAGAATACTCTATTCTAGGCAGTAACTTTGAAAAATCACCATAAATTGTATAAATGGAATTTAAGGCTAAAATTTATATGGATACTAAATTAACATGTTTAAATTCATTAGGAGAAAACAGAACGGAATTATGGATTGCATAATGAATTGTAGAGAAGAAAGACTAAGGACAGTGCAAATTGTCCAGTGTTGTAGATTGCCCTATCTTTAAGTTAAAAACTGTATTAATTGGCAAAGAACTAAAATGCAAAGACTGTATGGTTATAGAAAGGCAATTAAGTTAGCTTTCTAATGGTGTAAACCAATTGAAATTTTGACGTACGAAATGAAAGTTAAGCATGTTGAATTGAGCATAGTACATGCTGCCTGGTAGCATCAGTTTAGGAAATTGTACACAGTTTTGTGGCAGTTTGTAAACTGTTTTGTAAAACAGTTTTGGGACAATAGTTGTGCCCTGTTTTACATGAATTAAAGTATAGACAAGTGTAGTTATGTGTAGTAAAGAATATATATGAACATGCCGCCAAATTTGTATATGTTATGTTCAAGTAATATTGCCTTGGTTGAATGATTATGTGAATTTATTTTAATGTGTATTTACTTGTGTAATGTGTTAGAACCAGTAGTGAAATTGGTGGAAGAGTAAAGGGTGGAACATCCTAAAGCTAAGAACAGAGGAGTGTGGATCCAAGACTAGCTAGCTTGGGGAGTATTGTGAGTGTAGTTTCTTCTAGAGTTAGGACTAGGTCCTAACCAATACAAGCTTCTCTACATTCTTGTAATGTTTAAATGGATCTAATATGGTATTGGCCTAACAAGGGAAGAATGATTAAAGTAATGCATGAAATTTGATCACATATTTGAATTCATGTATGATTCGATTGCTAAGCATGTTTAAGTGGTAACATTGGTGCTTGTATGTGTGATATAGCATGTGATCGAATGTTGAAAGAAATTGCTTGAAATGTTATCCCAAATTGATGAAATTAACACATGAGAATTACATGATATGTGAGCTATGGCTCAATTGGCCTAAGGGCCTAGTATATAATGAACTTGTTGAATACTTGACATGATCTTGAAATACTTGTATAGATGGCTAAAATTGAACAACCTTGGTAGTTAGTTGGATTAGGTAGAAGGGCATGCCTTAGAGTCTAGAGCTCATTGTCTCAGGGTGGACTACGGTCCAGAGCTAAGGCCCCTATTTGGCAACAGACGGAGGGTAAGTATGTGGTCTTTGGAGATAGTAGGAGGGTTGACCAGTACTGGGTGCATCTTGTGGTGACAGTTGGTTGGAGACTCGATTACCTATACAAACTAAGTACCAAGGGGGTTGTTTAAATGGTAACAAATGAAATAACAAACCTATAATACATGTTACTTGTCTTAAAAGTTATATAATGAATGTTACTTGACATGAAAGCCATGAATTGTATGTTACTTGTTATGTAAGCATGATTTGTTTGATTCTTCAAATGAAAGCATGAATTATGATTCAATGTCTCTTGTTTCTTGTGCTAGCCGAATGCTTGAAATCCTTAGCTAGGATCATTCTTGTCTAATTGACACTTAACTTGATATAACAAATGGTTTGAACTAGTTACTACCTCATTAAGTACATATTTTGTACTTATCACTCTTGTGTTCATTCTTCCCAACTACCGGATAAGAGATTCGAGTGTTGCTTGATCTTGAAGCCTGATTACTTGAGCTCGAAGTAGGACACAAGAATAGCATAAGTATGGTTCATACTTGTTTTGTACTCCCCTAGTTGGTGGCGCTTAGATTGTATATAATGAACTATGCATGCGTTTGGAATACTTGAACTTGTATATATATATGTTCTTGAATGGCCCTACTATGTTATGAACTTGGTTGATAATGTGAAGATTGTATTGAACTCAAATTACATGTAATGGAATGGTGTTTTGCTGCGCATATATGAATATACGAATAGAATGATCAAGTGATTGATCTAGTTATATTGAGCCATTAGAATGTCTTGGAAATTATATGGTTACTTGTGTGTGAACATACCTTGTTGTAAGTGTTGTTGTGTGTTTGTATAGTGAAGGTCAAATGGTCTAGTTGTTGGGAAACTAGTTACATGCAATTGTATGTTAACATGATCATGTTTAGTGAATTTAGGTATGAAATTAGTACATGTATCAATCTAAGGAACAATGAAATGAAATGGAAGTATGTTGCACACTTAGGCCATTCGAATGATAATGGTATAATATGAAGTTAATTGAATTGTTAAAGTAGTAACCTATAATGACTTGAAATGAAAATGTGAGATTGCTTGCTTGATAAGTTAAGTATACTTGGTTGCTTGATAGTTAAATAACTCATCTAATAGGGATGAGTTAATCTAATCTTGTATTGTAATGTCCTTGTTCTTGCTCGGTAATGCTCCCGAGCCAGTTTGCTACTAACCCATGGTAGTGGGTGTTACATTAAGCTTCTACATCTAATGAAGCCTTGAGGACTTGTTCGAGCATTTGGCAAACTAAATTACTCACAAGGCGTGGTTAAGTTTGGCTTAGGCGCATAACCGACCAAAGTAGCGTCACGAGGCGTCTATGGCCGTATGGTTCACTAGATGAAATTCTAGCCCGTGAATAGTGGTATTAGAGCGAGTCGAGGGGACTTACATTCGAGCCTACTTGCAGTTGCAGTCAAGCTAGGTGAGGATTTGCGTTCGAGCTAGTTAGAGTGAGCGAGCTAGTTCGTGACGAAGAAGTGTTCAAGATGGAAAAACAAAGAGTTGATGCTTCCACACAAGAAGGCAAAGAGTATCATGGTGGGAACCAAAGGAGAACATTGGCGTTGAACCAAGTAAGATATTGTTTTCTTGATAAGTTAACTATACTTGGTTGCTTGATAGTTAATTAACTCATCTAATAGGGATGAGTTAATCTAATCTTGTATTGTAATGTCCTTGTTCTTGCTTGGTAATGCTCCCGAGCTAGTTTGCTACTAACCCGGGGTAGGGGGTGTTACATTAAGCTTCTACATCTATCGAAGTCTTGAGGACTTGCCCGAGCATTTGGCAAACTGAAGTACTCACAAGGCATGGTTAAGGTTGGCTTAGGCACAGAACCGACCAAAGTAGCGTCACGAGGCATCTATGGCCGTGCGATTCGCTGGATGAAACTCTAGCTCGTGACAAGTGGTGTCAAAGTGAGTCAAGGGGACTTGCGTTCGAGCCTACTTGCAGTTGTAGTCAAGCTAGGTGAGGATATGCATTCGAGCTATTTAGAGTGGGCGAGCTAGTTCGTGACGAAGAAGTGCTCAATATGGAAAAACAAAGAGTTGGTGCTTCCACACAAGAAGGCAAAGAGTATCGTGGTGGGAGCCAATGGAGAACATTGGCGTGGAACCATGTAAGAGATTTCCTTGATGATTTTCATGAGAGGACATACTTTATTGAGTCTCAGATAGCAAACTTGAATAAAACCTCAACGTCGTTGGAGAAGAGGGTCGTTATACTTGTGGAATCCACTTAGGAGACCAAGGAGACCCAAGGTATTTTTGAGTCCCGCGTTGACAAAGTGGTGTCCATGGAGGACCAGTTCAAGGACAAAATATGGAAAAATCTCTACGAGTTGGAGACGGTCCAAGGGAGTAATACTTGTGAAGCTGAGGTAAAGGTTTTGTAGATCGAGGTGGATGAGCTCAAGAGTGAGGTGCTTAGTTTCAAGGCCACAATGAGTGAATGAGGTGTGCTCAAGACCTTCTTAGAGGGACATAGTCCTGGGATGAAGCTCATATTGGAGCAAGGATATGCCCGAAGGCTTTATGAGGCCATAGAGGTGGGCAAGCTACTGACTGAGCCTATAGGAGACAAGCCAACCAGCTTTGAGATGTCCAAACCCACGCCGAGAGATAATAAGAATGACACGGCTAAGTTCTTGTCAGAGAAGAAGTTGAGAAAAAAGTTGAAGTGATACTTTTTTATTGTCCTTGTATGATATGGGATTGTCCTGAGAAGAATCGCCTTGCTACCAGTATCAAGAGAGGAGATGAGCCAAAAGGAGGAGTAACCAGACTTGGCGCAGTTGTTACTGTGAACAAGCCAAAGGAGATCTATGGTGTGACTACGAATGTTAAAGTAGTTATGCCAAGCATGAGACACAGTGCGATAGCAAATTGGAAAACCGTCCAATCGAGGGTGAAGAGGAAGCAATTGGAGTGCTACTAGTGTAAGGGGCCTCACAAGTTGTGGCAATGCCCATTGAGTTTTTCAAGGCGTGTGAAGACCGAGAGCATAATGGGTTGGTCATATCCTAGAAGGCGATCGAGGAGCTTACTGAGGGTGTTCGTTTAAAGAACATTTCTTTAGAGACGACATTTGTAATAAGGTCGAAAGGGGCCAAGCCAAAGAGGGACATAGGAACCGTGGAGACACCATATATGTGCAAGGTGGGAAAGAAGCAGAGGGCTTTATGTAAGAAGTGCCAACGCAAGAGGAAGCACCAAACTTCGAAGAAGCAGGATCGATGCAAGAAGAGTACACCAGACTAGGGGCATCGAACTTCGTATAAAGGCCGATGCAAAACAGTGCAAAAGAACTTCGATGAAGAAGATTCGATGCAAAGGGGGCCAAAATTTATGGAGAAAGAAGGGCTAAACTATTTTAAAGTAAATGCAACCGAGAGGGAGGTACATCTCAAACACAACTCTAGTGTTTTTGAGTTTGATTTGCCATCTTTGATGACTATAGGTCGAGTAAGACCTAACCCACAGTGCGAGGTCGAGCTGAGGAAAATTAAAGCTTGTAGGAGAAAGCTTTTACGATGGAGATGTACCTAGAGGCATGTTAGCGCGTAATGGTATGCGGCAACTTGAGCCGAGGCAAGCAGTTTTTATGAGGGACACCAAAGGCTGAAGCATCAAGGAGCAGCGAGGGTGACCCAACCCAGGATCATTCTAGCGGAGGGACGAGGGCGTCGCTAAGTTTGGTGAGGGGAAATGTCACGGCCCACACATTTGGGTCCGTGACAGTTGCGCAAGTATCCTCCAAAGAGGTTCAATGCGGAGTTTCAGGCTTGCCAAGACCACCAGACTTAACCCATCACTTGGAGAATGCTAGAGGGTCAATCATATTAGCTTTTCAAAAATGGTAAGAGACAACAAGCTATAGGAGATTGTGGAGAAATCTTGCCATATCCAATGTTATCAGCTATCCAAGGAAAGAAACCTTCTAATTGATGTGATTAGTTATGACATGATATTCTTTTCTACATTAGTGTATCTTTTAAAGATTTGGGTTAAACTTGGTCAGACATGTAAATTAATATGTGCTATTGATTGTTTGGGAGTTCAACTATAAATAGAGAGCTTCCTCACCCATTTGTATTATCTCATTCCATCTATTCTCACTCTGAGAAGAGTAATAAGACTCTGAGGCATTTACTATACTTTCTCTTTTTCTTTCAGATGATCTTTATTCTCATTGCCTCTCGAGTGGCTAGAGTAGCCACCTTGGTGTTTAAATCTCATGTATCCATCGAAGCCTTGAGGGCTAGTCTGAGCCTTTCGTGAGCTAAATTACTTGCAATGTGTGGTTAAGGCTGACTTAGGCACAGAAGCGACCAAAGAAGTCTCACAAGGCGTTTAAGGCCGCACAGTCTACTAGACGAAACACTAGCCCTTTGACAATAACATGCTTCAACTCAAAGTGAGCAACCTCTATTCATGGCACAACGGTCATTGGGGTGAGGTCATTAAGGACATGTGGAAAGTTATCTAAAATGGGCCTTTTGGACGAGCTGGCGGTTGCACATCCTGTTGTCTATTCCATGCTTCAATAGCGATCACATTATCAACGACCACTCCTCCACCTCCGTTAAGTGGACCATTGTTGCCATTGTTATTCTCATCATTTAGTGCATCATGATCATTTTTGTTACACATGATTCTTCTTTTGTTTAGTCACGTATGATAAAGTCTTTCGAATTCAAGTACAATTGGGTAAGTAGGTTCTTCATGATTTGTACGTCTAGTCATGCACTATGTTGTTCATGAAAAGTAAGTAGAACAAAACAAAAAATAAAAGTTAGAACTAAAGTAAATGTTAAGCGCTATTACTAAGTAATTATCAATTGCCAATCCTCGGTAAGAGCACCAAAAGCTTGAATGTTGTGAAATATGTATGCAATTAAGAGCAAGTATACTTGTCAATGAAGTAATAAAGTGATAGAGTAGAATGTCAAACCCACAGGGATTGGATCAATAACCTCAAAGTAATCGTACTCAAGTTTTATTAACCAAATATTGATGTGATGATTGATCGGTGAATAAACGTCACACAAACTGTGCAAGTGCACACTACCGCTGCAAGTATGGTTAACAGATAGATCCTATTCTTGTAAGGACTATTTTAAAGTGGGACTATTTTAAAGTATGTGGTTGCATCATTAGAAACAAAGCATAAATTGTACTTGTCAGGACTTAAAGAGGCTGTTTCAAAGTTGTAATTGTGTCCTAATGATTAAAAATGGGCTAATTGCATAAGTAAAGGTAACCAGGGTTGTTTCATATGTAAATTTGGTACAAAACTATAAATGAACTATTTTAATCGAATAAGTATAAAAGTGTGAAACTGCCCAGATTTTTGAGCCTACAGGATCGAAAGTGAATTGTTTCAACCAATTAAATGCGCACATATACTAATTACTCTGTTTTACAAATATATGTATGTGATTTGGCTTTGGTAATCATGAACAAAGGCATAATGGCTTTAGGTGAAAACATGGATGTCTATTCAAGTATTTTAAGGACTATTTTTAAAATGTTTGGTGCCTATAGTTGTTTGGAGGATTGCTTCACTTAGTTGAGAACTTAAATGAACCTGATTGTATATGTGAATAGGTGTGCATTAGAACCTTGGTAAAAGAATTGAATTAGTTTTAATGATTTGATATTTTTTTGTTAGAGGAGGTGCATACCAAAATAAGGAAGATAATGCTAGGTTAAAGCTAGAGAAGGACATGGTTATATATCAAATTGGAATGTGGTTTAGGTATTTTGTAACTTCGGGATAAAAGGTGAGTATAGTTTAAAGTCTCGGAAAAGGGTTGCAACCCATCAGAGCATGTTTTCTAACTATTATGTATAAATGAATCAAATGTATGTCTATGCTCATGTTAAAATTATGCTAGCTTGGGAATGAGGTTAGTATTTCTTTGAGAAATACTTGTATTATTAAGATTGATAGTAAAGCATGTTTGAGTTATTCATGTTACACTTTTGTGGTTATCTTATGACTAGACTTGGATATGATTTGAATGAACTAAATTAATAATTTAAGGCACAATGCCTCTTGGTTGAAATGGATAATAGTAAAAGCAATAAAGCCTTGATTCGAGTTAGTTTAGACACAATTGGAATGCCATAGAGTCCTTCGAGCTTGCTAGATTGAACTACGGTCCCTTGTTGTTGAAGATCAAATGATCCATTGGTACGATTGGTATCCTTGTTCAGTAATAAGACAAATTCGGTACTTTGTGTACCCTTGTTCTGGTACTTGGTAAGATAAATTAAATATTCTTTATAATGAATCTTGATACTAGATAATGAAAATTGGACTAGATTCCCTTGATGCTTGATTGGATATTGATCCTTTGACTATGTTTAGACTATGTCTCCCTAGGAAGTATTCGAATTGAGCTCTCTAAAGGAGGGTGTTTTGATCAAACTCGAATAGAATGAAATAATGGATTGGTTTTCCCTTAAAATGAATTTGATAGAAAGTCTACTACGAAATAAATCTAGCTAAATCAAATGCTTATTTGCTTGCTTGAATATAGTTAGTAGAACTCATGGATTATACTTTGAAATAGTGTACCAAGGTTATGATACTAAAATAATTATGAGAGGAAAAGACGTATTTAATAAAGAAGTATGGTAACTTACTAAGAAAACAATATTACATGTACATGTTTGCAACGAGTCCATTGGAAAAAGCTTTTGTGATAAAGTTTTAAATGTTTGAATAAATCCTGCTTTTGAGTAATGAATCAAACATCAATTTAAGCTAATATGATATGTTTATTTTGTGATGATAAGACATGATGTAGAATCAAATTATATGGTATGAAAGGCCTATATAACATTGGTAAATCGACCTTGGTTGATCCTTATCTAGTATGGTGAGTCGGTACCATTCGAACTTTCCTAAGAAAATGATGTAATGAATGAAATTGGGCTTATTTCAATAAAGAAGGGTTTGGATATTATCTAAGGATCTTTGAGGAATTTAAATGATTTTGCATTGAATAAAGACGTGGATTGTTTGGTTCCTTGGTAGATCATATATGTTAGAAGTATTGTTCAAATGGTGACTGGTTAAATACTTGACCATCATGTCAACTTGTACTAAGATGCCGAACCAATGATTAAGTGGAAAATGCCTGAAATCTTTGAATCCTTTCTTCACTTTGTTGGTTAAGCCGAAGTTAAATAATTGAAAGTTTGAAAAGTATGGAATTCTTTGAGGATTTTAGCTTATATGTTAAACATGTTTAATTAATGACTTCTTGCATGACTCAAATGGAACCTTGTAATTTGGAACGAGGAATGTTATTGATTGATTTTCTTGCCTGAGGAATAAGTAAGGTAGGAAAATAAATTAAGGTCATAAACTTAGATTATTATAAGCTTGATCTAGAATACATCAAAATATTTGATGATCGATATGGTAATTAAGAAGACCAATTATTTCTAACGAGCATATATTCATGAAATGATTAAACGTGACATGATAGAATAAATCACTTAACTCTATCAGGGAGTTGATATTCTTGTTTAATCGAGTGGCTGATGTGAAGTCTCTCTTTTAGAGAGACTAAATTTCTATGAAACTTGAACATTAAGTGAATCTACAATAGGTGCTAATTTAAATTAGAATCTGAAATTCCTGAATATTTAAAAGAATGTGGTTTTTGGTAAATGGGTAAATTGGTTATTGAACATGGACTTAATTGACTTATAATAAAGCTTGAACGAATTCTCCGAACTTATAATTCATTAAATGTGATCAAGTTGTTAGATTAAAATTCCATAAGGAGTTATACTGGATTATGGAATAGTCTTAGCTATGAGAAGTAAGGATGTATTAATGGTCAGGAATCTGTTAATCCATGAACTAGTGAATCGAACGAAGTAATTAGCTAAGCCAAATGAATCGAACGAAGTTTATATGTTAATTGATAATCATTTATTTTGGTAACTTGTGAGTCAAGTATGATACAACTACAATATTATACGGAGATAAGGAAGTGAAAAGGTGGTGATAATTCGAGAGAACGACTTATATGTTCATAAGTTCAATTACAACTATTAGAAAAGATAATACAAATATAGAAATAATAGATGAGTTTATCTAAATGTATGAGGTGAACACAATGAAACCTTGGAAATAGGTTTCACCCATTGATAAGTGTTTACCTATCTGTGCTAAGGAGTTGAACTCCTTCTTGATGAGTTGGATTTGACTATGTGTATTAATGTTGATTCATGGTATATGTGAATGATTATTAAATTGATTGAAAGGTTTAATTATAAAAACATCCTGATGTGTAAGCTAGCAGTCAAGTGTATTTGTTGAAAACTTGCGAATAAAAGACATGATCCCATATTGTTATTCACCTTTAAACTATCTCACGAGCACACACTTATTTGATCTTTCCATGCACATTTCAGGGAGGAACCACTACAAAATTCTTCCAGTTCGGACAGGACCTTCGGTTCAGGAACTATGTTCTTAGTCTCCTTAGATAACTCCTAGTAGGAGGCACAGGGTCGTTATGTATGTATTGGTCTTTATAGCCCCTTTGATTATATGTGTATATATATAAGTTGTATCGGGCCATTTATTATTGTGGTTGCCTGGTATTAATTTCTCTCATAGTAGTTTATAGATGGTGAGTTAGGCCAAGTCGATAAAAAGAAATATTTAATATGGTTAATTTTTACATCCATGACAAGAGGTCACAACGTGAATTTACAGTTCTTATTGCCTAACCAATATTATTAATGATAGTCCTAAAGATTAATTGAGTAAAAGAGATTAAATGGTGAATTGAATAATTATATAGTTAAAAATGAGATCATTTGTCTGTTCTCTTGTATTGGTTGAGATTCGATTTTAGTCTTTGGAATTAAGGGATCTGTTAATCTTGAACTTCTTGGTAATTAACAGCGCATCCTTGAATGTGGCTTTTAAATCTTTAGGGCTTATGTTATGAGTGTAAAAAGATAGATACCCTTCTGGGATAAGTTTGAGAATAAGCCTTTATTGCACATTGAAACGTTTTAAATTACTCCGTTTCTCACTTGAAGTGTTCAATCATGCAATGAAAAGCATGTAAATGTAGTTTTTTCTTGGTTTTCAAGTGCAATAAAAAATTGGTTGTAGCCAAAATACCCATCTAGAAAACTATAATACTCCTTACCAGCAAGTTGATCGAGCATTTGATCAATAAAAAAAGGAAAATTATATTTTCTTGTGCCCACATTGAGTCTGTTGTAATACATGCAAATCTACCAACCCGTAGGAATACGAGTCAGGATCAATTCATCAGCATCATTACAGACAAAAGTGATGCCATTTTTCTTAGGAACACAATGGACTGGACTAACCCTGTACTATTATAATTGGCATAGATAAAATGAGAGTCCAACCATTTGAGCTTTCCCTTTTTTACCACTTCTTTGATCTTCTCATTAAGCCTCAATTGAGGTTTAATAGATTACTTACTTTCATATCCAGCTTGATTTTATGCATGAGCAAAGATGGGCTACTGCCTTTAATATCATCAATAGTCAAAGGAATGGCTCTTTTCTTTGTGCTGCTTCAGAATATTGATCAACTTAGCCTTTTGAATTTCATCTATAGTTGCGGAGACAGTGACTAGCAGAGTATCTGCATAACCCAGGAATACATACTTGAGGTTAGTGGGTAATGGCTTCAGTTCTAGAGTAGGAGCTTCTTCAATAGATGGTTAAAAAGTAGGAATTATATGATTGGACAAATCTAGTGATTCAAGCTTCCATTTGTGTTAAACCACAACGGTGAGCACTTCAACAGTACTATCACAAATTGGGAAATTGTCTTCAACAGTTGTCGCGTAGCATCCTCAACAATGAGTATACTATGGTGACTGAAGTTTTCTTGGATGAGGTCATCTACAATAACAAATTGATTCCATTACTACGTATTTCTACTGAGATCCGCATTAAACACCCCAAAAGTAACTTGATCATTATCAACTCGCACTGTGAGTTCTCCTTTTAAAAAATCAATGATAACCCTATTGGTTGCTAAGAATGGACAACAAATAATAATAGGGACATCCTTGTCTCCCTCACAATTAAGAATAATCAAAACTAATGGAAATACAAACTTATCGACAGGAACAAGCACATCTTTAATTTGTCCATTCAAATGAGTCAAAGATCTGTCTGCAAGTTGCAATGTGACCGCAATAGGTTTCATTTGTCGAATGCCTAACTTATGAAAAGTTGATAATGACATCAGATTAATACTTGCTCCAAGATCACAAAGAGCTTTGCTGAAGTAGTGATTTCCTATAGAACATGGAATGATGAAATTGCCAAGGTCTTCCATTTTCTAGGTAAAGAATTAGAGATGAGGGCACTACACTATTCTATTAGCGCAATAGTCTATGTAGCACTAAGCTTTTTCTTCTTAGATAGGATTTCCTTCATGAACTTTCCATAATTAGGAATTTGTGTAAGAGTATCTTGAAAGAATTGAAATTGTTTGTCAAACTCATTATTCTTGAATCTTTGAGGATACGGTGGAGATGGAGTATCTGCTGATTGTGCCGACGTCTGAAATTGCACCGACAACCTAGATTGCAACACTGATGGTAACAAAGTAATAACTGAAGGTGCATCACCATCCTCTCCAAGTTGTTTTGCATTTTTCAACATATGGTCAGTTTTCGTGGATTCACCGCGCTCGTGAATAGGAATAGGTGAGTGGAGCGTCGAATCAACAGTTTGCCTGCTACTGCAGAGAGTAATAGCCTTGCATTGTTCTTTACACTAGATTACTAGACTTTCAGTGTTGCTAGGAAGTGTGCCCGAATGACGAGAGTTCATATATCAATAGCCAATTGCCCAAGTTAAGCTTCCAAAGTATAGATTGAATAAGAGTGACCTTGGACTATAGCTTTAGTCCGAGAGAAGTATTCTCGCATCAATTCCTCAAAGAGATAAAATGGACCAAATATAGATGACAGATTATAGTGACTAGTCTATGATTGTATCTGAGATGATGCTCCATATTATGATTGAACGCCATATTGTGATTGTGCTCCATACTGCGATTGTTCAGTTTGTGAAGAAGAATATTGTGGTTGCAGGTTCTTCTATTGTGCTTAAAAATGTGGCTTGTGGTGTATATTTTTGTTGCAGATAATTGAAATTCCTTTCTTGCATACTTGAGTTTCCTTGAAAAGTACTATTCCCAGAGCATAATGCTCATGAGTTTTGTGCATAATTAGAGTTACCCTAAGATTGCCTATTTGTTATGTTGTAAGAAGTAACCATGGTATTTCCCCTTATGTTTATTACATAACTAGCATTTTTTGCATGTTGTAGGAAATCTTCATAACTATGGTTCTCACCATAAATCTCACAAGAGAACATAGGAGTAGTAGCTTGTTGAGCTAAATGAATATGAGCAACTTCACTTGCGCCTTCCATATTCTTGATTTTGTTCTCTAAGGAAGAAATTTGAAGCCTTATATGATGCAGCTCTCGAAATGGGATATTGAAAATCATTTTGTGCAAATTGCTCAAACACTCTGACAACAACATTGTAGGTGCAATCAAGTAAAGGTCCATTAAATGATATATCAACAAGATGTCTTGTGACTAACCATAGACTAGACTAACCCATGCACTATCAGAAATGGCATACATAATACCAGCGTCCAACAATTTTAGAATTTCCTTATTTACCACTTCTTTCATCTTCTCATTAAGTTTGCGTTGAGATTCAGTATATTGCTTGCTATTGACGAGTGTGTAATTGACTTGTATAGCATGCCCTTTTTACTTGAATTTTGCATGTTTTCAAGCTCATTTAGCTGCATTTAGGAGTAGATTGCATGAAGTTAGGGAGTTACAGCGTATGTGCTTAAATGTTACATATATTGGTGGTTTCATGGGAAAGGTAGTGTTTTTGTGGTGCATGCACATAAACCTACTGGATTTTGGAGGAATGTTGGAGCGAAATAGTAGCAGATCTCTCAGCTAGAGCTGACAACGCAAGAAGAGTTGGAGATAAATCTACATTTGACCCACGTGGACATTTTCCTTGATACAAGACAATAAAAGATAGCGAGAAAGCAATGTGTAACACCCCTTTCTCGACCTGGTCGAGAACCAGTTTAGAGCGTGCTACCGATGACTGTACAGTGATCGGTGCAATGAAATTTTCATCAAAGGTTGACACATAATCAATATTATAACTTTCAACAATACCCAATATTGATATTAGCTCAATTTATCCCCTTTGAAACAATGTCTAATCTATTAGGACCAATTTCTATCTTCTACAAGTTTTGAGGACTAAACTGTAAATTAGAAATCCCCTTTGGTAATTAACTATGCAATAATGAAATTCAATATAGTAATAGTATACTCCTAAATTTTTATGTCATTCTGATAACATTTACCCATCCAATTTAGTCCAAATGGGAATATGAATTTGTATATACAAGCAATGGGAATCGCTTTTGCTAGAATTTGAGTCTAAATGGACAGTTTTGAGTACCTTGAAGCCAAGTAGATTGTTTTATAAATTTTGGAACTAAAGAGGGACTATTTTGATGAAATGAAGGGCTGATTTGATTAAATTAAGAACATGGCACTGTTCTATATAGGTGTGTGTATACATATGGACTGTTTTTGCAAAAATGGTGGGCTGTTTTGTGTACTTAATTGAGGGGTTGATCTTGCATATAAATGTGGAATGTTTTGTAGAAGAAAAAAATTGTTTTGAAACTGATTTGTAAATTAAAATCAGGGAAAGGGCTATTTTACACAATTATGGATTGTTATGAGCAAGATTGTTTGTATGTTAATGAACATTAAACTATTCTCGGTAATGTAAATTTAAATTGAATTGCTTGGACGTGTGTAACTATGTTAGAGAGTCATATTGATGCACAAAAGAGTGTAATTTAAATGTATAAAGAGCTACCCTGTTTTGCTTGAAACTATTGAAAATGTAGTTGCTACCCAGTGACGTAAATTGGTCTATCTTTAAATAAAAATCTGTATTAATTCGTAAAGAATAAAAATGCAAGGCCTATATGGTTAGAAAGACAATTAAGTTAGCTTTCTAATGGTGTAAATGGTTCAAAATTCCGACGTACAGAATGAAAGATGTGAGCATTTAAGCAAGTAATGCACATGCTGCCTGGCAGCAGCAGCCTTGATGTTTTGAAATGAATGTTTGAATGTATAGAGTCATGTAATGAATTAAATAGTTGCTGATTTTGATTCTATGGCCTGGTGTGCATTTTTGAATAGCTTTAAATGTAGTTTTGTGTACTGTTTTGTACACAATTTTGAGCAGTTTGAATGCTACCTTGTATATATATATGTGTGTGTGCTTGTATGGAAGCATAGGACAGTTTGGATGTGTAATACCCCTTTCCCGTATTCATAGCTGAATACGAGTCAGAGATATCACAAAACGTTTGTAAAACCCTCTACATTTGTAACTCGGTAAAATTTTGTTTCTTTAAAAATATTACCATGTATTTAGTTTTTTTTTACAAATCTAGTTATTCGCGTAAAGTTTAAAAATAATATTTTCATCTTCGAATCGATTTTATTTTTAGGCAGCAACTTATCAATTTAATTTGTCTTGATATAATTAATAAAATTGCCTAAAAACTACCTGATTTAAAATTCACCCAGATACCAAATAAAATACAAATTCTATCAGGGAAGACATACCCTTTTAATATACATGCCAACTAGTAAATATCAAACAGTATCAAAAGATATCTTACTAATACTGATGTACCTGTTATTGATTGATGATGTCCGTATATACTCCTTACTCCAACCATTTCTTCTTTCCTATGTGTAAAATAGTTACACGCTAAGTATTTACTTAGTGAGGCAGTAATTCAAATTTAAGTGCAATTGTCATAATATCAATCTCAATATTAATTATTAATTATTAATAATGCATATGATCACCTTACCATTACATGCTCATTAACATAATTAAATATGTAATAGCATATATGTATATCAAAGTGATAAGATTAGATCTTACCAATATCGGTGTCATTTCCACCCGTAAGCTTTCAATGCTTACCAATACCTTTTTCCAACTCTGTCTGCAAGCTTTCAAGCTTATCATTCAATTTTTTTATTTCAATTCAGTTTACTTAGCCCAAGGTATCGAATTAAGAGATTTTATGCACACGAGTCATCCCCCCATACCCAACCTTTCTTGAGTATGTATATTATTTGCACCGTAGTGCTTAGCACCCTAAGTGCTCCTGTATACCCAAACCTTGCATGAGTATACCCTTATTGAGTATTAATAAAATTTGCATCGTAGTGCTTAACACCCTAAGTGTTTCCGTATACCCAAACCTTGAATGAGTATACCCTCAATGAGTATTTATGAATATTGCACCGAAGTGCTTAGAATATTTATACAGCTGTTTACGACCCTGTGGATATCCAACTATACCATCGAACCTCTATATCATACATTGGGCTTTATTTCATCCATTGCCCTAGAAACTAGCTCGGCATCTCCTTCATGCATTGCCCTGGAAACTAGCTCGGCCTTGCTTTGGCAAGTGATTCTGCACATACACACAAAACACACCAAAACAACATCTTTTCCACAAAACTCACCAAGTTATGTAATCAAGCTCAACGATGGAAAGAAACATGAATTAATGCATGAATGGCTAATTATGCAACTAATATGAGTAAAAAGGGTAATAGAAATAGTACTTTTGAACACTTATCACACCCCTAAACTCGAACTATTGCTTGTCCTCAAGAAATGCAAACTAATAATTACCCGCCAAGACTTCAATTTTCACAAACTTAGCTTTGAACTTGATTTCAATTCTCAGAACTGGGGTACAAAGTATGATTGGCTTTTCATTTTTCGGAAAACTTAGGAGTTACTCAGAATCAAAATATAATGCTTGTGAGTGTGTGAGGAGTTTTGTGCAAGTTGATTTTTTGTATTCTATGCAAACAAGAGGTTTTCAAATTACTTCATTGGGTTATTTTAACATGTTTTAACTAGAGCCGGTTTCGGGCACCTCTAGTGTTTTGTTTTTAGTTTTCTTAAGTTAATTAATTTATTCGACTAGAGCCAATTTCGGGCACCTCTAGCATTCATCCAATTTTTATTCTAATCCCGCAATTTTTTAACTATCAACCTAAGTTCGCTAGAATTCCTTAAATCGATCAAGCCACAACAGTGTTTCATCAAGTTTAGCATCATAGTACGATTCTAAGTGTTTCCATGTTTATCCTAGAATAAAAATTCTATCAGTTAAGTGCATTGGCAAAGTCATCGTCGGATATTCATCAAATCTAGGCAATTCTTGTTCCAACTAAAGGCATGACAAGCAATTTATGTATCCTAAATACAATACTTAAGATGAATGCAACTAAACATGGTAACTAACTAATAACAATCCCCCTCAAACTCGAGAGAAGCATTATCCTCAATGCATGTAAAAGTGAAACAAAATTTAAAATAAACTAAATGAAATGAGTTAGTCGGAGAGGTTGTCACCTCGAGTGATAAGATTTATTCGTGTCGTTTTCTTGATTCATATTCCAATCAGTGGTTGAATGTTTGCGGCTGGTACCGCGTGAATAGCATTGCTTTGATTTGATCCATGTTTGCCGATGCAGGTTCACTCGCTTTGGCATCAGTAGTTGTCGAAGCCATTGTTGTTGCCTGGGCATCGCCAGTTTCTGTTGTTGTGGCAACTGCTGAGGTAGTTTCTGGGGCATCCTCTGTTGCGGTTGCCGTGGCAAGTAGTCGGCAGTGAATTTCCTTAGCATGGTGGTTGTGAGTTTTGTTGTGGAAAAGAAAAGAAAACAAAGAAAACCTGTAAACTAAAGATAATGAAGAAAAATAAAATAAAATATCTCCTAAAAATGAAAATAAAAAGAAAAAGAAAAAGTAAATATTGAAAGGAGAGCATGCTGATGCATCTCCTAAGGTGACCGCTTCTTTGTTACGTTCCACATGGGCACCGTTGTAGTGCTTCAATCTTTGTCCCTTAATTTTGAATTCATGTTAGTCAGTGATGGACTAGATTATCATGGCACCATGGGAGAATGGTTTGACAGCTTCGAATGGTCTCGACCATCTTGATTTCAGTTTTCCCATGAAAAGTTTCAGCCGAGAATTGAATAAGAGAACTAGTTACCCTGACATGAATTGCCGCGGCCATAGTTTCTTGTCATGCCATTGCTTTGTTTTTTCCTTGTAGATTCGTGCATTGTTATAGGCGAGTGCACAAAATTCTTCTATCTCGTTGATGTCCAACAAAAGCTTTTGTCCGGCACTTTCCCAATCCATATTCACGGTCTTGATTGCCCAATATGCCTTGTGTTCGATTTCCACCGGTAGATGGCATGTTTTACCATAGACAAGTCAGAAGGGAGACATACCTAAGGGTGTTTTGAATGCAGTGCAATATGCCCAAAGTGCGTCATCTAGTCTTACGGACCAATCCTTCCTAGAGGGATTTACAACTTTCTTGAGTATACCCTTCAATTCCCGGTTGGAAATTTCTGCTTGCCCATTGGTTTGTGAGTGATATGCCGTGGCAATCTTGTGAGTTACACCGAAGCATTGCAACAACTTGGCAATAAGTTTGTTGTCAAAATGCTTGCCTTCATCGCTGATAATTGCTCTCAGTATCCCAAACCGTGTAAATATATTTTTCTGCAAGAATCGTTGCAAGGTCTTGGAATAGTTGTTGGGAACTGCAGCTGCCTTAACCCATTTAGACGCATAGTCAACGGCAAGTAGAGTGTAGAGGTTACCGAATGAATATGGGAAAGGTCCCATAAAATCGATCCCTCACACATCGAACAATTCCACCTTGATGATGTTTTAGAGCGGCATCTCATGTCGTCTAGAGATATGGCCCGTCCTCTGGAAACGATGACATTGCTTGTAAAACTCTTGGGCATCTTTGTACAGTGTTGGTCAATACAAACCGGATTGCAAAACTTTGGCCGCAGTACGAGTTCCTCCAAAATGTCCTTCATAGGGTGAAGAATGGCATTGCCGGAGTACATTCTGTTGCTCTTCTTCAGGGACACATCAGCGTATAATCTGATCTGCACATTGTTTAAACAGAAGAGGCTCGTCCCAAAAGTAATGCTTAGCATCATGGCATAACCGCTTCTTTCCTTGGTGAGTAAGGCCATAAGGTAAAATACCACAACCAAGGAAATTAACTGAATCTGCGTACCAGGGTATTACCGAGGCATGTGCTACCATGGCGACTGCTCCCAAGATTGCCGAGACATGTACGTCTAGAGTTGCCGAGGCATACGCATCCATGGTTGTTGACGCGTGTGTATCAGTGGTTACCGCGACGTCGAGGGTTGCCGAGGCATGCGCATCCATGGTTGCCGAGGCGTGTGCATCCATGGTTGCCGAGGCGTGCGTATCAAGAGATGTTGCGACATCGAGGGTTTCCGAGGCATGCGCATCAATGGTTTCCAAGGCAACTAAAAGGTCTCATCCGAGAATGTATCGTATATCTCTAAATTCGTGTCCTCCTCCCTATTTCGTTCTAAACGTGATAAGTGATCGACCACTTGATTTTCTGTTCCTTTCATGTCCTTAATTTCAATATCAAATTCTTGTAAGAGTAATATCCAATGAATCAAATGAGGTTTGACATCCTTTTTAGCAAATAGGTACTTAATTGCCGAATGGTCCGTATGAACAATTACCTTTGTACCAATCAAATAGGATCGGAACTTGTCAAATCCAAAAACTACAGCTAGTAACTCTTTCTCCATTGTTGTGTAATTCACTTGAGCACTATTAAGAGTTTTACTAGCGTAGTATATCACATGAAAGGCCTTACCTGTGCGTTGTCATAGGGACTACTCCTACCGCGAAATCAGTTGCATCACACATGAGCTCAAAAGGTAGCGTCCAATTTGGTGGAACGATAATGGGTGCCGAGGCGAGCTTTTCCCTTAGGGATTTAAATGCTTGGGCGCAAGAATCATTAAAATTGAAGACTTTATCCTGTTCAAGCAAATTGCACAATGGTTTAGTAATTTTAGAAAAATTATGAATGAACCTCCTGTAAAACCTGCATGTCCAAGAAAGCTTCGGATTCCTTTAACCGAACTTGGTGGGGGTAATCTCTCAATCACGTCCACCTTTGCCTTGTCTACTTCAATTCCCTTGGATGAAATCTTGTGGCCAAGCACTATTCCTTCATCTACCATAAAATGGCACTTCTCCCAATTAAAGACTAAATCAGTTTTTTCACATCTTGCCAACACCTTCTCTAAATTGCCGAGGCAGCTGTCGAAGTCATTACCAAAAATGGAAAAATCATCCATGAAGATCTCAAGGAAGTCTTTGACCATATCTGAAAATAGTGCCATCATGCATCTTTGGAAGGTTGTCGGGGCGTTACACAATTCGAACGGCATCCTTCGGAAAGCATAAGTACCGTATGGGCATGTGAAGGTTGTCTTTTCTTGATCTTCTGGTGCTATGGCAATTTGATTGTAACTTGAATAACCATCAAGAAAACAATAAAAGGGTTTACATGCAAGACGGTCAAGCATTTGATCAATAAAGGGTAATGGGAAGTGATCTTTCCTAGTGGCTTTGTTTAGCTTTCGATAATCCATACAAACCCTCCAACTGGTCATAGTCCTGGTTGGAATGAGTTCATTGTTTTCATTACTTACCACCGTTATACCTCCTTTTTTCGGTACACATTGTACCGGATTTACCCATGTACTATCAGATATAGGGTATATGATGCCAGCGTAAAGCCACTTGATGATTTCTTTCATTACAACCCCTTTCATGGCATGATTCAGTCTCCTCTGGGCCTCAATTGAAGGTTTGTGATCATCTTCCAACAAAATCTTGTGCATACACACTGTCAGGCTAATTCTCTTCAAGTCGGCAATTGTCCACCCTATTGCCTTCTTGTGTAGCATCAACATTTTGATCAGCTTCTTTTCCTGCTCAGGCTGTAACTTAGAGGGAATGATTACAGGCAATGTATTATAGGTTCCCAAGGAAGTATATTTTAGTTGCTATGGCAACTGTTTCAACTCAAGAATCGGTGGTTGTTCAATGGAGGGCTTTTCGATTTTACCTTCCTTACCTGAGTAATCTAGCGGTCCAAAGTATGTACCTGGTCGATTGACTAACCAATTTGCCTCTTCTTGTTGTTCCTCATCAATCAGTTCTTCATACTCCCCAAGTTCTTCTTGATCGGCAATGTAGTTGCCGAGGCAACTAAATTCCTCGTCGAAGTTAAACTCTGTTGTGGAATGAAGGAGTTGGCATTCTTCCGGATCATCGGCATGCCTTAGTGTTTGGAACACATTTAGTTTAACTTGCTGGCCATTCACCCTCATTGTGAGTTCTCCCTTTTCAACATCGATCAAGGTTCTCCCTATTGCTAGGAAGGGTCTCCCGAGAATGATAGGTGCATGTTCATCTGCTTCACAATCCAAAACAATAAAGTCAGCGGGAAAAATAAATTTATCAACTTTTACTAGTATGTCTTCGATTTTTCCCTCTGGATGCACATAGGATCTGTCGGCTAACTGTAGCATAACTATTGTAGGTCTTGCCTTCCCGATTCCTAGTTTCTAGAAAATCGATTTAGGCATCAAGTTTATACTTGCTCCAAGCTCGCATAATGCTTTCCCGACATAGTGGTTTCCAATGGAACAAGGTATTGTGAAACTTCCGGGATCCTTCAGCTTGGGTGGCATGCGATTGTGCAACATGGCCATGCATCCCTCTGTTGCGGCAATTATTTCAAACTCTCCTAGCCTTGTTCTATTGGACACAATGTCTTTAAGAAACTTGGCATAGTTGGGCATTTGTTGAATTGCCTCAACCAATGGCAAGTTGATGTGGGCTTGCTTTAGGATATCAAGGAACTTCTTGAATCGATATTCTTGCTTTTGTCGCCTCAAACTTTGTGGGAATGGTGGTGGAAATTAGATATCTTCGATCATTTCATTGGTATGGAATCTGATTGATGGCATTGCTGGGGCAACTGGAGTTGCCGAGGCATCATCAACTGGGGTTGCCATGGCATGCCTATCATTGGTTGTTGAGGCATCCTTATCGCCGGTTGTTGAGGCATGCTTATCGCGGCAATTCCTGGTTCAGCATCTGAGGTTTTGCTGTTGGGTTCGTCTTGATCTTTTTGTGGAGTTTTATTTGATGAGTGAGCTTGAGCCTCTTTAAGTTGTTGGCCACTTCTAATGGTGATCGCCTTACATTGCTCATGGCCTCTTGCGACTTCAGTATTGCTAGGTAAACCTCATTGCGGTCTAGTATTCAGGTTTTGAGCAAATTGTCCGACTTGATTTTCCAATGATTTGATTGCCGCCTCTTGGTTTTGCAATCTCATATCGGTTCTGTTAATAAAACATCAGTTCTTTTTATGAAGTTACTATTCTCACCCAATTTAAAATTTAGTTTTCAACATAAAAGCATTGAGAGAATTTTCCAAAGAACTAGATGTTGTCGGTTGTTGCTGCGGCAACTGTTGCCATGGCATATTCTGTTGGAATCCCGATGCTTCTGCATTTTGATTGTTATGGTTTAGAGAATTGTTGGGATTACTCCATGAAAAATTCGGGTGCTTCTTTCAAGCTGGATTGTATGTATTGGACATCACATTGTTGTTCTGGTTGTAATTCCCCACATAAAAGCTGGATCCTAGATTCTGCATACGTTCAGAAGAATCATGGTTACCACCACATAACTTACAAAAGGAATCCATTACCTTGACTTCCTGTGTGTTGTTTGATTTTTGCATGTTCTGGACCATCTTGGTTAGAGTGGCCAATTGTGCCAAAATTGAGTCTGATGATCCCAGTTCATGTATTGTGGCTTGGCGTCTAACTCTTCCTCTTCTAGCGGAGGGGATTGATAATCATTCTTGGCAAGCCTGTTTAAAATTTGCATTGCTTCCTCCGGCGACTTATCTAGGAGTATGCTGTTTGCCGAGGCATCTAGCATCATCCTTGTTGGTGTATCCACAGCATTGTAAAACATTGTTACTTGCCTCCACACTGGGAATCCGTGTAGGTGGCATTTGTGTAGAATTTCTCTATATCGCTCCCAAGCCTTGTACATGGATTCATTATCTGTCTGCCGAAAAGAAGTAATTTCGTTACGAAGCCTATCAGTCAAATTTGTAGGATTAAATTGAGCAAGGAAATCACGACAAAGATCGGTCCAAGATCCTATTGATCCGGTAGGAATACCATTCAACCATGCTTTTGCCCTATCCCTCAGTGAATAGGGGAATAATCTTAGTCGTAAAACATCGGGGGTGACTCCTTGTATTTTGAATGAATTGCAAATCTCGAGGAAAGATTTAAGATGTTGTCGTGCATCTTCAGTTGCTGAGCCGCCAAATTGACCAATTGTGTTGATCATATTAAACATCATTGGTTTCAACTCAAAGTGGTCGGCTTCAATTTCAGGCGTGACAACTCCTGGATTAAGTCCTTCAAGATCATCTTCAAGATAGTCTCGAATAGTTATGTTTCGTGCAAGAATCACTCCTCCTCCTCCTCGAACATCTTGATTCATATTGCCGTCTTGATTAGCCATTGCTACTCCTAACCTTCGTCTGAGTCTTTGCAAGGTTCGTTCAATTTCTGGATCAAAGGGATATTCTGGTGTAATTGTTCTCGCCCTGGTCATATACCAATGCAAAACCAAAGTTTGTTAACCCTTTGAATCTTAAACAAGAAAAATAAAAAGTGCATGAAAATAAAAATAAAGTTGCTATTGCCAATCTCCGAAACGGCGCCAAAAATTTGTTGCGCGTAATAAGTGTGCCACAATTGTGCAAGTGTACACGTCGTAAGTTATAGTATAAAAGATATCGTCTCCACAGAGATTGGTGCCACTTCAAGAATCTAATCTCTTGCACTGTAAAGAAGTAAAAGAAACACAAGTAGAAGATTGTAGGAGTTTAACTAACAACTAAACTAGAAAGCAATAAAGTAAAAGAAGATGTAATTGAATGAGAGAGAATAGGCCAGGTTATCGTGAGTTGAGGTGTGATAGCCGATTGGATCGTCTTGGTAAAAGAGTGCAAGGGAAACTCAGTTGTCGTGGCAACTTGCACCGCGGTGTTGCCTTGGCAACTAATTGAGAGTTGCCTGGGCGACTAGGTGGGCAACTACTTGGGCGTCTGGGCAGCAACTTCAAGGTTCAACAGAGTGTACTTCAATGGTTTCTTCTTATCCCTAAGTCGAAACTCTAGCTACTTGTGCATGCCTTGATAATACATCCCTGCGTGAATCAAGGGTGAACAACAACCAATCTTGCGCTCCTCTTAGCCGTTGAAACCCTAAACTTATTCCTAAGCCGTATTAATCTTCACCAACAATAGATTGAATAAAGATCATACTCATTTGTTTCTTGAATCTAACTCTCTCGATATTAGATAAATAGATGAAGTTACGAGATCCTCTCCCAATTCACTCGCAAACAAGAATAAGAACCAAGAATGAATAAACCTTGAATAGAAAAGTGCAAACTCTTATTACCTAAACAAAATCCAATTGTTTCTCACAACCACAAAACACAATAACCTTAGCCAAATAGATTTAGTTCATGGCTAGGTTCCAAAGAAACACAAGATAAAGAATTCCTATCATAAACCTAATGGAACAAGGAAGAAAAAGATGATGAATGGATGGAACTTTGTCGAAATCTCCCTTGCCTTTGATCTTGTCGAAAATTCTCTCCTCTCTCCCTCTTGGAGTTGACGGCAAGGCCTTCAATTTATAGGGCTAGGTCAAAGTCTTTTTTTAGGAGGAAGTTAAGTTGGAATTAAATTATCTTTAAAGATTATAATTTTTATTATATTTAAATTCCTTCTAGAACTTCTCCTATCTTCTTGGGATTTAATTTCTCTTTGACCTCTTCATGGAAATCAAAGTCCTTTGGGACTTAGCTTTACTCCACGTCATCCTGGGCTTATCTAGTCATCGATTTTGACTACCATATCATCTTATTCCTTGTCGAAAATTGCCCTGGCAACTAGCTCGGCATCTCCTTCATGCATTGCCCTGGCAACTGATTCTAGCCTTGCTTTGGCAAGTGATTCTGCACGTACACACAAAACACACCAAAGAAACATCTTTTCCACAAAAATCACCAAGTTATATAATCAAGCTCAACGATGGAAAGAAACATGAATTAATGAATGAATGGCTAATTATGCAACTAATATGAGCCTAAGTCTAACAATAATATGAGTAAAAAGGGTAATAGAAATAGTACTTTTGAACACTTATCATAGTGCACTCTCATCCTATTGGTCAACCAATTATATCCTATTATTAAAAGCTCTGTCACTTGCCAATATACAATTTAAAACAATGTTAACCTACTATTTTTCAATGCATCAACATAAACCATAGCATATTCCATTTTAAAACATAATCAATGCATAGCATTTTTCTCATCAAGATGCAACCTCTTGAAAACCATAAATCAATCTCATGGGATAACATGAATCATTTCTCAATTCATAAAACATGCGTAACAGTAGGTAAGAAATTCTATCTTAAGACATGAGCAACCGAAATCATCGGCGAAACCTTACTAACTATTCTCCAGCTATTACCCAGTGAGATTAACACTAAAACAACATCAACTTACATCCAAAAACATGTCTTCAACACCAAAGAACCACCAACAACCAATTATCCCCATAAATAAGCCACAAACCCAAATATATCAACACGAAAACCTAGCAATTCACCTAGTTTCGGGATTCTATTGTTAAAATCACATAAATCAACATATCAACACATCAAAATCATAGTATTAACTCATTATAAACCCAACAAATCAGATCCGAAACAAAGATCCATCAATTAAAGCAATTAAACCTCAATTAAACCATCTTTCCATAATTATACCATCAAAACCCATTAGAAAACATTCATAAAAGATCAAGAACATGAGAATTTTCATGTAGAACCTTTCATCAGAGGAGAATAACAAAACCTTACTTCCAATGCTACTTTTTCCCCCAATTGAAATGATTTTTCATGAGAAAACGAAGATAAAAACATAAGGCTTTAAAAGGAAATCAATAAGAAATCTTTTGATGTTAAAAGAATAAACGAAATCAAAGGTTTACCTTAAATCTTTGAAGAAAATTTGATGTTTGGTTGGAGAGAAATTGAGAGGAAAATGTTGAGAGAAAAATTAGTTATGTGAAAAATGTTTTAAGAAATAATGACCAATTAATTCTCTCCAACTTGTTTTGTTTATTAAACTAATTTAAAAATAGTCAATTAAGGGGGGAAATCTGAATGAGACTCTTGGTCAAAGCTCCCTAAAGATTCTAAGTCCTTATCTTTCACAAATTAGTCACTAAAAATAGTTTTGCACATTTTATATTTTGATTACTAGTTCCAAAATGTCAAACATCCAAATTACATTTCCAAAATTGATTCCACCAAAATCACTTATATAATAAATAAGGATTTTGAAACATTTTTCCATAATTTATTTCATTCAAAAACCATTTTAACATAATTATTCCTGAAACTAGTCTAAATTGCTTAAATAGTTCAAACAGATCACCTAGCCTAACCAGGCTAACTCCTAGGCCCAAAATCGGGGTGTTACAACTCTCCCCCACTTAAGAAATTTCATCCTCAAAATTTTAGCTAATGGGAAAAGATAAGGAAAATCCTTATTCATGTCATCCTTTCTTTCCCACGTAGCTTCCTCGACACTCCAGTGTTTCCACAACACTTTAATCAGCTCAATGGTCTTCCCATGTAGCACTTTACTGTCCACATCCAAGATTTTGACTAGTTCCTTATCATAGGTCAAATCTGGATTCAACTCAACTTCCTCGATAAGCATAACATGCGACGGATCCGACCGATACCTCTGAATCATGGATACATGGAAAACATCATGTATCTTCTCCAACTCAGGTGGCAACCTCAACCTATAAGCAACAGGACCAACACGTTCTAACACCTCATATGGTCCAATAAACCTCAGACTCAACTTGCCTTTCCGATCAAACATCATCACCTTCTTCCAAGGCGAAACCTTCAAAAACACTTTTTCACCCACTTCATATTCAACTTCCTTACGCCTCAAATCCGCTAAGACTTTTTCCAATCTAAAGACTCTCTCGAAGGATTAAAAATGATCTTTACCTTCTCCGTTGTTCCCTTAAGCAAATCTGACGAGGAAACCAACTTTTGCCCCGCTTCCGCCCATCACAAAGGCATTCTACAGTTTCTTTCATACAATGCCTCGTAAGGTGCCATCTATATAGTAGCCTGATAACTGTTATTATCAGGAAACTCCACCAAAGGCAATTGTTTCTCCCAATAACCTTGGAACTCGATAACACAACAACGCAATATATCTTCCAACACTTGGTTAACTCGCTCAGACTGTCCATCTGTCTAAGGATGATAAGACGTACTAAAACTCAACTGCGTACCCAAGGCTCAATGCAAACATTCCCAAAACCTTGTCGTAAACCTCGGATCCATATCCGACACTATAGACTTAGGCATACCATGCAAACGCACAATCTCAGCGATATACAAATCTGCCAACCTATCCAAGGTATACATCGTATGCACCAACACAAAATGTGCACACTTCATCAAGTGGTCCACAATCACGCAAATAGAGTTATTCTTTGGCGGGGTCAAAGGCAACCCGGACACAAAATCCATGGTGATTCTCTCCCATTTCCACTCTGTTACCCTCACCAGTTGCAACAACCCAGACGAAAACTGATGCTCAGCTTTTACCCTTTGACAAACCATAACTTACTCACAAACTCTGCAACATCCCTTTTTAACCTAACCCAATAGTACTCATCTTTCAACCCACGATACATCTTCGTACTATCAGGATGCATAGCAAAAGGACTACTATGTGCTTCTCAAAATAGTGCGCCTCAACTCAACATCTTCCGGCACAACTATTTGACCCTTAAAGCATAAAACATCATCATCATTAAAGCAAAACTTCGTTGGATTACCTTCCGCAATGTCCGTAACATAAGGTACCAATGAATCATCAAGCAACTGTTTCTCCTTAATAAACTGGATCAAGGAAGGCTTCATTTGCAACTCAGCCACCAACCCGCCATCTCGCAATACACTTAATCGCACGAACATGGCCCTCAACTCTACAACCACTTTCCTACTCAAAGCATCAGCCACCACATTAGCCTTATCCGGATGATACTCGATCGATAGATCATAATTATTAAAGAACTCCAACCACCTTCATTGCCTAAGATTCAACTCATTAAACGACATTAAATATTTCAAGCTTTTATGGTCCGTGTGCACCACACACTTCTCACCATAAAGGTAGCATCAATGAATACTTAGCACAAACACCACCGCAGTCAACTCAATGTCATGTGTAGGATAATTGCGCTCATGCACCTTCAAATATCTTGATGCATAAGCTACCACTCTACCATCCTGCATCAACGCACACACTAACCCCACACAGGATGCATCGCTATAAATCACAAATTCTTTTCCTGACTCGTGTTGAATCAAGATTGGAGCTCATGTCAAAGCTTCCTTCAACTTCTCAAAAGCTTGTTGCCTCGCCTCCGTCCACTCAAACTTAACATCTTTTACCAACAACTTTGTTAACGAGGCAGCAACTTTGGAGAAACCATCCAAGAAACGACGATAATATCCAGCTAAACCCAAGAAACAACGAACTTTTGTCACTGACTTAGGTTGCTTACAACTCACAACTACTTCAATTTTCTGAGGATCCACACATATCCCTCCAGTTGAAACAACGTGACCAAGGAAGACCACTTCCTTAATCCAAAACTCACTTTTACTTAGCTTAACATAAAGCTGATTGTCTTACAAGGTCAGCAAAACAATCTGCAAATGCCTATCATGATCCTCCTCGGTACGAGAGTGGACAAGGATGTCATCAATAAACACCACTACAAAGTGATCTAGAAATTCATGGAACACTCTATTCATCATATCCATGAAAGCTACAGGTGCATTCGTCAACCCGAAAGGCATCACTAAGAATTCATAATGCCCATAGTAGGTGAGAAATACTATCTTTGACACATCTTTATCCTTCACTTTCAACTAGTAATATCCCGATCTCAAATCTATTTTGGAAAATAACGTAGCACCACGAAACTGATCGAATAGGTCGTCAATTCGCGGCAAGGGATACTTGTTCTCTATTGTCAACATGTTAAGTTTCTGATAAGTGATACACATTCTCATCATGCCATCTTTGTTCTTCACAAAGAACACCAGAGCTCCCCAAGGTGACACACTAGGCTGAATAAAACCACGGCCTAGCAACTCCTGAAGTTGCGTCTTCAACTCCTTTATCTCCTTGGGTGCCATGCAATAAGGAGCGATGGACACTGGAGCTGTATCCGCATATGTCTCAATACATAACCCTACCTCCTTATCCCGCGACAAACTAGGCAACTCTTTCAGAAACACCCCCGAAAAATCACAAACTATCCATATCAAGCTTAGCCCGTAGGATACTTGAGCCTTAGCTCTTAATTTCACAAGTTTACTTGTTACTCAAGTAAGCAATTCAAATTATATGCCATTTTTAGGCATCTAGTCATGTCTTTATATTCATGGTTTATATCACTTTTACAAGTATTTATGTCATAAGAGCAATTCCAGGCAAGAAATTTGAATGAATACATCCAAGACACGAAATCAAGCATTTCGAATAGGTTACGTTTCAAGTACAATGATTCAAGCATTCCAATTAGATCACACTTCAAGTACATGGATTCAAGCATTCCAATTAGATCACACTTCAAGTGCAGGGATTCAAGCATTTCAATTAGATCATATTTCAAGCACAAGGATTCAAGCACTTCAATTAGGCCAAACCAAGGCATGGATTCGTACATTTGTTTTCACTTTTCTTTCTAATCAATTTATCAATTTTCATGCTATCATTTAAACACAATTTTAGTTTTGTCCAATCTTCCCTTGTTATTCATATTCAATTTAAATTAATCTCCTTATCATGGCATATCAGTAGCAAGAAAATAGATATATGTATTTGGTTAGGACCTAATTCCTAATGCCACAATGACTACACTCACAATATTCCAAGCTAGTTTATTTGTCTTGGATCCAATTTCCTTTGTGTTTGCCACAAGTTTGGCCACTCCTTTCTTCCTCCACAAGGTTTACTCCTTGCTCTAACAATATATACAAGTTAACATATGTTAAACAAGGTAAATTGAGTATGATAATTATCTATCTCAAGCAGTCCAATATATTTACACAATTACTTATCATTGCAACAATGTTAATACATTACATGCATAAAACAGACAGCACATTCATATACACACCTTTATACATATTACCAAACTGCCTACATTCCATATTAAGGCAAAACAGGGCAGCAATTAAACTGTCCCAAAACTATTTGCAAAACAGTTTACCAACCTGTATACAAAACTTTGTACAATTACCTAAATTGCTGCTATTAGGCAGCATGTACTCTGTTCACTTAAACTTGCATAATATTCATTTTGTACGTTGGAATTTCAATTGGTTTACACCTTTGGAAAGCTAAATTAATTGTCTTTCTAACCATATAGGCCTTGCATTTTAATTGTTTGCCAATTAATATAGTTTTTAGCTTAAAGACAAGGCAATTTACAACACTGGACAATTTGCACCGTCCCTAGTGTTCCTTCTTTACAATTCATTCTACAATCCAGAATTCAGTTCTGTTTTCTCCTAATTAATTTAGACATGTTAGGGAACTATCCATAAATTTTTTAGCATTAAATTCCATTTATACAATTTATGGTGATTTTTTAAAGTTACTGCCCAAAATTGAGTTTTTAGGGTAGATTTCACTAGGCCTGATTTTAGCTTCATTTTTCACCTAGATGGTAGTTATAACATGTTAATCTAACTTATATTCACTCTCATACATGTCTAAGATAGCTACCAAGTTCATGTATTTACATTTCATGCATTGTTTTTACACATATGATCACTATATGTACCATTTCATATATTCACAAGTTTAAACATAAAAATCTGGGCAGTACTTATATACATCTTCTTAGGCATCAAATTAGCTCTTCAGGATTCATATATGTGAAATTCCATTTTGTTTTCCTATGTTTTTCTATCCATGTTTCAAAACAATCTATATATATATAGTATATCTTGCCAAAACAGTCCCTTACTCTACAAGGACAAATCAGGGCACCTTCATATGTCTATATTATCTCATCAAAAGTCAGTCCACATGTGTATGTTTACAAATTAAAACAATCCGATTAACATACTCATCAAATCAATCATACTAGAATACATATCATGATAATCCAATTAATAGAATACATTTCAAGAAATGACCAATTCTAGACCCATGCTCATTCGAAAGCCCCTATAAACTCAACAATTTCATAACTACAAAATTATCTACAATCTATCATTCAAAATCAGATTAATCAAAGAGAGGAATCAAGAAATTTACCTTCTCCTAAGCTACTTTGATCAAAGCTCCACAAGAAACATGAATTAAAGATAATCTAAGAAGCTTTCTATCTTTCTTCCTCTGTCAAACATTTGGTTCTCTCCCTTAGAAGAACGAGATGGTGAGTCATGGATTTCATGGAATCCATGTGGCCGATTGGCATGGTTAAAAAAGGCCATTTGTATCAACCATTTACACTTATTTGATTCCATGCAAACCATCGATTTTCTCCTTTATTCAATCTAGTCCTTTCAAAGTAGCTATGCAAGTTCCCAAGCATTCCAATTTAGTCATTCTTAACAATAGCTATTTATCTTTTCCTTATTTGAATTTAACTCCTAATCCATCCAATTGATTCATTAATGATAGATTCAAACAAATTTTTTAGCTTTCGAATTTGGATCATAATTCTAAGTCGGGTTTTGGGGTATTGCAATTCTCCCCCCTAAAAGAAATTTGCCCTCAAATTTCTTCGTTGAGGAAGAACTGTCGTTATCAAGTTCAGAATATTTTTACATACTCTGAATTTGTCAAAAAAAGAAAACAAACCGTATTGGTTACAAGCTTACTATACCATTTACAAGAAAACTACCTTAGAGTAATGATGTCATGGACTGTTCTACTTGTAATTGTGTGTAAACATGTATAATGGACATATTTGAACATGTTAAAGGTCACCTTCGATTGTTTTACTTATGTATATATATGCACTTAATGGAATATTTTAATATAAATGAACACTCTAAGTATCAAGGCCTAATCTAAAGTAAATTAAGCAAGAATAAAAATAGCATAAAGCTTAAATGTCACTTGATATGATACTTGAATTGGCTTGTTTACATGATACTTGAATGAAGACATGAAATGAGATGTGACTATACTTGAATTATTATACTTTAGCATGCTTCTTGTTTTGACTTGATATTTGATTAAACTCGAATTGAAAACACTCCTCTTGTTGATATGCTATTCGAATTGTGATAGAAACATGACATGATATAGATGGCTTAATCTTAAGATTTTCATTGTATGTACTTGTGCTTGAAATGATATGCATAAATGGTAATAGCTATACATTATTACATGACTACATGCTTGACTTGAAATGCTCAAAACCTTAAGTTAGACTTGACTTCACATGTTACAAACCCTAGATAGGTTTATACTTGACTATATGATACAAATCTTGAAAATTGGCTAGTAATACTTGCTACCTCACTAAGTACATTTTTGTACTTATCACAAGTGTTCACTTAATCTCAGAGTTCCTATATGTGCAGCTTACTATTCCATTTACAAGAAAAATAGGTCATTACATACTTCAAATTTAAGCAATCAAGCCTTCACACATTAGAGGCCAAATTCATAATCATATACAAGCTTTCAAAATATCAAATGCATGACCTAACTTAACTATATTCAAATCTAGGTGCCACCAACTAGGTGAATTACAAACAAGTATGGATTCATACTTGTGCTTTTGCTTGTGCCTTACTTCGTGCTCAAGGAATCTAACTTCAGGATCAAGTAAGCTCTTTGAAGTAGTTTTATCCTGTAGTTTGGGAAGAAAGGAAACGAGAGTGATAAGTACAAAAATGTACTTAGTGAGGTAGCAAGCATTACTAGCCAATTTTCAAGATTTGTATCATTTAGTCAAGTATAAACCTATCTAGGGTTTGTAACATGTGAAGTCAAGTCTAACTTAAGGTTTTGAGCATTTCAAGTCAAGCATGTAGTCATGTAATAATGTATAGCTATTACCATTTATGCATATCATTTCAAGCACAAGTACATACAATGAAAATCTTAAGATTAAGCCATCTATATCATGTCATGTTTCTATCACAATTCGAATAGGAGTGTTTTCAATTCGAGTTTAATCAAATATCAAGTCAAAACAAGAAGCATGCTAAAGTATAATAATTCAAGTATAGTCACATCTCATTTCATGTCTTCATTCAAGTATCATGTAAACAAGCCGATTCAAGTATCATATCAAGTGACATTTAAGCTTTATGCTATTTTTATTCTTGCTTAATTTACTTTAGATTAGGCCTTGATACTTAGAGTGTTCATTTATATTAAAATATTCCATTAAGTGCGTATATATACATAAGTAAAACAATCGAAGGTGACCTTTAACATGTTCAAATCTGTCCATTATACATGTTTACACACAATTACAAGTAGAACAGTCCATGACATCATTACTCTAAGGTAGTTTTCATATCACGTACACAACTTTTTATTTATCGGGCTTACAAGTCTACTCAGCAATTATATAACATGTATTTACACTTAATAAACGTGTCTATCCAGCATTAATTATCTACACAAGATGTCCATACAAGAGAATACATACAGCATGGTATTTGCACATAGCATATGCATATACAATCACAAAGTCATTCAAATTATTGAATGTACATGTGCACAAGAAACATATACTTAGACGTGTATATTAATATATATATATATTCTCATGAGCATTCGAGTTAAGATATACATGAGCACAAGTCATTTCAAAGCATGTTCATATATATATTTATAAGGAATCGAACATAGCATATGATAAACAGGGGTTTCTACTCTCGTAAGTAATTAAATTAATTCGGTAGTTTAGGCGTAATCTATGTGTTGACTCTAGAGTTGCTTTAGGAATCAAATCAAATATCATCCATGAACTAGTTACTTCAATAGCAACAAATCGAATAGCATAATCCAATTATTAGATCAAGTTTCATGAAATCAAGTAATTCTATTCAAGGTTTGTAGGATCCGAATTGAACATGTAATCATATAGCCATGTATCTAGACAATATTTGGAAATTATTCATACCATAATTCAAAAGCAACAAGCAATGAATCTAGTATCAACCAATTTGATCATGACATATTTCATTATCTCTTTCGAGTAATATGATAAACATTGGACATGGATCATAGTTGAAGTTTACATGTCAAGTATTAAGTATTTTCAACTAGCAAGCCTTTCAAGTAGCAAGCATTTCAAGTAACAAGCATTTCATGTAGCAAGCATTTCAGGTAGCAAGAATTTCATGTGGCAAGCATTTCAAGTAGCAAATCATACAATACAACGTCCAAGCATGGGCAATTATCATTTCATGGGTTTCATGTCAAGAATCAAGCATTACATGTCAAGCAATTCGAGTATTTAAAGAATTCATGTCAAGTGATTCAAGTGTTCAAGATTTCTTGTCAAGTCATTTAAGTATTTCAAGATATAATTCAAGTATTCAAGATTTTCTTTTGACTTTCGTATTCAATTTCTCAATAAGGTTCATATCTTTTTAACATGTTTGCCTTGGATCACAATTGGTCATGAATAGCATTGGTCATGTTTGACCATAAAGGTCCAAGAGATACTTAGCTCAAAGCGCATAGCAATGGCTAATGTCGAAAACATGTCAATCCTATACTTCTCACTATCCAACCAACTGACGCCAATCTCCGTACAACTCCCCCGTTACCTCCAATTGTCACCAATAACATATTACTTGTAATGGGGTGTCCCCCTGAACCGTGGCTCATGGACCATAGTCCCAAGTATACCATAAATCATACCATTGTATCCAAGGACTTCCATTGTAGGCAACTTAAGTATTTTCTCTCCTATTTAAAAGTTGGACCGTAGTCCCAAGTATACCATGCATCACACCTTAGCTCTTCATTTCACAAGTTTACTTGTTACTCAAGTAAGCAATTCGAATTATATGCAATTTTTAGGCATCTAGTCATGTCTTTATATTCATGGCTTGTATCACTTTTACAAGTATTTATGTAATAAGAGCAATTCCAAGCAAGAAATTTGAATGAATACATCCAAGACACGGAATCAAGCATTTCGAATAGGTCACGTTTCAAGTACAATGATTCAAGGATTCCAATTAGATCACACTTCATGTACAAGGATTCAAGCATTTCAATTAGATCACATTTCAAGTGCAAGGATTCAAGCATTTCAATTAGATCACATTTCAAGTACAAGGATTCAAACATTTTAGTTAGGCCAATCCAAGGCATGGATGCGTACATTTGTTTTCACTTTTATTTCTAATCAATTTTCATGCTATCACTTATACACAATTTCAGTTTAGTTTAATCTTCCCTTGTTATTCATATTCAATTTAAATTAATCTCATTATCATGGCATATTAGTAGCAAGAAAATAGATATATGTATTTGGTTAGGACCTAAGTCTTAATCTCACAATAACTATGCTCACAATACTCCAAGCTAGTTTATTTGTCTTGGATCCAATTTCCTTTGTGTTTGCCACAAGTTTGGCCACTCCTTTCTTCCTCCACAAGGTTTACTCCTTGCTCTAACAATCTATAAAAGTGAACATATGTTAAACAATGTACATTGAGTATGATAATTATCTATCTCATGCAGTCCAATATATTTACACAATTACTTATCATTGCAACAATGTTAATACATTACATGCATAAAACAGACAACACATTCATATACACACCTTTATACATATTACCAAACTGCCTACATTACATATTAATGCAAAACAGTGCAGCAATTAAACTGTCCCAAAACTGTTTGCAAAAGAGTTTTCCAAACTGTATACAAAACTTTGTACAATTACTTAAACTGCTGCTATCAAGCAGCATGTACTCTGTTCACTTAAACATGCATAACTTTCATTCTGTATGTTGGAATTTCAATTGGTTTACTCCTTTGGAAAGATAACTTAATTGTCTTTCTAACCATATAGGCCTTGCATTTTAATTATTTGCCAATTAATACAGTTTTTAGCTTAAAGATAGGGCAATTTATAACACTGGACAGTTTGCACTTTCCCTAGTGTTCCTTCTCTACAATTCATTCTAAATTCCATAATTCAGTTCTATTTTCTCCTAATTAATTTAGGCACGTTAAGACACTATCCATAAATTTTCAGCCTTAAATTCCATTTATACAATTTATGGTGATTTTTCAAAGTTACTTCCAGAACAGAGTTTTCTGGGCAGATTTCACTAGGCTTGATTTTAGCCTCATTATTCACCTAGATGGTAGTTCTAACATGTTAATCTAACTTATATTCACTCTCATACTTGTCTAAGATAGCTCCCAAGTTTAGGTATTTACATTTCATGCCCTGTTCTTACACATATGATCACCATATGTACCATTTCATATATTCACAAGTTTAAACATAAAAGTCTGGGCAGTAACTAATATACATTTTCTTAGGAATCAAATTAGCTCTTCAGGATTCATGTATGTGAAATTCCATTTTTTTTGCTAACCATGTTTCAAAACAATCCATATATATATAGTATATCTTAGCAAAATTGTCCCTTACTCTACAAGCACAAATTAGGGCAGCTTCATATGTCTATATTATCTCATCAAAAATTAGTCCACGTGTGTATGTTTACAAATTAAAACAATCCCATTGACAGACTCATCAAATCAATCCTACTAGCATGCATATCATGACAATCCAATTAATAGAATACAATTCAAGAGATGACCAATTCTAGACCCATGCTCATTCGAATGCCCCTATAAACTCAACAATTTCATAACTACAAAATTATCTACAATCTATCATTCAAAATCAGATTAGTCAAAGAGAGGAATCAAGAAATTTACCTTATCGTAAGCTAATTTGATCAAAGCTCAACAAGAAACATGAATTGAAGATAATCTAATAAGCTTTCTCTCCTTCTTCCTCTCTCAAACATTTGGTTCTCTCCCTTAGAAGAAGGAGATGGCGAGTCATGGATTTCATGGAATCCATGTGGCTGATTGGCATGGTTATAAAAGGCCACGTGTATCAACAATTTACACTTATTTGTTTCCATGCAAACTATCAATTTTCTCCTTTATTCAATATAGTCCTTTCATAATTCTAGGTCGGTTTTTGGGGTATTACAGATTAAAATGAAAGGCGTATACGGTTAGAAAGATGGTTAAGTTAGTTTTCTAATGGTATAAACGGTTCTAAATTTCGCCGTATGGAATGAATGATATGGGCAATTGAGTAAGCAATGCACCTGCTGCCTGGCAGCAACAGCTTAGGTATCATTGTAGTTTTGTAAACTATTTTATAAACAATTAGGACAATTTGGTTACTACCCTGTTTCTGCCTAAATTGGAATGTATATATGTAAGCATGCTGTTGATTATTAAACATGTGTATTTGGACAGTTCTAATGTATAGAAACTGTTAGAATGTAGATTGTCCAGTTCATGCATAAATTAGTATGTACATGGTTGTTATGTTGTGTACTAGCAATGTTTCCATGTTTGTGCAACCCTTTTTTGACATGTATTTTCTTGTGTAATATATTAGAACAAGGAGTAAACCTTGTGGAGGAAGAAGGAAGAGTTGATCAAAAGAGTTGCAAGCAAAAGGGAGTTTGGATCCAAGACTAAGCAACTTGGGAGTTTTGTGAGTGTAGCTAAAATAGGGTTAGGACTTATGACCTAACCAAAATTAGCATGTCTAAATTCTTGTATTGCTAAGTATGCATGATTTGATTTAATAAGGGAAGTATGAATTAAGCTAAATGCATGAAACGTTGACCTTGTTGAATTTTTGTTTATGATTCGAATGCTAGCATGTGTATTTGATAAATTGTTGCTTGAAATGTAACATGATGAATGGCTAAATGCTTGTATGTCGACTACTTGAAATGCTAGACTAAATGATGAAATAAAAACATGAAATGGTAAGCTAAGGCTCAAATGGCCTAAGGGCTTAATACTAGTATGAACTTGCCATGTAACACCCGTATGGGTCCTTGAAAAAGATAATTCTTGACTTGAACTTGTAATGCTTGAAAATGTAATGTATAAACTCAAAATGCTTGAATGGAAGCTAAAAAAATTGGACAACCTTGATTGCTAGTTGGATTAGGTAGAATGGTATACCATAGAGTCTAGAGCTCTTGTGAATGGGTGGGCTACGGTCCAGGGCAAAGGCCCCAATTGGCGACAGATGAAGGGTATATATGTGTGGTCTTTGGCGACAGTAGGAGGGTGGAGCAGTACTACGGTACATCATGTGGTGACAATTTGTTAGAGACTCGACTACCTGGACAAACTAAGTACCAAGGGTTGTGTTAATAAGATAATAAATAAATTATAAACCATGAAAATTGATTGTTACATGACATGTAAGCTTGAGAGGCATGTTACTTGATTTTGTAAGCTTGAATGTCGTTACTTGATTTACAAACTTGAAATAATTGGTACATGTCTAGTATTCGAATGGCTTGATGAGGTATTACATGATTATTGCTTGTCCACTACTCGAATGGATTGGTAAACATGCAATGGATGATTACTTGATATGCTTTCTATGCTATTTAATTTACTTGTCAAAATGGTACTTGACACTTACTTGCCATGCTTGAATGCTATTCGAATAATTTGATTATTGGCTACTTCACATTGCTTGTCTTGATACTCAAATGCTATGTGTGTAATGATGCTTGATTTCATGTCTACTTGATGATTCAAATTGCTTGCAAACACTAGCTAGGGTTAAATTTGACTAAAGGCTAAGTGACTTGATAAATGGCTAGATTTTAGATGCTACCTCACTAAGTACATTCTTGTACTTATCACTCTTGTTTTCATCCTTCCCAACTTCAGGATAAAGGATTTGATCGATTGCTTGATCCTAAAGCTTGATTCCTTAAACTCGAAGCAAGACACAAGCGTAGCTAAATTATGGTTCACACTTGTTTTGTACTCCCCTAGTTGGTGGCAGTTAGATTGTATATAGTGAACTTGTTCATGCATTTTGAATACTTGAAACTTGCATATAGATGTTCTTGAATGGGCTTTCCATGTTGTGAACTTGGTTGATAATGTGAAACATGTAATGAATTCAAATTCTATGTAATGTAAAGGTATTTTGCTGCGCATATGTGTATATATTGAATGTTTCAAAGTATTTGATTTGGCCTACTGTGTAATCCGAATGCTTTGTGAGATTACATAGTCACTTGTACGAACATACCATGTTGTAAGTGTCCATATATGTTTGTATGGTAAATGCCGAATGGTAAGGCTTGGCATATTGCTTGCTTGGAGACAAGGTACGTACAATTGTATGTACAAATGACCATGTTTAGCAAATTTTTGGTATGAAATGTTACATGTATTAATCTAAAGGAATAATGAAATGAAATGAAAGCATGTTTGCTCACTTAGACTTTTCGAATGCTAGTTTGTATGATTATGTTAAATGAAATGTTAAGGTGGTAACCTATAATGTCTTGTAAACAAAATATGAGATTGCTTGCATGTTAAGTTATGAATACTTGGTTGGTTGCTTGTCAAGTAACTCATCTAATAGGGATGAGTTAACCTATTCTTCCCTCGTTCTTGCTTGTAATGTTTCTGGTAACGGTCCCGAGCCTGCTTACTACTAAGCCGGGGTAGGGGGTGTTACACCTTCAAACCTCAAAATCGTAGCACAAATTTTGATCAGCTTCTAAGTTTTTTAGATAGTACAAAAATTTCCCGGAAGCAAACTATAATGCTCGTGACAATGCGTGTGCTTGGTTCTGTACAAATTGATTTTCAATATTCTATGTGAACAATAGGTTTTTTTTAACAATTTAATTACCAATGTATTTATTCATCTTTTTACTAGAGCCAATTTCGGGTACCTCTAGTCAAGCAAGCAATTTCTCCTTTTAATTAGTTAATTTTTTTGTCGGCTAGAGCCTATTTTGGGCTCCTCTAGCGATATCTTTAATGTACAACTACTAGAGCCAGTTTCAAGCACCTCTAGCAATAAACTAACTTTTAATTTTAAATTTACCTAAATTTTAAGCAACCTAAGTTCACCAAGTTTCTTTCAATCAACAAGCCACAACTATGTTCATAATATTTAGCATCATAGTAAAATTCTAGGTTCTTTTCATGCAATCCTAAAAATTAATGGTTATTTCAATTAAGTGTAGTGGCAAAAATTCATCATCTGATATTCAACAAGTTCAAGCAATTAAATCCAATCAAAGGCATGGCAAGTAACATATGCAACCTATATGCTATTACTAAAGATGAATGCAACTAAACATGAAACTAACTAGAAACAAATACCCCCCAAACTCGAGGGAAGCATTGTTCTTAATGCGTGCAAGCACAAAAATTAAAATTAAAATGCAAATGAGTTAGTTAGAAAGGTCATCACCTTGAATGATGAGTTTCCTTCAAGCCATGTGGTTGATTCTTTTACCAGCTCATGGTGGTTGTTGGCGTGTGGTTGGTTGTGCCTCTGGAACCTTTGTCTCCGCTACCTTGTCACTTTGTGCATCCTCTTTTACGGCCTCATCGATGTTAGAAGCTTTGGGCTTCAACTTTGATTGCTGAGGCAAGTAGTTCGGCAAGAAAAATTGAGAAGGGAATGGTGCTATCGGGATAGTTCTCCAATTTGACTCGCATGATGACCACATCGAGATCCTTCGTATATCACATAAAAGCAATTGTCGGGCCTCGAGTCTCTCCAATCGTTGCACTTCGGTAATCTTATCGAGGTTTGCCAAGGCATGTGAACTTTCCATGACATTTTTAGTTGTCATGGTAGTTGTCGGAGCATGGTTCATGATTGGAAATTGTCCATGGGTTTGTGGTTCCTGTGGGTTCTTGATTGGAAAAATAAAATAAAACAAGAAATAAAAACCTAAGAGTTCAAAGGAAGAAGGAAGCTACGAAACTCATTATCACTTGAAACTCTTATCCTAAAAAATAAAAAAAACATAAAAGGATAATTATAAAAATAAATAAAAATGAATATAAAATTATAGATAAAAAGAAAGCTTGAGAAGGGTCATTTTTTTATCTTTCTTATAGTCCATATGTACCCTTCATCGGGTGACAATTTTGCCCAGAAAGAGTTGGGTCAATGTTCTTGCAGCTACTCTATTTCGTGTTACCATGGTGGAGGTGCCTTCCTTGTAGTCCATGTATACGCTCCACCTTGCTACTATTCCTGAAGGCATGGATATATTAATAGGAAAAGTTATATCAAGAAAACCATTTAATTGCCTCGTTCTCGTCGACCTCCTTCATAGTTGGAAGAAGCCTTCGTTGTCGTGGCAATTGCTACTCAAGCCAATTACCATGGCAATCATCTGCCAAAATTCTATGAATGTTAAGGGAAGAACCAAGTTTCTGAAAAGCTTCATGAATCCAAACACAGTTTTCTTTATGCTACTCAAACATCTCCATCAGTAGAGGTTTTGATGGCTTCAAATCTACCAGCGTCAGATCCTCAAGAAATACCTGCAATTGATGAGGTGAGTTTTTAAAGAATTCAAAAGGTTCAACCATCACCTGTCATATTCCATTAGCAAAGTATTGTCATCTCGTTGATCTTGGATGTGGTCATGCAATTGCCGTGGCAAAGATGGATGCAAGCAATCTCCAGATTCATGCTTTAGCATCAACGTTGTAACATTATGGGCATCAGATTCCTCAAAATTTATTATCGCATTACTCTATTTTGCCTCTCAGAATGTTGTCGTGACGTTGCTCTGATTAGGCTCCTCAATCATTTTCGTGGCAATTCATTGCATAAGCTCATCAAGTGTCGGACAGTCTTCCTCATTGGTAGGCTCTCAACTTGGAGGTTTTAGTTGATCCTCACACAGTTTTGGGACATTTTAATCTATCCAGTTATGTCTTAAAATGAAGTAATAACAATGTGGAGATGAATTGGTAAGAAATTCTTAAAAGAAAGCATAAAAATAGTAGGTAAATGTTAGGTACAAATGTGATAACATTGCTACTATGATTGTGTGACCTTATGTGCTTGTTTTCATGAAATGTATGTGTTATGCTTGCTAGACCAAGGGCAGCAAGTTGGAGAAGAAGAAGATAGGAGTGGACATCTCAAATCTAGATGCAACCCTTGTGTAAAGGAAACCATCGGTCAAAACCTTTATGGAATAAAAGAAAGGGGTTAAAACATATTTCTCAAATACATTTAAATAGCTATTGATTGAGTGAGAATAAGCCCTTTATCAATTTGTCAAATACATTGATATATTGCGTTTAATTTCAAATTGAAGTTGTTGACCTTATAGACTAATCCATGGAAATCCTTCTTGCTCAATAGCCAATGGTTCATTTTGAACATAGATATTGAATTTGGTATTGCTATATTGCTTCCAGTACCATACCATCAATTCTAATAAATTCCTATTGTTGTAACCTAGCTCCAGTAGTGGAGAGAGATCCCCCATTATCTCCAACAAAATCTAAAAGCAAATGAGTTGTAATCCAAGTGCCTTGAAAGCTTCAGAGTTGAGGTCAGTGTAGTTAGAGTCTCGAGATTTAGCTAGATGCCTTTCTCGATTCCATTGTTATTGAAACTATCATTGCTAACCCTATTATCTAAGGGATATTGCATCAAATCACTTAGTGGGTGTTGTGGTAAGTATTGGTAAGTTATCGCATTGAGGATTGAGCATTGTCACCGTTATTGTCATTGTTATTGAATATCGGACATAGATAACATCATTGTCATCATTTACTGTAATTGCCATTGTTATGGTAATTGCCATTGAATCATGGAAATATAGAGTATTGATCATAGAGCATTGTTATTTCCATTGTCATTGATATTGCCATTGAACATGTACATTGAATCATTGCTTACTAATAAAGTCATTGAAAATATTAAACATTATTATTGCTAGTGAGCATAGATCATTGATAATGTTACTAGACCTTGGATTCGAAGGACATTGGATACAATTGGCATGCCATAGAATTCATGAGCTCAGTGTACGGGTGGACTACGGTCCTGTAATCACTAATTTCATCCGGGATGGACCCGTTTTTATTTATTGCTTTTGTTTTTACAGTAATGGGCTTATATACACTACTAGGGGCTTTGTTTATCTTTAACTATTTTATATTATATGTGTGTGTTTTGCTATTTATTAAAGAAAACCAAAAAATACCAGTAGTGTGTGTGTTGTTGTTTGTTAAAGAAAACCCAAAAAATATTAGTAGTGTGCTTTGTTTTTTATGATTACTATCATTTTATACTAATTACTATTTATTATATGATATGTTTTTAAAACCCAAAAGAAGCTAAAAATGTTACTATTACTAAGTGATATATATATATATATCTACGTGTTGCATACATATTATTGCTATAATCTACTATGTTATTGTATATATATATATATATATATATCTACGTGTTGCATACATATTATTGCTATAATCTACTATGTTATTGTTCATTTGAAAAACTCAGAACAATATTAATGTATTATGTTATCTTATTATTATTGATTCTTCTTTTTATTATTGACGTTTTCTATTATTATTATCATTATTATTATTATAAAAACTAAAATACAAAATCAAAAAAGATTAATAGATTAATAAATAAAACCCAAGTTTATTTTTATTATTATCAGCCCATACACATTATATAAATTAAAAGCCCCATATATATAACAGTTAATAAAATCTACCCACAAAAGTATTATTGTCCAGTTACAATAGGCCCAACAGTTTTATTATATACATCTTTGGCCCGATAAGGGTCCAAGCTTAAAATCCCTTGAAACCCTAAGCCTAATATGGTTTCCCTCGTTCTTGCGCAGCCATATGAATGCTGTTAGATTTGGGGGCACACCAACGGCCGAGATCAGCGGCAGGAAACTTCAAGAATAGCAACGCGCGACCTTTGGCGTCGCTCACGCGCGCGTGAAACCCACGCACTCTTTGCAGTTCTCCGGATTCTGCATTGACTCCTCATCTCCCAAGCTGAGTTGACTCCTCCAGTGCCACGTTCACAACTATGTCGGCCGAAGGATCCAATAATCCAACGCCATGTCACCATCGCCCCGCCATGCCAGCAGCCTCCGGTCCCCTCCTCTCCTCACGGTTGGCCACCATGCACAAGAAAATAAAGTTGTTAAAAGGCAGACGCGCAACAATTGTGCAAGTGTACACTTCGCAAGTTATAGTATAAAAGATATCTTCTCCACAGGGATTGGTGTCACTTCAAGAATCTAATCTCTTGCACTGTAAAAAGTAAAAGAACACAAGTAGAAGATTGTTGGAGTTTAACTAACAACTAAACTAGAAAGCAATAAAGTAAAAGAAGATGTAATCAAATGAGAAACAATAGGCTAGGTTATCGTGAGTTGAGGAGTGATAGCGTATTGGATCGTCTTGGTAGAAGAGTGCAAGGGCAACTCAATTGTCGTGGCAACTTGCGCAGCGCGGTTGCCTTGGCAACTAATCGACGGTTGCCTGGGTAACTGGCCGGGCAACTGTTTAGGCGACTAGGAAGCAACTTCAAGGTTCGGCGGAGCATTCTTCAATGGTTTCTTCTTATCCCTAAGATGAAACTCTAGCTAATTGTGCATGCCTTGACAGTACATCCCCGCGTGAATCAAGGGTGAACAACAACCAATCTTGTTCTCCTTTTAGCCGTTGAAATCCTTAACTTATTCCTAAGCCGGATTAATCTTCACCATCAACAGATTGAATAAAGACTATACTCATTCTTTTCTTGAATCTAACTCTCCCGATATTAGATAAATAGATAGAGTTACGAGATCCTCTCCCAATTCACTCGCAAACAAGAATAAAAACCAAGAATGAGTAAACCTTGAATTGAAAGTGCAAATTCTTATTACCTAAACAAAATCCAATTGTTTCTCACAGCCACAAAACACAATAACCTTAGCCAAATAGATTTAGTTCATGCCTAGGTTCCAAAGAAACACAAAACAAACAAATCCTAACATAAAGCTAATTGAACAAGAAAGAAAAAGACGAAGAATGGTTGAAGCCTCTTATCGAAATCTCTCCCCTTTGCTCTCTCTTGTCGAAATCTCTCCCTTGCTCTCCTTTGGAGTTGACGGCTTGGTCCCCTTTAAGTAGGAGATGGCTAGGTCAAAGTCTCTCTTGAGGAAGAAGTTAAGTTGGAATTAAATAATTTTTAAAAGAATATAACTCTTTATTATATTTAAATTCCTTCTAGGTCTTCTCCTATCTTCTTGGGATTTAATTTCTCTTTGACCTCTTCATGGAAATCAAACTCCTTTGGGATTTAACTTTAGTCTACATCATCTTGGGCTTATATAGTCATCAATTTCAACTACCATATCATCTTATCCCTTATCGACAATTGCCCTGACAACTATCTCTGCATCTTCTTCATGCATTGCCCTGGCAACTGCGTTGGCATCTCCTTCATGCATTGCCCAGCCTTGCTTTGGCAACTGATTATGCACACACAAAAACACACCAAAGCAGTATCTATTTCAGCAAAATTAAGCAAAATATGAAATCAAGCTTGTCCACCAATGAAACAATGCAAACATGCATGAATGGCTAATAATGCAACTAATATGAGCCTAAGTCTAACAATAATATGAGTAAAAAGTGTAATAAAAATAGTACTTTTGAACACTTAACACCCCGCAAGTATAATTTTCTTTTATTATAGTCTACCCAAGCCTGTTGTATTCCTAACCAGTCTAAACCCATAATTAAATCGAATTCACAGAAAGGCAATACGTAAAGATCAATATGGAAAAGAATGTTTTGAATATGCAAAGGCAGTCTCTACAAATAACATTTAGGGATAGACATTTCCCTGTAGGGTTCAATATTAGGAGTTATCGATCAACAATTTTAGAATTCAGGTTCAACATATCAATTAAAGGAAAGTGAATAAAGGAATGAGTAGATCCCGGATCAATTAAAGCATATACAGGACTACTATTCAGTTCAACAGTACCTACTATGACATCAAGTGCCTCTTCTTCATCATGGCTTCAAAGGTGATACATCCGAGCAGGGGCCCTGGACTGTTAATGAGTGGTAGTAATAACCTAGCCTCGAGATCTTCCAGAGTTTCCCGATTGAGCTTGTCTCGATCCCCTTCCTTTTGGAGGTATAGTTTGATTCGAATTAGAAGCTACCTTAACTAAGGGCTTGCCAAAGTGTTGAGGACAATCCCGTACATACTGATACACACTTCTACACCGGAAATAGGCATTTGATTATCTCCTACGCTGACTAAAGTGATAATTTTGACAGATATTGCAGTATCGAGATTGAGGTTCTTTACCTAAGTTTCCCGGGCTATTGATAGAGACTGTAGGAGTAGAATATTTAATTATAGTTTGGGGCTTCGGAATATAGTTATCCTTTGGTGAAGCAACTTGGCTTTCACGCTTCCCTCCTTGACACTTCGGCCTCTTAGAAGACCACGTTGGTTTATTATCGCCCCATGATCTTTTATCCTTCTTGGAAAAGTTCTCCCTTCTTTAGTCAGTAGCTTTCATTCGAAATTTGATGGCAATCACTAGATTTACCATATGTTGGAAGTTAGTTATTCCGAGGGCTATGAACATCAGGCTCAACTCATCATTCAATCCTTCGATGAACATTCTATATTTGTCCTCCTCTCTCTTGATATACTTAGCTCCATACTTACAATATTTACAGAAGTTACTGATGTACTACTCTACAGGTCTTCCACCTTTCTTAAGATGCAAGAAACATCTTATTCTTTCAGCTAAATACTACTCACTAACATACTTCTTTATAATTCCTTTGGAAAGAATTCCCAAGTGATAGAATTCTCTGGAGCTATAAGGATTATGGTTTCCCACCACTTCAAGGCTTCATCAGGAAGTAAAGCCACAACACACTCCAATTTGTGAGGATTAGAACATTGAATTTGTTTGGTTATGATTCGGATAGTGGTCTCTAACCAGTACTCAGCTGCTTCTGGGTTCTCGTCATCTGATACTGTAATAGTATAGGCTCAGTGCTGATCCAATTTGTTAATAGGAGCTTTTGAATGGCTCACTATAGGTATAAGAGGATCATTTCGCTTCATTGTAGTGATGAACTGGTTAAACATCTTAGTCATGCTGAAAAAACACTATTTTTGTATTTGATTTATTTGAGGAACCTCTGGCTGTTGTTCTACAACCTTCGGAGGATTTACTGGTTCCTGATTCAGTCTAACACTTCCCTCTTCATTGGAGGAGCCATCCGGGCTACTTCCATCCCAGGCAAGATGTGTCTCAGACATCTGAAATTAACATTTAAAGGAGATTCAATCAATCAAGGACATAAGCACAATTACTCAACTCCTAGGTGACACTTAGTACAATATATGACACAACCTAGACTGGTTTAGTCCTAAGATCGACTAAACCTTAGCTCTGATACCAATTTGTAATACCCAACCCAGCCTATGAGTAATTTACAAGCTCATGGTAGACAGTTTAACTTGACTATAAAGTTAAAGCTTCAATTACTTTGATTTGATCAAGAATGTATCAGTAAACATTAAACAGAAGTTGTAACCAACCATTTAGATAGTACTCAAATATTTCAAATTGGTCAAAGGAAGTCATTAGATCAATAAAGAACAAAGAAGTCAAACTGAAGATTTATACGAGTTATATAACTTGTATCCCAAGCAAGTACACGGAGATACTAGAAAACAACAGTATAATATTCAATTCATGTTCATGGCATCATATTTTGACAGTAACTAAGTCTTGAATAATGACATACCTGGAACCCAAGCATTTCGCAACAAATAAACTTCTCGAAACAAGTCTCTTACCCCAAGTGCCAAATTGCGTTACATTACTACCAACCATAATTATGTAAACATGTAATAACTATCCATTTGTATGATTAACTTATAGATTCACTTTCAAACTCTAACTCCATCCATATCGATCAAATAATAACATACTTTTGCCATCATAAATCAACCAATCACATACATAGCAAGATCACATTATGGTTCTAGATCATTACCAACTAATTTAAGTATGAATAGTGCATTCACATCATCTCATTGCAAGGCACACAATCGATCTTTAATACATAAATAAAATACGTTAGAGTTTCATCCTTAACTTATTTATATACAAGCCAACTACCCTGTCCAGATTAAATACATATAGACTTTTGTTCTAGTGCCACCTCTATGGAGTTAACAAAACATAATTTCGAAACATACATTAGAAGAGTAAACTTACACACAATCCAAATAACTAGAATATAGAATAGTAAATGCATAATCATACTCAAGTCATTGGAATAGATTGACAATTCATCATTGATATTTTGTATCACATTGTATCCAACCAAAACATAAGATCCATCATCTCATAAACCATGATCTCATATATCTACTCAATGTGATCACCACATTTGACCACTATTGCAAAATTTGCAATTCAAGCAACCCCTAAAGGATTGATCTAATATCAGGCAAACATTCAGAGGTGCTTATAATACAAGCAACCATAATTGAGACATTTGATACAGACTAGAATACTTTCTATAACCACCAATGTAACCATTTAGTGAACAGGCAATGACATTCTTATCATTGACTCAGTTACCTTGACATCGATCATGGGTATAATTATACCTTACTTGGGACCTTAGTCCTATATATTTCAGGTTGAACTCAGAATGTGTATCCTATTGACATGCCAATTTTGACTAGACTAGGACTAGACGCATCCTCCTAGTGAACTTGATTAACTCTAACTAGGTATTTATGATTCAAAGTATGAATATAATCATGTAACAAACAATTCACAACATCCAGGATGCCTTATTTGGCATTCAATTCATTATTTTATAACATGTTAAAATCTACATTTAACATACATGTTACCTTGATAATTGTCTTCTTGAGATTTCCAAGACACATACAAGCAAGTAAGGTAGTAGAGCCTTCTTGACATTTGAATAGTTTAACAATTATGGAACAATTAAAACAATTTAACAAAGGCTACACTCACATATGTTTCCAGCTATACTTGGTCTTGGATGACAACTCATTTTTTCCTCTCATCTTCTTGACCAAATTCTTGTTGTGTAATTAACAACAATTAAATCATACATTAGAGTAATTCAATATCACTTGACTTGTCTATGAGCTTCACGCACAATTGCTTTAATAAAGTCTCAAGGTGATACATTCAAAGTGTGTAGTTAACACTAAATTTGTAACTAAGAATGCAGCTAAATAATGTAGGGCATTATCATACACATAAAATAGTCTTCTAGATCACCAACCATTCGAATTTGCCCCTAACAATTACATAGCCTAGTCTAACAACAACAAACCAGTCCCCAGACGGTCCTGTTTTAAACAGGGCTCAATTCCATTGATTTAATTGCTTACAAACAATTGAAAGCCATTCAATTAGTCCCTTAATTCAAGTATACTGTTACCAACAATTTAGCCATTCAAATTTTAGCAAAATGGTCCCTAACTAAGCTGCTAAAATAGAGCATTTTCCTTGCTTAATTAAACTATCCAAACTGTAAGAACAACCCTTGAATTAGATTCCTTCAATTCCATTATAAGAATTCTTCAATTCATCATCATGATCATAGTTAATTTAAACTATTTCAGCTTGGTAATACTGTCCCTACTCTGGCATGCTTAAAAACAGGGCAGACTTACATGGAATCAATTATATATATAGTTAAATTCATTGTCAATTCATTTCTCGATCCTAGTGTGGTTACCCCAATTTAACCGATTGATTAACATCATTTTAAGGTTCCAATTTCCTCAAAAAAGAGTTGTGTATACAGTTTCTGATAGGCCTTGTTAATTTAAGCATGATATTACCTAAATCGAATGGCATTAGCTTGAATCTACATCAACGATTTCTCCAATTTCCAGCATGACTAATCTTTTAGAATAGTATAGAATCCACAACCAGCTATAATCAATCAAATAAGCATTCTTCTATTCCTAAATTCTATTTCCATCCCAACAATAACAACAATAATCTTTTAAACATGCATAGCAACAAGTCAACAACAACTAACAAGAGATTTATTTCAATTGAAGAGTTCAAATAATTCTAGCATTGAAATAACTGAGACCTCAAGGTTCAATAATGGTGTTCTATACCTCACACTCCCTCTCCCTCTTGTTTTGGTCAAGAGATAATGAAGAAGGACCAAACTATTTGTTTGTCTCATTTCATGAATGAAATTACACTTGTCCACCTGTTTATCAAGCCACATCATCCAACTCTAAATAAGATTTAAGATTGACATTCAAGTAGTAGATTTTATAATTCCAAATTTTTGGTCCTTTCAATTCCACTCTTCTAATCTCGAGGAGTTCAAAATGGTCCAAAGGAGCCTTTATCACCAATTTAATGTAGCTCTCCTTAAGACATAACATATTAAAGATTTTATTTACGTTTTGGGATGTTACAGGTGCTAACCCATCCCCATGTGTAACCAACTCTCAGACCTTTTCATAATGAATCTCTAGTTTCTGGTGTCTAGCCTACCTTATCCATGTGGCCGGTGGCGACACCAAGTGTTCAATAGTTTCAAAGGAAAAACAAATTTTCAAAATAAATCCCCCTTTGAACCTAATTTCAAAGAAATGATTTTGGGGATATCATGTAGCACCTAAATCTATATTATTTTAAACAAATGTAAAAAATGGTCGCTACAACATGGCGACTCCGCTGGGGACTTAAATTTGTTTTTACTAAACAAAAAGAGAGTTAGGCCAAAATAATATTTGCTTCTTCTAATGATAGAGATTATTGAAAGTTTAATTGACTTCAATGAGGTCAATTCTTCCTTGAAAATGTGATTTGATTGCATGGGCTTTGATAATCGGTGGCCTCCGATTTAATTTTTCATTTAATTTCTAAGGAATCACCGACATGTGCTGCACCATTTTCATCAAGCTCTATACTCGAGCTCTGTCCTTTAAGTGGGAGTGAAAGACCATATACCCACGTGATTAGCCCTCTACGGGTCAATAATTAACTTCCGAAATCCACGCCTCTTGACATGTGAGCAGCCCTCCACGTAACTAGGTCGTGCTTTCCACTAAACTGAAACCATTTCACAAGCTTGTAATAGGCCATAATTAAGGTTCTTGTTGCCTTAGTAGGTAATGGGATAGGTTCGGGTACCCTTGACTAGAACCAAACCATGTGTGAGAATCTAAGAAAGCTACCCCGTTAGAGCCATGCGGATAACCCTAGCGAAATAGAATTCATGTGGTTAGGTTTGTTTCCTTATTTGCTTGCCTTGTGCTTCTTTCATTTTGCGTTTATCTCTTCCCATTTCCATTTTATTGTTTATATTATAACTAATGCTTCTATTTGTTTTCTTATTTTCCTCTTTTACCTTTTTTTGCATATCTTATCATGTCATGAAGAGCACATTGAGTTGGAAATAGTTTGAAGTTAAATACTAGATCAATGGGAGACTTAGTCCGTAACAGTGACGAAAAGAATTCCGATATCTAGATATTATCAGAAGGGGAGCAACTACATGAGGGAGATAGTATTGTCGCTGGGTTCGGATCAGCCATGACATTCATGAATACAGAGTCCAATGATGTGTCCGAATTGAAGCTAGTTTAGAACAATTGGGATTTTGAAACAAAGAGTACTTTCAGAGAATAGTATGGTGACATTGCATACTTGCTAGAAGTCCAGTTGATCAAGCACTATTACAAGCCTTGGTGGGCTTTTGAGAACTCTACCTACAGCTGCTTTGCAATTGGTAACTTTGATTCAATTTCGACGATCGAAGAATACAAAGATCTTATAAATTGCAAGAACATTGACGTGAATCGGGTATATTCTAAGCCAAGTAAGAATAAAGTTTTTCAGGGCAAGTGAAAGAAGTTCTCAGATATGTTGTTATCTTGGGTCGAGCATCAAGTCACTATTTGAAATAATAAAGAGTATCTTAAGAGGGAGGGGATCTTGGCTTTAGCCTCTATGCATCCTATGGGCCGAGTTCAACATAATCTTTTTGCTTTGTTGATCTATAGATTGGTACTCTTTCCTCAAGCATTGGGACTCATTGATCTATCGGTTTTGGAACTTTTTGATCATTTGGATTGCGGAACTAATCCAATACTTGTAATTTTGGCTGAAACTTTTCGATCTTTGAGGTTCTATCGAGAGCATTGTGGCGCTCACTTTTGACTGTTTGGCTCTATAGCCACCTTTGGACCGATCCCAACTTTTTAAGGCCCTTTTATGACGGCAAGTTCTCACCCTTAGAGGAGTTCCTACAAAAGAATGATTGGCCAACCTGGAGATCCGAGGAAGTATGGCAAGATGTCCTCCAAAATCTAAAGGAGGAATATGTAGTTTGGAGAGCGTCGTGGTTGTTGGCAAAGAACATTCTCTATAGATGCGGAGAGCATTCATCGGAGCCATTACTTGGTCTTTGGGGGCATACAACTTATGCACCTCTTCTTGTTTTGAGACATTACGGGTCGAAACAATTCGTGCCAGCCACTAGAGGTCTAAATGAGTTCAATGTGGATTATGCAAAGCAGAAGGGCTACAAGATGATGGTATACAATGCTTCTTCAACTTGCAACGACGCAAGATAGGTTAGGATCGTAAATGCTCCATACATGGTCACTCTCGAGTACGAAGCATGGCGATTTAAACGTGTCAACGACAATATTCCCCACTTGAATCCTGATGGAAAGAGATCTATAGAGGAGAAATTGGCTACACTTTCTACCAAGGCCGATTGGATGAGAAAACAACTTGAAGAAGAGAGAAAGAGGTACCTCAAGCACGAGTAGAAAGCCTATCAAGAAAAGTTTGACTTCGAGTTAGATAAGACACAGTTTGAAGGAGAGGTTAAAGATCTACAAAGGAAAAGAGATGAGTTGGAGCTCAAGCTCAGGATGGAGAAGGAGGAGATTCAAAATCTTAAATGGTTAAATAAGAGCAAAAGAGTCGCAGAAGGCAAACCAAGTGAAGGGCTAGAGCTCCAATTGAAGGAAGAGAAAGCGAGAGCCGAGAATTACAAAAGAATGTTTTATGAGCACAAAGACCAAGTGATTTTTTAAACCAAAGAAGTGAAGAATCTACGAATCTCCCAGTTGAGACAAATCGAGACAACACCAAAGTGAAGAATGTTTCATATTTGAGGATTATTCTTTGTATATCTTTTAAAACCCGGCCATGAATTGATGTGAATTGCCTTGGGTTATTGTGTTTTGTGGTTGTGAGAGACAATTGGATTTTGTTTACGCAATAAGAGTTTGCACTTTCAATTCAAGGTTTACTCATTCTTAGTTTTTATTATTGTTTACGAGTGAATTGGGAGAGGATCTCGTAATTCTATCTATTTATCTAATATCGTGAGAGTTAGATTCAAGAAACGAATGAGTATGCTCTTTATTCAATCTATCGATGGTGAAGATTAACCCGGTGTTGCGGGTGATAAGTGCTACGCAATTGTGCAAGTATACACGTCGCAAGTAATAAAGTGATATGAGTATCGAGTATCGTCTCCACAGGGATTGGTTTGGGCCACTTTGCTTAAGTTACTGCACTGTGAAAAGTAAAAACACAATTAAAGGATTATGGGAGTTTAACTAATAACTAAACTAGAAAGCAATAAAGTAAAAGAAAAGATGAGATCAAATGAGAGAAAGATAGGCCAGGTTATCGTGAGTTGAGGTCTTATAGCCTATTCGATCGTCTTGGTAAAAGAGTGCACGGGAAACTCAGTTGCCTTGGCAACTTGCACAACGGGGTTGCCTTGGCAACTAATCGATGGTTGCCTGGGCAACTAGATGGGCAACTACTTGGGCGTCTGGGCAGCAATGTTCAAGGTTCGGCAGAGCGTTCTTCAATGGTTTCTTCTTATCCCAAAGTCGAAACTCTAGCTATTTGTGCATGCTTTGATAATACATCCCTGCGTGAATCAAGGGTGAACAACAACCAATCTTGCGCTCCTCTTAGCCGTTGAAATCCTTAACTTATTCCTAAGCTGGATTAATCTTCACCATCAATAGATTGAATAAAGACCATACTCATTCGTTTCTTGAATCTAACTCTCCCGATATTAGATAAATAGATGAAGTTACGAGATCCTCTCCCAATTCACTCGCAAACAAGAATAAGAACCAAGAATGAGTAAACCTTGAATTGAAAGTGCAAACTCTTATTACCTAAACAAAATCCAATTGTTTCTCACAACAACAAAACACAATAACCCCAACCAATCAAGTTAGTTCATGGTTGGGTTCAAAAGATATACAAAGAATAATCCCCAAACCATGAATCTAATGGAAGCAAAGAAGAAGAAGAAATCGAACTCTCTCCCCCTTGTTATCTTGTCGAAATATCTTCCTTCTTGCCCTTTGGAGTTGTCGAAAAATCCTCTCCTCTTTCTCTGGAATTGTCTCTCTCCTTCTTATTTATAGAATTGGCCAAAGTCCTTCTTTGAGGAATCTCCTTAAATTATCTTTAAAGAATTTTCTTTATTATAATTGTATTCCTACTAGAACTTCTCCTATCTTCTTGAATTTAATTCTTCTTTAATTTCTAACGGAAATCAAATTCCTTTGGGTTTGGGCTTTGCTCCACGTCATCTTGGGCTTGTCTAGTCATCAATTTCAACTACCATATCACCTTTGCTCTTGTCGACAATTGCCATGGCAACTGGCTCGGCGTCTCCTTCATGCATTGCCTTGGCAACTAGCTCGGCGTCTCCTTCATGCATTGCCTTGGCAACTAGCTCGGCGTCTCCTTCATGCATTGCCCTGGCAACTAGCACTAGCCTTGCTTTGGCAAGTGATCCTGCACATACACAAAAACACACCAAAGCAGCATCTTTTTCCACAAAAATCACCAAGTTATGTAATCAAGCTCAACGGTGGAAAGAAACATGAATTAATGCATGAATGACTAATTATGCAACTACTATGAGCTTAAGTCTAACAATAATATGAGTAAAAAGGGTAATAAAAATAGTACTTTTGAACACTTATCACGCCCCCAAACTCGAACTATTGCTTGTCCTCAAGCAATGCAAACTAACAATTACCTGCCAAGACTTTAATCATCAAAGACATGCTTCAAACTTGAATTCAAACCTCGGAACCGTGTCACAAAGTATGATCACCTTTTAATTTTTTGGATAGCACAAAAATTACCCGGAACCAAACTATAATGCTCGTGACAATGTGTGTGCGTAGTTGTGAACAAGTTGATTTTCAAGATTCTATGTCAACTACAGGCTTTTATTAATTTAATTATCGGGGCATTTATTTTTATTTTCACTAGAGCCAATTTCAGGCACCTCTAGCAAAGTAAGCAATTCCTCATTTTATTTTAGTCGACTAGAGCCAATTTCGGGCACCTCTAGCGATTCTTTAATGTGCATTAACTACTAGAGCCAGTTTCGGGCACCTCTAGCAAGAAAGTGCATTTACTACTATAGCCAGTTTTTGGGCACCTCTAGCAAGAAATTAACTTTTAATTTTCAATTTTAAATTTACCCAAATTTTTAAGCAACCTAAGTTCACTAAGTTTCTTTCAATCAACAAGCCACAACCGTGTAAAAAAATTCAGCATCATAGTAAAATTCTAAGTTCTTTTCATGCAATCCTAAAATTAAAGGTTATTTCAATTAAGCGCAGTGGCAAAAATTCATCATTGGATATTCAACAAGTCTTAAGCAATTAAATCCAATTAAAGGCATGGCAAGTAACATATGCAACCTATATGTGATTGCTAAAGATGAATGCAACTAAACATGGAACTAACTAGAAACCAACACCCCCCCCAAACTCGAGAGAAGCATTGTCCTCAATGCATGTAAGAGTGAAACAAAATTTAAAAGAAACTAAATGAAATGAGTTAGTCGAAGAGGTCATCACCTCGAGTGATAAGTTTCTTTCGTGTCGTTTGCTTGATTCATTTTTCAGTCGGTGGTTGAATGCTGGTGCCGCGTGAATAGCATTGCTTTGATTTGATACATGTTTCCCGATGCAGGTTCACTTGCATGGGCATCAGTAGTTGCCGAAGCCATTGTTGTTGCCTGGGCATTGCCAGTTTCTGTTGTGGTTGCTGTGGCAAGTAGTCAGTAGTAAATTTCCTTAGCATGGTGGTTGTGAGCCTTGTTGTGGAAAAGAAAATAAAGAAAACCTGGAAACTAAAGATAATGGAGAAAAATAAAATATCTCCTAAAAATAAAAATGAAAATAAAAAGAAAAAGAAAATATTGAAAGGAGAGCATGCTCAGGCATCTCCTAAAGTGACCACTTCTAATGTTACTGCATATCTGAGAAAACTTGAGGAAAGTCGTTTCCAATACTTCTTATAGTCCATCTGTACCCTCCATCGGGTGACAATATTGCCCAAAAAGAGTTGGGCCAATGTGCTCTCAGCTACTCCATTTTGCATTACCATGGTGGAGCTGTCTTTCTTCTTTGTTCGCTTGTAGTCCATGTATACTCTCCACCTTGCTACTATTCTTGAAGGCATAAATATATTAATAGGAAAAATTATATCCATTCTCAACCATTCAATTACCTCATTCTTGTCGACTTCTATCATGGTTGGATGTAGCCTTTGTTGTCGTGGCAATTGCTGCTCAAGCCAATTGCCGTGGCAATCAGTTGTCAAATTTTGCTTTAAGTCAAGGGAAGAATCAATTTTCTGAAGAGCTTTATGAATCCAAACACCTTTTTCTTTTGGCCTCTCAAACATCTCCATCAGTAGAGATTTCGATTGCTTCAAATCTACCAACATCGGTTCCTCAAGACATACCTGCAATGGACGAGGTGAGTTTTTAAAGAATTCAAAAGGTTCAACTATTACCTGCTCATATTCCATTGGCAAAGTATTTTCATCTCCTTGATCTTGCATGTGGTCGTGTAATTGCCGTGGCAATTGTAGATGAGAGCAATCTACACATTCCTGCTTCAACATCAACGTTATAACTTTCTGGGCATCAGGTTCCTCATAATTTGCTGTAGTATTGTTGTTCTCAGCTTCACCGAGTGTTGTTGCGGCATTGCTCTGTTCAGGCTCCTCAATCATTGCCGAGGCAATTTGTTGTTCAAGCTCATCATGTGTTGGGCAGTCTCTCTCATTGGCATCCTCTTGACTTTTACGTTCTAGTTGTTCCTCACACATCTTAGAGATTTATTTGTATTGCTCCTTATCCTCTTGCCTTGGGACGTCAGTATCCCTAGGAATGAATTGTTGGTGCATGTTATCCATGACATATGTGGATCTCCCTAATTGATCTTCTGAATCCCCTAAGGTTGCATCCCACTGAGCTATCCTCGTATCTATAGATTTTGATAGTTCTCGAATCTCTTCAATTGATCCATCAAGTCTAGCCAAGGAAGCTAGTAACGTTTCCTCCATGGAATTGGAATGCTCTTGAAAAGGACTACATTGCCATGGCATATCTGTTGCTGCAGCAAAATTGTTATGGTAAAAAAAATTTTGAGCTTTTTGACCATACCATGAAGAATTTTGCTGTTGGTTCCCTCTATGGTCCTCCATGTAGTTATATGCACCGAAAATGTGAGGGCAATTTTCAAACACATGATGTTCTCCATACATAGCACAAGATTTTTCCAGGCTATAAGTTCTTTGGGCTTTTCTCAGTTGGTATAGGTAATCATCAAAGGGTGCAAGAAACTCTTGATTGGATTGATTCATATCTTCCAACATCATATCTCGAATAGATTGGCTTTTATTTCCCGACATGTTGATGTCCCTTAACCTGTAGCGCACCTAATTTTTTTTTTTATAAAACAAACAAAAAGAAAAGTTAGTAAAACTAAGAGAAAACAAAAATGCAATAACAAAAACAACTAACACCAAGTGCCAATCCCCGACAATGGCGCCAAAAACTTGTTGCGTGTGATAAGTGCTACGCAATTGTGCAAGTATACACGTCGCAAGTAATAAATTGATATGAGTATCGTCTCCACAGGGATTGGTTTGGGCCACTTTGCTTAAGTTACTGCACTGTGAAAAGTAAAAACACAATTAAAGGATTATGGGAGTTTAACTAATAACTAAACTAGAAAGCAATAAAGTAAAAGAAAAGATGAGATCGAATGAGAGAGAGATAGGCCAGGTTATCGTGAGTTGAGGTGTGATAGCCTATTGGATCGTCTTGGTAAAAGAGTGCACGGGCAACTCAGTTGCCGTGGCAACTTGCACAACGGGGTTGCCTTGGCAACTAATCGATGGTTGCCTGGGCAACTAGATGGGCAACTACTTGGGCGTCTGGGCAGCAATGTTCAAGGTTCGGCAGAGCGTTCTTCAATGGTTTCTTCTTATCCCTAAGTCGAAGCTCTAGCTACTTGTGCATGCCTTGATAATACATCCCTGTGTGAATCAAGGATGAACAACAACCAATCTTGCGCTCCTCTTAGCCGTTGAAATCCTTAACTTATTCCTAAGCTGGATTAATCTTCACCATCAATAGATTGAATAAAGACCATACTCATTCATTTCTCGAATCTAACTCTCCCGATATTAGATAAATAGATGAAGTTACGAGATCCTCTCCCAATTCACTCGCAAACAAGAATAAGAACCAAGAATAAGTAAACCTTGAATTGAAAGTGGAAACTCTTATTACCTAAACAAAATCCAATTGTTTCTCACAACAAAAAAACACAATAACCCCAACCAAACAAGTTAGTTCATGGTTGGGTTCAAAAGATATACAAAGAATAATCCCCAAACCATGAATCTAATGGAAGCAAAGAAGAAGAAGAAATCGAACTCTCTCCCTCCTTGTTATCTTGTCGAAATCTCTTCCTTCTTGCCCTTTGGAGTTGTCGAAAATCCTCTCCTCTTGCTCTCTATGGAATTGTCGGAATCTCCTTCTTATTTATAGGGCTAGGCCAAAGTCCTTTTTTGAGGAGGAAGTTAAGTTGGAATTAAATTATCTTTAAAGAATATAATTCTTTATTATAATTGTATTCCTACTATAACTTCTCTTATCTTCTTGGAATTTAATTCTTCTTTAATCTCTGCATGGAAATCAATTTCCTTTGGGTTTGGGCTTTGCTCCACGTCATCTTGGGCTTGTCTAGTCATCAATTTTGACTACCATATCACCTTTGCTCTTGTCGACAATTGCCATGGCAACTGGCTCGGCGTCTCCTTCATGCATTGCCTTGGCAACTAGCTCGGCGTCTCCTTCATGCATTGCCCTGGCAACTAGCACTAGCCTTGCTTTGGCAAGTGATCCTGCACATACACAAAAACACACCAAAGCAGCATATTTTTCCACAAAAATCACCAAGTTATGTAATCAAGCTCAACGGTGGAAAGAAACATGAATTAATGCATGAATGACTAATTATGCAACTACTATGAGCTTAAGTCTAACAATAATATGAGTAAAAAGGGTAATAAAAATAGTACTTTTGAACACTTATCACCCGGCTTAGGAATAAGTTAAGATTTCAACGACTAAAAGGAGCGCAACATTGGTTGTTGTTCACCCTTTATTCACGTAGGGATGTATTGTCAATGCATGCACAACTAGCTAGAGTTTCGGCTTACGGATATGAAGAAACCATTGAAGAAAGCTCTGCCGAACCTTGAAGTTGCTGCCCAGCCGCCCAAACAGTTGCCCAGCCAACCACTCGATTAGTTGCCAAGGCAACCCAGCTGCGCAAGTTGCCACGGCAACTGAGTTGCCCTTGCACTCTTTTACCAAGACGGTCCAATTGGCTATCACTCTTCAACTCACGATAACCTAGCCTACTCTCTCTTATTTGATTTCATCTATTATTTTAGTTTATTGCTCTTAGTTTACTCGTTAATTAGAACTCCTATTATCAATTGTGTTTTTATTTTCACAGTGCAGTAACTTAAACAAAGTGGCCCAAACTAATCCCTGTGGAGACGATACTCGTATCACTTTATTACTTGTGATGTGTATACTTGCACCGTTTGCGTAGCACTCAATACACGCAACAAGTTTTTGGTGCCGTTACTTGGGATTGGCAATTGGTGTTAGTTGTTTTTGTTATTGCATTTTTTATTAGTTTTACTAACTTTTCTTTTTGTTTGTTTTATCAAAAAAATTTAGGTGCGCTATAAGTTAAGGGACATCAACATGCCGGGAAATAAAAGCTGATCTATTCGAGAGTTGATGGTAGAAGATAGAAATCAATCCAATCAAGAGTTTCTTGCACCCTTCGATGATTACCTATACCAACCGACAAAAGCATATACCTTCGAAAACTCGTGCACTTGTTGTGGAGAACATCATGTGTTTGAAAATTACCCTCACATTTCCGGTGCATATGACTACATGGAGAACCATAGATGGAACCAGCAGCAAAATCTTTCATGGTATGATAAAAAATCTCAAAATTTTTTTTACCATAACAATTTTGATGCAACAATAGACATGCCTCGGCAATGTAGTCCTTATCAGCAGCCTAGTGTCACGACAATAGATATGTCATGGCAATGTAGTCCTTTTCAAGAACATTCCAAATCCTTGGAGGAAATGTTTCTAGCTTCCTTAGGCTAGACTTGACGGATCAATTGAAGAGATTCGAGAGCTATCAAAGAAAATGGATGCGAGGATAGCTCAGTGGGATGCAACCTTGGGGGATTCATAAGATCAATTGAGGAGGTCCACATATGCCTTGGATAACATGCCCCAACAATCAATTGCTAGGGATACTGAAATCCTAAGGCAAGATGAGAAAGAGCAATACAAGGAGAGATCCCCGATGTGTGTGGATCAACTAAAACCTCCAAGTTAAGAGCCTGCCAATGAGAAAGACTGCCCGACACATGATGAGCCTGAGCAACAAATTGCCTCGGCAATGGTTGAGGAGCCTGAAAAGAGCAATGCCGCGACAACACTCAATGAAGATGAGAACAACAATACTACAACAAATTCTGAGGAACCTATTGCCCAGAATATTACAACATTGATGTTGAAGCAGGAATTTGTAAATTACTCTCATCCACCTTTGCCACGACAATTGCACGACCACATGCAAGATCAACGAGATGATAATACTTTGCCAATGGAATATGAGCAGGTAATGGTTGAACCTTTCGAATTTTTTAAAAACTCACCTCGTCCATTGCAGGTATGTCTTGAGGAACCAATGTTGGTAGATTTGAAGCCATCGAAATCTCTACTGGTGGAGATGTTTGAGAGGCCTAAAGAAAATGATGCTTGGACTCGTGAAGCTTTTCAAAAAATTGATTTTTCCCTTCACTTATAGTGAATTTTGGCAACTGATTGCCATGGCAATTGGCTTGAGCAGCAATTTCCACGAAAACAAAAGCTACATCCAACCATGATGGAGGTCGGTGAGATTGAGGTAATTAAATGGTTGGGTGTTGATATTACTTTTTCTACTAATATATTCATGCCTTCAAGAATAGTAGCAAGGTGGAGAGTATACATGGACTACAAGAGAACAAGGAAGAGAGATACCTCCACCATGGTAACACAAAAGGGAGTAGTTGCGAGCACAATGGCCCAATTCTTTTTTGGCAATATTGTCAATCGATAGAGGGTGCGGATAGACTATATGAAGTATCGGAAACGACCCTCCTCAACTTTTCTGAGATATGCAGTAACATTAGAAGATGCATGAAAAATGCTATTTCTAAGAATTTTTTATTTTTAATTTTTTTATTTTTGGAACTCTATTTTATTTTTTTATTTTTGAAATTTTAGGAGATATTTTATTTTATTTGTCTTCATTATCTTTAGTTTCCAGGTTTTCTTTGTTCTCTTTTCTTTTCCACAACAAGACTCGCAACCATCGTGTTAAGGAAATTCCCTACCGACTACTTGCCACAGCAACCGCAATAGAGGATGCCCCGGCAACTACCTCAGCAGTTGCCAAGGTAACAGAAACTGGCGAAGCCCAGGCAACAACAATGGCTTCGGCAACTACTGCCTTTGTTTGGATTTAATTGCTTAAGACTTGTTGAATATCCAATGATGAATTTTTGCCACTACACTTAATTGAAAGAACCTTTAATTTTAAGATTGCATGAAAAGAACTTAGAATTTTACTATGATGCTGAATTTTTTTACGTTGTGGCTTGTTGATTGAAAGAAACTTAGTGAACTTAGGTTGCTTAACATTTGGGTAAATTTAAAATTGAAAATTAAAAGTTAATTTCTTGCTAGAGGTGCCCGAAACTAGCTCTAGTAGTTAATGCACATTAAAGAATCACTAGAGGTGCCCGAAATTGGCTCTAGTCGACGAAAATAAAATGAGAAATTGCTTACTTTGCTAGAGGTGCCCGAAATTGGCTCTAGTGAATATAAAAATAAATGCCCCATTAATTAAATTGATAAAAGCCTATGGTTCGCATAGAATCTTAAAAATCAACTTTTACACAACTACGCACACACATTGTCACGAGCATTATAGTTTGATTCTGGGTAATTTTTGCGCTATCCGAAAAATTAAAAGGTAAACATACTTTGTGCCACGGTTCCGAGGTTTTAATTCAAGTTTGAAGCATGTCTTTGATGATTAAAGTCTTGGCAAGTAATTTTAGTTTTGCATTGCTTGAGGACAAGTAATAGTTCGAGTTTGGGGGTGTGTTAAGTGTTCAAAAGTACTATTTTTATTACCCTTTTTATTCATATTATTGTTAGACTTAGGCTCATATTAGTTGCAGTTTTAGCCATTCATGCACGTTTGCATTGTTTCCTTTGTGGACAAGCTTGATTTCATATTTTGCTTAATTTTGTGGAAAAAGATACTGCTTTGGTGTGTTTTTGTGTGTGCAGAATCAGTTGCCAAGGAAAGGCTGGAACTAGTTGCCAGGGCAATACAAGAAGGAGATGGTGACGTAGTTGCCAGGGTAGTGCAAGAAGGAGGTGCCGACGCAGTTACCAGGGCAGTGCATGAAGGAGATGCCGACGTAGTTGCCAGGGCAATGCATGAAGGTTATGCCGAGCTAGTTGCCAGGGAAATTGTCGACAATGGAAAAATATGATGTGGCACTCGAATTGATGACTAGATAAAGCCCAATATGACGTGGAAGAAGATAAATCCTAGAAGAATTGGAGATTCAAAGAGAGATTAAATCTCAAAGAAGATAGGAGAAGATCTAGAAGGAATTCAAATATAATAAAGAATTATATTCTTTTAAAGTATTTAATTCCAACTTAACTTCCTCCTCAAGAAAGACTTTGACCTAACCATCTCCTATATAAAGAACCCCTAGCCGCCTATTTCAACAAGTTTGGGGAGAGAGAGTTCGATTGGGAGAGAATTCAAGGTGGCTGATTGATTTCTTCATCTTTTTCTTCTTTATTCTATTCGATTCATGTTTGGGGATTATTCTTTGTATATCTTTCGAAACCCGGCCATGAATAGATGTGAATTGGCTTGGGTTATTGTGTTTTGTGGTTGTGAGAAACAATTGGATTTTGTTTAGGTAATAAGAGTTTGCAATTTCAATTCAAGGTTTACTCATTCTTAGTTTTTATTCTTGTTTACGAGTGAATTGGGAAAGGATCTCGTAATTCTATCTATTTATCTAATATCGGGAGAGTTAGATTCAAGAAACGAATAAGTATGATCTTTATTCAATCTATCGATGGTGAAGATTAATCCGGCTTAGGAATAAGTTAAGGATTTCAACGACTAAAAGAAGCACAAGATTGGTTGTTGTTCACCCTTGATTCACACAGGGATGTATTGTCAAAGGCATGCACAACTAGCTAGAGTTTCGACTTAAGGATAAGAAAAAACATTGAAGAACGCTCTGCCAAACCTTGAAGTTGCTGCCCAGCCAGTTGCCCAGGCAACCGCTCAATTAGTTGCCAAGGCAACTCAGCTGCGCAAGTTGCCACGGCAACTGAGTTGCTCTTGCACTCTTTTACCAAGACGGTCCAATTGGCTATCACTCCTCAACAAACGATAACCTGGCCTACTCTCTCTTATTTGATTTCATCTATTATTTTAGTTTATTGCTATTAGTTTACTCGTTGATTAGAACTTCTATTATCAATTGTGTTTTTATTTTCATAATGCAGTAACTTAAACAAAGTGGGCCAAACCAATCCGTGTGGAGACTATACTCGTATCACTTTATTACTTGCATCGTGTATACTTGCACCGTTTGCGTAGCACTCAATACGTGCAACATGACCCACCACCGAAGATCAAGAGTCGGTAACAGAAACTCAAGCACAAGAGTTTTTGGGATTCTTGAAGCACAGCGAGTATAGCGTCGTCGACAAGCTTCATAGACAACAAGCTTTAATTTCTGTGCTTGTATTTTTAATAAACTCAGAGAAACGTCGTGATGCTTTATTAAAAGTTTTGAATGAGACCTATGTTGCAAAGGATATCTCAGCTAGGAGGTTTGATCAGATTGTCATACATATCACCGACATTAATCACATTACCTTTGGTAATGATGAAATCCCGGGCGAAGGTACGAGGTCCACCAAGGCCCTAAACATCACAACTCACTACAAAGGATATGTGTTATCGGGCGTGCTAATTGATAATGACTCCGCATTGAATGTTATGCCTTTAGCCACACTGCAATGACTACCAGTCGACAGTTCACATATGAAGCCATGTCATAATACGTTGCAAGCTTTTGATGGGACCTAGAGAGACGTGGCCGGGAAAGTAGAAGTACCCATGCTCATTGGTCCCATTGAGTATGTGGTCAATTTTGTGGTTATGGATATCCGGCCGTCTTACAACTATTTGTTATGGAGGCCATGGATACACTCAGTTGGCGTTGTTCCTTCTTCACTCCATCAAAAGTTGAAGTTTGTCACCGAAGGGAAATTAGTAACAGTGAATGCCAAAAAGGATATCGTTGCTTTCGTGACTTCGTATACACCATACATCCACACTGATGAAGAAGCAATGGAGTGTGCCTTTAGAGACTTGGAACTTGTCGATGCTACCTTTATTGCTGAAGCAAGCTAGATTTCATGCCCTAATTTGTCAAATTACACTAAAATTGTGGTATACGAGACCCTAAGCAAAGGAGTAAAGAAAATAAAGGATTGGGAAAGAATTTGCCAGGATGTCTCCGTCCCATCAGGGTGATCAACAAAGTTGACCATTTTGAACTCGGTTACAAGCCAAATTTCGTACAAGAAAGGCAGGAATGGAAGAAGAAGCAAGAGCAAAGGAATGCTAGGCTTAGAAGGGAAGACATTCCATAGGCCCCTTTCATCTACGAAGACTTTAATAGTGTTTTCATGTCTGGCGGAATTTGAAATTTGAAGGTGGATATCCAAGAGTCAAACTGAGAAGGCGAGAGGTGCCTCCAAGAAGAGTTGATCAGTGAGGCTTTCAAAGAAATGAATGTGCATATGATCGGCGGTGAGAGCAAGCTAATCAGTTTCTGCCCAAGATTCGCCCTTGCCTTGTAGGGAAAAGCTGAACAATTGGACCTTTGGGGACGTACCAGTTTTTTAGGAACCAATCAAAGTAATGCTTAGAACAATCCCGTTACTTTTTCTCGAAAATAGCGGACATCCTTTGTAAAAAGGGGACCTATATCATAGCTATTTGTTTAAATGAAATAGACTATGTCTGCATTTTCCTTCTCAAATGGCAAACACAACATTCATTTCATTTATTATTTATTTATTTGTTTGTTTATTTATATATGCATTTGTTCACATCATAAGATATACCTTTTCTTTCCCAATACGAACTTTCAAAATCGTGCAGGCCTCTTAACATAGACTGTATGAATAATGTGGAGCCTAATCGTAATGTGGATTTTGAACGACCCACGTACTTGGCGGTGGTAAAAGATGAGGATGACGGGATTCCCGATGAGCTGCTAAGAATGATGGCTAGTGAGGAAAGGCAAATCCTCCTACACCAATGGAGGATAGAGGTTTTAATTTGGGGACTAACAAAGAGAGGAAATAAGTAAAGATCAGAGGTACCCTATCACCAAAAGTCAAGCAAGAGTTGGTGGGATTGCTTGTAGAATTTAAAGATGTGTTCGTGTGGTCATACCAGGATATGCCAGGCCTAAACACATATATTGCAACACATAAGCTCCCCATTAGGACGGGATGCAAACCTGTCCAGCTAAAGCTTCAAAGAATGAGGACATATATGCTATTGAAAATAAGAGAAGAGGTAAAGAAACAGTTTGAGGCCAGATTTTTAGAGGTTTCTAAGTACCCATAATGGGTGGCTATCATAGTGCCAGTACCAAAAAATGACGGTTGGGTGCGTATGTGCGTATATTATAGGGACCTTAATAAGGTGAGCCCCAAAAACAATTTCCCTTTGCCTCATATTGATACTATGGTTGACAATACTGCGGGGCATGCTTTGTTTTCTTTTATGGACGGCTTTTCGGGGTCAATCAGATCAAAATGCATCCTGATGATATGAAGAATACCACTTTTGTGACCATGTGGAGCACATTTTGCTACAAGGTAATGCCTTTTGGGTTGAAGAACGCCGGGGTGACATATCAAAGAGCCATGGTGACCTTGTTCCATGATATGATGCATAAGGAAATGCAGGTATACGTGGATGACATGATAGCGAAATCTCAGATCGAGGAAGAGCACCTCCAAAATGTGTAAAAATTCTTCAGAGGCTAAGAAAGTATCAGTTGAAGCTCATTCCCGCCAAATGTACCTTTGCAGTAACATACAGAAAGCTCTTGGGTTACGTTGTAAGTTAGAAAGGCATTGAGATTGATCCTGACAAGGTGAAAGCAATCCAGGATCTTCCTCCACCCCAAACTCAAAAAGAGGTTTGATGATTTTTGGAAAGGTTGAATTACATCTCACGGTTCATATCTCAGTTGACCAATAAGTGTGACCCCATCTTTAGACTAATCCAAAAGAATAACCCAGGAATTTGGGATGAAGATTGTCAAGAAGCACTAGAAAAGATCAAGAAGTATCTGACTAATCCTCCAATCTTAGCAGAACTAGTACCATATAGGCTATTGATCTTGTACTTGCCAGTTTTAGAAAATTCTATGGGCTGTGTGTTGGGGTAACACGATGACTCGGGAAAGAAAGAATGGGCGATCTATTACTTGAGCAAGAAATTCAATGAGTGTGAGACGCGATACCTATTGATCCAAAGGTTATGTTGCACCTTGGTATGGGCTACTAAGTGGCTCTGGCAGTACATGTTGTATCACACCACTTATTTGATTTCTTGAATAGATCCATTGAAATTTTTGATTGAAGCACCATATTTGACCAGGAGAGTGGCCTATTTGCAAATGATTTTGTCTGAATTTGACATCATTTATGTGATTGAAAAAGCGGTAAAAGAAAGTGTGGTGGCAAATTTTCTAGCAAGCTCGCCCCAGACGACTATGAGCCATTGGATTTAAGTTTCCGAGATGAAGAGTTCATTTGTGATCTTTTTGAAAGGACGTCCACTACCATGAATAAAGGATGGAGGCTTTATTTTGATGGGCCACCGAATGCCCTAGGCCACAGAATAGGGGCAGTTTTGGTCTCCCTAGAAAATGTCTACTACCCCTCCACAAGTAGGATGGAATTCTTTTGCACCAACAATATAGCTGAGTATGAGGCTTGTGTCATGCGACTCTGAGCGGCCATAGAGAGAAAGGCCAAGGTTTTTGATCAAGTACTACGACTTGATCAAATATTTGGTCAAGGATTTTGAAGAAGTCAGTTTTGCCTACTTGCCAAGAGTGAATAATCAGATGGCTGACGCCCTAGAAACTTTGGTTGCCATGTTCGAAGCAAGCTGGGTAGCCGAGAAGGGGCCAATTGAAATACAAACCTTTGAGGTACCAGCCCATTGCTACAATTTTGAAGAGGGGGAGGACAACAATCCATGGTATTTTAACATCCTCCAATGCATCAAGTTTTAGACTTATCCAAAGGGGAACGATGATAATGAAAAAAGGACTATCACAAGGTTAGCGTCAGGATACGTCCTTGATGGGGAAATCTTGTACAAAAGAAGCAAAGATCAGATACTATTGTGGTGTGTCGGTGCTCGGAAGGCCGAAACCATTTTAGCAAAGGTCCACGAGGGCTTATGTTGGACCCATACGAGCAGATTCTCAATGGCAAGAAAAATCATGAGATATGGATATTTTTGGTCAACTATGGAAGGAGATTGCATCAGTTATGCGAAGAAATGTCACAAATGTCAAATCTATGTCGATAAGATACACTCCCCCCGGTACCTCTCCACGCCATGAATTCTCTATAGCCCTTTGCTCCTTGGGGAATGGATATCATTGGTCAAATACACGGAAGGCTTCCAATGGCATCATTTCATCCTAGTGGCTATCGATTACTTCACCAAGTGGGTGGAAGCTGTCTCATATACTAATATCACAAGAGCGACGGTCTCCAAGTTTCTCAAGAAGGAAATTATGTGTTGCTATGGTCTACCTAAAAGAATCATCACCGTTAATGCTTCCAATTTAAACAACAAGATGATGACCGAGGTGTGTGAACAATTGAAGATTGTGCACCATAATTCTACCGTTTATCACCCAAGATGAACAGAGTGGTAGAGGCGGAAAATAAGAATATTAAGAAGATCATAGAAAAAACTACGAAGATATTTAAGGATTGGCATGAAATGCTCCCTTTTTATTTGTTTGCCTATCAGAAATTTGTGAGAACTTCCACCGGGGCAACGTCGTATTCCTTAGTATACAACACTAAATCCGTACTACCCGTCGAAGTGGAAATACTGTCACTTCAAATTTTGAGCGAAGTAAAGTTGGATGAAGCCGAATGGATACAAGCCAGGTTTGATCAGTTGAACCTCATCGATGAGAAAAGGTTGGAAGCTATTTCCCATAATCAGATGTATCAGAAGCGAATGATGCAAGCTTATGACAAGAAAGTTCACCTGAGAGGGTTTTAGGAGGGAGATCTGGTGCTAAAAAAGATCTTGTTGAATCAAAGAGACTTCCATGGAAAATGGATGTTGGGAGGAGCCCTATGTCGTAAAAAAGCCTTTCTCTAGGGGAGCGTTAATTCTACCAGAAATGGATGGGAAATAATTGATCAACCCAATAAACTTTGACTTTGTCAAGAAGTGTTACGCGTAAGAAGAAAAGAAAAAAGAAAAGAAAAAAAGAAAAAGGAGGGTTTAATGTGAAAAACCGAAAATGGGCGCCTTAAAACCAAATGAGGGTCTGAATTAAAAATCCGAATGGGACGTTTAAGATAGACTTTAAGTTTAGCATCCAACTGACGGGCTTTGTTTTGGTTGAGGGTCTATGCTTCGGTCTTCATATCATTAGGGAAAAGGGCCAAGGGTGGCCAGCTGGAAATCTACCGAGGTTGATGGGTTTTTATCATTCATGCGGTTGATACTGTCTAAATCTTTTTTCATTTTCTCATGTTTGCCAAGGCTTTCAAAATTATCCTAATATTCCTTCAAGTTTCAATAAAGTATTATTTATTTTATATTGTCTGTTTCACATATAGATTGACATAGAATAAAAAATGAAGGATTTCTTGGCATTACTATGATTTAACCTATTAAGAGCAGGTTTATTACCAAATAGGAAAGGAGCTAGCCAAAATTGTGATAAGAGGACATCGGAGGCAAAGTCAATAAGATCCATCGAGGAAAGGCATCGAACGTTGTTCATGTTGAAGTCTGAGGGACTAGAGGTGAAAACCTTCAAGGGCACCCAAGGAAGAAAAGAGACGAAAGAAGAAAGAGAAAATAAAAAGAATAAAGAAAGAAAAAAGAAAAACGAAAAGAAAGAGAAAGAGAAAAAAGAAAGAGAAAAGACAAGAAAAATTCTCTAAAGTAAAAACCTGAAAAAGGCGTTTTAGAACAAAAGGTTCAATAGACATAAAGGGTGAACCTGAGTGAGGGAGGAAGCACCCCCGTCGCGAAGAAGAAGAAATGGAGGACAAGAGTCAAAGGGGGCAAGAAGAGAAATTACACGAGAAAGTCTAAAATCGTGATCATTCAAGCATCATGTTTAGTTAGGCATCCCTAGGTTAGGGCATGCTAGCTCATATCATTACAATTTTTATTTCTTCTCACAAATATCCAAAAGAAAGCCGCGTACCCTTCTAGAAAAGGAGTCGGCGACAAAGTAAAAAATTCGGATAAGGTTTTAGGCAAAGGACTTCAAAATTTTCCATATCAAGATTTCAGTGCGAAAGAGGCAAATACCTATATCTCAAGAATTTTTAGACAGTAAACTTAGGAAGCTCATCCATTCATACCCGAGAAGAATGGAACCTTCATTTGAAGGACTACCATATGGTCTGTTCACTACCACTTTAGAGGAACACATCTATCCGTTCACTACCATTTCAGAGGAACGAATCTATCTGTTCACTACCGTATTGGAGAGACATATTGTCCTTATATGGTCTTGTTTTTGCCGCTTCAGGAAGCAAGTTCATCTACCACCCCGTTTGCTTTCTGCCATTTTGGGAAAACAAAGTTATTTGGATTCATTTACTGCCATTTTGGAAGAATGAGTCGTTTGAAGGTTAGTTGGCTCATCTGCTGCCGTTTCGGAAGGACATTCCAGCACCACCCTGTTTGCTTTCTACCATTTCAGGAAAGCAATGCATTTGGATTCATTCATTGCCATTCCGGAAAAATGTGTCATTTGAAGGTTAGTTGGCTCATCTTCTGCTTTTTTGGAAAGACGTTATAGCACGACCCTGTTTGCTTTCTGTCGTTTTGAGAAAGCAAAGTTATTTGGATTTGTCTGCTACCGCTTTGGAGGAATGAGTTGTTTGCGAAGTGGTCTATTTGTTACCGCTTCAGAAGGACATGCTAGCGCTACCTAGTTATTTTCACCACTCAGGGAAAACAAGTTATTTGGATTCGCTCGTTGCCATTCTGGAAGAGCAAATCGTCCTATAGGGAAGTAAGACAAAATTAGTGCTTGTGGTATTTGCTTTATTTTGTTTCCACAAGTATAAAGCAAAGAGGGGCAGCTGTAACCACTAACTTTGTCTCGGATGGACCCGTTTTTTATTTTTGCTTTTGTTTTTAAAATAATGGGCTTATAAAGCAAAGAGGGGCAGCTGTAATCACTAACTTTATTTAATTATAACTATTTTAAACTATATATATATGTGTGTTGCTATTTGTTAAAGAAAACCAAAAAATATTAGTAGTGTGTTGTGTTTTTTATGATTACTATCATATTATACTATTTATTGTTTATTATATAATATGTTTTAAAAACCAAAAAAAGCCAAAAATGTTACTATTACTAAGTGATTTTTATATATATATATATATATACGTGTTGCATACACATTAATGCTATAATCTAGTATGTATTATGTTATCTTATTATTATTGTTTCTTTTTATTATTGCCATTTTCTATTATTATTTTTATCATTATTATTATTAATATTATTATTATTATTATAAAATCTAAATTGATAAATAAAAAAAGATTAATAGATTAATAAATAAAGCCCAAGTTTGTTTTTATTATTATCATCCCATACTCATTATATAAATTAAAAGCCCCATATACATAAGAGTTAATAAAATCTGCCCACAAAAATACTACTGTCCAGTTACAATAGGCCTAACAGTTTTATTATATACATAAGACTACCTTTCTAAAGGCTCACCTTGGTATTTTTCATGAGAAGCTGGTATTAACCAAGGTCGAGAGACTAAGCAAGGTCACGAGTAATTCTGAAAGTAAGTTTTGTAATTACATTTCAAACTCCTAGAAGGTGGCACAAGTATATGTAGCATGGCTATAATATTTTGAGTATCTTTGAAAGTTATGTAAATAGTTCTAAAGGATTTTTATGTGATATGTTTTGCTATCATGTTATTCTTGGTTGTGTTTGATTATTAAATTGAATTAGATATGTTTGGAAATAGCATGGTTTAGAAATGATCTTAGGGGTTGGTTTTCGATCATGGTTATATTGTTGATGATGTCTTGTTTGACTAGTTTTTGGTAACTTGCTACTACATATACCCTTCATGTGAATTGTACCTAGGTAATAGAAGGAAAAGGACTTTGATAAATCTTATCCATAGGTTAATGGAATGATATGTCTATGAGATTGCATGGTTTGATTGGATTCATGTTATATAACCATAGGAACAAATAATTAATCTTTACATATCACATTTTCAACATAGCAACATCCACCATAATCATAGCATACCATTCGAACATCTTGCTTAGAATACAAGCAACCAATATTTCATTTACCAAGTAGGCATTCATACACAAATACATTATCTATACATTTCTTTCATGAAAAGTATACTAGTTTTGCAACCATTCATATGTCATCTTCCAATGCAAGGAAGTTCATTCAAGTTTCTTACAATACGAGCAATAATCATATCACACATCTAAGCAAACAATGTTCATTTGAATTATTAAGTCATCTTATAACACCCTTGGTAAGTAGCTTACTAGATAATCAAATCTTTAACAATATGCACCGAATTACCAATATGCACCATAGTGCCAATATGTATCGTCCTACCAATATGCACCGTAGTGCCATTAGTTTTGCAACCATTCATATGTCATCTTCCAATGCAAGGAAGTTCATTCAAGTTTCATACAAGACAAGCAATGATCATATCACACATCTAAGAAAACAATGTTCATTTGAATTATTAAGTCATCTTATAACACCCCTTGTAAGTAGCTTACTAGATAATGAAATCTTTAACAATATGCACCGAAGTGGCAATATGCACCGTAGTGCCAATATGCACCGTAGTACCAATATGTACCGTCGTACAAATATGCACCGTAGTGCCAATATGAGCTCAAGATTCTAAGGCACGCCCTCCTATCTATCAAACTAGCTACTAAGGTTGTTGATTATCCATTTCATTTAAGCTTTTTACATTTCATGATCCAATACAACATTATGCCATTCAAAGGCCAAGCCCTTTGGCTTATGGAGTCTTAACTCCCAATACAAACCATCCATGCCATTCAAATAGCATGAATACAAAGTAGTATCCTTGTTCAATTCATTTCAATCAGCCATGTATAACATTCACAAACACAAGCATATGTATGCAATGTGCGTACCTTATTCTCCAAGCAAGCATGCCATTTCTTAACTTAGGCATAAGCAATGCAACATGACAAACATTTCATTAAATTTGCTTAACACCCAAGTAACACATAGATCATGGCATCAAACAAGTTATCATACATGTCATTCTTCCCTTAATTAGCCAAAAATGTATTAGGTCATGTTACATGGCAATTTTCATTGAATTAACAATAGCAAGATTTGTTAGGACCTAAGTCCCAACCCTAAGGATAGTTACACTCACAATACTCCTAGCAATCAATTATCTTGTATCCAAATCCCTTTGCCTCTAGCTTTGGGATGTCCAATCCTATCCTCTTCTTCCCCAAATTGCTTTCCTTGGTCTAGCAAGCAATATACATACAATTCATCAAAACAAACACAATATATCACACAATCATAGTAGCAATGTTACCACATTTGTACCTAACATTTAGCTACTATTTTTATGCTTCCTTTTAAGCATTTCTTACTAGTTCATTTCCATAATGTTATTACTTCATTTTAAAGCATAATTGGAGAGGTTACAATGTCCCAAAACTATTTTGGAAACAGTTTGTTACTAGGTGCAAAAACAGTCCTAAACTACCCGGGACACTGCTGCCTGGCAGTTTGCACACTGTCCCTTTAAATGGCCATATCTTTTAATCCATACATCAAAAATTCGATTAATATACACCTTTGGAAAGCTAATGAAATTGTATATAAGATAATTTAAGACTTGCATTTTATTTATTATCCAATTAAGACAGTTTATTGTTCAAAGACAGGACATTTACACTGCCTGGACAATTTGCACTATAAAGCAATTCCTATTTACAGTTTCCAGCACAGGACCCATTTTTTAATTCTGTTTTCACCTAATTAAAGTAGACATACTAAGGATCATGTCATTAAAATTTCATCCTTGAATTTGATATATACCATTTTTGGTGAATTTTCAAAGTGACCAGAACATAGCCTTTCTGGGCAGATTGCACCTATACACATTTTAATGCCTTAAATTCATTTCAACCAATGTTTTGGCCCTATAATCATTTCATATGATATCCTGAACATGTTGAGTAAATGTTAATCTAATATACAAGGCAGCCAAAACAGACTAAGTTGGTTATAATGCCTAATTTTGCATGTTTACTCAATTTCAATTCCACAAAACAGTTTCTATGTTGTGTGACTATGTTCATACTTTTATCCTTCATTTCCAGCATTGTTTGCTAACAATTCAATTTTTTTAACACCATCTTTACAATATCTAATCATGATCATAATCAATTCATTAATTCCATAGCTCAATTTTAAGTTCTAATCATTCAATTCTCACTTCAACATCACAATTCAATTTTCCAGCAACCTAGCTTTGTTACACTATCACAAACACATGATTTCCAGCATTGTACCTAGTTTTCATTCTTCAATTTGCATGATTCTACAACCATTTAATCATCTAATCACATATTCAATAGCTAATTTCATCTAACGTCATCAAAACAGTCCAATTCAACAAATATAGTTGTCTATTCAATTGAACACAAGTAGAATATACTTACTTTGCTTCCTAGTTCAATTTCAATGAAAAATCTCTACACATGCAAGCTTAATTTTCCTCTTCAATGGCTGATTTTCAAGCTCTCTTTCTCTCAATTTTTCTCTCCTTCCAAACGGCACAATGAAAGGATGATGGAGATGATATCCATCTTAATTGATTTATGAATTGTCTAAAATACCCCTTAATTAAATCCTTATCCTATCTTAATCAAGGGCGTTAGGGGAAATGAGGAATTTAATATGCATTCCCCATCTTTCTCCTTTAATTCAATGTAGTCACTTTTAAATTGGTCACTTATTTCATTCATTCTTTCAATTAGGCCCTTAACTAATCAACTTAGCTTAATTCTAAATTCAATTAAGCTATCAACTTATGCAATTTGGTTCCAATACTTCTAAGCTAGGATTTGGGGTGTTACAATGAAATGAGCATTGATAGCTGTATTAGCTACGAAAGAATTAACAAGGTCATTAGAAATGATTTTCAATAGATTTCTTGCATTGCAAGGCACTGTTCGAATTGTTACTTGCATAACAAGGCATTGTTTTGAATTCTTTCTTACAAGCTAAGAAGGACTCAATTTCAATAGTTACAAGTATTTTAGACACAATTCTTATTCGAATGATAATTTACTTTGTAAGGAGTATTCAAATAGTAACTTGTAGCTTAAGAAAACTCTAAATTCATTATTTGCAAAACAAGAGAAGGCATGATTCAAATGAATTTAATCGGAATTCTAGATTTAGGAGTTACCCGAGTATGGTCTGCGATTAAGGGCGTCAGCAACTGCGTTTGCTTTCCCCGGATGACAGTCGATAACCAAGTCGTAATCCTTAAGTAATTCGAGCCATCTCTTTTGCCTCAGATTCAAGTCCTTCTGAGTTAGGAGGTATTTGAGACTTTTGTGATCGGTAAATAGATTGCATTTCTCTCCGTATAGATAGTGTCTCCATATCTTTAGAGCAAACACGATGGCTGCTAGTTCCAAATCGTGTGTTGGATAATTATACTCATGTGGCTTCAGTTGTCTTGAAGCGTAAGCAATCACTTTCCCATCTTGCATTAGGACACAACCGAGTCTTAGATGAGAAGCATCACTGTAAACAGTGAATTCTTTGCCAGATTCTGGTTGGATAAGTACCGGGGCATGAGTCAGAGCTTGCTTATGTTGATCAAAGCTTCGTTGTTGGCTTTCCGACCAAACAAAAGGTGCATCCTTTCGGGTAAGTTTCGTAAGGCTTGCGGAAATAGAGGAAAAGCCCTTAACAAGTCTTCTGTAATACCTGGCTGAACTGAGAAAACTTTGGACCTCGCTTACATTCTTCGGAGGTCTCCAATTTAGAATAGACTAAATCCTGCTTGGATCGACTTTGATTCCTTCAGCTGAGATAACGTGGCCAAGGAAGGAAACTTTTGGTAACCATAATTCACATTTGGAGAACTTGGCATACAATTGTTGTTCTCAGAGTGTTTGCAAGACAATTTGGAGGTGTCGATTAAGGGCGTCAGCAACTGCATTTGCTTTCCCCGGGTTAGCAACAAACTAGCTCGGGAGTGTTACCAAGAAAAGGACAACGCAATACAAGCAATAAAAGCAAGAACAAGAATTGATTAACTCATCCCTATTAGATGAGTTACTTAACTAGCAAGCAACCAAGTAAACTTACTTATCAAGCAGGCAATCTCGTATTTTGTTTTCAAGACATCATAGGGCATTTGAATAGGCCACTAAAAGTTTTCATTTCATGGTTACATTATAGGTTACTACTTTCATGAACCATTTAGCATTTTCAATCCATGATATCATACACATTCAAATGGTAAGACAAGCACACATGGTTCAACTCATTTTACTTTCAATTCAAGCAAGTAATAAAGCATTTCATGTAGCTTAAATTAGACATGATCATTAAGGTACCCAATGGTACATACCTTGTGTCCAAGCAAGCTAGCATTGCCATTTCTTACCATTGGCATCCACAAGATTAAGTATACATAAACATTCATGGTATTCATTCAATCATACACATGTAGATTAAACAAGGCATTCCACTATTTCAAGTAGATTAGATTGTGAACATTTTCGGTCAATTTGATACATATATGCGTAGCAAAACACTTATATTCACAAGGAATTTTAGTTCATCACATGTCTCAAACTCAACAACCAAGTTCATAACATAGAAGGCCCATACTAGGACAATATATATATATAAGTACTCAACTTCCAAAATGCATGATCAAGATAACTGTATACAATATAGTGCCACCAATCTAGGAACAATCCAAAACAAGTATGAACCATACTTTAGCTATGCTTGTGTCTTGCTTCGGGCTCAAGTAATCAGGCTTCAAGATTAAACAACACTTGATTCCTTTATCCTATAGTTGGGAAGAATGAAAACGAGAGTGATAAGTACAAATTATGTACTTAGTGAGGTAGTAACTAGTTCTAAACAATTGTTATTGCGAGTTTTCTTTCATTTAGTCAAAAATGATCCTAGCTAAGGATTTCAAGCATTCGGCTAGTATAGGATAAAAGAAACAATGAATCATAAATTCAAGCTTCTAAGTCAAGAATCAATCAAATCATGCTTACATAACAAGTAGCATAGAATTCATGGCTTTCATGTCAAGTAACATACAATTCATGATTTTCATGTTAAGTAACATTCATTATATAACTTTCAAGACAAGTAACATGTATTATAGGATTGTTATTTCAATTGATATCAATTAAACAACGCCTTTGGTACTTATTTTGTATAGGTAATTGAGTCTCCAACCAACTGTCGCCACAAGATGCACCGTAGTGCTGGTCAACCCTCTTACTATCGCCAAAGACCACATACGTACCCTCCGTCTATCGCCAAATAGGGGCCTTAGCCCTGGACCATAGTCCACCCTGACACAATGAGCTCTAGAATCTAAGGCAAGCCCTTCTACCTAGTCCAACTAGCTACCAAGGTTGTTCGATTTAAGCCATTTATACAAATATTTCAAGTTCAAGATCATGTCAAGAAAGTTCCTTTCATATTAGGCCCTTAGGTTAATTGAGCCATAGCTCACATATCATGTAATTCTCATGTGTTCATTTCATCAACTAGGATAACATTACAAGCAATTTCTTTAAGCATTTGATACATGCCATATCATACATACAAGTACCAATGTTGCCACTTAAACATGCTTAACGATCGAAACATACATGAATTCAAGGATGTGATCAAGTTTCATGCATTACTTTAATCATTCTTCCCTTATAGATCACGATCATATTAAGTCAATTAACAATTCAAGAATTTAGACATGCTTGCTATAGTTAGGACCTAGTCTTAACTCCCAAGTAAACTACACTCACAAAACTCCAAGCTTAGGTATTCTTGGATCCACACTCCTTTGTTCTTAGCTTTAGGATGTTCCAACTTTTCCTCATCCACCAAGTTCACTCCTGGTTCTAACACATTACACAAGTAATACATGTTAAAACAAGTTCACATAATCATTCCAACCAAGGCAATGTTACTAGTAAACGACATATACAAATCTGGCAGCATGTTTATATATGTCCTTTACTACTCATAACTATACTTGCCTATACTCTAACTCATGTAAAACAGGGCAGTAATCACTGTCCCAAAACTATTTACAAAACAGTTTACAAAACTGTCCAGAAATGCCTATACTGCTGTTGCCAGGAAGCTTGCACTCTACTCACTTAATCATGCATAACTTTCATTCCGTATGTCGGAATTTCAATTGTTTTACACTGTTGGAAAGCTAACGTAATTGTCTATATAACTATATAGGCATTGCATTTTATTTCTTTTCCAATTAATACAGTTTTTAACTTAAATACAGGGTAATTTACAACACTGGACAATTTGCCCCGTCCTTAGTGTTTATTCTCTACAATTCATTCTACAATCCAGAATTCAGTTCTGTTTTCTCCTAATGAATTTAGACATACCAAGGCATTGTCCATAAAAGTTTCAGACTTAAATTCCTTTTATACAATTTATGGTGATTTTTCAAAGTTACTACCCAAAATAGAGTCTAATTCACTTAGCAATGTTCTTAAAACAAGGCATTATCATGTTAAATTCAATTTGATCTACTTTACCAACATTATACTTCTAATTCACCATTTGAGAAGTCCGTTACCTAGTCTTATCTAATCCTATCAGGTGCATTCATTTTCAAGCAACTTATTTACTTTATCCAATCCTCAATTCATCTAGCAATGTGACCAAATCAGGGCATTACATTCAATTAGCATGCTTAAACATTTTCACCTATCAAAAAAGTCCCTATTCAAAACTGTTTTTAACCATATACACTCTCATTAGCAATTTAGCTATTGGTATTCACAAGTTCAATTACTACTAGAAGCTAACATGATCCTAACATACATAACAATCATCCTAATCAATTTAGGCAACAAGAACATCGAAATCTCTATAGTTTAGATACTGGTAACCTTCTTAGGCCAAGTTTAGGGTGTTACAATTCTCCTCCCCTTAAAATAAATTCATAATCGAATTTACTTGAATCGAATAGGTGAGGTTATTACTTCCTCATGACTTATTCAGATTCCCAAGTTGTTTCTTCTACCTTGTGGTTTCTCCACAAGACTTTGACAAGAGGTACATTCTTGTTTCAAAGTCTTCTGACTTCCTTATCAAATATCTAAAGAGGTTCTTCTTCATAAGACAAGTCAGGATTCAATTCCACTTCTTCATGCTCAAGAACATGGGATGGATCAGATCTATATCTTCTGAGCATTGAGACATGGAAGACATTGTGGATCTTATCAAATTCTCTAGGAAGAGCTAATCGATAAGCCACTGGACCACTCCTTTCAATGATTTTGAATGGTCCAATAAACCAAGGTCTGAGCTTTCCTTTTCTTCCAAACCGAAAGACTTTCTTCCAAGGAGATACTTTGAGGAAGGCTTTGTCTCCAACATTATATTGGATGTCTCTCCTTTTTAAGTCAGCATAAGCCTTCTACCTATCGAAAGCTACTTTTAACCGACATGAATGATCTTCACTTGTTCTTCGGTTTCTCTAAGCAATTGAGGTCCTAAACCTTGCTTTCTCCCAATTCGGACTAGAACAAGGGAGTTCTACATTTCCATCCGTATAGAGCTTCAAAGGGAGCCATCTAAATAGATGTGTGGTAGCTATTATTGTAAGCAAACTCTACTAGGGGTAGAGATTTCTCCCAGTTCTTTTCGAAGTCTATAACAAAAGCACATAGCATGTCTTCAAGCACATGGATGATTTTTCCAAATTGTCCATCTGATTGAGGATGAAAGGTTGTAGTTTTGAACCTGATAGGGGGAATCACGTCCATTAACTTCCTTTGCAAGGAATGTCCCATAATCATTCGAAACATACCCTTTCTTGTTGATCTATATGTCTTGTCAACTTGTGAGTTCGATTTAGTACTGGGACTAGATTGGTTAGGCAAGCATGAAGCCAGGGTAGATTGCCAAAATAGGAGACTTTATCTCCAGGGTTTAGGAAATGAATCAATCCTTCTAATTGATAGGAAACCGACCTCAATCTTTTCTGCTATTATTATGCAATATGAACTTGAATTTGGCTTACCTAGTATGCCAATTGTATCTAACTTCATTGATGTTTTTCTCGGGAACTCCCTAGTCTCCCTCCAACGAGAGAAGTAGAGTTCGGGATCGATTTCCAACCTGGAACAACTCTAGTGCCCATCACACCCTATTAAATGGCACCAGTTGAATTGAAGGAACTCAAGAAGCAACTCCAAGAGCTACAAGACAAAGGCTTTATTCGGCCTAGCTCGCCTCCCAAGGGTGCTACAGTCTTGTTCTTGAAGAAGAAAGATGAGACAATAAGACTCTGTATTAACTAAAGACAATTGAACAAGCTTACTATCAATAATAGATACCCCTTGCCAAGAATTGAAGATCTTTTCGATCAACTCAAGTATGTTTCAGTGTTCTCAAAGATAGATCTTCGATCGGGATACTACCAAATATGGGTAAAAGAAGAAGATGTACCCAAGACAAACTTTTGTACTCGAAATGGCCATTTTGAATTCCTTGAAATGCCATTCGGTTTAACGAATGCTGCAGCTACTTTCATGGACCTCATGAACCATGTATTCAAGCCCTATCTTGACAAGATTGTGGTTGCCTTCATTGATGACATCCTGGTGTATTCTCAGAATAAAGAGAAACATTTCGAACACCTTCGAATTGTATTACAAAATCTCCAAAAATGTCAATTGTTTACAAAGTTCTCTAACTGTGAATTTTGTCTATCGAAAATCTCGTTCCTTGGCCATGTCATCTAGGTAGAAGGGATTAAAGTAGACCTGAGCAAAATTCAATCCATCCTGGATTAGAGACCTCCGAGTAATGTTGGCAAGGTCATAAGCTTTCTCGGTTTAGTAGGGTATTATCTACGTTTTGTCAAGGGATTTTCAGCCATTGTCGCAAGGTGGACTAAGCTAACCTGTAAAGACACACCATTTGTATGGTCGGAGAACCAACAACGAAGCTTCGATCAACTTAAACAAGCCCTGACTCATGCTCATGTTCTCATCCAACCAGTATCGGGCAAGGAGTAAACCATTTGCCGCATCTCATTTGGAACTAGGATGTGTCCTAAAGCAAGATGAAAAAGTGTTAGCTTATGCTTCAAGGTAACTAAAACCACACGTGTCAAACTACCCTAGACACAATCTAGAATTGGCAGCCATTGTGTTTGCACTCAAAATTTGGAGACATTACTTGTACGGGGAGAAATGTAACATGTTCATAGACCACAAGAGTCTCAAATACCTCATGACTCAGAAAGACTTGAATTTGAAGCAAAGGAGTTGGTAGAATTGCTTAAAGACTACGATTTGGTTATCGACTACCATCCGGGGAAAGCAAACATGGTTGTTGATGCCCTTAGTCGCAGACCATACTCGAGTAAACCCTTAAATATAAATCCTAGAATGATCCATTCGAAATGTTCCTATCTTGACTTTCAAGTAACCATTCGAATTAGACCTTTCTTGACTTATAAGTAACTCTTAAAAATCTCCCTTAATGATCTTGTCCATTCATTGGTAGCTTTCTTGGCTATCAATGCTCATTTTTGTTTATCCAAAGGACGAAAATTCTTGTTTGAATTTCAAGTACAATCTAGCTTGATCTCGAGAATCAAAGATCTCTAGCAAACTGATGTAGATCTTCAGAAGATCATGTCCAAGCTAGACTCTGAGTCTAATTCTGACTTCTCCCTCAAGTTGAATGGACTCCTCTATTTCAAAGATAGAATATGTGTTCCTAACACTGAGGAACTAAAACAAGAGATGTTACAAGAAGCTCACCAAAGCTCTTTCTCGATTCACCTGGGATCGGTTAAGATGTACAAGGACCTAAAGCCACTATATTGGTGGCCAAGACTGAAATCGGCTATCATGAACTTCGTTTCAAAGTGCCTAACTTGTCAAAGGGTCAAAGCTAAGCATCAAGTCCCTACTGGATTGCTCCAAGCAATCGAATTCTCTCAGTGGAACTGGGATCAGATTACAATGGACTTCGTTACTAGTTTTCCTTCCACTCCAAGAAAAAATGATGTTGTATGGTTGAGCTATACATCCGTGAAGTGATTCAATTACACGATGTACCTACAGCTATAATCTCCGATCGAGACCCCAAATTTGCTTCCCAATTCTGGAATTCCTTACAGAAGGCTCTAGGACCTAAAGTGCAGCTTAGTACAACCTTTCATCCTCAATCAGATGGACAATCTGAAAGAATCACTCAAGAGCTCGAAGATATGCTACGCGCTTGTGTTATGGACTTTAGAAAGAATTGGGAGAAATCTCTACCCCTAGTAGAGTTTGCCTACAATAATAGCTATGAAGCTTCTATCCAAATGGCTCCCTTCAAAGCTCTATACAGAAGGAAATGTAGAACTCCCTTGTGCTGGTCTAAATAAGGAGAAAAGAAAGTATTGGGACCTCAACTGCTCATTGAAATTGAAGAACAAGTGAGAATCATTCTTAATCTATTGAAAACAGCTTTCGATAGACAAAAAGCATCTGTAGACTTGAAAAGGAGACATCCAATACAATGTTGGAGACAAAGTCTTCCTCAAAGTATCTCATTGGAAGAAAGTCTTTCGGTTTGGAAGAAAAGGGAAACTCAGTCCCCGATTCATTGGACCATTCGAAATCATTGAAAGGATTGGTCAAGTGGCCTATCGATTGGCTCTTCCCAGTGAATTTGACAAGATCCATAATGTCTTTCATGTATCTATGCTCAGAAGATATAGATCTGATTCATCCCATGTCCTTGAGCCCGAAGAAGTAGAATTGAATCCTGACTTGTCTTACGAAGAAGAACCAGTCCAGATTCCTGATCGTGAAGTTAGAAAGCTCAAGAACAAAATTGTTCCTCTTGTCAAAGCCTTGTGGAGAAACCACAAGGTGGAAGAGGCAACATGGGGATCTGAAGAAATCATGAGGAAGTAATATCTTCACCTGTTCGATTGAGGTAAATTCAAGGATGAATTAATTTTAAGGGGGGAGAATTATAACACCCTAAACTTGGCCTAGGAAGGTTACCACTATCTAAGATATAGACTAATTGAATTATGTACTAATCAAATTAACGAAGAAAGAACATTAGCTACCTTTAAGATCAAATAAGTGAAATTAGAACCCAATTGAATTGAAATTAAAACTAGAAGGCTTAAATGGATTGATGGAAATATGAACATGCAAAGCTCTAGAGTTTGCATGTAAAATTGAATTAAAATTAAAGCCTATGCACATGTTATCATTTCATGAGAACATGTGCCTTGTGAAGTGGTGACTCACGGCAGCTATGAGGGGGAAGATTAACAAAAATTTTATCATCTTCTTCCTTCCAAAATCCTTCATAACCAAATTGTTGAGAGAGAAAGGAAGAGAGAAAGCTTCAAAGACCATCTTCAATTCATGCTTCATGATTTAGCTTTGATCAAATTAGTTTAGGAGAAGGTAAATTGCTTGATTCATACATGTTATAGAATGCTTGAATCTTAAGTTTGTGATGTTCTTGTTGCCTAAATTGAATAGGATGATTGTTAGGCATGTTAGGATGATGTTAGTTTCTAATAGTACTTGAAATTGTGAGTGTTAGTAGCTAAATTGCTAAAGCGAAAGTATATGGTTGCTGGAAATTGAGAATAGGGATTATGGTTGAAACTAGTATTGATTAGGGATTGTTTTGAATGGTGAAAATGAGTAAAAATGTTAATTGTATATAATGCCCTGTTTTGATCATGTTGTTAGGTGAATTGAGGCTTGAAAGGAGTAAATAGCTTGCTGGAAAATGAATGTATACAATTGGATTAGTTAAAACTAGGTAATGGAATGCTCAAATGGTGAATTAGAAGTATGTTGTTGATCAAATGGATCAAATTGAACATAGCATTATAATGCCCTATTTTAAGCACATTGCTAGGTGAATTAGACTGACCTAGACAAGTAAGAAAATGAAAATAAGTTGAATTACAATGTTAGATTCCTGTTTAGATGAGTTATGAATCTAGAAACTCAACCTAGTGTAATCTGCCCAGAAAACTCTGTTCTGGGCAGTAACTTTGAAAAATCACCATAACTTGTATAAATGGAATTTAAGGCTGAAATTTATATGGATAGTACCTTAACATGTCTAAATTCGTTAGGAAAAAACATAACTAAATTCTGGATTGTAGAATGAATTGTATAGAAGGAACACTAGGGACGACGCAAATTGTCCAGTGTTGTAAATTGCCCTGTCTTTAAGTTAAAAACTGTATTAATTGGCAAATAACTAAAATGCAAGGCCTATAAGGTTAGAAATACAATTTAGTTAGATTTCCAATGGTATAAACCAATTAAGTTAGCATTCATATAATCTTGATAGGAAGGTAAAATCTCTTGCTTAATGTGTGGCATACTTCACTTTAAGTTACTATTAAACATGATATAACTTTCATCCTTATTTCAATTCTATGCACCTTATTTGAATAACCCTAGGTGATCACTAAACATGCTTAAACTAGCTTACTTGCATCTCAAGAAACTACTTATTCAACCAATAACATGTTCATTACAAAGCATCCAACTTACATCTTCATACATCCATTCGAACAACATGGAAGTCCCTAATTACATTTCAAATTATTTCTTTACAATCAAGTCATCAGATTTCATAGTATACTTGGTTAATACCTTGTTAATGCATGCTTAAACATACCTTATCCTCAATCTTGTCATAGCTGAATCATGTCAATGGCCATAGGAACAAATGTATGATTATACAACATTAATCTAACATTCAAATTAGTCAAGATTCAACAAACATTGGATTTCAATCACAAATTGTGCAGCATCTACTTCATATATACATTTTTATCAAGGTTCATATACATAGATTAAGTCATCCAAATAGGTTACATAGTAGGCCCATCAAAACATTACACAAACTAGTATTAATCATATATTCAAATGCATGATCAATGGCTACCTATTACATAATCTAGTGCCACAAAACTAGGAGTATACAAATAGTATGAATTCATACTTTTAAGCTTGCCTCAAGTGTTGCTTCAAACCCAAGATATCCTCTTGAAGTATCTTTAATTTGTTATGGGAATAATGAAAAGTAGAGTGGTAAGTACAAGTTATGTACTTAGTGAGGTAACACTAAATCTAGTCAATTTTAGAGCATGCATATCCAAGTTTACATGTAATCCAAGGAATCAAGACCATCAATACAAGACACATGCTTATTCGAATTGTATAGGGTAACTTAGACAATCTTTACATATCATACAATCAACATAACAACATCCACCATAATCATAGCATACCATTCGAACAACTTAGAAAACAAGCAACCAAACTCTCAAATTATCAAGTAGGCATTCATACACAAAGCCATCATCTATACATTTCTTTCTTGATAAGTAACTAATTATACATCCATCCATGTGTCTTCTTTCAATGCAAGGAAGTTCATTCAAGTTTCTTACAATACAAGCAATGTTCATTTGAATTATTAAGTCATCTTACAACATCCTTGGTAAGTAGCTTACTAGATAATAAAATCTTAACAATATGCACCGAAGTGCCAATATGCACCGTAGTGCCAATATTCACCGAAGTGCCAATATGCATTGTAGTGCCAATATGCACCGTCGTGCCAATATGCACCGTAGTGCCAATACGAGCTCAAGATTCTAAGGCATGTCCTCCTATCTATCAAACTAGCTACCAAGGTTGTTGATTATCCATTTCATTTAAGCCTTATACATTTCATGATCCAATACAACATTATGACCTTTAAAGGCCAAGCCCTTAAGCTTATGGAGTATTAACTCACAATACAAAACCATCCATTCCATTTGAATAGCATGAATTCAAAGTAGTATCCTTGTTCAAATCATTTCAATCTGCCATGTATAGCATTCACACACACAAGCATATGTATGCAATGTGCGTACCTTATTCTCCAAGCAAGCATGCCATTTCATACCTTTGGCATAAACAATGCAATATGTCAAGTAGTACATTTCATTTGCTTAAGACTCAAGTAAACACATAAATAATGGCATCAAACAATCATACATATCATTCTTCCCTTAATTAGCCAAATAGGTTTTAAGTCATGTTACATGGCAATAACATTGAATTAAACAATAACAAGGTTGGTTAGGACCTAGTCCTAACCCTAAGGATGGTTACACTAACAATAACAAGCTTTAGGATGTCCACTTCTATCCTCTTCTTCCCCAACTTGCTGTCCTTGGTCTAGCAAGAATAACACATACACATTCAATCAAAACAAGCACAATATATCACACAATCATAGTAGCAATGTTATCACATTATACCTAACATTTAGCTACTGTTTTTATGCTTCCTTTTTAAGCATTTCTTACTAGTTCATTTCCATATTGTTATTACTTTATTTTAAAGCATAATTGGACAGGTTACAATGTCCCAAAACTGTTTTGGAAACAGTTTGCTACTATGTGCAAAAACAGTCCCAAACTGCCCAGGACACTGTTGCCTAGCAGTTTGCACACTATCCCTTTAAATGGCCGTATCTTTTAATTCGTACGTCAGAATTTTGATTGCTATATACCGTTGGAAAGCTAACAAAATTGTTTATAAGACCATTTAATACAGTTTATTGTTCAAAATTGTCTAAACAGTTTGCACTGTCCATGAATTCCTATTTATAGTTTTCAGCATAAGACCTAGAGTTCAGTTCTATTTTCACCTAATGAAAAATCTATTTTTCAATGAAAAATCTCTACACATGAAAGCTTAATTCCCTTCTTCAATGGCTGAATTTTTCAAGCTTTCTCTCACTCTATTTGTTATCTTCTTCAATCGGCTAACATAATGAAAATGAAGAAGATGATGGAAAATGTGGATATCCACATTAGCGGAATTAGGATTTTACTAAACTAACCTTAGTTAGTAACTAATCATATAATTAGTAAAGGGAAAATAAGAGAATCATAGAATTTATCATGCAAGCCTAATATTTCTTACTTAATTTATCATAGAATTTATTTCATACATTCTCTCAATTAGACCATTGACTATTCAATTTAGCTTGGTTCTAAATTCAATTAAGCTATCAATTTATGCAATTTGGTTCTAATACTTCTAGGCTCGTATTTAGGGTGTTACACAAATGATTCATGTAGATTTAGGGTTCTTGCTTGATTTACTTAAATTTGATGAATAGATGGTGAATTGATGCTATGAACTAGTTAAGAAGTTCAATTGATTGATTAATCCATGAAATTGACATGCCATTCGAATGAATAGGAGAAATTGATGTTGTCAATGGCCAAATTGATGGTGAAATGCTATGCTAGATGCTGGAAATTTTGGATGGTGATTAGAATGGATCATTGATATGTGAATTGAAATTGTAGATGATGGAAATTCTAGTGAATTGATGTCCTAATGAATCAAATTGAAAATGTTGCTCAATTGCCTTGTTTTATAGGTTGGACAATAATTGGACTGACCTAGACATGTATGAATGAGTATATAAGCTGAACAAACTTGTTAGAATCTTGTTTAGATGAATTATGAAGCTAGAAGCTTAACCTAGTGTAATATGCCCAGAAAACTTTGTTATGGGCAGTAACTTTGAAACATCACCATAAATTGTATAAATGAAATTTGAGGCTGAAATTTTTATGGACAATGCCTTAACATGTATAAATTCATTAGGAGAAAATAGAACTAAATTCCGGATTGTATAATGAATTGTAGAGAAGAAATACTAGGGACAATGTAGACTTATAAATTAACTTGATGGTATTATTCTCCTAGGATGGTGGCACCTAAGGCATGTATATTCATGATCATTTAGCTATGGTTTGTATAAATTAACTTGATCTATGACTTATAAAGAGTATGGTATGTATATATAAACATGTAAGCACTTTATCGAGTTTGATTTCTTGTTAGTCTAATGTTGATTTTCCATGGTTGAAATATGCATAAATGGTTTAATAGAACTATTGAAATTGGATAGTTAACTATTGATAATTGTAGTAATCTACATGTTTAAACATGAACCACGTTGATCACCTAAGGAACTAGCCGAATTATGTAGATAATATTGGAAGCATGTATGATTGATTATGGTAACTTAAATAAATGATGTGATCACCTATTGGTATGCATAATAGCTACATAGGAACTTGAAATTTCTCTTTCATGTTATCCATCTAGTCGAATGCTTGGTTGAAGGACAAGTAAGTCCTAATTGGTGTTGAACATGATATCTAATTGCTTTATGGGTCCTAATATATCTAGTAAATGCATCATACATTGTTTAATGTATCCTCACCTATTCGAACTCTATCTTAATGTGCAAGAAAGGCTTAAAACGAATTGAATTCACTAGCCATAAATGAATGGATTATTTATTGTAATTGTGGTAACTTACCTAATCCTACTAGGGTTGTAAGAGTATGTTACATAATGGTAATCATAGCTTATGGTTGCATGATTCTAGGGTCTATTGCATGAATAGGATATTGTCATTGATCATTTAGGTGCCACCTAGGAGTTACTTGAATATTGATTGGTTTGTGACTTGAGCTTGACTTATCTTATTCCTTATATATAGAATGTGTGAAACAAGATTGGGCAACTATAATGAAAGCCCGACTGGCTCCTCCAATGAGGGAGGGAGCGTAAGGATGAACCAGGATCCCCTGAAGCCTGCTGAACACCAACAAGTTTAGCAGGAAGTTCCCGTGATTCATCCTATTCAACGAGAAAGCTTCTCTAGTCTGAAGGAGATGTTTGATCGGATGATTGTCTCAATGAGACAAAGTACTTCTGAATCTCCGGTAGCAAAATCGGCAAGAGCTCCTATTGATAAGTTAGCTCAATACCGAGCTTACACCTTTACTGGAACAAGTGAAGATAAGCTAGAAGAAGCGGAGTACTGGTTGGAGAATACAACAAGAATATTGTCTAAGCAACTGCAGTGCTCAGATGAACACAAGCTGGAGTGTGCAGTAGCTTTATTGGCTGAGGAGGCATTGAATTGGTGGGAAGCTACTACTTTGCCAGCACCTGAAGAAGCTGTCACTTGGGAATTCTTCATTAAAGAATTAAAAAAGAAGTATATAAGTGATCAAGAACTTGCTCGTCACAAAAAGAAGTTCTTGTACCTAAAACAAGGAGGAAAGCCTATCAAGTAGTATGCCAGCGAATTCTACAAATACTACAAATACAGCTCAGAATTCATAAAGAAAGAGGAGGATAAATGTAGAATGTTCATCGACGGTCTTAGTGACGAGTTAGGCCCCATGTTCACTGCTTTGGGGATTACTGACTTCCAAGAACTGGTCAACATAGTTATACCTACCGAAGCTAAAATGAAGACATTGGCAAAACAATCAGAGAATCAGTCCTGAGATAACAAAAGATCGAGGGATGAACACAAGCCTCCTTGGCGCAACAAGAAACAAAAGCATCATGGAGGAAATTATTCCAATCTGTGCAATTTCTCTAAGGGTAGCTATATACCCAAGCCACAAGAAACAAAAAATTGCTACATGCAAGGCTTGTCAAAAGAACCATACCGAAGTTTGTAGAAAGCACCTTCACCTAGGGGAAAGGTTGCCCCCAAAATTGCCCCCAAAATCTGAACAAGTTGTGCAGAGACACAACACACTATGTCAAAGATTGCCCCCAAAATCTAAACAAGTTGCCTTCTCATGTTTCTCACAAATCGAATCAAGCTCCTTCACCCAGGGGAAAGGTTTCAAAGCAAGCTAACTTAGGCAACTACGGGAAGAGCAAAGTCCAAGGGTCTAATGCTACATATCAAGAGTCCCGGGCACCTGCTCAAGTCTATCACATCTGGGGGCGTGAGGATGAAGAATATGCTGATGTAATTGTAGGTACAATCTACCTGGATACATACCCTATTTATGCTTTATTTGATACCGAATCAACCCATTCATTCATAAGATATCCTTTAATTGAAAAGCTTAAATTGAAGCCTGAATATGTCAGTTATAGCTTAATTGCTACCAATCCTTTAGGAGATAATGTAATAGTAAACCAAATATGTAAGGATTGCCCATTGTTTATTCAGGGTATCCCATGCTTTGCCGACTTGTTATTGTTACCATTTGTTGAATTTGATCTCATTCTTGGATTAGATTGGTTAGGAAGGCATCAAGCTTGGGTAGATTGCCAAAAGAGAATATTGTTTCTTTGAGGTATAGGAGAAAATCCATTACCTTGATCGATAAGAAACCTATTAGCATCTTTGCTTCTATGATTTAAAGTGATGAAATTGAATTAGGGGTGAGTTCATTCCCTGTTGTTTTTGACTTCCTTATTATTTTTCCTGAGGAATTGTCGGGATTGCCCCTATTTAGGAAATCGAATTCAAGATTGATGTTCAACCCGAGAGTGATCCAGTGTCTATCGCTCCATATCGAATGGCCCCTATTGAACTAAAAGATCTTAAACAACAATTGAAAGAGCTTCAAGACGAGTGCTTCATCCGACCTAGCTCTTCACCCTGGGAGCACCCGTATTGTTCGTTAAGAAGAAAGACGGGTCGATAAGGCTACGTGTTGACTGTCGTCAGCTAAACTGGCTCACTATTAGGAACAAGTATCCATTACCGAGGATTGAGGACTTGTTCAATCAATTCAAGGATGCCAAAACGGCTTTTAGGACTCTTTATGGTTACTACGAGTTCCAAGTGATGCCATTCGGCTAACCAATGCTCCAGCGGCTTTCATAGACTTAATGAACTAAGTGTTCAAACCTTATTTGGACAAATTCGTGGTTGTTTTTATTGATGACATTCTTGTCTACTCAAAGGACAAAGAAGAACATGCTGATCACCTTCGAATTGTCCTCCAAACATTGAGGGAGAATCGGCTATAGGCCATATTGAGCAAATGCGAGTTCTGGCTCTCAGAAGTATCCTTCCTGGGCCATGTTATCTCAGCCGAAGGGATAAAGGTTGATCCCAAGAAGATTCAAACCATCATCGAATTGAGACCTCAAAGAAATGTTACAGAGGTAAGGAGTTTTCGCTTTAGCCAGGTATTATCGAAGATTTGTGAAAGGGTTCTCGATTCTTGCTACTCTATTGACACGACTCCTTCGAAAGAATACTCCATTAAAATGGTCTGAGGACCAGCAAAGAAGCCACGTGAATTGATGCAAGACGACAAGTTCATTGCCTATGCCTCTCGGCAACTTAAGCCACGTGAATTGAACTATCCAACACACGACTTGGAGCTAGATGCGGTCGTGTTTGCTTTAAAGATCTAGAGACATTACCTATATGGAGAGAAATGTCGATTATTTAGGGATCATCAGAGTTTAAAATATATCCTAAGTCATAAAGAGTTAAATCTTTGACAACGAAGATGGGTAGAACTACTAAAAGACTCGGGTAGTAATCATTGATTACTACCCGAGCAAGGCAAATGTTGTGGCTGATGCGCTCAGTCGCAAACATTCAATCTGTAAGATCGAATACGAATTTCCAACATTAGTTATCCCATATTCGAATGGATAATATGAATCCACTAATCGAAATCCTTTAATTATAGCTTCAACTACTTTCAATGCCCATTTTAAGCTCCTAAAGAACCAGAGATATGTGGCAGAACTTCAAGTTCAATCCAATTTGAATTTGAGGATCAAAGAGCTTCAACAAAATGATCATGAACTTCAGAAGATATTGAAAGAAATTGAATCCAAACTGAGCACTGAATTCTCACTTCAATCGAATGGTGTGCTCTACTTCAAGAATCGGTTTTGTGTACCCAATGATCCAATCCTTAGAAGTAAAATGCTTCAAGAAGCACATAGTACTCCTTTTTAATACGTTCAGGAGTAATCAAGATGTATAAGGACTTAAAGGATGTCTATTGGTGGCCGGGATTGAAGGCCGATATTGTTGACTTCGTATCGAAGTGCCTCACTTTCCAGAAGGAGAAGGCCGAACACCAACAACCTACTGGACTCTTACAACCTATCGAATTGCCACAGTGGAAGTGGGAATGTATAACAATGGACTTCGTATCTGGATTACCTCTATCAACGAGGAAAAATGATGCTATTTGGGTGATTGTTGATAGGTTCACCAAATCGGCACACTTCCTACATGTTCAAATGAACATGAGCCTCTAACAGCTAGCTGAATTATACTTGAAAGAAGTAGTCAGACTTCTCGGTGTTCCTAGATCTATCATATCTGATCGAGACTCTCATTTTACTTCTCGATTCTGGAGGGCACTTCAAGAGGCTATGGGAACTCATCTGAACCTTAGCACTTCCTTCCATCCATAAACTGATGGACAATCAGAAAGGGTAATCCAAGTTCTTGAAAACATGCTTCGAGCTTACATTAACGACTTTGATAAAGACTAGGAGAAATCTCTACCATTAGCCGAGTTTGCCTTTAATAACAGCCATCAAGCTTCTATCAAAATGGCCCCATATGAAGCATTGTATGGTAGGAGATGTATAACTCCCCTATGCTAGTCTGAATTGGGTGAAATGAAGGTCTTAGGACCTGAATTACTTCGTGAAAATGATATTCAAGTTCGGGTGATTCATAGTAGATTGAAAGAGGCTTTTGATAGGTAAAAGGCTTATGCCAACCTCAGGAGAAGAAACATTGAATATGGAATGGGAGATTACGTTTTCTTGAAGGTATCTCCTTGGAAGAAAATCCTTAGATTCAGGAAGAAGGGTAAACTAAGCCCTCAATGCATCAGACCCTTTGAAGTCTTGGAAAAGATCGATCTAGTTGCTTACAAGCTAGCACTTCCTGCTGATTCAATAGAATTCATAGCATCATCCATGTATCCATGTTGAGGAAATATCGATCAGATCCATCATATGTTCTAGATCCTGATGAAGTGGAACTTAATCCTAATCTATCGTATGATGAAGAGCCAATTCAAATACTTGATAATGAAGTCAAGAGGCTTCGCAATAGTATTGTACCATTGGTGACAGTTCTATGGAAGAATCAAAATGGAAAAGAAGCCACTTGGGAACCCAAAGCAACAATAAGAAAGCAGTACCCTTACTTATTCCCATCAGGTAAATTTGACGATGAATTTCTTTAAGGTGGAGGGAATTGAAATATCCTCAAAACTAGTATAAAGAAGTTACTACAATGCTTTCATTTAATTCCTAATTGATTGAAAGTAAGGTGATAAGTCTAGTTATTAAGGACTAGAATGTTATAATTGAAAAAGTGGTAACCTAAAGTATAAGTGACCAAACCGAAACAAGTGAAAAATTGAAGGAATGCATGCAAAATTCTCACATTCCTAAATGCCCCTACACATGTCATTAATTAGTGCATAATTAAGGATAAATTAGTTATTTAAGGGAGGAATTAATTGAGGAATTATCATCATCTTTCTCATTGTGGCTGGTAGGAGAAAAAAAAGAAGATAGAAAGGGGATTGAGTGAGAAAGCTTTATAATCATAGATTCAAGCTTGAATTTGGTGAAATTAGAGTTGCTAGCATTCATATAATCTTGATAGGAAGGTAAAATCTCGTCCTTAATGTGATATAGATTCAAATGACGCATGTAGATGCTTGAATTACATGAATTTGATGAACAAATGGTAAATTGATGCAATGAACTAGTTAAGAAGTTCAATTGATTGATTGAATCCATGAAATTGACATGCATTCGAATGAATATGAGAAATTGGTGTTGTCAATAGCCAAATTGATGGTGAAATGCTATGCTAGATGCTAGAAAAAATTGGATGATGATTAGAATGGATGATTGATATGTGAATTGAAATTGTAGATGCTGGAAATTCTAGTGAATTGATGTCCTAATGAGTCAAATTGAAAATGTGCTCAATTGCCCTATTTTTATAGGTTGGACACATAATTGGACTGAATCTTGATAGGAAGGTAAAATCTCTTCCTTCATGTGACATAGATTCAAATGATGCATGTAGATTTAGTGTTATTGCTTGAATTACATGAATTTGTTGAATAGATGGTGAATTGATGCTTTGAACTATTTAAGAAGTTCAATTGATTGATTAATCCATGAAATTGACATGCCATTCGAATGAATAGGAGAAAATGATGTTGTCAATAGCCAAATTGATGGTGAAATGCTATGCTAGATGCTGGAAAATTTGGATGATGATTAGAATGGATGATTGATATGTGAATTGAAATTGTAGATGCTGGAAATTCTAGTGAATTGATGTCCTAATGAATCAAATTGAAAATGTTGCTCAAGTGCACCTTTTTTATAGCTTGGACACATAATTGGACTGACCTAGACATGTATGAATGAGTATATTTGCTAAAAAAACTTGTTGTAATCTTGTTTAGATGAATTATGAAGCTAGAAGCTTAACCAAGTGTAATCTGCCCAGAATACTCTATTTTGGGCAGTAACTTTGAAACATCACCATAAATTGTATAAATGGAATTTGAGGCTGAAATTTTTATGGCCAGTGCCTTAACATGTCTAAATTCATTAGGAGAAAACAAAATTTAATTCTGGATTGTATAATGAATTGTAGGGAAGAAACACTACGGACAATGCAAACTATTCAGTGTTGTAAATTGCTCTGTCTTTAAGCTAAAAACTATATTAATTGGCAAAGGATTAAAATGTAAGGCTTATATTGTTAGAAGGGTATGCATTAGAGTCTATAGCTCATTGTGTCAGGGTGGACTACGGTCTAGGGCTAAGGCCACTATTTGGCGACAGACAGAGGGTACGTATGTGGTCTTTGGTGAGAGTAAGAGGGTTGAACAACACTTCAGTGCATCTTGTGGCGACAATTGGTTGGAGACTCGATTACCTATACAAACTAAGTACCAAGGGGTTGTTTAATTGATAAAAAATTAAATAACAATCCTATAACACATGTTACTTGTCTTGGAAGTTATATAATGAATGTTACTTGACATGAAAGCCTTGAATTGGATGTTACTTTAAATTAAAGCCATGAATTGTATGTTACTTGTCATGTAAACATGATTTGCTTGATTCTTGATATGAAAGCATGACTTATGATTCATTGCCTCTTGTTCCTTGTGCTAGCCGAATGCTTGAAATCCTTAGCTAGGATCATTCTTGTTTAATTGACACTTAACTTGATATAACAAATGGTTAAAACTAGTTACTTGATCTTAATCTTGATATAACAAATTGTTAAAACCAGTTCTTCCCAACTACCGGGTAAAGGATTCGAGTGTTGCTTGATCTTGAAGCCTGATTTCTTGAGCTTGAAGCAAAGCACAAGCATAGAATAAGTATGGTTCATACTTGTTTTGTACTCCCCTATTTGGTGGCACTTAGGTTGTATAGAGTGAACTTTGAATACATTTTGAATTCTTGAACTTGTATATATACGTGTTCTTAAATGGGCCTACTATGTTATGAACTTGATTGATAATGTGAAACATGTATTGAACTTAAATTACATGTAATGGAATGATGTTTTGCTGCGCATATGAATATACAAATGGAATGATAAAGTGATTGATCTAGTTATATTGATCCATTCGAATTGCCTTGGGAACTATATGGTCATATGTGTGTGCGAACATACCTTGTTGTATGTCTTTTGTCTGTTTGTAGAGTGAATTGCCGAATAGATAGGCTTAGTGTATGTGTAACACGCCTACCTTGGGTTAGTAGTAAACCGGCTCATGAGCGTTACCAAGAAAATGGCAAGGCAATACAAGCAATACAAGCAAGAACAAGAACAATAATTGATTACCTCATCCCTATTAGATGAGTTACTTAACTGGCAAGCAACCAAGTAAACTTTACTTATCAAGCAAGCAATCTCGTATTTTGTTTTGAAGACATCATAGGGCATTCAAATGGGCCACTAAAAGGTTTCATTTCATGCTTACATTTTAGGTTACTACTTTCATGAATCATTTAGCATTTTGAATCCATGACATCATACACATTCGAATGGTAAGACAAGCAAACATGGTTCAACTCATTCTACTTTCAATTCAAGCAAATCATGAAGCATTTCATGTAACATAAATTAGACATGACCATTAAGGCACCCAATGGTACATAACTTGTGTCGAAGCAAGCTAGCATTTCCATTTCTTACTATTGGCATCCACAAGATTAAGTGTAAATAAACATTCATGCTATTCATTCAATCATACACATGTACATTAAACAAGGCATTCGACTAATTCAAGTAGATTAGATTGTGAACATTTTCGGTCAATTTGATACACATATGCTCAGCAAAACACTTATATTCACAAGGAAGTATAGTTCATCACATGTCTCAAACTCGACAACCAAGTTCATAACATAGAAGGCCCATACTAGGACAATATATATACAAGTACTCAACTTCCAAAATGCATGATCAAGATAACTATATACAATCTAGTGCCACCAATCTAGGAGTAATACAAAACAAGTATGAACCATACTTTAGCTATGCTTGATTCTTGCTTCGAGCTCATGTAATTAGGCTTCAAGATTAAGCAACACTCGAATCCTTTATCCTGTAGTTGGGAAGAATGAAAACGAGAGTGATAAGTACAAAATATGTACTTAGTGAGGTAGTAACTAGTTCTAACCAATTGATGTTTCAAGTTTTGTGCCATTTAGTCAAGAATGATCCTTGCTAAGGATTTCAAGCATTCAACTAGTATAGGATACAAGAAAAATGAATCATAAATTCAAGCTTCTAAGTCAAGAATCAAGTAAATCATGCTTACATAACAAGTAACATACAATTCATGGCTTTCATGTCAAGTAACATACAATTCATGGTTTTCATGTCAAGTAACATTCATTATATAACTTTCAAGACAAGTAACATGTATTATAGGATTGCTTTTCATTTGTTATCAATTAAACAACACCCTTGGAACTTAGTTTGTATAGGTAATCGAGTCTCCAACCAACTGTCACCACAAGATGCATTGTAGTGCTGGTCAACCCTCCTACTGTCGCCAAAGACCACATACATACCCTCCGTCTATCGCAAAATAGGGGCCTTAGCCCTATACCGTAGTCCACCCTGACATAATGAGCTCTAAACTCTAAGACATGCCCTTCTACCTAGTCCAACTAGCTATCAAGGTTGTTCGATTTAAGCCATTTATTAAAGTATTTCAAGTTCAAGATCATGTCATGCAATTTCATTTCATATTCATTTCATCAAGTGGGATAACATTACAAGCAATTTCTGTAAGCATTTGATCACATGCCATATCATACATACAAGTACGAATGTTACCACTTAAACATGCTTAACAATCGAAACATACATGAATTCAAGGATGTGATCAAGTTTCAAGCATAACTTTAATCATTCTTCCCTTATAGATCAAGATCATATTAAGTCAATTAACAATTGAAGAATTTAGACATGCTTGCTGTAGGTAGGACCTAGTCCTAACTCTCAAGTAAACTACACTCACAATACTCCAAGCTTAGCTAGTCTTGGATCCACACTCCTTTGTTCTTAGCTTTAGGATGTTCTACCTTTTCCTCATCCACCAACTTCACTCCTAGTTCTAACACATTACTCAAGTAATACATGTTAAAATGAGTTCACATAATCATTCAATCAAGGCTATGTTACTAGTACACAACATATAAAAATCTGGCAGCATGTTCATATACGTTCTTTACTACACATAACTATACTTGTCTATACTTCTAATTCATGTAAAATAGAGCAATAATCACTATCCCAAAACTGTTTACAAAATAGTTTACAAAACTGTCCAAAATTGCCTATACAGCTGCTGCTAGGCAGCTTGCACTCTACTCACTTAATCATGCATAACTTTCAATCCGTACGTCAGAATTTCAATTGGTTTACACTGTTTGAAAGCTATCATAATTGTCTTTATAACTATATAGGCCTTGCATTTTAGTTCTTTGCCAATTATTACATCTTTTAACTTAAAGACATGGTAATTTACAACACTGGACAGTTTGCACTGTCCTTAGTGTTTCTTCTCTACAATTCATTATACAATCCAGAATTATGTTCTGTTTTCTCTTAATGAATTTCGACATACCAAGTCATTTTCCATAAAAGTTTTAGCATTAAATTCCTCTTATACAATTTATGGTGATTTTTCAAAGTTACTGCCCAAAACAGAGTATTCTGGGCAGATTACACTAGGTTGAGTTTCTAGCTTCATAACTCATCTAAACAAGATTCTAATATGGCAATTCAACTCATTTTCATGTTCTTACATGTCTAGGTCAGTCTAATTCACTTAGCAACGTGCTTAAAACAGGGCATTATCATGTTAAATTCAATTTGATCTATTTGATCAACATTATACTTCTAATTCACCATTTGAGCAGTCCATTACCTAGTCTTATCTAATCCAATTAGGTGCTTTCATTTTCCAGCAACTTATTGTTAGGAACACATACTCTATCTTTGAAATAGAGAAGTCCATTCGACTTAAGGGATAACTCAAAATTAGACTCAGAGTCTAGCTTGGACATGATCTTCTGAAGATCTGGATCAGTTTGCTAGAGTTCTTTGATTCTTGAGATCAAGCTAGATTGAACTTGAAGTTCAGACAAGAATTTCCATCCTTTGGATAAACAAAAAAGAGCATTGGTAGCCAAGGAAACTACAAACGAATGGACAAGATCATTAAGGATGGTTTTCGAATAGTTGCTTGTAAGGCACGAAAGGTTCAATTTGAATGGATTACTTGTAATCCAAGAAAGATTAAATTCGAATTAATTATTCTGGAATTTAGATTTAGAGGTTTACCCGAGTATGGTCTGCAACTAAGAGCATCAGCAACCACGTTTGCTTTCCCCGGATGGTAGTCTATAACCAAATCGTAGTCTTGAAACAATTATAGCCATCTCATTTGCCTCAGATTCATGTCTTTCTGAGTTAGGAGGTATTTGAGACTCTTGTCGTATGTGAACATGTTGCATTTCTCCCCGTACAAGTAAAGTCTCCAGACTTTGAGTGCAAACACAATAGCTGCCAATTCTAGATCGTGTGTATGGTAGTTTGACTCGTGTGGGCTTAGTTCCCTTGAAGCGTAAGCTACCTTGTATATATATGTGTGTGTTCTTGTATGGCAGCCTAGAACAGTTTGGATGAATGAATTATGTGTATTGCTGCCCTGTTTTGAAGTTAAATGAATGTACCTTGTCTTGACCTTGATTTAATTGTATGAAATGTTAGAACGAGAAGAGGACATTGGAGGAGAGTCTAAGGAGGACCATTCGAAAGCTAAACAAAAGGGGATAGTCTTTCGAGACTAAGCTGGCTTGGAGTATTGTGAGTGTAGTTTAATATAGGGGAAGAATGGCTTAAGCTAAAACTTGAGAATTGATAGTAACATGAATGTTGTTAAATTAATTAGAAAGAAAAGTGAAAACAAATGCTTGATTCCTTGGTTGTGATCAATTCGAATAGTGCTCAATTGTATCTATATGATTTAGATACTTGTTAACATGATATAAATCATGAAATAAAGATCTTGCTTGATGCCTAGAGATGGCATATTTTAATTGCTTTCTTGAATGACAAGTTAAATTGCAAAATGTAGAGCTAAGGCTCAATTGGTCTAAGGGCTAAGCTTGAATCTTGATATACCTTGCTTGAATTGATTCTTGAATGATGATATCTTGACTTGAACATGAATTACTTCAAAATGTGATAAATTATGAAACAAAGCCTTGGTTGCTAGTGGTCATAGGTAGAATGGCATGCCATAGAGTCTATAGCTCCTTTTGTGTTGGGTGGACTACGGTCTAGGGCTAAGGCTAGTAAATGGCGACAGTAGGAGGGATGTGTGAATGGTCTTTGGCGACAGTAGGAGGGTAATGACTAGTATCTTTTTATTTAGCAACAGTTGGTTGGTGATTCGATTACCTAGACAACTAAATACCAAATGCATAAACTAAATAAAGTAAATGATAATTAATTAAAGCAAAAAGCTTATTTGATACTTGAAATATTTGATACTTGAATTAATTGATACTTGAGTTACTTGATTCTTGAATTACTTGATACTTGAACTACTTGATACTTGAGTTACTTGACACTTGAATTTCTTGATATTTGAATTTACTATTGCTCGAATTACTTGCTTGATGAGTTGCTACTTGAATGGCTTATAATCCCACTTCAATCGATGCGTACTTGAATGTCTTGCTTGAAATGATATGTTACTTAATTTGAAATGATAAGTATGTATAAATCTTGAGTTTGATTGCTACAAACCTTGACTAGGTTTAACTTGAGTAATTGATAATTGCCTCAATAATTGGATAGAACTATATTACTACATCACTAAGTACATTTTGCACTTATCAATCTCATTTCCACTCTTCCCAAACTACAGGTTAGTTGATTCGAAGCATTCTCCTGATTTTGAAGCTTCTTTCTTGCGCTTGAAGCAAAGTACAAGCCAAGCTAGAGTATGGATCTATACTTGCTTTGTAATACTCCTAGTTGGTGGCATCTAGTCTTGTATATAGTTAAGCTAGGTCATGCATTTTGCTACTTGAAAATTGTATATATGAACTTGTTTGGCCATAAATGTTAGAAAGGCTTAATGGCTATACTTGAAATGTGCAATAACATCATTTTCATATGCATGAAATGGATTAAGCTGTGCATACTTTGATATCAACTCGAATTGAAATGAAAATGTTTTAATTATTGTTGTATGCCATTAGAATACTATACATGGTCATTTAATTAAGCACTTGATAAACTTGAATGTAATTGAAAATGATCAACCAAAGTGATAACCTATAATGAATAAAAAGCATACTTATTCTTTTATGATTAAATTTGAATGATTAAGTGACTTGTTAGTTATCAACTCATCGATTAGTGGTGAATTCTTGAAAATTTTAAATGACTCGTGTTTCCAGTGCCCCTTAACGCTCTTGAGCCAGTTTAATCCTAAACCGGGGTAGGGGTGTTACAGAATGTGCCATTGGTGAAAGTCCTATGGAAGAACCATAATGTAAAAGAAGCCACTTGGGAACCCGAACCAACAATGAGAAAGCAATACCCTCATCTATTCCCCTCAAGTAAATTCGAGGAAGAATTTCTTTAAGGGGGAGAGAATTGAAATATCCTTAAAACTAGTATAAAATAAGTTACTACAATGCCTTCATTTTATCCCAAATTGATTGAAAACAAGATACTATGTCTAGTTATTAAGGACTAGAATGCTATAAATGAAAAAGTGGTAACTTAATGTATAAGTGACCAAACCGAAACAAGTGACAAATTAAAGGAATGCATGCAAAATTCTTACATTCCTAAAATGCCCTTAAACATGTAATTAATTAGTGGATAATTAAGGACAATTTAGTCATTTGGGAGGAATTAATTGATGAATCATTGTCATCTTCCTCCCTTGTTGGCTGAGTGAATGAACAAAGAAGAGAGAAAAGGGGATTGAGTGAGAAAACTCTATAATCATTGATTCAAGCTTGAATTTGGAAAAATTGGAGTTGCTAGCATTCAAATAATCTTGATAGGAAGGTAAAATCTCTTCCTTAATGTGTTATAGATTCAAATGATGTTTGCATATTTAGGGTTCTTGCTTGAATTACATGAATTGGATGAATAGATAGTGCATTGATGCTATGAACTAGTTAAGAAGTTCAATTGATTGTGCCATTGGAATGAGTAGGAGAAATTGATTTTTTCAATATCCAAATTGATTGTGAAATTCTATGCTAGTTGCTGGAAATTTTGGATGATGATTAGAATGGATGATTGATATGTGAATTGAAATTGTGGTTGCTGGAAATTCTAGTGAATTGATGTCTTAATGAATCAAATTGAAAATATTATTCAATTGCGTTGTTTTTATAGGATTGACACATAATTGGATTGACTTAGACATGTATGAATGAGTTTATATATTGAACAATCATGTTAGGATTCTTGTCTAAGCGATTAAAGAAGCTAGAATCTAGCTAAAGGAAAGCTGTACAAAATACTCTATTTTGGGCAGTGAGCTTGAAAATCTATAGAAAATCACATAGTCTAAATTAGGGAGCAAATCTTATATGAACATGTGTATGTCTAGTTTTGTATGCAACAAACGGAATCGAATTATGAGTTATAAAACAGTTTGTAGAGACTAATCTTTAAGGATAGTGCAAACTGTCCAATGACACAATTTGGGTTGCCTTCAAATAAAAAACTGTATTAATTCACTATGAGTAGAATTGTAATGCCTATATGGTTAAAATAACAATTAAGTTATCTTTCTAACGGTGTAAACAATTCAAATTTCTGACGTACGGAATAAAAGATATGAATATTTAAGCAAACAGTGCACATGCTGTAAGGCAGCAACAATCTTGATGTTTGTATTGAATTGAATGCTTGAGTATATGGAGTCACATAATGACTCAATTGGTTTCTGGATTGTATCTAATACACTATGCATTGTATGAATGTTAGATCAAGTGGAAATTGAGGAAAAATGGGTTCACTTAGATCATCAAGCTGGTAGAGGGAAAGGGATTACAATCCGGGATCGACAATAGCTCGGAAAATTGTTGTGAGTGTAGTTTAAAGTTTGGTGAGGGCGGTAACCTCTCCAAGTCTAAGTCTGACTTGTATATCTTATTGATTCTTACATAGAAATTGTATAATGAGCTTGCTATGGAGCGTTAGCTAGATAAGTGCTCTTTTGAGCGGTTACTTGATTGTGAAGCATGCTTTAATTGCTATTGATTGTCATGATAAGCTTATTGCCTAATTGACCTATATTGAAATGAAACATGATGTTATAGATAGAAGTAACTCAATTCATTGTTTAATGACATATTGATTGACACACCTTCATTGACTATTAAAACATTGATATTGGTACTGGCTTGAGCCCTATTCGTTTAAAAGGGGATATTGACACAAATGTGCACATTGAATTGAATCATGCTTCTAATTGATTGAAAGTGATAACTATTATAAGCCTTGTTCTCGAGTCGGTCTTAGATACAGTTGGCATGCCATAGAGTTTATAGAGCTCATTGTCGGGGTGGACTACGGTCCAGGACATTGGTCCATAATTGGCGATAGTAGGAGGGATTTGACCAGGTACTTGGTACCATATTAACTATTGTTATTGGCGACAGTTTGGTTGGAGACTCGAGTATCTAGACTTAGTAATCGATTCTCAAGGCTATACTTAAAATGAACTAATAACTCATGTACATTGAACCTATTGCTACATTGAATTGCATTTATTGATAGTGAAGGAAAATTGAATGCCATGAACTATTGATATTGAAACATTGTTTGAACATTTCTTATGAGATTGCTTGATTGTAAAGAAAACATCAAATGCTATAAACTATTGCACATTGTTTATGAGATTGCTTGTATATTATGCCTAAAGTAGTCGAATTGGATGATTAACCATGTCTAAACTTCAAGCCTTGTATTGATATTGGATTGAAATTTAAGCAATGCACCTAGTATTGTTTTCCTCGTTCGAATGGTTCCTTATGGTAGGGGAACTATACCATCTATTTGATGGTTCATAGTTGAGACTTTTAGTATTGATTGCCTTGTAACTTTAACTCACTCACTTAGCTTTGCTTATTCAAGTCTCATTTCTACGATACAAGTTGATATTGGATACTATCCCGAAGTCTAAGCTCGTACAAGTCACATTTTGCTTGGAAAAGTATGTTTCTATCTTGTTATAGTTATCCTATGATGGTGGCACCTAGGGCATGTATATTCATGATCACTTAATTATGGTTCATATATAATAACTTCATCTATGATCTATAAAGAATATTGCATGTATATATGAGCATGTATGCACGTTATATAGCTTGAACGCTTGTTACCTATTGTTCGATTTTCCATGGTTGAATTATTCATGTAATGATTGTATGGATCTCTTGAAATTGGCTAGTTAACAATAGGTAAATGTAGTAATCCACATGTTTAGACTTGAACCACTTTGATCATATATGGTACTAACCGAATGATGTATATAACATTGAAAGCTTATATGTTTGATTAAGGTCACTTAAGTAAAATATGTATTCACCTATTGGTATGTCTAATAGCTACATAAAATGTTGAAAATTTGTTGTTGTGTTATACATCTAGTCGAATGGTTGCTTGTAAAACAAGAAATTCTTAATTTGTATTGATTTTGATAACAAAGTGCACTATGGGTCCTCACCTATTCGAAACCTTTCTTGATGTGCAAGAAAGGCTTAAAACAAATTGAACTCACTACCTTTAATAGTATGGATCATTGATTGTAATTGTGGTAACTTACCTAATCCTACTAAGGTGGTTAGAGTATGTTACACTCATTGACCCAACTTTTTTCTTAACGAACAATACAGGTGCTCCCCAGGGTGAAGAGCTGGGTCGAATGATGCCCTTGTCTTGAAGCTCTTGCAATTGTTGCTTAAGTTATATGAGTTCAATAAGGGCCATTTGATATGGAGTGATGTACACTGGATCACTCTTGGGTTGAACTTCAATCATGAATTTGACTTCCCAAATAGAGGGCAATCCCAGCAATTTCTCAGGAAAGAAATTAGGGAAGTCAGAAACAACAGTGAAGGAAGTCACTCCAAATTCAATTTCATCACTTTTAATCATAGTAGCAAAGATGCTAATAGGTTTCTTATCGATCAAGGTAATGGATTTTTCTCCTAAACCACGGAGAAACAACTTTCTCTTTTGACAATCTACCCAAGCTTGATGCCTTCCTAACCAATCTAATCCCAGAATGAGATCGAATTCAACAAAAGGCAATAATAATAGGAGATCTTATGAATGAATGAGTTGATCCCGTATCAAATAAAACATAAACATGATAAGTATTGAGGTAGATTGTACCTGCAATTACGTCAGAAGATTCTTCCTCTTCCCGACCCCGGAAATGATAGACTCGAGCAAGTGCCCGGGACACTCTATATGTAGCATTAGACCCTTGGCCTTTGCTCTTCCCCTATTTGCCTGAGTTAGCTTGGTTCGAACCCTTTCCCCTCGGTGAAAGAGCTTGATTCGATTTGTGAGAAACATGAGAAGGCAACTTGTTTGGATTTTGGGGGCAATCTTTGATATAGTGTGTCGTGTCTCTGCCCAAGTAACAAGTATTAGTGAGCTTTCTACAAACTCTGGTATGGTTCTTTTGACAAGTCTTACAATAAGGGATTTGGGTCTCCCTCTCGTTATTCTTGATGCTATCGAAGGAAACCACAGGTGTTGAGGCTTTGGACATAGCTTGTGGCTTGGGTATATAACTACCCTTAGAGAAATTTCCTTGATTGGAAGGATTTCCTTCTTGATGCTTTTGTTTCTTATTGCGCCAATGAGGTTTGTGATCATCCCTTGATCTTTTGTTATCTCGGGACTAATTCTCTAATTGTTTTGCCGAAGTCTTCATCTTGGCTTTGGTAGCTATAACTCTGTTGACCAGTTCTTGGAAGTCAATAATCCCCAAAGCAGTGAACATGGGGCCTAACTCGTCGTTAAGATCGTCGATGGACATTCTACACTTATCTTCCTCTTTCTTTATGAATTTCGAGCCGTATTTGCAATATTTGCATACTTTGATGACATACTGCTCGATAGACATTTCTCCTTGTTTCAGGTACAAGAATTTTTTGCGATCAGCAAGATACTGATCACTTATATACTTCTTTTTGAATTCTTTAAGAAAGAATTCCCAGGTGAGAACTTATTCATGTGCTGCCAAGGTAGTAGTTTCCCACCAATTCAGTGCCTCTTCGGCCAACAAGGCTACTGCACACTCTAGTTTGTGTTCATCTGAGCACTACTGTTGTTTAGACAAGGTTCTTCTCGTATTCTCTAGCCAATACTCCGCTTCTTCTGGCTTGTCTTCACATGTTCTAGTGAAGGTGTAAGCTCGATGTTGAGCTAACTTATCAATAGGAGCTCTTGTCGGTTTTGCTACCGGAGAGCCAGAAGTACTTTGTCTCATTGAAACAATAATCTGATCAAACATCTCTTTTAGACTGGAGAAGCATTCTCATTGAATAAGATGGATCACGGGAACTCCCTGCTGAACTTGTTGAGGTTTAGCAGCCTTCTGGGGATCCTGATTCATCCTTACGCTCCCTCCCTCATTGGAGGAGCCAGGCGGGCTTTCATTATCCTTGCCAAATCTTGTTTCAGACATTCTATATATAAGGAATAAAAGATGTCAAGCTCAAGTCACAATCCAATAAATATTCAAGTAACTCCTAGGTGGCACCTAAATGATCAATGACAATAGCCTATTCATGCAATAGACCCTATAATCATGCAGCCATAAGCTCTAATTACCATTCTGTAACATACTCTAACCACCCTAGTAGGATTAGGTAAGTTACCACAATTACAATCAATGATCCATACTCATTAAGCTAGTGAGTTCAATTCGTTTTAAACCTTTAGGACTTACTTTAAGGAACAATTCGAATAGGTGAGGCCCCAATATACAATACATGATGCACCTACTAGATACATTAGTACCCCTAATGCAATTTGTTATCATAATCAATACCATTTAGGACTTACTTTATTTACAAGAAACCATTCGAACTAGATGTATAATACCATAGAAGATTTCAACATTTATTGTAGCTATTATGCATAAAAATAGGTGATTACATCTTTTACTTAAGTTACCTTAATCAAACATACATGCTTCCAATATTATACGCACCATTCGGCTAGTACCCTAACTGATCAAAGTGGTTCATGTCTAAGCATGTAGATTACTACATTTACTTATTGTTAACTAGCCAATTTCAAGAGATCTATTCAACCATTACATGCATAATCCAGCCATGGAAAAATCTAACATTAGGCTAAAGCATTCAAGCTATATAAAGTGCATACATGCTCATATATACGTACAATACTCTTTATAGATCATAGATGAAGTTATTATATACAAACCATAACTAAGTGATCATGAATATACATGCCTTAGGTGCCACCATCCTAGGAGAACTATAACAAGATGGAAACATACTCTTTTAAGCAAAATGTGACTTGTACGAGCTTAGACTTTAGGATAATATCCAATATCAACCTGTATCGTAGAAATGAGACTTGAATAAGCAAAGCTTAGTGAGTGAGATAAAGTTACAAGGCAACCAATACAATAAGTCTCAACTCCGAACCATCAAATAGATGGTATGGTTCACCCATCAATAAGGAACCATTCGAACAAGGCAAACAATGCTAGGTACATTGCTAAATTTTCAATCCAATATCAAAACAAGGCTTGATGTTTAGACATGCTCAATCATCCAATTCGACTACTTTAGGCATAACGTAACCTTTGAACACATTCAATGTTTCAATACTCAATCAATCTCATAAGTAATGTCCAATCAATGTTTCAATGTCAATAATTCATGGCAATCAATTTTCCTTTACTATTAATCAATTCAATTCAATGTAACAATAGATTCAATGTACAAGAGTTATAGTTCCTTTTAAGTATAGGCTTGAGAATCGATTACTCAGTCTATATACTCGAGTCTCCAACCAAACTGTCGCCATTAACAATAGTCAATATGGTACAAAGTACCTGGTCAAATCCCTCCTACTGTTGCCAATGACCAATAACAATAGTCAATATGGTACAAAGTACCTGGTCAAATCCCTCCTACTGTCGCCAATTAGGGACCAATGTCCCGGACTGTAGTCCACCCCGATAATGAGCTCTATAGACTTTATGGCATGCCAATTATATCTAAGATCGACTCGAGACCAAGGCTTACAATAGTTATCACTTTCATTCGATTAGAAGCATGATTCAATTCAATATGCACATTTTTTGCCAATATCCCCTTTCAATCGAATAGGGTTCAAAACCAATACCAATATCAATATTTCAATAGTCAATGAAGGTGTGTCAATCAATATGTCATTAGACAATGAATTTAGTTACTTCTTTCTATAACATCATGCTTCATTTCAATATAATTCAATTAGGCAATAAGCATATCATGACAGTCAATAGCAATTCAAGCATGCTTCACAATCAAGTAACCACTCAAAAGAGCACTTACCTTGCTAATGCTCCATAGCAAGCTCATTATACAATTTATACTTAAGAATCAATAAGAAATACAAATCAAAAATAGACTTGGAGAGGTTATCACCCTCTCCAAACATTAAACTACACTCACAGGAATTTTTCGAGCTATTGTCGATCCCGGAATGTAATCCCTTTCCCTCTACTACCTTGCTGGTCTAAGTGAGCCCCTTTTTCCTCAATTTCCGCTTGATCTAACATTCATACAATGCATAGTGTATTAGATACAATCCAGCAACCAATTGAGTCATTATGTGACTCCATATACTCAAGCATTCAATTCAATGCAAACATCAAGATTGTTGTTGCTGCTTGCTTAAATGTTCATATCTTTTATTTCGTACGTCAGAATTTCAAACGTGTACACTGAAGAAAGCTAACTTAATTGTCCTTTTAACCATATAGGCCTTACAATTTTACTCATAGTGAACTAGTACAGTTTTTCGTTTAAAGGTAGACCAAATTATGCCACTAGACAGTTTGCACTATCTTTAGAGATTTGTCTCTACAAACTGTTTTATAACACGTAATTTGATTCCGTTTGTTGTATACGAAACTAGACATACTCATTATTCTATACATATAATATTTACTCCCTAATTTGGTCTATGTGATTTCTACAAATTTTCAAACTCACTGCCCAAAACAGAGTTTCCTGGACAGTTTCACTTTAGCTAGATTCTAGCTTCTTTAATCACTTAGACAAGGATCCTAACATGATTGTTCAATATATAAACTCATTCATACATGTCTAATTCAACCCAATTATGTGTCAATCCTATAAAAATAGGGCAATTAATCAATATTTTAAATTTGATTCATTAAGACATCAATTCACTAGAATTTACAGCAACCACAATTTCTATTCACATAACAATCATCCATTCTAATCATCATCCAAAATTTCCAACAACTAGCATAGCATTTCACCATCAATTTGGCTATTGACAACATCAATCTCTCCTACTCATTCGAATGGCACAATCAATTTCATGGATCGATCAATCAATTGAACTTCTTAACTAGTCTATAGCATCAATTCACTAACTATTCATCAAATTCATGTAATTCAAGCAAAAAAAATAAATCTACATGCATCATTTGAATCTATAATGCATTTAGGAAGAAATTTTACCTTCCTATCAAGATAATATGAATGCTAGCAACTCTAATTCTCCAAATTTCAAGCTTTAATCTGTGATTAAAGAGTTTTCTCACTCAATCCCCTTTCTCTGTTCTTTGTTCGTCATATTCGGCTATCAAGGGAGAAATATGAAAATGGTTCATCAATTATCTCCTCATAAATGACTAATTTGGCCTTAATTATCCATTAATTAATGACATGTGTAGGGGCATTTTAGGAATGTAAGAATATTTCATGCATTCCTTCAATTTATCACTTGTTTCGGTTTGGTCACTTATACATTAGGTTACCACTTTTTCATTTATAGCATTCTAGTCCTTAATAACTAGACTTAGTACCTTACTTTCAATCAATTAGGGATGAAGTGAAGGCATTGTAATAACTTCCTTTATACCAATTTTGAGGATATTACAATTCAATAATCACACAATAATGTATTTTAAGCAGCCCGTAACTGCCCAACCTACTTATATACACAATCGTTATCACTATAAAACAATTTGTTATAACCAATTTCGACTAAAATTGACTACATACAGTTTGAACTATTTAGTAACTAATTTCCAATTCATTCCCACACAGCCAGTTTCCAAAATAGCTCCAAATTGTCTCTAATCAAATATGGCAGTTTGCACATACTCTTCTCATTCAACATACATATATATCTCTCCCAACTATCACAAATTTAGCTAAAAACAAGGCAATTCATTTATTTATCAAAATTATCTTACAAATACAATCCATGATAGGTTTATCATTTAGAAACAGTCCTTAACTCGTGATACAATCACTTTAAACATTCTTGAATGTTTTTCCCTGTTTCGGTTACCCAAAGTAATTTACCACATATCCATACTCTTTCCAAACAACTTCTAACATACTAATTTGGAATCCACAATTATTTACGTGTATACTATAGGTGATCAAAACTGTTTCTAAATGCTTGTAAAACAGTTCCAATTGCTTTTATTTACCTACAAATAGCTTATAATTTATTCACATGTGCTCAGGATAGTTCATTTCACTGCTTATACATGTATATAAATCAAACATTTCTTAAACATGTCTATGTACATCCAAAAACAGTCCAATTTAGGAGTGTCCACACAAATATATATCAAAACAGTTCTTACATATCCATATACATTTTAGAATAGCCAAATTTTACATATACACACATAAATATATCATGTAAAATCATTATACATCTTATAGTTTATATAATTCCCTCAAAACAGTCCTCAATTGGCTTTTTTATAACCTGATCAAATTTCGAACTTACACACATTCCTTCACCTACCTAAATCAGTTTATTCAATTTCTCATAAACTCAAAACTGTGCAACCACATTCACAAACAATTCAGCTTTAACAAGTAGTTTCTAACAGTCCTAATTACTCCAAAAAAATCCAATTTTTAATACTAGGCAGAGAACAGTCTCGGTTACTTTTATACTGTTATAAAACAGTGTCTAATTCATAATCACATCAATATATATATATACTTCAAAATAGCCTCCTAAAACTTCTATTGATACAATCCTGCCCCAAGTTCATTTCAATTCAAATATACATTCTTAAAACATCCCCAACAAGCTTATTATAATACCAAAACTGAGTAATTTCATATACACATATAGAAAAGAGTCTCTTATTCTTGTACATGTTTTTTTTTTTGCATTTCAAAACTATCTCAAATAATCCCAAACATATATTTTCCATTTCTATCAAACTAATCCAAATTTACTATTTACTCATAAGTATACTCAACCGTCTAGCATACTTCTAAGATAGTCAAACAATCCATTACGAATGCATATACAAATTCAGCTAAATTAAACGGTTCTAAGATTCGGTATTCACCCATGAATTTCTTATTCATCTTCTCAATTCATAAATCACAATACAAGGCTTCCAACTCAAAGAAACACACAAACATTTACCCTAACAATTACACACCTTGGATTCATTCAAATAATTAATCATGCATCAATAAAAGGGAGAGTGTTTACTTATTTTAAGATGATAATGAAATTCAAGAAAACCATACACTCTTCAGTGGCTAAACTCTCAAACAAGACAAGGTTTCTCTCTCTTCACCCTTCCTCCCTAGCTTTCAGCCAAACAACAAGGAAAAAGAAGATTGGTTTCTCTCTCCCTCTTTCTCCCTCTACTCTCGGCTTAAATAAGAGTCTAAGATGCTACAAGGAGAGAGTGATACGGAGAGGGAGTTGAGTCGGGTGTAACACCCCCTACCCGGGCTAGTAGCAAACCAGATCGAGAGTGTTACATTAAACAAGCAAGCATAAGACAAGGCAATGGCAACACATGCAAGCAATTAATAACTCATTCCAATTAAATGAGTTACTTAACTAACAAGCAACTCATATTTGATTTCAAAACATTCAAAGCATTCGAACAAGGCCATTAAATTGTTTCCTATTATACTACATTATATGTTACTACTTATATGAATCAATTTAGTTCATCTTCTATACCAAAAGCATTCGAATGACTCTAGGTGATCTACCTAATTCCATTTCATTTCAATGTTCTTTAGTTTGTATACATTTAAACTTCTCATATCCAAATTGCTAACATGGAAGGCTTGTTTGGATGACCTTGTCTCCATCATTGTATTGGATGTCTCTACTTTTCAAATCAGCATAAGCTTTTTGTCTATCGAAAGCTGCCTTCAATCGACCATGAATGATCTTCACTTGTTCTTCGGTTTCTCTGAGCAATTAAGGTCCTAAAACCTTGTTTTCTCCCAATTCAGACCAGCACAAGGGAGTTCTACATCTTCTTCCATATAGAGCTTCGAAGGGAGCTATCTGAATAGATGTCTGGTAGCTATTGTTGTAAGCAAACTCTACTAGAGGTAGAGATTTCTCCCAATTCTTTCTGAAGTCTATAACACAAGCACGTAGCATGTCTTCAAGTACTTGGATGATTCTTTCAGATTGTCTATCTGATTGAGTATGGAAGGCTGTACTAAGGTGCACTTTAGCTCCTAGAGCCTTCTGCAAGGAATTCCAGAATTGAGAAGCAAATCTGGGGTCACGATCAGAGATTATAGCTGTAGGTACACCGTGTAATTGAATCACTTCATGGATATATAGCTCGGTTAAGGTTTTCGATCTCATGTTCATTCGAATAGGGATGAAGTGAGTACACTTTGTGGACCTATCAACAATCACCCATGCAACATCATTTTTTCTTGGAGTGGAAGGAAGACCAATAACGAAATCCATTGTAATCAGATCCCGTTTCCACTGAGGGAATTTGATAGGTTGGAGCAATCCAGTAGGGACTTGATGCTTGGCTTTAACCCTTTAACAAGTTAGGCACTTCGATACGAAGTTTCTGATAGCGATTTCATGCCTGGCCACCAGTATAGTGGCTTTAGATCCTTGTATATCTTAACAGATCTTGGATGAATCGAGAAAGAGCTTTGATGAGCTTCTTGTATCATCTCTTGTTTTAATTCCTCATTGTTAGGAACACATACTATACCCTTGAAATAGAGAAGTCCATTCAAATTGAGGGAGAAGTCAAAATTAGACTCGGAGTCTAGCTTGGATACGAACTTCTGATTATCTGAATCAGTTTGCTGTAGTTCTTTAATTCTCGAGATCAAGCTAGATTGAACTTGAAGTTCATACAAGAATTTCCGTCCTTTGGATAAACAGAAATGAATAGCCAAGGAAGCTACAAATGAAAGAACAAGATCATTAAGGTAGAGTTTTTAGTAGTTACTTGTAAGATAAGTAAGGTATTTGAATGGATTACTTGTATTCCAAGAAAGATTGAATTCTATGAATTATTCTAGGATTTAGATTTAGGGGTTTACCTGAGTATGGTCTTCGACTAAGAGCATTAGCAACCACGTTTGCTTTCCCTGGATGGTTGTCGATAACCAAATCGTAGACTTTAAGCAATTCTATCTCTATGTCTCTTATTCAAATATTTCTGAGTCAGAAAGTATTTGAAACTCTTGTGGTCTGTGAACAGGTTACATTTCTCCCCGTACAAATAATGTCTCCATATTTTGAGAGCAAACACGATAGCTGCCAATTCTAGATCGTGTGTAGGTTAGTTTGACTCGTGTACTTTTAGTTGCCTTGAAGCATAAGCTACCACTTTTCCATCTTGCATTAGGAAACAACCTAGTTCTAAATGAGATGCATCACTATAGACAACGAATTCTTTGCCTGATTCTGGTTGGATAAGAATCGGTGCATGAGTCAGAGCTTGTTTAAGTTGATCGAAGCTTTGTTGTTGGTTCTTCGACCAAATAAAGGCCGTATCTTTGCGAGTTAACTTAGTCAAACTTGTGGCAATGGATGAGAATCCCTTGACAAAATACCGATAATACTCGGATAAACTGAGAAAGCTTCTGACCTCGCCAACATTCTTCGAAGGTCTCCAATCCATGATTGATCGAATTTTGCTCGGTTCTATGTTAATTCATTCTACAGAGATGACATGACCAAGGAACGAGACTTCCGATAACCAGAATACACACTTAGAGAACTTTGCAAACAATTGACGTTCTCAGAGAGTTTGCAATACAATTTGTAGGTGTTCGGAATGTTCTTCCTTATTCTGAGTATACACCAGGATGTCATCGATGAAGATGACCACAAACTTGTCAAGATAGGGCTTGAATACATGATTCATGAGGTCCATGAAAGTAGCTGGAGCATTCGTTAACCCGAATGGCATTACAAGGAATTCGAAGTGGCCATATCGAATACGAAAGGCTATCTTGGGTACAGCTTCTTCTTTTACCCTCATTTGATAGTATCCCAATCAAAGATTGATCTTTGAGAACACCGAAGCATCTTTGAGTTGATCGAAGAGATCTTCTATCCTTGGGAGAGGATACCGATTCTTGATAGTAAGCTTGTTCAATTGTTTGTAGTCAATACAGAGACTTATAGTCCTGTCTTTCTTTTTCACGAATAAGACTAGAGCACTGGTTAGCCCGAAGGGCATAACAAGGAACTCGTAGTGACCATAACAACTCCTGAAAGCTATTTTGGGTACATCCGAGTCTTGTATTCTCATCGGCCCGTCCTCTTTCTTAATGGACAATACGGGTGCTCCCCAGGGTAATGAGCTAGGCGAATAAAGCCTTTATCTTGTAGCTCTTAGAGTTGCTTCTTGAGCTATTTCAATTCAACATGTGCCATTCGATAGGGTGTGATGGACACTAGAGTTGTTCCAGGTTGAACTTCAATCCCGAACTCTACTTCTCTAGTTGAAGGGAGACCAAGGAGTTCCTCAGGAAAAACATCAAAGAATTCAGATAGAATTGGCATACTAGATAAGCCGAATTCAAGTTTTCCATCAATTAGGAGGATTGCTTCCTTCCCTAAACCCCGGAGATACAGTCTCCTATTTTGGCAATCTATCCATGCTTCATGTTTGCTTAGCCAATCTAGTCCATGGGAAAAGGTACATTTCAAATTCTTATATGGCATGGCTTGCAAATGAAGTCAATAGGCATATTTCCACCTTTAAGGTTCGAAACTATAAGGCTAGTCTTAACAAGTTCGGGTTTTAAGTTTAACTTAGCAATCACGGAAGAACATATAAAAGAGTGGGTAGATCCCAAATCAATCAAAGCATATACAGGACTTGAATTTAATTCAACAGTTCCTGTGATAACATCGGGTGCTTATTCTTCCTCTTTCCCACGAATTTGGTAAATTCGAGCAGGGGCTTAGGATTCTTGGTGTATAGGTGCCAAATGTTGGCCTCTACCTTTGCTTTGATTCCCGGACTGAGCTTGTCTCGGGCCATTGTTTCGATTAGATGAAGCTGAGCTAGCATTTACATAAGTTTGAGTTGGAACCTTGTTAGGATTCTAAGGACAATCCCGGATATAATGATCAGAGGCTCTATATAAGAAACACATTTTTTTTTGAGTTCTGCATTGCCTGGTGTGGTGCTTCTGATAGAATTTGCAAGTAGGATATTGAGTATCTTTGACAAAACTCCCCGTACTATCAACAGAGATGATCGGGGCTGAAGACTTAATTATCGTTTGAGGTTTCGGTATGTAATTGCTCTTCTTAACATGAGTGTAATTCGAAGAGTGATCTTTGGAGTGTTTAGATTTCTTTTACTGTCAATGAGGCTTGTCGTCATTTCTGGATTGTTTGTCCTTCCAGGAGTAACTACTCTTATGTTTTTCAGAGGCCTTCATCTTTGCCTCAGTTGCAATTAACCGGTTCACTAAATTCTTGAAGTCAGGGATACCTAGGGCATTGAAAATTGGACTTAGTTCATCATTCAGTCCATCGATGAACATTCGACATTTATCAGCTTTGATTTTGATCTATTCTGACTCGTACTTGCAATACTTGCAGAAGTCACTCACGTATTGTTCAATGGGTCAGCCACCTTGCTTGAGGTACAAGAAACGCTTCTGTCACTTGGCCAGGTACTCTTCACTGATGTATTTCTTCCTAAACTCCTCAAGGAAGAATTTCCAAGTTACATCTTCAGGAGGAGCAGTCAAGGTAGTGGTTTCCCACCAGCTTAAAGCTTCATCTGCCAATAGGGCTATGGCACATTCGAGTTTGTACTCATCAGGACAAGGTATTTGCTTATTCAAGATTCGAGTAGTGGCCTTTAACCAATACTCAGCTACTTCGGGATTGGCTTCATTAGTGCCAGTGAAAGTATAGTCCTGGTGTTGAGCCAGCTTGTCAATCGGAGCCCTATTTGGCACAGCAATAGGAGGAGCAGTAGGATGATCTTGTTTTAAAGCAGTTACAAGATGATTGAACATCTCCTTCATACTTAGAAGACGTTCTTGCTACACAAGATTGATAGAAGCAGCTTCTTGTTGAGCAGCAGCTTGGGGTCGGGGTTGAGTTTGTTGTTGTGGAGGATTTTGTTCCATCCTTACACTGCCCCCTTCATTCGAGGAGCCTTCAGGACTTTCATTGTCCCGGCCTAGCCTTGTTTTAGACATTCTATGCTCAAATAGAACAATTAGGGATTTAGTTTAATAAGCAAGACACAAGTTATTTAATACAAGTCTCATAGGTGGAACAAGTATCTTATATGATGCATGATAGCCCGGTTTAGTCCTAGAATCGACTAAACCTAAAGCTCTGATTACCAATTAAATGTAACACCCCTTACCCGGGCTAGTAGTAAACCAGCTCCTGAGCGTTACATTAAGCAAGCAAGTACAATACAAGGCAATGGCAATACAAGCAAGCAATTAATAACTCATTCCGATTAAATTAGTTACTTAACTAACAAGCAACTCATATTTGATATCAAATCATCCAAAGCATTCGAACAAGGGCATTAAATTGTTTCCTATTATACTACATTATAGGTTACTACTTACATGAATCAATTTTCTTAAATACAGGGTAATTTGTCACACTGGACAGTTTGCACTGTCCCTAGTGTTTCTTCTATACTTTTCATTATACAACCTAGAATTTTGTTATGTTTTCTCCTAATGAATTTAGACATACCAAGGTGTTGTCCATAAAATTTCAGCCTTAAATTCATTATATACAATTTATAGTGATTTTTCAAAGTTACTGCCCAGAACAGAGCATTATGGGCAGATTACACTAGGTTGAATTCTAGCTTCTTAGCTCATTTTAGCAAGGTTCTAACAAGGCAATTCTGTAACACCTCTCGCCCGGGTTAGGAGCGAGAAGTGTTACGACGAGAAAACTAGACGAGACAATCATGAAATTCAGGGCCAGTTAAAATTTTTCCATTTAACTTAGCTTAATATATTACCTATAGGCAATTTAGTTCATTCAACCACTAGAATCAAACTCACTCATTTACTTAATGAATAAGTCACTTTTCGAACACTACCCCGTTAATTAATTCATTCGTTTATCTAGTTTCATTCTTTACCTATTAACATTCTATTTCGTTCCTAGAATCAAGTTCTCAATATAATCTTACCTATATGCGCAACATTCGTACCAATTAGATTCATTGAATTAACATCATCTATCCATTAGCTTAGTCTAGACTTCAAGACATATAATGAGTCAAGAACTAACTTAAACATTCAAATTCCATTCGAATAGGGTATTATACACTATACAATTCTAGGTTCGTTTTAACACATTCATTTCACTAGGTCATATATACTAATTCAAATACATTAGCTAGACAAGTTCATGTTCATTCTTTCCTTAGACACAACCATAGTGTTTACATGTTCATATACAAATATGCTTATATACATTCCAACAAGTGCCATTTAAGCTTTACAAATCATTTACTCAAGATTTATATACATGTTTTATATACAATCCAAATGCATGACTTATATATGATTTATACACAATTCTAGTATGCCACCCTCTATGAGTACATCAAGGTAAATACAAAGTTATATTTCATGTTTTGTATGCCTTGCTTCAAATCCAGGAAGCTAACTTCGATGTACTTAGTGAGGTAGCATCTAAAGTCTAGCAAGATTTTCAAGTTATCAATTTTGTCAAGTTATGTGTCCTTTATTTCAAGAAACACCTATCTAGGCTTTAGACAATCTTAAAAGATTTAGCTAGTTTTTATCGAAGCATAATTAAGCATTCATGTTATTTAATCAAGCAACTCAATTCATAGATTACCACCATGAATCAATCAAGAAACAACTCATACAAGAACAAGGCCAATCAAGCATGCATACAATCATTTCCATTCGAACAAGAGGAAGAATCATTTTCATGTATCTTATTTCTCAAGGGATAAACAATCCAAGCATTCATTTTCATCATTTAATTCCATTGATTAGCCATTTCATTAACAAGATCAAGATCACACTTTCATTCATGTATAATAGGGCAGTAACCACTGTCCCAAAACTGTTTTCAAAACAGTTCACAAACTGTCTAGGAAACCAATACTGCTGCTGCCAGCAAGCATAAGCACTGGTCACTTAAATACTTATAAATTTCATTTCGTACGTCAGAATTTCAAACCATTTATATCATTAGAAAGCTTATTTAACCCTCTTTACAACCGTTTAGACCTTTCATTTTAATGCATTTCCAATTAATACAGTATTTAATTCTAAGATAGGGCAATTACATTTCTGGAAAGTTTGCACTGTCCAGAGGTTTTCATTTCCACATTCCAGCTCACAAATCAGAATTCAATTCTGTTTTCTCCTAATGAAAATAGACATACTAAGGTTCATTCCATATAAATTTCAGCCCTTAATTTGACCTACATAATTTATGGTGATTTTTTGAAGTTGCTGCCCATAACAGAATTTCCTGGGCATATTAATCTAGGTTGCATTTTAAACTTCTTAATTCATTAGGACATGACTCTAACATGGTATTTAGTTTATAACCCTTTTCTTACAAGTTTAAGTTAGTCTAACTTTGTATCTAACATGTCAGTCGAGTAGAAAACCTTTTATTTCATTTTATCAATTAAGTATAAACTAGCTCAAGTTATTAAGTTCATTATCCAATTCTTGTAAGCTCATCATTTTTCAGCTTATTTCAAAAGGTTTATTCTCATTTTAAATACCACTTAACCATGTTATCCATAGACTAATATAGGCAACCCCAATTTTACCTATTCATTCGAATAGCATCATCATATAAAGACTCTGTCCATTTTCAGTTCAAACATGTTCTTAATTCAACCTTAATTAGTTTGATTCTAATTAGACTAGACACTTAAATCTTTTTTCGGTTGAATTAGACCAAACATTTGAGACCATATAGTTCTTTGAGCAACTTACTTACCAAGTAAGAAACCTTATAAACAATCATGTTGCATACATACAAGGCAAGACTTAGTCTTGTTTAAATTATAATCTTGATTACCTATGATGTCCATTCAAACATATACCAATCGGATAGTGAGCTAGGTTTAAGATACCTAAAAATTCATTGTTAAGCAAGACTAGTAAGCAATACTCAAACACAACTAGGTCAAGATTACATTCAATTTCATTTAACTTACAAGTCTAGCATAAAACATCCATTATCAAAACCATGACAAGCTTATTCACATAATCAAGATCATCAATTCAAGCATTTTCACCACAACAATCAAGCAAGGAATGAATCCTTAAGCAATAAGCAACTCATCAAGCAATTAGCCAATCTCAAACTCAAGCAATCAAACAAGCAAGATTATATCAAGAATCATACAATGAGCACAATGGCCACAAATCCCATTATTCGAATAGGGCCACTTCCAATGCAATTTATCTTTCAAACAATGAGCCAATCAAGATAGTATCTATCTCATCTCATTCGTATGCTTGCATTTTACTAGAAGCTCAATAGCATTGTATCAATTTGCTCATTTATTAGCCATGTATCATGAGGACTAGGTAATCGAGTCAAGTGTTAAGGTACACAAGTACCTGATCATGCTAAGGTTTCTTCTACACCACGTATTAGAGTACACAAAGTACTTGAACAAGAAGGCGTCTGCTACACCACATATTAGAGTACACAAAGTACCAATCTTGTTAAGAATTATACATTGCATGTCAAGCAATTTGGTTATTTCAAGGATTCAAGTCAAGCGATTCAAGTATTCAAGATTTCTTGTCGGATCATTTATGTATTTTCAAGATATAATTCATGTGTTCGAGATTCTCTCTTGAATTGCTTATTCAATTTCTCAATAAGGTTCATAAATTTTTAACAAGTTCACCTTGGATCACAATTGGTCATGAATGACATTGGTCCATGTTTGACCATAAAGGTCCAAGAGATTTCCTAAACTTCTCACTATCCAACCAACTGTCGCCACCCGTACAACTCCCCTGTTACCTCCAACTGTCGCCAATAACTTATTACATGTAATGGGGTGTCCCCCCAAGTCGTGGTTCCTAGACCGTAGTCCCAAGTATATCATGCATCATGCCATTGATCCAAGGACTTCCATTGTAGGCAACTTAAACCTTTTAAATCTTTAATCTTCATTAGGGAAGTATCTTATGGCATAAGAAGTCTTATCTTACTTTAAAACTTGTAATTGTATCTTAGATTTTATGATTACATATTGTAACTTCAAGAATGCATGTGAGTTTCAAACAAGTCATTCGAACCATCATCAATCAAGCATTCAAAGATTCAAGCATTAAGCAATACCAATTAAACCATCAATCAAGTGTCAATTTACACCCAAGGGAGCAACAACTCTATCACACATGAGTATACATATCAAATCTCAAACAAGACAATCCAAGCAAGTACATTCCACTATAATTCGATTGATTATCAAGAAAGCAAGCATACATGTAACCACCATCAAGTTTCCAATTAAGCATCCTTCCCTTATACATTTACCAAATATAAATTAGGTTCATTTCATGTCAATTCCATATCAACTATGTAAAAAATTGCAATTGGTTAGGACCTAAGTCCTAACCCTAAGTAAAGCTACACTCACCTTGTATCCCGAAGTTACGGGATACCCGATTCCTCATTTACATCCAGATACCTATCCATTATTTCCACCATTATCTTCATCTAGCATTCATATAACACAATCATGCACTAGAACCATACCAAACTCAATTCACACAAGCATTCAAACACTTGATTTGTTACAAGTGTCAAATCTGCCACTGCCTAGCAGTTTGCACACTAGTTACTAATCTGTTTATATCTTTTAAACTATACGTCGGAATTTCAATTCGTTTATACCGTTAGAAAGCTAATACAATAACCTATCATCCATGTATGGCTCATATTTTTATACTTTCTAGATCAATACAATTTATTAGTTAAAGTCGGGTCAATTTTACAGTTTTGAAACTGCCATATTGTATCTAGATCCAGTTTAGTGATGTATTTAACCTATGATTCATACAGGTTCAATTCAGTCTCTTTTTACCTTAGTTTCCCCTATTTTTCCCTGACTTTTCAAGTCTATATTAGTCTTTAATTTGTTTGTCTAAGTCCTTAAATTTACAGATTAGTCGAGATTTCACTATCATGCCAATTCAATAATCTGCCCATTTATATATTTAGAAAGTCAATTTTAGCTACAATTCATACAATTCGTTTATCCAGTCATTCAATCTAACCCTTCCATGTTCTTTCAAGTTAGGATAGGTCCCTAAACAGTCCAATTCATTTCATAATTTAACCAATTTTACAGATTAGTCGAGATTTCACTATCATGCCAATTCATCACTTAAAAGCTATTAGTTCTTTACCAATTGAGCCATACAACTTATTGTACATTTATTCTACGTCTTCCCCTGTTTTTAGCTAACATTACCAGCTCTTAATTTTATCCAATTCAATCCCGATTTCCTTAATTCATTCAAAACAGTCCCTATTAGCCAATTACATCATCTAGGTGACTAGTTTCACTATTAATTCAATATCCAACATCCTAAGCATTATTTCCAGTTAAGCACTAATCCAATTCATTAGTATTCAAGTTAAAAATAATGAATCTAGATGCATGTTCTTTCGAAAGCTCCTTTAATACCATTACAATATCAACAATTTCATATTGAATCTTAATCTAGCTATTCGAATGGAATGGTGAGACAAGAGCTTACATTGCTATCAAGATTACTCCAAGCATGACTTATCAATTTCATAGCTAAATTCTCTTCCCCTCTCTCTAAAATTTCTCTCTTTCTCTCTCTATTTCTCTTGAGTTCATGTAACAATGGTGAAGGATAAATGAAGAAGATGACAACAAGTTATCATCTTTGGGATTCAAGCTTGCCGAGTGGCAATTTTAAGAGATACATGTTATCTCTAATAATCTAACATGTGGCAAGGTGTTAAATTATCTAGGATTTTACATGCATTACGTTGTACTTATTATTTCATTCACTTTAGTCATCTTAATTGAACTGTTAGTTTCGATTTCCTTCTTATTTAAGTCACTAACTACCTTAATTAACTTAGGATTATGTCTAAATTGATATACCAAATTAAGTATCAAGGCTTTAATACTTCTAGGGTATAATTTAGGGTATTACAAATTCAATTCATTTTCAAGTTCTTACATGTCCAGGTCAGTCTAATACACCTAGCAATGTGCTTAAAATAGGGCATTATCATGTTGAACCCATTTTGATCAATTTGATCAACATTGCACATTCAATTTACCAATTGAGCAGTCCATTACTTAATATAACTAGTCCAATTAGGTGTAGTCATTTTCCAGCAAGTTATCTATTCAATTCAATCTTCAATTCATCTACCTACATGATCAAAATAGGGTTCTATATACCCAATTGACATGTTTACACATTTTCTCTATCAAAACAGTCCCAATTCAACACTGTTTTCAACTATATACTCATTCTCAAATTTCCAGCAACTACATGTATATCCTTTCTCAAATTGGTTACTAGTATCTACAATTTCAAGTTCAAAATAAAACTAGCATGCTCCTAACACACATAGAAATCATCCAATTCCATCTAGGCAACAAGAGCTTCATCATTTGCATATTCAAACAATCGATAACATGTAAAGTCAAGCATTATACCTTCTCCAAGCTAAATTTGATCAATGGATGAATCAAAAAGCATGAATTGAAGGTCTTTGCATGAACCTTTTCTCTCCCCTTTCTCTCTCTATAGTTTCGGCCAAGATGGTGATAATGGGAGGAAGATGACAATATGTTTGGTCATTATTCTCCCTAGCCATGAGTCATCATCCAAATTGGCACATGTTCTCTTCAAATGAGAATATGTGTCAAGGCCTCCATTTAATTTAATCTTTCATGAAATCTATAGAATTTTGCATGTTCAAATTTTATCCTTTCATTTATGCCTTCTAGTTTTAATTTTAATTCAATTTGATCTTAAGGATGGCCAATGTTCATTCTTCTTTAAATTGATTATCTCATGAATTCAATTAGCCTATAGTTTATATTGTGGCAACATTTCTAGGCCAATTTTTAGGATGTTTCTCCTCCCCTTAAAATAAATTCGCCCTCGAATTTAGCTGAATCGAATAGGTGAGGATATTGCTTCTTCATGACTTCTTCAGATTCCCATGTTGCCTCTTCAACCTTGTGATTTATCCACAAGACTTTGACAAGAGGAACATTCTTGTTTCAAAGTCTTATGACTTCGTTGTCAAGTATCTGAATAGGCACTTCTTCATATGATAGATCGGGATTCAATTCCACCTTTTCGGGTTCAAGAACATGTGATGGATCAGACCTATATTTCCTGAGCATGGAAACATGGAAGACATTGTGGATCTTATCAAATTCACAAGAAAGTGCCAATCGATAAGTCACGGGACCAATTCTTTCAAATGGTCCGATAAACCGGGGGCTGAGCTTTCATTTTCTTCCAAATCTAAAGACTTTTTTCCAAGGAGATACTTTGAGGAAGACCTTGTCTCCAACATTGTATTGGATGTCTCTTCTTTTCAAGTCAGCATAAGCTTTTTGCCTATAGAAAGCTGCTTTCAATCGACCATGAATGATCTTCACTTGTTCTTCGGTTTCTCTGAGCAATTGAGGTCCTAAAACCTTGCTTTATCCCAATTCAGACCAGCACAAGGGAGTTCTACATCTTCTTCCGTATAGAGCTTCAAAGGGAGCCATCTGAATAGATGTCTTGTATCTATTGTTGTAAGCAAACTCTACTAGGGGTAGAGATTTCTCCCAATTCGTTCGAAGTCTATAACACAAACACGTAGCATATCTTTGAGTACTTGAATGATTCTCTTAGATTGTCCATCTGATTATGGATGAAAGGCTGTACTAAGGTGCACTTTAGCTCCTAGAGCCTTCTGCAAGAAATTCTAGAATCGATAAGCAAATCTAGGATCACGATCAGAGATTATAGTTGTAGGTACACCGTGTAATTGAATAACTTCACGGATGTATAGCTCGGCTAAGGTTTCCAAGATCGTGTTCATTCGAACAGGGATGAAGTGAGTAGACTTTGTAAATCTATTAACAATCACCCATACAACATCATTCTTTCTTGGAGTGGAAGGAAAATCGGTAACGAAATCTATTGTAATCCGATCCCATTTCCACTGAGGGAATTCGATAGGTTAGAGCAATCCAGTAGGGAGTTGATGATCAACTTTAACTCTTTGACAAGTTAGGCACTTCGATACGAAGTCTATGATAGCCGATTTCATGCCCGACCACCAGTGTAGTGGCTTTAGATCCTTGTACATCTTAACAGATCTCGGGTGAATCAAGAAAGTGCTTTGGTGATCTTCTTGTAACATCTCTTGTTTTAGTTCCTCATTGTTATGAACGCATACTCTATCATTCAAATAGAGGAGTCTATTCGGCTTAAGGGAGAAGTCAGAATTAGACTCAAAGTCTAGCTTGGATACGATCTTCTGAAGATCTTGTTCAGTTTGCTGGAGTTCTTTAACTCTCGAGATCAAGCTATATTGAACTTGAAGTTCATACAAGAATTTCTGGCCATTGGATAAACGAAAACGAGCATTGATAGCAAAGGAAGCTACAAATGAAAGAACAAGATCATTAAGGTAGAATTTTTGAGTAGCTACTTGTAAGACAAGTAAGGTATTCGAATGGATTACTTGTATTCCAAGAAAGATTGAATTCATTGAATTATTCTAGGATTTAGATTTAGGGGTTTACCTGAGTATGGTCTTCGACTAAGGGAATCAGTAACCACGTTTGCTTTCCCCGGATGGTCTTATTTGTCTCTTATTCAAATATTTCTGAGTCAGGAGGTATTTGAGACTCTTGTGGTCTGTGAACAGGTTACATTTCTCCCCGTACAAGTAATGTCCCCATATTTTGAGAGCAAACACGATAGCTGCCAATTCTAGATCATCTGTAGGTTAGTTTGACTACTGTGGTTTTAGTTTTCTTGAAGTGTAAACTACCACTTTTCCATCTTGCATTATGACACATCCTAGTCTGAAATGAGATGCATCACTATATATAGTGAATTCTTTACCCGATTTTGGTTCGATAAGAACCGATGAATGAGTCAGAGCTTGTTTAAGTTGATCGAAGCTTCGTTGTTGGTTCTCTGACCAATCAAAGGGCATATCTTTACAGGTTAGCTTAGTCAAACTTGCGGCAATGGATGAAAATCCCTTGACAAAATTCCGATAATACCCAGCTAAATCGAGAATGCTTTTAACCTCACCAACATTCTTCGAAGGTCTCTAATCCATGATGGGTCAAATTTTGCTCGGGTTTATTCTAATTCCTTCTACCGAGATGAAATGTCTAAGGAACGAGACTTTCGATAGCCAAAATTCACACTTAGAGAACTTTGCAAAAAATTGACGTTCTCGGAGAGTTTGCAATACAATGAAGACTACCACAAACTTGTCAACATAGGGCTTGAATACACAGTTTGTGAGGTTCCTGAAAGCAGCCGGAGCATTCATTAACCCGAATGGCATTACAAGGAATTCGAAGTTACCATATCGAGTACAAAAGGTTGTCTTGGGTACATCTTCTTCTATTACCTTCATTTGATAGTATCCCGATCGAAGATTGATCTTTAAGAACCCCGAAGAATCCTTGATTTGATCGAAGAGATCTTCTATCATTGGGAGAGGATACCGATTCTTGATAGTAAGCTTGTTCAATTGTCTGTAATCAATACAGAGTCTCATAGTCTAATTTTTCTTTTTCACAAACAAGACTAGAGCACCCCAAGGAGATGAGCTAGGCCGAATAAAGCATTTGTCTTGTAGCTCTTGGAGTTGCTTCTTGAGTTCTTTCAATTTAACATGTGTCGTTCGATAGGATGTGATAAACACTAGAGTTGTTCCAGGATGAACTTCAATCCCGAGCTCTACTTCTCTGGTTGGAGGGAGACTAGGGAGTTCCTTGAGAAAAACATCAACGAATTTAGATACAATTGGTATACTAGGTAAGCCGAATTCAAGTTCATCTTGTATAGTCATGGCAACAAAGATTGAGGTCAGTTTTCTATCAATTAGGAGGATTGATTCCTTCCCTAATCCCCGAAGATACAATCTCCTATTTTGGCAATCTATCCAGGCTTCATGTTTGCTTAACCAATCTAGTCCTAACACTAGGTCGAACTCACAAAAAGGCAAGACATAAAGGTCCATGGGAAAAGGCACATTTCTAATGCTTAGAGGACATTGCTTGCAAAAGAAGTTAATAGGCATGTTTACTCCAATAGGGTTCGAAACTACAAGGCTACTCTTAACAAGTTCGGGTTTTAAGTTTAACTTAGCAATCAAAGAATAACATATAAAAGAGTGGGTAGATCCTGAATCAATCAAAGTATATGCAGGACTTGAATTTAATTCAACAGTACATGCGATAACATCGGGTGCTTATTCTTCCTCTTTCCCAGGAATGTGGTAGATTCGAGTAGGGGCTCAGGATTCTTGGTGTGTAGGTGCCGAATGTTAGCCTCTACCTTTGCTTTGATTCCCGGACTGAGCTTGTCTCGGGCCCTTGTTTCAATTAGATGGAGCTGAGCTAGCATTTGTGGAAGTTCGAGTTGGAACCTTGTTAGGATTCTAAGGACAATCCTGGATACAATGATCTGAGGCTCCACATAAGAAACACAAATTATGTTGAGTTCTGCATTGCCCGGTGTGGTGGTTCTAATAGAACTTGCAAGTAGGATATTGAGTATCCTTGCCAGAATTCCCTATACTATCAACAGAGATGATCGCAGCTAAATACTTGATTACTATTTGAGGTTTCGGTATGTAATTGCTCTTCTAAACGGGAGTGTAATTCGAAGACTAATCTTTGGAGTGTATAGATTTCTTTGACTGCCAATGAGGCTTGTCATCATTTTTAGAGGCCTTCATCTTTTTCTGGGTTGTAATAACCTGGTTCACTAAATTCTAGAAGTCAGTGATACCTAGGGCAGTGAAAATTGGACTCAGTTCAACATTCAGCCCATCAATGAACATCTGACATTTATCAGCTTCGATTTTGATGTATTCTGATGCGTACTTGCAATACTTGCAGAAGTCACTCACGTATTGTTCAATGGGTCTGCCACCTTGCTTGAGGTACAGGAAACATTTCCAGCGCTGGGCCAGGTACTGTTCACTGATGTATTTCTTCATGAATTCCTCAAGGAAGAATTTCCAAGTTACGGCTTTAGCAGGAGTAGTCAAGGCAGTGGTTTCCCACCATCTTAGTGCTTTATTTGCCTACAAGGCTATGGCACATTTGAGCTTGTGCTCACAGGACAAGGTAATTGCTTGGTCATGATCCTTAGTATGCCTACTTTCATTAGGTGAAAACAGAACTAAAAACTGGTCCTATGTTGGAAACTGTAAATAGAAATTGCTGGACAATGCAAACTGTCCAAGAAGTGTAAATGCCCTGTCTTTGAACAATAAACTATATTAATTGGATAAGAAATAAAATGCAAGTCTATTATGGTCTTAACGAAATTTTTGTTATCTTTCCAATGGTGTATAGTAATCGAAATTCCAAAGTACGGATTAAAAGATATGACCATTTTAAGGGACAATGTGCAAACTGTGAGGTAGCAGTGTCCTGGGCAGTTTGGGACTGTTTTTAGACCTAGATGCAAACTATTTCCAAAATAGTTTTGGGACATTGTAACCTGTTCAGTTATGTCTTAAAATGAGGTAATAACAATATGGAGATGAACTAGTATGAAATGCTTAAAAGAAAGCATAAAAACAGTAGCTAAATGTTATATACAAACGTGGTAACATTGCTACTATATATGTGTGACATTATGTGCTTGTTTTGATGAATTGTATGTGTTATGCTTTCTAAACCAAGGGTAGCAAGTTGTGGAAGAGGAAGATAAGAGTGGACATCCCAAAGCTAGAGGCAAAGGGATTTGGATACAAGACAATTGATTGCTAGGAGTATTGTGAGTGTAACTATCTTTAGGGTTGGGATTAGGTCATAACCAACCTTGTTATTGTCTTAATTCAATGTCATTGCCATGTAACATGGCCTAATACATATTTGGCTAATTAAGGGAAGAATGACATGTATGAAAACTTGTTTGATGCCATGTTCTATGTGTTTACTTGAGTGTTAAGCAAATGAAATAAAATGCTTGACATGTTGCATTACTTATGCCAAAGGTAAGAAACGGCATACTTGCTTGGAGAATAAGGTACGCACATTGCATACATATGCACGAGTTTGTGATTGACATAAATGGTTGGTTGAAATGAATTGAACTATGGTACAATTCGAATGGCATGGATAGACTTGTCTTGGGAGTTAAGACTACATAAGCCTAAGGGCTTGGCCTTTGAATGGCCTAATCTTGTATTGGATATTGAAATGTATGAAGCTTGAACGAAATGGATAATCAACAACCTTGGTAGCTAGTTTGGATAGTATGAGGGCATGCCTTAGAATCTTGAGCTCATATTGGCACTACGGTGCATATTATTATGGTGCGTATTGGTACGACGGTACATATTGGCACTACGGTGCATATTGGAACGACGGTGCATATTGGCACTACGGTTCATATTAGCACTTCGGTGCATATTGTTGAAGATTTGATTATCTAGTAAACTACTTACCAAGGGTGTTATAAGATGACTTAATAACTTGCATGAACATTGTTTGCTTGGATGTGTGATATGAACATTGCTTGAATTGTAAGATTCTTGAATGAACATCCTTGCCTTGAAAGATGACACATGAAAGGTTGTATAACTAGTTACTTCTCATAAAAGAAATGTATAAATGATGACTTTGTGTAAGAATGCCTACTTGGTAATTGGAGCATTTGGTTGCTTGTCTTGTAAGCAAGATATTCGAATAGCATATGGGTATTATGATGATGTTGCTACGTTGATTGTATGATATGTAATGATTGCCTAAGTTACTCTTGAATTCGAATGGTATGTGTCTCGTAGAGATATTCTTGATTCTTTGATATGTATACTTGAAATTGGCTAGACTTAGTGTTACCTCACTAAGTACATAACTTGTACTTACCACTCCACTCTTCATTCTTCCCATAACAGATTAAAGTCATAACATCTTGAAGCAAGCTTGAAAGTATGATATCATACTATTTGTATACCCCTTGTTTGGTGGCATTAGAACTTGTAATAGGTAGCCTTGATCATGCATTTTGTGGTGTGTTTAAGACTAGTATATGTAGTGTTTTGTTGGGCCTATCATGTAACCAACTTTGATGACTTTAAGCTATGTATATAACTATGTTGGTATGTATATATAAGTATATGTTGCGCATAATGTGAAATTAATCCAATGAGTGTTGAATCTTGTTTCATTCGAACAATAGACTAAAATGGTATGATCATGCATTTGTTCCTATGGCCATTGATTTGAACCAGCAATGTTGAGATTGAAGCCAAGGTATGTATAAGCATGCATTAACAATGTACTAACCAAGTTTGCCATGAAATAGTTTGTCTTGATTGAAAAATAAACAAATGAAAAGTGATTAGGTATCACCTTATAGTTCGAATAAGTGTATGAACATGTAAAAGAATGTAAGTTGGATTCCTTGTATTGATCATGTTGATTGATTGAATAAGTAGTATCTTGAGATGCAAGTAAGCTAATTGAAATGTGTTAAGTGACCATCTTGTATCAATCGAATAGGGTACTTGAACTTGTAGTATGAATGAATGTTGAATCATGTTTAACAGTAACCTATTGTGAAGTATGACACACTTGAGATTGTTGTTTGAATGATGTATGTGAATTGAATGGAATGGTAATATGATAATGGTAGCTTAGGATATAAGTATGAAATGAAACAAATTAGTACCTAAATTAGAATGCTAAGTATGTTGGTTTTGCTTAATATGGATTGCTTGTATGTTTTGAATGGTTGTGTTTAGGTTACTTGCGTTGCAAGTCATGTATACCGAGGTTACTTGTTCAACAAGTAACATATCTTTTGCTTTGTTCACACTTTGGTAACGCTCATGAACCGGATTACGGATAACCCAGAGATGGGGTGTTACATGAATTGGTAATTAGAGCTTTTTAGTCGATTCTAGGACTAAATTAAGTTCACTTGCATCATATAGGATATTGTGCCACCTAGGAGACTTGATATAAGCTTGTATTGTTGCTTAAATGTGATAACTAAAACTCTTATTGTTCTGATTGAACTAGAATGTCTGATTCAAGATTGGGTGGGGATAATGAAAGTCCCGTAGGCTCATCGAACGAATGAGACATTGTGAGGATGGAACAGAATCCTCCTCAACAGCAAGCTCAACATTGAGCTCAAGCTGCTGCTCAACAAGAAGCTCCTGCTATCAATCTTGTACAACAAGAATGTCTTATAAGTATGAATGAGATGTTTAATCATCTCGTAACTACCTTAAAACAAGATCATCCTATTGCCCCTACTCTTGCTGTGCCAAACCGGGCCCCTATTGACAAGCTAGCTCAGTATCGGGCATATACCTTCACTGGCACCGATGAGGCTAATCTTGAAGTAGCCGAGTATTGGTTAGAGGCCACTACTCGTATTCTGTAATGTATTATACTTAGTGATCTATTTGATTGGGTAGTTTGAATTAAGATTCAATTTAGTGGTTACTTGCATGATAAGTAATGTATGATTGGTTGCTATTGCTTGCCTTGCCATGTCTCTTGCTTTGGTCTTGTTCGAATGATAGGATGGCTTGAATTCTAGTGTGAGCTTTCTTGTTAGCTAACTAAGTACGAATGCATTGTTGCTCTATGATTACTTGTTTGTTCTTGTTTGGCTTGAATGCTTGCCATGCCTTGTCTTGTCCTTACTTGCTTGCTAAGTAACGCTCCCAAACCGAGTTACCACTAACCCGGGTAGGGGGTGTTACATATTAATTGGTATCAGAGCTTTAGGTTTAGTCAATTCTATGACTAAACAGGGCTATCATGCATCATATAGGATACTTGTGCCACCTAGGAGACTTGTATTGAATAGCTCGTGTCTTGCTTATTAAACTAAACCCCTAATTGTTCTATTTGAACGTAGAATGTCTGAAACAAGACTCGGTCGGGACAATGAAAGTCCTAAAGGCTCCTCAAATGAATGAGACAATGTGAGGATGGAACAGAATCCTCATCAACATCAAGCTCAACATCGAGCTCAAGCTGCACCTCAACATGAAGCTCCTGCTATCAATCCTGTGCAGCAAGAATGTCTTCTAAGTATGAAGGAGATGTCCAATCATCTTGTATCTGCTTTAAAACAATATCACCTTATTGCCCCTACTGTTGATGTGCCAAACCAAGCCCCGATTGGCAAAATAGCTCAACATCGGGCTTATACCTTCATTTGCACCGATGAAGCAAACCCAAAAGTAGCTGACTATTGGCTAGAAGCCACTACTCAAATCCTTACCAAGCAATTACCCTATCCCGATGAACACAAACTAGAATGTGATATAGCTTTGTTAGCTGATGAAGCTTTAAGTTGGTGGGAAACTACTACACTGTCTGCCCCTGTAGAAGCCGTGACGTGGAAATTCTTCCTCGATGAATTCATGAAGAATACTCTATTTAAATGGTCTGAGGATCAGCAAAGGAGCTTTGATCAACTGAAACAAGTCATAACTCAAGATCCTATTCTAATCCAACCTGAACTAGGAAAAGACTTTACGGTCTTTAGTGGTGCTTCCCATCTCGTTTTAGGGTGTGTATTGATGCAAGATGACAAGGTCATTTCCTATGTTTCTCGACAACTCAAGCCACATGAATTCAACTACCCAACACACGACTTGGAGCTAGCTGCGGTCATGCTTGCTTTAAAGATCTGGAGACATTATCTATATAGAGAGAAATGTCGATTATTTACGGATCATCAGAGCTTAAAATACATTCTAAGAGAGTTAAATCTTTGACAATGAAGATGGGTGGAGCTACTAAAAGACTATGATTTAATCATTGATTACCACCCGGGCAAGGCAAATGTTGTGGTTGCTGCACTCAGTCACAGACATTCAATTGGTAAGATCGAATACGATTTTTTTTCCAACATTATTTATCCCCTATTCGAATGGATGATGTGAATCCACTAATCAAAATTCTTTAATTGTAGCTTCAACTACCTTCAATGCCCATTTTAAGCTCCAAAAGAGCTTCAACAAAATAATCCTAAACTTCAGAAGATATTGAAAGGAATTGAATCCAAACCGAACAATAATTCTCAATTCACTCAAATGGTGTACTCTACTTCCAGAATCGGGTTTGTGTACCCAATGATCCAATCTTTAAGAGAGAAATGCTTCAAGGAGCACAAAGCAGTCCTTTTTTCAATACATCCGGGAGTGATCAAGATGTATAAAGAGTTAAAAGAAGTCTATTGGTGGCCGGGATTGAAGGTCGATATTGTTGACTTTGTGTCAAAGTGCCTCACTTGCCATAAGGTGAAGGCCGAACACCAACTACCTACTGGACTCCTTCAACCCATCGAATTGCCTCAATGGAAGTGGGAGTGTATAACAATGGACTTCGTATCAGGATTTCCTCTATCACCGAGGAAAAATGATGATATTTGGGTGATCGTTGATAGACTCACAAAATTGGCTCACTTTCTACCTGTTCAAATGAACATGATGCAATGTTACCAGAACGAAAACAAAGCAAACGATAGGTTACTTGTCGAACAAGTAACCTCGGTGTACTTAACTTGTGGCACAAGTAGCCCAAACTAAACCTTTCAAGTCATACAATACATTCAAGCAATCCACATTAAACAAAAACCAACATACATAGCATACTAATTTAGGTACCATTTTGTTTAATTTCATACTTATATCCTAAGTTACCAATATCATGTTACCAATCAATTCAATTCACATGCATCATTCAACAACAATCAACAAGTGTGGCATACTTCACAATAGGTTACTATTAAACATGGTTCAACTTTCATTCTTACTACAATTCCAAGTGCCATATTCGAATAACACTAGGTGACCACTAAACATACTTTAACTAGCTTACTTGCATCTCAAGAAATTACTTATTCAACCAATTAACATGATAAGTACAAGGCATCTAACTTACATCTTATTACATATTCATACATCTATTCGAACAACATGGTAATCCCTAATCACATTTCATTTCATTCTTTACAATCAAGTCATATAATTTCATGGCATACTTAATTAGTACATTGTTAATGCATGCTTGTACATACCTTAGCTTCAATCTCACATTGTTGATTCAAATAATGACCATAGGAACTAATGCATGATCATACAACATTGGTTTAGTATTCTAATCATACATGGTTTCATCAAACATTGCATTATTTCATAATTTGTTCAGCTTCTTACTCATATATATACATATCATCATGGTTCAAACATATAATTTAAGTCATCAAAGTTGGTTACATGATAGGCCCAACAAAACATTACACATACAAGTCTTAAACACATACTCAAATGCATGATCAAGGCTAACTATTACAAGATCTAGTGCCACCAAACTAGGAGTATACAAAGAGTATGAATTCATACTTTCAAGCTTGCTTCAAGTGTTGCTTCTAACCCAAGATATCCTCTTCAAGTATCTTTAACCTGTTATGGGAAGAATGAAAAGTACAGTGGGTAGTACAAGTTATGTACTTAGTGAGGTAACACTAAGTCTAGCCAATTTTCCAAGCATACATTTCCAAGTTTACATGTATTTCAAGATCATCTCTACGTAACTTAATCCATTTTAATGAATAGGCTAATCATAGGGAAAATTCACATATCACATTTTCAACATAGCAACATCCACCATATAATCATAGCGTACCATTCGAACATCTTGCATAGAAGACAAGCAACCAATACTCCAAGCAAGCATCACAGTTCTTACCTTAGGCATAAGCACTACAACATGACAAACATTTCATTACATTTGCTTAACACCCAAGTAACACATAGATCATGACATCAAACAAGTTATCATACATGCCATTCTTCCCTTAATTATCCAAATATTCATTAGGTCATGTTACATGGCAATTTCGTTGAATTAACAATATCAAGATTAGTTAGGACCTAAGTCCCAACCTTAAGGATAGTTACACTCACAATACTCGTAGCAATTCAATTGTCTTGAATCCAAATCCCTTTGCCTCTAGCTTTGGGATGTCCACTCCTTCCCTCTTCTTCCCCTACTTGTTGTCCTTGGTCTAGCAAGCATAGCACATATACATATCATCAAATCAAGCACATAATATCACACAATCATAGTAGCAATGTTACCACATTTGTTCCTAACATTTAGCTACTGTTTTTATGCTTCCTTTTAAGCATTTCTTACTAGTTCATTTCAATATTATTATTACTTCATTCTAAGACATAACTGGATAGGTTACAATGTCCCAAAACTGTTTTGGAAACAGTTTGCTACTAGGTGCAAAAACAGTCCCAAAGTGCCCAGGACAATGTTGCCTGGCAGTTTGCACACTGTCCCTTTAAATGGCCATATCTTTTAATCCGTACGTCAGAATTTCAATTACTATACACCGTTAGAAAGCTAAAAAAAATTTCAATAGGACCATCATATAATTTCATTTTAATTCATATCCAATTATTACATTTTATTGTTCAAAGACAGGGCATTTACATTGCATGGACAGTTTGCACTGTCCAGCAATTCCTATTTACAGTTTCTAGCATAGGACCCAGTTTCCAGTTATGTTTTCACCTAATGAAAGAAAACTTACTAAGGATCATGTCATTAAAATTTTATCCATCCCTGAATTTGATCTATACAATTTTTGCTGAATTTTCAAAGTGACTGCCCAGAACAAAGCAATTCTGGGCAAATTGCTCCTAATCACATTTTAATGCCTTAAATTCATTTTAACCAATGTTATGGCCCTATAATTCATTTCATATGATATCCTAAACATGTTTAGTCAATGTTAATCCATTATTCAAGGCAGCCAAAACAGAGTAAGTTGGTTACAATGCTTCATTTTGCATGTTTACTCAATTTCAATTCAACAAAACAGTTTCTATGTTACAAGACTATGTTCATACTTTTATCTTTCAATTCCAGCATTGGTTACTAACAATTCAACTTGTTTAACACCTTAATTACCTTACCTAATCATGATCATAAGCAATTCATTAATTCCATAGCTCAATTTCAAGTTCTAACCATTCAATTCTTACTTCAACATCACATTTCAAATTTCCAGCAACCTAGTTTTGTTACACCATTCCTTTCACATGAATTCTACCCTAATTCAAGTCATCCATGATATATACATGTTCAATTTCATCATTCTCTTCATTTCAAACAACCTAATAACTCAACTAAGCATTTAAACATCATCAAAATCAGAATTTCAAACATAAATCAGTTTGGACAACATGAATTTACCTTAGTAATGCTGCCAACAATTTGATAGCTCAAATTCAACCTTAACACCATGGATTTAAGATTTCTCTCAAAAGAACATTCTCTCCCTATTTTCCCTCTTCAAACCGGTATAATGGAGAAATGGACGAAGATGACATCCTTGTAATGGATTTAGGAATTTACTATCTTTTCCTTGATTAGTTGTTTATCATATAATTAATCAAGGGCATTAGGGGAAATGAGAAATTTAGCATGCAATACTTATCTTTCTCATTTAATTCAATGTAGTCACTTTAAATTGGTCACTTGTTTCATTCATTCTTTCAATTAGACCCTTAACTAAGCAATTTAACTTAATTCTAGATTCAATTAAGCTATCAACTTATGCAATTTGGTTCCAATACTTCTAGGCTAGGATTTGGGGTGTGACACATGAGCCTCCAACAACTAGCTGAATTATACTTGAAAGAAGTAGTCAGACTTCACGGTGTTCCTAAATCTATCATATCTGATCGGGACTCTCATTTTACCTCTCGATTCTAGTGGGCTCTTCAAGAGGCTATGGGAACTAAGCTGAACCTTAGCACTACCTTCCATCCACAAACTGATGGACAATTAGAAAGGGTAATCCATGTGCTTGAAGACATGCTTCGAGCTTGCATTATTGACTTTGGTAAAGACTGGGTGAAATCTCTACAATTAACTGAGTTTACCTACAACTATAGCCATCAAGCTTATATCAAAATGGCTCCATTTGAAGCATTGTATGGTAGAAGATGTAGAACTCCCATATGCTAGTTTGAATTGGGTGAGAACAAGGTCTTAGGACCTGAGTTGCTTCGTGAAACCGAAAATCAAGTTCGGGTGATCCATAATAGATTGAAAGAGGCCTTTGATAGGCAAAAGGCTTTTGTCGATCTCAAGATAAGAAACATTGAATATCGAGTGGGAGATTACGTATTCTTGAAGGTATCTCCTTGGAGGAAAATCCTTAGATTCGGGAAGAAGGGTAAACTAAGCCCTCAATTCGTCGGACCTTTTGAAGTCTTAGAGACTATTGGTCCAGTTGCTTACAAGCTAGCACTCCCTACTGAATTCAATAGAATCCACAGCATCTTCCATGTATCGATGTTGAGGAAATATCGATCAGATCCATCACATGTTCTAAAGCCTAATGAAGTGGAACCTAATCCTGATCTATCGTATGATGAAGAGCCAATTCAAATACTTGATAAAGAAGTCAAGAGGCTTCGCAACAAGATTGTACCATTGGTGAAAGTTCTATGGAAGTATCACAATGTAAAAGAAGACATTTGGGAACCCGAAGCAACAATGAGAAAGAAGTACCCTCATCTATTCCCCTCAGATAAATTCAAGGATGAATTTCTTTAAGGAGGAGGGAATTGTAATATCCTCAAATATAGTATAAAAGAAGTTACTACAATGCTTTCATTTGATCCCTAATTGATTGAAAGCAACATACTAGATTTAAATAATAAGGACTAGAATGCTATAATTGAAAAGTGGTAACCTAATGTATAAGTGACCAAACTGAAACAATTAATAAATTGAAGGAATGCATGCAAAGTTTTCACATTCCTATAATGCCCCTATACGTGTCATTAATTAAGGATAATTAAGGGTAAATTAGTCAATTTGAAGAGATAATGGATGATCCATTATCATCTTCTTCTTTTTCCTTGACGTGTAGATGAACTAGGAAGAGAGAAAACAATTTGAGGGAGAAAAACTCCATAGTCATACATTCAAGCTTGGAATTGGAGAAATTGGAGTTGTTAACATTTATATAATCTTGATAGGAAGGTAAAATCTATCCCTTAATGTGTTATATATGCAAATGATGCATGAAGATTTAGGGTTCTTGCTTGAATTATATGAAATTGATGAATGGGTAGTAAACTGATGCTATGAACTAGTTAGGAAGTTCAATTGATTGATTAATCCATGGAATTGACATGCCAATCGAATGAATAGGAGAAATTGAAGTTGTCAATAGCTAAATTGATGGTGAAATGCTATGCTAAATGCTGGAAAATTGGGATAATAATTGGAATGGATGATTGAAATGTAAATTGTAATGGTAGATGCTGGAAATTCTAGTGGATTGATGTCCTAATGAATTGAATTGAAAGTGTTGCTCAAAAACCCTGTTTTGAACATGTAGGTAGATGAATTGAATATTGAATTGAATAGATAACTTGCTGGAAATGTAAAAGCACCTAATTGGATTAGTTAAATTAGGCAATGGACTGCTCAATTGGTAAATTGAATGTGCAATGTGATCAAATAGATCAAATTGGGTTCAACATGATAATGGCCTGTTTTAAGCTTATTGATAGGTGTATTAGAATGTCATAGACATGTAAGAACATGAAAATGAATTGAATTACCATGTTAGAACCTTGTTTAGGTGAATTAAGAATCTAGAAATTCAACCTAATGTAATATGCCCAGAATGCTCTGTTCCAGGCAGTAAATTTGAAAAAACGCTATAAATTGTATAAAATGAATTTAAGGCTGAAATTTTTGTGTAAAACATCTTGATATGTATAAATTCATTACGAGAAAACAAAACTGAATTCTGGGTTGTATACTGAAATGTAGAGAAGAAACACTAGGGACAATGCAAACTGTCTAGTATAACAAAATGCCGTGTCTTTAAGTTAAAATTGTATTAATTGGCTAAGAACTAAAATCCAACCCTTATATGGTTATAAATATAATTTTGTTAGCTTTCCAACGGTGTAAATCAATTGAAATTCCGACATACGAAATAAAAGATATGAATATTTAAGTAGGCAGTGCACATGCTGCCAGGCAGTAGCAGCTTAGATGTTTATATTGAATTGTATGCTTATGTAGGGAGTCACATAATCAATTTATTGTTGGATTGTATATAATACCTTATGTATTGTATGAATGTTATATCAAGTGGAAATTGATGATAAAGGGGATCATATAGATCAACAAGCTAGTGGAGGAAAATGGATTACAATCCGGGATCGACAATAGCTCGGAGAAATTCCTGTGAGTGTAGTTTAAAGTTTGGAGAGCGCGGTAACCTCTCCAAGTCTGTTTTGATTTGTAAATTTTATTGAACCTTAAGTGTAAATTGCTTAATGAGCTTGCAATGAAGTAATAGCAAGGTAAGTATTCCTTTGAGTGGTTACTTGATTGTGAAGTATGCTTGAATTGTCATTGATTGAATTGAAACATGATGTTATAGATAGAACTACACAATTCATTGTTGAATGACATATTGATTGATACTCCTACATTAACCATGGAAACATTGATATTGGATTGGATTGAGCCCTATTTGATTAAAAGGGAATATTGGCACAAATTGTGCATATTGAATTGAACACATGCTTCTAATTGATTGCATGGGATAACTATTGAAAGACTTGGTCTCGAGTCAGTCTTAGATATAGTTCACATGCCATAGAGTCTATAGAGCTCATTGTCGGGATGGACTACGGTCTGGGACATTGGTCCCTAATTGGCGACATTTGGAGGGAAGTATTGTTACTGGTCATTGGCGACAGTAGAAGGGATTTACCAGGTACTTGGTACCATATTTATTATTGTTTTTGGCGATAGTTTGGTTGGAGACTCGAGTATCTAGACTGAGTAATCGATTCTCAAGGCTATACTTAAAATGAATTAATAACTCATGTACATTGAACCTATTGCTACTTTGAATTGTATTGATTGAATGTAAAGATAAAATTGAATGCCATGAACTATGGATATTGAAATCTTGATTGAACATTATGAGCTTGCTTGATTGTAAAGAAAATTCAAATGTTATGATCTATTGTTATTGAAACACTTATTGAACCTTTATTGTTATTGGATTGAAAATTTAACAATACATCTAGTAGTGTATGTCTTGATCGAATGGACTCTATTGATGGGGGAAACTATTCCATACATTTGATGGTTCGTAGTTAAGACTTATTGTATTGTTGCCTTGTAACTTTATCTCACTCACTATGCTTTGCTTATTCTAGTCTCATTTCTACGATACAGGTTGATTTTGGATACTCTTGAAGTCTAAGCTCATACAAGTCACTTGTTGCTCAAAATAGTATGTTTCCATTTTGTTTAGTTCTCCGAGGATGGTGGCACCTTAGGCTTGTATATACATATATATATATAAGGTCACTTAACTATGGTTTGTATAAGTTAATCCTATCTTTGATCTTTAAGAAGTTTGGTATGTATAAATGAGTATGTATGCATTATAATGAACTTGTATGCTTGATAGTCTAATGCTTGATTTACATGGATGAATTATGCATGAAATGGTTGAATGGATTATTTGAAATTGGTTAGTTGACACTAGGTAAATGTAGTAAACCGCATGTTTAGACATGAACTATATTGATCCCCTAAGGAACTAGTCATATTGTCTAGATAATATTAGAAGCATGAATGATTGATTATGGTAACTTAAGTAAATGAATAAACTATAAGTCTAGACTTGAACCTCTTTGGATAGAGGATGTTGTAAGCTTATAGGTTTGAGTTAAACCATATAGATACATCTTGCAAAACACTTATTGGTATGCTTATTAGCTACATAGGATACTTGGAATTTTAATTCATGCTAATCATCTAGCCGAATGTTTACTTAGAGGACAAGTAAGTCCTAATTGGCGTTGAACATGTTATCTAATTATTTAATGTGTCCCAATATATATCTAGTAAATGTTTCATACAATATTTTAAGTAACATCACCTATTCTAATGGCAACTTGAAATGAAAGAAATACCTTAATTGAAATGTATTCACTAACTACAATTGATTGAACTGTTCATTGTAATTGAAGTAACTTACCTAATCCTACAAGAGTGGTTAGAGTATGTTATAGCATACAAGACTGCACACAAAACTGCATTCAAAACCGTTCGATACTACACAATTTTAAACTCGAATCTGCACAGTTTTACTTATGAAATTGCACTATTATTCACTTAATTAAAATTGTGTTCTAATAGAATTCAATTCTGCCCCTTAGTTCCTTTTTAAAACATCATCCATTTAAGTTTAATAAAACAACTTCCATTCGATTTCATACAGGGAACTGTAATATCCTCCAAATTAGTATAAAGGAAGTTATTACAATGCCTTCATTTAATCCCTAATTGATTGAAAGTAAGCTACTAAGTCTAGTTATTAAGGACAAACCGAATGTATAAGTGGTAACCTAATGTATAAGTGACCAAACCGAAGCAAGTGACAAATTAAAAGAATGCATGCAAAATTCTTACATTCCTAAAATGCCCTTACACATGTCATTAATTAGTGGATAATTAAGGACAAATTAGTCATATTGACAGAATTAATTGATGATTTATTATCATCTTCTTCCCTTAAAGCCGATTAGATGAAGCAAAGAAGAGAGAAAGGAGTTAAGTGAGAAAACATGATGATTCATAAATTCAAGCTTGAAATTTGGTAAAATTAAAGTTGCTAACATTCATATAATCTTGATAGGAAGGTAAACTCTCTTCGTTAATGTGTTATAGATTCAAATGATGCATGTAGATTTAGAGTTCTTGCTTGAATTACATGAATTTGATGAATAGATAGTGAATTGATGCTATGAACTAGTTAAAAAGTTCAATTGATTGATCAATCCATGATATTGATAGTGCAATTCGAATAAGTAGGAGAAATTGATGTTGTCAATAGCCAAATTAATGTTGAAATGCTATTCTAGTTGCTGGAAAATTTGGATGATGATTAGAATGGATGATTGATATGTGAATTGATGCCTTAATGAATCAAAATTGTGGTTGCTGGAAATTCTAATAAATTTATGTTGTGGAGAAAATCTTATATGTATGAGAAATTGATGTTGTCAATAGCCAAATTGTGGTTGCTGGAAATTCTAGTAAATTGATGCCTTAATGAATCAAATTGAAAATATTGCTCAATTGCCCTATTTTTATAGAATTGACACATAATTGGATTGACTTAGACATGTATGAATGATTTTATATATTGAACAATCATGTTAGGATCCTTGTCTAAGAGATTAAAGAAGCTAGAATCTAGCTAAAGGAAAACTGTCCAGAATACTCTGTTCTAGGGAGTGAGTTAAAAGGATAATTAAGTTAGCTTTCTAACGGTGTAAACGGTTCAAAATTCCAAAGTACGGAATAAAAGATCCGAACATTTAAGTAAGCAGTGCACATTCTGCCAGGTAGCAACAGTCTTGATGTTTGTATTGAATTGAATGCTTAAGTATATGGAGTCACATAATGACTCAATTGGTTGCTGGATTGTATCTAATACACTATGTATTGTATGAATGTTAGATCAAGTGGAAATTAAGGAAAAAGGGGTTCACTTAGATCAGCAAGCTAGTAGAGGGAAATAGATTACAATCCGGGATCGACAATAGCTCAAAAAATTCCTGTGAGTGTAGTTTAAAGTTTAGATAGGGCGGTAACCTCTCCAAGTCTATTTTTGATTTGTATTTCTTATTGATTCTTAGTATAATTGTGCAATGAGTATGCTATGGAGCATTAGCAAGGTAAGTGCTCTTTTGTGTGGTTACTTGACTGTGAAGAATGCTTGAATAGCTATTTATTGTCATTATATGCTTATTGCCTAATTGAACTATATTGAAATGAAGCACGATGTTATAGATAGAAGTAACTCTATTCATTGTTTAATGACATATTGATTGACACACCTTCGTTGACTATTGAAACATTGATATTGGTATTGGCTTGAGCCCTATTCGATTGAAAGCATATATTGGCACAAAATGTGCACATTGAATTGAATCATGCTTCTAATTGATTGAAAGTGATAACTATTGTAAGCCTTGGTCTCGAGTCAGGCTTAGATATAGTTGGCATGCCATAGAGTCTATATAACTCATTGCCATAGAGTCAGGCTTAGATATAGTTGGCATGCCATAGAGTCCATATAGTTGGCATGCCATAGAGTCTAACTAATTGGCTACAGTAGGAGGAAAGTATTGTTATTGGTCATTGGCGACAGTACGAAAGATTTGACTAGGTACTTGGTACAATATTGACTATTGTTATTGGCGACAGTTTGGTTGGAGACTCGAATATGTTGACTGAGTAATTGATTCTCAAGGCTATACCTAAAATGAACTAATAACTCATGTACATTGAACCTATTGCTAAATTGAATTGCATTGAGTGATAGTAAAGGAAAATTTGTATGCCATGAACTATTGATATTGAAGCATTGATTGAACATTGCTTATGAGATTGTTTGATTGTAAAGAAAACATCAAATGCCATGAACTATTGAACATTACTTATGAGATTGCTTGATTGTAAAGAAAACATCAAATGCCATGAACTATTGAACATTGCTTATGAAAATTCTTGTGCATTGAAACATTGATTGTGTTCGAAGGATATGTTATGCCTAAACTAGTCAAAATGGATTATTAAGCATGTCTAACTTCAAGCCTTGTATTGATATTGGATTGAAAATTAAGCAATGCACCTAGTATTGTTTGCCTAGTTCGAATGGTTCCTTGTTGACGGGGAAACCATACCATCTATTTGATGGTTCATAGTTGATACTTTTTGTATTGATTGTCTTGTAACTTTAACTCACTCACTAAGCTTTGCTTACTCAAGTCTCATTTCTACGATATAGGTTGATATTGGATACTATCCCAAAGTCTAAGCTCGTACAAATCACATTTTGCTTAAAAGAGTATGTTTCCATCTTGTTATGGTTGTCCTAGGATGGTGGCACCTAAGGCGCGTATATTCATGACCATTTAGTTATGGTTTGTATAAATTAACTCCATCTATGATCTATAAAGAATATGGTATGTATATACGAGCATGTATGCACTTTATGTAGCTTGAATACTTGTTAGCCTAATGTTAGATTTTTCCATGGTGGGATTATGCATGTAATGGTTGAATAGATCTCTGGAAATTGGGTAGTTAACAATAGGTAAATGTAGTAATCCACATGTTTAGACTTGAACCACTTTGGTCATATATAGTATTAGCCGAATGGCATGTATAACATTGTAAGCACATATGTTTGATTAAAGTCACATAAGTTAATCATGTAAATCACTTATTGGAATGCTTGATAGTTACATTGAATGTTGAAATTATCTCATAGGCTTCTCATCTAGTTCGAATGGTTGCTTGGGAATCAAGTAAGCCTTAAATGGTTTTAATTATGATAACATATTGCATTATGGGTCCTAATATATCTAATAGGTGCAACATGCATTATTTAGTTCATTGGGTCCTCTCTTATTTGAACACTTGCTTAATGAGCAAGAAATACTTAAAACGAATTGAACTCATTACCTTAAATTGAATGAATCATCGATTGTAATTGTAGTAACTTACCTAATCCTACTAGGGTGGTTAGAGTATGTTATAGTATGGTAATCATAGCTTATGGTTGCATGATTCTAGGGTATATTACATGAATAGGCTATTGTCATTTGATCATTTAGGTGCCACCTAGGAGTTACTTGAATATTGATTGGATTGTGACTTGAGCTTGACTTCTCTTAATCCTTATATATAAAATGTCTGAAACAAGATTCGGCAAGGATAATGAAAGCCTGACTCTGAAGGAGATGTTTGATCAGATGATTGTCTCAATGAGACAAAATATTTCTGAGTCTCCGGTAGCAAAATTGGCAAGAGCTCCTATTGATAAGTTAGCTCAACACCGAGCTTACACCTTCACTGGAACAAGTGAAGACAAGCCAGAAGAAGCGGAGTACTGGTTGGAGAATACGAAAAGAATCTTGTCTAAGCAACTGCACTGCTCAAATGAACACAAGCTGGAGTGTGTAGTAGCTTTATTGGCTGATGAGGCATTGAATTGGTGGGAAACTACTACCTTGGCATCACCTAAAGAAGCTGTCACCTGGGAATTCTTCCTTTAAGAATTCAAAAAGAAGTACATAAGTGATCAGTATCTTGCTGATCGCAGAAAGAAGTTCTTGTACCTGAAACAAAAAGGATAGCATATCGAGCAGTATGTCAGTGAATTTTGCAAATATTGCAAATACGACTCGGAATTCATAAAGAAAGAGGAAGGCAAGTGTAGAATGTTCATCGACAATCTTAATGACTAGTTAGGCCCCATGTTCACTGCTTTGGGGATTACTGACTTCCAAGAACTGGTCAACAGAGTTATTGCTACCGAAGCCAAGATAAAGACTTTGGCAAAACAATCAGAGAATCAGTCCCAAGATAACAAAAGATTGAGGGATGATCACAAGCCTCATTGGCGCAACAAGAAACAAAAGCATCATGGAGGAAATTCTTCCCATCAGGGAAATTTCTCTAAGGGTAGCTATATACCCAAGCCACAAGCTATGTATAGAAGTTCAACGCTTATGGTGTCCTTGAATAGCATCGATAATACTGGGAGGGAGACCCAAATCCCTACTTGTAAGACTTGTCAAAAGAACCATACCGGAGTTTGTAGGAAGCTCACTAATGCTTGCTACTTGTGTGGAGACACAACGTACTATGTCAAAGACTTCCCCCAAAATCCGAACGAGTTACCTTCACATGTTTCTCACAAGTCGAATCAAGCTCCTTCACCTAGGGGAAAGGGTTCGAAACAGGCTAACTCAGGCAACTACGGGAAGAGCAAACGCCAAAGGTCTAATGCTACCTATCAAGAGTCCCGGACACCTGCTCGAGTCTATCATATTCGTGGTTGGGAGGAAGAAGAATCTCTTAACGAAATTACAGGTACAATCTACCTAGATACTTACCCTATTTATGCTTTATTTGATACAGGATCAACCCATTCATTCATAAGATCTCCTTTAATTGAAAAGCTTAAATTGAAGCATAAATATGTTAGTTGTAGCTTAATTGCTACCAATCCTTTAGGAGACAATGTAATAGTGAACCAAATATGTAAGGATTGCCCTTTGTTTATTCAGGACATCCCTTTCCTAGCCAACCTATTGTTATTTCCTTTTGTTGAATTCGATCTCATTATGGGATTAGATTGGTTAGGAAGGCATCAAGCTTGGGTAGATTGCCAAAAGAGAAAATTGTTTCTCCGTGGTCTAGGAGAAAAATCCATTACCTTGATTGATAAGAAACCTATTAGCATATTTGCTGCTATGATTAAAAGTGATGAATTGAATTCGGGGTGAGTTCATTCCCTGTTGTTTCTGACTCCCCTGATGTTTTTGCTGAGGAATTGTCGTGATTTCCCCCTATTCGGGAAGTCAAATTCAAGATTGAAGTTCAACCCGAGAGTGATCTAGCGCCTATCGCTCTATATCGAATGGCCCCTATTGAACTCAAATAGCTTAAGCAACAATTGCAAGAGCTTTAAGGCAAGGGCTTCATCCGAGCTAGCTCTTTACCCTTGGGAGCACCTGTATTGTTCGTAAAGAAGAAAGACAGGTCGATGAAGCTATGTATTGATTATCGTCAGCTAAACCAGCTCACTATCAAGAACAAGTATTCATTGCCGAGGATTGAGGACTTGTTCGATCAATTCAAGGATGCCAAGTCTTCTCCAAGATCAATTTGCGATCAAGGTACTATCAAATGAGAATACAAGACTCAGATGTACCAAAAACGGCGTTTAGGACTCGTTATGGTCACTACGAGTTCCCAGTTATTCCATTCGGACTAACCAATGCTCCAACGACTTTCATGGACTTAATGAACTGAGTGTTCAAACCCTATTTGGACAAATTCATGGTTGTTTTTATTGATGACATTCTTGTCTACTCAAGCGACTAAGAAGAACATGCTAATCACCTTCAAATTGTACTCTAAACATTGAGGAAGAATCGGCTATATGCCAAATTGGGCAAATGCGAGTTTTGGCTCTCGAAAGTATCCTTCCTGGGCCATGTTATCTCGGCTGAAGGGATAAAGGTTGATCCTAAGAAGATTTAAACCATCATCGAGTGGAGACCTCAAAGAAATGTAAGCAAGGTTAGGAGTTTTCTTGGTTTAGCCGGGTATTACCGAAGATTCATGAAATGGTTCTTGATTCTGGCTACTCCATTGACTTGATTTCTTCGAAAGAATACTCCATTTAAATGGTATGAGGACCAGGAAAGGAGCTTTGATCAATTGAAACAAGTCCTAACTCAAGCTCCTATTCTAATCCAACCTGAACCAGGAAAAGACTTTATAGTCTTCAATGATGCTTCCCACCTCGGTTTAGGGTGTGTATTGATGTAAGATGACAAGGTCATTGTCTATGCTTCTCGGCAACTCAAGCCACATGAATTGAACTATCCAACACATGACTTGGAGCTAGCCGCGGTCGTGTTTGCTTTAACGATCTGGAGACATTATCTATATGGAGAAAAATGTCAATTATTTACAAATCATCAGAGTTTAAAATACATCCTAACTCAAAAGAAGTTAAATCTTCCACAACGAAGATGGGAGGAACTACCAAATGAGTATGATCTAATCATTGATTACCACTCGGGCAAGGCAAATGTTGTGGTTGATGCGCTCAATCGCAAACATTTAATTGGTAAGATTGAATACAAATTTCCAACATTGTTTATCCCCTATTCGAATGGATGATATGAATCCACTCATCGAAATCCTTTAATTATAGCTTCAACTACTTTCAATGCCCATTATAAGCTCCTAAAGAACCGGAGATATGTGGCAGAACTTCATGTTCAATCCGACTTGAATTTGAGGATCAAAGAGATTCAACAAAATGATCCCAGAGTTTAGAAGATATTGAAATAGATTGATTCCAAACCGAGCATTGAATTTTCACTTCAATCGAATGGTGTGCTCTACTTCAAAAATTGGGTTTGTGTACCCAATGATCCAATCCTTAAGAGAGAAATGCTTCAAGAAGGACATAGTAGTCCTTTCTCAACACCTCCGGGAGTGATCAAGATGTATAAGAACTTAAAGGAAGCCTATTGGTGGCCAGGATTAAAGGTCGATTTTGTTGACTTTGTATTGAGGTGCCTCACTTGCCAGAAGATAAAGGTCGAACACCAATTACCTACTGGACTCCTTCAACCCATCAAATTGCCTCAATGGAAGTAGGAGTATATAATAATAAACTTCGTATCGGGATTGCCTCTATCACCAAAGAAAAAAGATGCTATTTGGGTGATTGTCGATAGGTTCACCAAATCGGCTCACTTCCTACCTGTTCGAATGAACATAAGCCTTAAACAACTAGCTGAATTATACTTGAAAGAAGTAATCAGACTTCACGATGTTCCTAGATCTATCATATCTGATCGGTTCTCTCATTTTACCTCTCGATTCTGGAGGGCACTTCAAGAAGCTATGGGAACTAAGCAGAACCTTAGCACTACCTTCCATCCACAAACTAATGGACAATCTGAACGAGCTTGCATTATTGACTTCGGTAAAGACTGGGAGAAATCTCTATCATTAGCCGAGTTTACCTACAACAACAACCATCAAGCTTCTATCAAAATGGCCCTATTCGAAGCATTTCATGGAAAGAGATGTACAACTCCCCTATGCTGGTCTAAATTAGGGGAAAACAAGGTTTTAGGACCTGAATTGCATCATGAAACTAAAAATCAAGTTCGGGTGATTCATAGTAGACTGAAAGAGGCCTTTGATAGGCAAAAGGCTTATGCCGATCTCGAGAAGAAACATTGAATATCGAGTGGGAGATTACTTGTTCTTGAAGGTATTTCCTTGGAGGAAAATCCTCGGATTCGGTATAAAGGTAAACTAAGCCCTCGCTTTATCGGACCCTTTGAAGTCTTGGAAAATATCAGTTTAGTTGCTTACAAGCTAGCACTCCTGCGAAATTCAATAGAATCCACAACATCTTCCATGTATCAATGTTGAGGAAATATTGATCACCCATCACATGTTCTAGAACCTGATGAAGTGGAACTTAATCCTAATCTATCGTGCGATGGAGAGCCAATTCAAATAATTGATAAAAAAGTCAAGTTGTTACAATGACTTCATTTAATCCTAATTGATTGAAAGTAAGGTACTAAGTCTAGTTATTAAGGACTAGAATGTTATAAATAAAAAAGTGGTAACCTAATGTATAAGTGACCAAACCGAAATAAGTGACAAATTGAAGGAATGCATGCAAAATTCTTATATTCCTAAAATGCCCTTACACATGTCATTAATTAGTGGATAATTAAGGACAAATTAGTCATTTTGGGAGAATTAATTGATGATTCGTTATCATCTTCTTCCTCTAGTGCAGATTAGATGAAGCAAAGAAGAGATAAATGAGTTGAGTGAGAAAACTCCATGATTCATACATCCAAGCTTGAAATTTGGTGAAATTGGAGTTGCTAGCATTCATATAATCTTGATAGGAAGGTAAAATCTCTTCCTTAATGTGTTATAGATTCAAATGATGCATGTAGATTTATGGTTCTTGCTTGAATTACATGAATTTGATGAATTGATAGAGAATTGATCCTATGAACTAGTTAAAAAGTTAAATTGATTGATCAATCCATGAAATTGATTGTGCCATTCGAATAAGTATGACAAATTGATGTTGTCAATATCCAAATTGATGGTGAAATGCTATTCTAGTTGCTGGAAAATTTGGATGATGATTAGAATGGATGATTGATATGTGAATTGAAATTGTGGTTGCTAATGAATCAAAAATTGATGCCTTAATGAATCAAATTGAAAATATTGCTAATAAATTTATTTTATAGAATTGACAAAATCTTTGATACATGTATGAATGACTGATATTGAACAATCAGCCAAATTGTGTCTAAGTGATTAAAGAAGCTAGAAACTAGTAAATTGATGCCTTAATGAATCAAATTTGGAAAATATTGCTCAAAATCTATTTTTAATCATATTGACCAAATTAGGATTGAATATTATATTAACAGAAGTATGTGTAATGATTTTATATATTGAACAATCATGTTAGAATCCTTGTCATAAAACAATTTGTAGAGACTAATCTCTAGCTAAAGGAAAACTGTCCAGAATAATTTGGGCTGCCTTTAAATAAAAAACTGTATAAGTTAAAAGGATAAAATTGTAAGCCCTATTTGGTTAAAAGGAAAATTAAGTTAGCTTTCAAAATTCCAAATTCAATACGGAATAAAAGATCCGAACATTTAAGTAAGCGGTGTACATTCTGCCAGTAGCAACAGTCTTGATGTTTGTATTGAATTGAATGCTTAAGTATATGGAATCACATAATGACTCAATTGGTTCTGGGATTGTATCTAATACACTATGTATTGTATGAATGTTAGATCAAGTGGAAATTAAGGAAAAGGGGGTTCACTTAGATCAGCAAGCTAGTAGAGGGAAATGGATTAGAATCCGGGATCGACAATAGCTCAAAAAATTCTGTGAGTGTAGTTTAAAGTTTAGATAGGGCTGTAACCTCTCCAAGTCTATTTTTGATTTGTATTTCTTATTGATTCTTAGTATAATTGTGCAATGAGTATGCTATGGAGCAAGCAAGTAAGTGCTCTTTTGTGTGGTTACTTGATTATGAAGAATGCTTGAATAGCTATTTATTGTCATTATATGCTTATTGCCTAATTGAACTATATTGAAATGAAATGATGTTATAGATAGAAGTAACTCTATTCATTGTTTAATGACATATTGATTGACACACCTTCGTTGACTATTGAAACATTGATATTGAAAGGGAGCCCTATATTGAAAGCATAAACAAAATGTGCACATTGAATTGAATCATGCTTCTAATTGATTGAAAGTGATAACTATTGTAAGCCTTGGTCTCGAGTCGGTCTTAGATATAGTTGGCATGCCATAGAGTCTATATAACTCATTGAGCTCATTGTTGGGGTGGACTACAGATAGGAGGAAATTTGTTATTGGTCATTGGCGACAGATAGGAAAGATTTGACTAGGTTCTTGGTTCAATATTGACTATTGATTTTGGTGATAGTTTGGTTGGACTCTCGAATATCTTGACTAAGTAATTGATTCTCAAGGCTATACCTAAAATGAACTAATAACTCATGTACATTGAACCTATTGCTAAATTGAATTGCATTGATTGATAGTAAAAGAAAATTTGTATGCCATGAACTATTGATATTGAAACATTGATTGAACATTGCTTATGAGATTGTTTGATTGTAAAGAAAACATCAAATGCCATGAACTATTGAACATTGCTTATGAGATTGCTTGATTGTAAAGAAAACATCAAATGCCATGAACTATTGAACATTGCTTATGAAAATTCTTGTGCATTGAAACATTGATTGTGTTCGAAGGATATGTTATTCCTAAACTAGTCAAAATGGATTATTAAGCATGTCTAAACTTCAAGCCTTGTATTGATATTGGATTGAAAATTAAGCAATGCACCTAGTATTGTTTGCCTAGTTCGAATGGTTCCTTGTTGATGGGGAAACCATACCATCTATTTGATGGTTCATAGTTGATACTTTTTGTATTGATTGTCTTGTAACTTTAACTCACTCACTAAGCTTTGCTTACTCAAGTCTCATTTCTACGATATAGGTTGATATTGGATACTATCCCAAAGTCTAAGCTCGTACAAATCACATTTTGCTTAAAAGAGTATGTTTCCATCTTGTTATGGTTGTCCTAGGATGGTGGCACCTAAATATATTCATGACCATTTAGTTATGGTTTGTATAAATTAACTCCATCTATGATCTATAAAGAATATGGTATGTATATACGAGCATGTATGCACTTTATGTAGCTTGAATACTTGTTAGCCTAATGTTATATTTTTCCATGGTGGGATTATGCATGTAATGGTTGAATAGATCTCTGGAAATTGGGTAGTTAACAATAGGTAAATGTAGTAATCCACATGTTTAGACTTGAACCACTTTGGTCATATATAGTATTAGCCGAATGGCATGTATAACATTGTAAGCACATATGTTTGATTAAAGTCACATAAGTTAATCATGTAAATCACTTATTGGAATGCTTGATAGTTACATTGAATGTTGAAATTATCTCATAGGCTTCTCATCTAGTTCGAATGGTTGCTTGGGAATCAAGTAAGCCTTAAATGGTTTTAATTATGATAACATATTGCATTATGGGTCCTAATATATCTAATAGGTGCAACATGCATTATTTAGTTCATTGGGTCCTCTCTTATTTGAACACTTGCTTAATGAGCAAGAAATACTTAAAACGAATTGAACTCATTACCTTAAATTGAATGAATCATCGATTGTAATTGTAGTAACTTACCTAATCCTACTAGGGTGGTTAGAGTATGTTATAGTATGGTAATCATAGCTTATGGTTGCATGATTCTAGGGTATATTACATGAATAGGCTATTGTCATTTGATCATTTAGGTGCCACCTAGGAGTTACTTGAATATTGATTGGATTGTGACTTGAGCTTGACTTCTCTTAATCCTTATATATAAAATGTCTGAAACAAGATTCGGCAAGGATAATGAAAGCCTGACTCTGAAGGAGATGTTTGATCAGATGATTGTCTCAATGAGACAAAATATTTCTGAGTCTCCGGTAGCAAAATTGGCAAGAGCTCCTATTGATAAGTTAGCTCAACACCGAGCTTACACCTTCACTGGAACAAGTGAAGACAAGCCAGAAGAAGCGGAGTACTGGTTGGAGAATACGAAAAGAATCTTGTCTAAGCAACTGCACTGCTCAAATGAACACAAGCTGGAGTGTGTAGTAGCTTTATTGGCTGATGAGGCATTGAATTGGTGGGAAACTACTACCTTGGCATCACCTAAAGAAGTCACACACCGGGAATTCTTCCTTTAAGAATTCAAAAGAAGTACATAAGTGATCGATATCTTGCTGATCGCAAAAGAAGTTCTTGTACCTGAAACAAAAAGGATAGCATATCGAGCAGTATGTTAGTGAATTTTGCAAATATTGCAAATACGACTCAGAATTCATAAAGAAAGAGGAAGGCAAGTGTAGAATGTTCATCGACAATCTTAATGACTAGTTAGGCCCCATGTTCACTGCTTTGGGGATTACTGACTTCCAAGAACTGGTCAACAGAGTTATTGCTACCGAAGCCAAGATAAAGACTTTGGCAAAACAATCAGAGAATCAGTCCCAAGATAACAAAAGATTGAGGGATGATCACAAGCCTCATTGGCGCAACAAGAAACAAAAGCATCATGGAGGAAATTCTTCCCATCAGGAAATTTCTCTAAGGGTAGCTATATACCCAAGCCACAAGCTATGTATAGAAGTTCAACGCTTATGGTGTCCTTGAATAGCATCGATAATACTGGGAGGGAGACCCAAATCCCTACTTGTAAGACTTGTCAAAAGAACCATACCGGAGTTTGTAGGAAGCTCACTAATGCTTGCTACATGTGTGGAGACACAACGTACTATGTCAAAGACTTCCCCCAAAATCCGAACGAGTTACCTTCACATGTTTCTCACAAGTCGAATCAAGCTCCTTCACCTAGGGAAAGGGTTCAAACAGGCTAACTCGAGGCAACTACGGGAAGAGCAAACGCCAAAGGTCTAATGCTACCTATCAAGAGTCCCGACACCTGCTCGAGTCTATCATATTCGTGGTTGGGAGGAAGAAGAATCTCTTAACGAAATTACAGGTACAATCTACCTAGATACTTACCCTATTTATGCTTTATTTGATACAGGATCAACCCATTCATTCATAAGATCTCCTTTAATTGAAAAGCTTAAATTGAAGCATAAATATGTTAGTTGTAGCTTAATTGCTACCAATCCTTTAGGAGACAATGTAATAGTGAACCAAATATGTAAGGATTGCCCTTTGTTTATTCAGACATCCCTTTCCTAGCCAACCTATTGTTATTTCCTTTTGTTGAATTCGATCTCATTATGGGATTAGATTGGTTAGGAAGGCATCAAGCTTGGGTAGATTGCCAAAAGAGAAAATTGTTTCTCCGTGGTCTAGGAGAAAAATCCATTACCTTGATTGATAAGAAACCTATTAGCATATTTGCTGCTATGATTAAAAGTGATGAATTGAATTCGGGTGAGTTCATTCCTGTTGTTTCGACTCTGATGTTTTTTTGAGGAATTGTCGTGATTTCCCCCTTCGGGAAGTCAAATTCAAGATTGAAGTTCAACCCGAGAGTGATCTAGCGCCTATCGCTCTATATCGAATGGCCCCTATTGAACTCAAATAGCTTAAGCAACAATTGCAAGAGCTTTAAGGCAAGGGCTTCATCCGAGCTAGCTCTTTACCCTTGGGAGCACCTGTATTGTTCGTAAAGAAGAAAGACAGTCGATGAAGCTATGTATTGATTATCGTCTAGCTAAACCAGCTCACTATCAAGAACAAGTATTCATTGCCGAGGATTGAGGACTTGTTCGATCAATTCAAGGATGCCAAGTCTTCTCAAGATCAATTTGCGATCAAGGTACTATCAAATGAGAATACAAGACTCGGATGTACCAAAAGCGGCGTTTAGGACTCGTTATGGTCACTACGAGTTCCCGATTATTCCATTCGGACTAACCAATGCTCCAACGACTTTCATGGACTTAATGAACTGAGTGTTCAAACCCTATTTGGACAAATTCATGGTTGTTTTTATTGATGACATTTCTTGTCTACTCAAGCGACTAAGAAGAACATGCTAATCACCTTCAAATTGTACTCTAAACATTGAGGAAGAATCGGCTATATGCCAAATTGGGCAAATGCGAGTTTTGGCTCTCGAAAGTATCCTTCCTGGGCCATGTTATCTCGGCTGAAGGGATAAAGGTTGATCCTAAGAAGATTTAAACCATCATCGAGTGGAGACCTCAAAGAAATGTAAGCAAGGTTAGGAGTTTTCTTGGTTTAGCGGGTATTACCAAGATTCATGAAATGGTTCTTGATTCCTGCTACTCCATTGACTTGATTTCTTGAAAAGAATACTCCATTTAAATGGTATGAGGACCAGGAAAGGAGCTTTGATCAATTGAAACAAGTCCTAACTCAAGCTCCTATTCTAATCCAACCTGAACCAGGAAAAGACTTTATAGTCTTCAATGATGCTTCCCACCTCGGTTTAGGGTGTGTATTGATGTAAGATGACAAGGTCATTGTCTATGCTTCTCGGCAACTCAAGCCACATGAATTGAACTATCCAACACATGACTTGGAGCTAGCCGCGGTCGTGTTTGCTTTAACGATCTGGAGACATTATCTATATGGAGAAAAATGTCAATTATTTACAAATCATCAGAGTTTAAAATACATCCTAACTCAAAAGAAGTTAAATCTTCCACAACGAAGATGGGAGGAACTACCAAATGAGTATGATCTAATCATTGATTACCACTCGGGCAAGGCAAATGTTGTGGTTGATGCGCTCAATCGCAAACATTTAATTGGTAAGATTGAATACAAATTTCCAACATTGTTTATCCCCTATTCGAATGGATGATATGAATCCACTCATCGAAATCCTTTAATTATAGCTTCAACTACTTTCAATGCCCATTATAAGCTCCTAAAGAACCGGAGATATGTGGCAGAACTTCATGTTCAATCCGACTTGAATTTGAGGATCAAAGAGATTCAACAAAATGATCCCAGAGTTTAGAAGATATTGAAATAGATTGATTCCAAACCGAGCATTGAATTTTCACTTCAATCGAATGGTGTGCTCTACTTCAAAAATTGGGTTTGTGTACCCAATGATCCAATCCTTAAGAGAGAAATGCTTCAAGAAGGACATAGTAGTCCTTTCTCAACACCTCCGGGAGTGATCAAGATGTATAAGAACTTAAAGGAAGCCTATTGGTGGCCAGGATTAAAGGTCGATTTTGTTGACTTTGTATTGAGGTGCCTCACTTGCCAGAAGATAAAGGTCGAACACCAATTACCTACTGGACTCCTTCAACCCATCAAATTGCCTCAATGGAAGTAGGAGTATATAATAATAAACTTCGTATCGGGATTGCCTCTATCACCAAAGAAAAAAGATGCTATTTGGGTGATTGTCGATAGGTTCACCAAATCGGCTCACTTCCTACCTGTTCGAATGAACATAAGCCTTAAACAACTAGCTGAATTATACTTGAAAGAAGTAATCAGACTTCACGATGTTCCTAGATCTATCATCATATCTGATCGGTTCTCTCATTTTACCTCTCGATTCTGGAGGGCACTTCAAGAAGCTATGGGAACTAAGCAGAACCTTAGCACTACCTTCCATCCACAAACTAATGGACAATCTGAACGAGCTTGCATTATTGACTTCGGTAAAGACTGGGAGAAATCTCTATCATTAGCCGAGTTTACCTACAACAACAACCATCAAGCTTCTATCAAAATGGCCCTATTCGAAGCATTTCATGGAAAGAGATGTACAACTCCCCTATGCTGGTCTAAATTAGGGGAAAACAAGGTTTTAGGACCTGAATTGCATCATGAAACTAAAAATCAAGTTCGGGTGATTCATAGTAGACTGAAAGAGGCCTTTGATAGGCAAAAGGCTTATGCCGATCTCGAGAAGAAACATTGAATATCGAGTGGGAGATTACTTGTTCTTGAAGGTATTTCCTTGGAGGAAAATCCTCGGATTCGGGTATAAGGGTAAACTAAGCCCTCAGTTTATCAGACCCTTTGAAGTCTTGGAAAATATCAGTTTAGTTGCTTACAAGCTAGCACTCCCTGCAGAATTCAATAGAATCCACAACATCTTCCATGTATCAATGTTGAGGAAATATTGATCAGTCATCACATGTTCTAGAACCTGATGAAGTGGAACTTAATCCTAATCTATCGTACGATGGAGAGCCAATTCAAATAATTGATAAAAAAAGTCAAGTTGTTACAATGACTTCATTTAATCCCTAATTGATTGAAAGTTAGGTACTAAGTCTAGTTATTAAGGACTATAATGTTATAAATGAAAAAGTGGTAACCTAATGTATAAGTGACCAAACCGAAAGAAGTGACAAATTAAAAGAATGCATGAAAAATTCTTACATTCCTAAAATGCCCTTACACATGTCATTAATTAGTGGATAATTAAGGACAAATTAGTAATTTTGGGAGAATTAATTGTTGATTCATTATCATCTTCTTCCCTTAGTGCCATTTAGATGAAGCAAAGAAGAGAGACGGGAGTTGAGTGAGAAAACTCCATGATTCATAGATCCAAGCTTGAAATTTGGTAAAAATGGAGTTGCTAACATTCATATAATCTTGATAGGAAGGTAAAATCTCTTCCTTAATGTGTTATAGATTCAAATGATGCAAGTAGATTTAGGGTTCTTGCTTGAATTACATGAATTTGATGAATTGATAGAGAATTGATCCTATGAACTAGTTAAGAAGTTAAATTGATTGATCAATCCATGAAATTGATTGTGCCATTCGAATAAGTATGACAAATTGATGTTGTCAATATCCAAATTGATGGTGAAATGCTATACTAGTTGCTGGAAATTTTGGATGATGATTAGAATTGATGATTGATATGTGAATTGAAATTGTGGTTGCTGGAAATTCTACTAAATTGATGCCTTAATGAATCAAATTGAAAATATTGCTCAATTACCCTGTTTTTATAGAATTGACACATAATTGGATTGACTTAGACATGTATGAATGACTTTATATATTGAACAATCATGTTAGGATCCATGTCTAAGTGATTAAAGAAGCTAGAAACTAGCTAAAGGAAAGCTGTCCAGAATACTCTATTTTGGACAGTGAGTTTGAAAATCTATAGAAAATCATATAGACCAAATTAGGGAGCAAATATTATATTAACAGAAGTATGTGTATGTCTAGTTTCGTATGCAACAAACGGAATTGAATTCCGAGTCATAAAACAATTTGTAGAGACTAATCTCTAAGGACAGTGCAAACTGTCCAGTGACATAATTTGGGCTGCCTTTAAATAAAAAACTGTATAAGTTCACTATGAGTAAAATTGTAAGCCCTATATGGTTAAAAGGAAAATTAAGTTAGCTTTCTAACGGTGTAAACGGTTCGGAATTCTGAAGTACGGAATAAAAGATCTGAACATTTAAGTAAGCAGTGTACATGCTGCCAGGCAGCAACAGTCTTGATGTTTGTATTGAATTGAATGCTTGAGTATATGGAATCACATAATGACTCAATTGGTTACTGGATTGTATCTAATACACTATGTATTGTATGAATGTTAGATCAAGTGGAAATTGAGGAAAAGGGGGCTCAGTTAGATCAGCAAGCTACTAGAGGGAAAGGGATTAGAATCCAGGATCGACAATAGCTCGAAAAATTCCTGTGAGCGTAGTTTAATGTTTGGAGAGGGCTGTAACCTCTCCAAGTCTATTTTTGATTTGTATTTCTAATTGATTCTTAGTATAATTGTGCAATGAGCATGAGCAAGGTAAGTGCTCTTTTGTGTGGTTACTTGATTATGAAGCATGCTTGAATTGCTATTGATTGTCATGATATGCTTATTGCCTAATTGAACTATATTGAAATGAAGCACGATGTTGGTATTGGCTTGAGCCCTATTCGATTGAAAGGGGATATTGGCACAAAATGTGCACATTGAATTGAATCATGCCTCTAATTGATTGAAAGTGATCACTATTGTAAGCCTTGGTCTCGAGTCGGTCTTAGAAATAGTTGGCATGCCATAGAGTCTATTGAGCTCATTGTTGGGGTGGACTACGGTCTGGGATATTGGTCTCTAATTGGCGACAGTAGGAGGGATTTGACCAGGTTCTTGGTTCCATATTGACTATTGATTTTGGTGATAGTTTGGTTGGAGACTCGAGTATCTAGACTAAGTAATCGATTCTCAAGGCTATACCTAAAATGAACTAATAACTCATGTACATTGAACCTATTGCTACATTGAATTGCATTGATTGATAGTATAAGAAAAATTGAATGCCATGAACTATTGATATTGAAACATTGATTGAACATTGCTTATGAGATTGCCTGATTGTAAAGAAAACATCAAATGCCATGAACTATTGAACATTGCTTATGAGATTGCTTGATTGTAAAGAAAACATCAAACGCCATGAACTATTGAACATTGCTTATGAGATTGCATGTGTATTGAAACATTGATTGTGTTCGAAGGATATGTTATTCCTAAAGTAGTCGAAATGGATGATTAAGCATGTCTAAACTTCAAGCCTTGTATTGATATTGGCTTGAAAATTAAGCAATGCACCTAGTACTGTTTGACTAGTTCGAATGGTTCCTTATTGATGGGGAAACCATACCATCTATTTGATGGTTCGTAGTTGAGACTTTTTTGTATTGATTTCCTTGTAACTTTAACTCACTCACTAAGCTTTGCTTATTCAAGTCTCATTTCTACGATACAGGTTGATATTGGATACTATCCCGAAGTCTAAGCTCGTACAAGTTACATTTTTCTTAAAAGAGTATGTTTCCATCTTGTTATGGTTCTCCTAGAAGGAATGCATATTCATGACCACTTAGTTATGGTTTGTATAAATTAAAGCCATCTATGATCTATAAAGAATATGGTACGTATATATGAGCATGTATGAACTTTATATAGCTTGAATGCTTGTTAGCCTAATATTATATTTTTCCATGGTGGGATTATGCATGTAATGGTTGAATAGATCTCTGGAAATCAGCTAGTTAACAATAGGTAAATGTAGTAATCCACATGTTTAGACTTGAACCACTTTGGTCATATATAGTATTAGCCGAATGGTATGTATAACATTGTAAGCACATATGTTTGATTAAAGTCACATAAGTAAATCATGTAAATCACTTATTGGAATGCTTGATAGTTACATTGAATGTTGAAATTATCATATAGGCTTCTCATCTAGTTCGAATGGTTGCTTGGGAATCAAGTAAGCCTTAAATGGTTTTGATTACGATAACATATTGCATTATGGGTCCTAATATATCTAATAGGTGCATCATGCATTGTTTAGTTCATCGGGTCCTCTCCTATTCGAACACTTGCTTAATAAGCAAGAAAGACATAAAACGAATTGAACTCACTACCTTAAATTGAATGAATCATCTATTGTAATTGTAGTAACTTACCTAATCCTACTAGGGTGGTTAGAGTATGTTACAGGAACATATGAGTTAAAATAGTCCATTACTTTTTATTTTCATGTCCAATTAGTCCGTTAAACTTGTATACATGTACCTACATATTGAATCAATCCAGCATGCTTCTATATCTATCCAAACAGTCCCATTATTGTTCTAATAATAAAAAATAGTTTACATTCTATAATCACACAATCATGTATTTTAAGCAGCCCGGAACTGCCCAACTTACTTATATACACACTGGTAATCACTATAAAACAATTTGTTATAACCAATTTTGACTAAAATTGACTACATACAGTTTGAACTATTTAGTAACTAATTTCCAATTCATTCCCACACATCCAAGTTTCCAAAATAGCTCCAAACTGTCTCTAATGCAATATGACAGTTTGCACATACGCTTCTCATTCAAACATACATATATATATCTCCCAACTATCACAAATTCAGCTCAAAACAAGGCAATTCATCTATTTATCAAAATTATCTTACAAATACAATCCATGATAGATTTATCATTTTGAAACAGTCCTTAACTCATGATACAATCACTTTAAACATTCTTAAGTGTTTTCCCCTATTTCTGTTACCCAAAGCAACTCACCACATATCCATACTCTTTCCAAACAACTTCTAACATACTAATTTGGAATCCACAATTATTTAAATGTATACTATAGGTGATCAAAACAGTTTCTAAATGCTTGTAAAATAGTCCCAATTGCGTTTGTTTACCTACAAATAGCTTCTAATTTATTCACATGTGCTCAGGATAGTTCATTTCACTACTTATACATGTATATAAATCAAACATTTCTTAAACATGTCTATGTACATCCAAAAACAATCCAATTCAAGAGTGTGCACACAAAGATGTATCAAAAGAGTTCTTACATATCCATATACATTTTAGAATAGCCCAAATTTTACATATACACACATAATTATATCATGTAAAATCATTATACATCTTATAGTTTATATGATTCCCTCAAAACAGTCCTCAATTGGCTTTTTTAAAACCTGATCAAATTTCCAACTTACACACATTCCTTCACCTGCCTAAATCAGTTTATTCAAGTTCTCATAAACTCAAAACAAGGAAGCCACATTCACATACAATTCAGCTTTAACAAGCAGTTTCTAATTGTCCTAATTACTCCAAAAACAGTCTAAATTTTAATACTAGGTAGCGAACAGTCTCAGTTACTTTTATACTGTTATAAAATAGTGTCTAAATTATAATCACATCAATATATATACTTCAAAATAGCCTCCTAAAACTTATGTTGATACAATCCTACCCCAAATTCATTTCAATTCAAATATACATTCTTAAAACATCCACAGCAAGCTTATTCTAATACCAAAACTGCCCAATTTCATATACACACATAGAAAACAGTCTCTTATTCTTGTACATGCACTTTTTTGCATTTCAAAACTATCTCAAACAATCCCAAATATATATTTTCCAGTCTAACAAACTAATCCAAATTTCCTATTTACTCATAAGTATACTCAACCGTCTAGCATACTTCTAAGATAGTAAAACAATTCATTACGAATGCTTATACAAATTCATCTAAATTAAACGGTTCTAAGATTCAGTATTCACCCATGAATTTCTTATTCATCTTCTCAATTCATAAATCACAATAAAAGGTTTCCAACTCAAAGAAACACACAAAACATTCACCCTAACAATTATACACCTTGGATTCATTCAAATAATTAATCATGCATCAATAAAAGGGAGTGTATTTTCCTATTTTAAGATGATAATGAAATTCAAGACAACCATACACTCTTCAGTGGCTAAACTCTCGAACAAGACAAGGTTTCTCTCTCTTCACCCTTCCTCCCTAGCTTTTGGCCAAACAACAAGGAAAAGAAGATTGGTTTCTCTCTCCCTCCTTCTCCCTCTACTCTCAGCATAAATAAGAGTCTAAGATGCTGCAAGGAGAGAGTGAGACCGAGAGGGAGTTGAGTTGGGAGAGACTAAATGAGGGTAAGTGAGAGTCGAGAGATTAGGTGAGTTACTGAACCCTAAAAATAAATTAGATTTTCCCTATTTTTTTTTTTATAAGCATGCAATCCCATGATTTACTAAATTTTCTGATTTGGTTATTCTAAAGTAGCCATCCATTGTCATTATTAATCCAATTAGGTCCTAGACTTATCTCATTCAATTCTAATATAGACCAATTTAAGTCACCTTGTGAAATGTTAACATTCGAATTATTTTTATATTTAAATATAACTCAAAGTATGTTTTAACAACAACCAATTAAAACCATACAAGCTTATTGTCTCAATGGAGTATTTAGGTATAATTATCACTAAATACCATTGACCCAGTTTTAGGGGCATTACATGACTAGTGAGCATGATATATATATATCAATTTTAGAAAATAATACAATCAAGACTATCCCTTAATATTTTCATCATTAGATCACCTCTATATACACATATATATGTGTATATAGAGGTGATCTAATGATGAAAATATTAAGGGATAGTCTTGATTGTATTATTTTCTAAAATTGAGCTAGTTTGATATAATATTTACACTTAATTATTTAATTGGAGTGCAAGATTATCTAGCTAATTGCTCACCTTCATACTTTTCAGGTGGGGTTGATTTTGTTCAAGGTCGAAGGGATAAGCAAGGTCAATTAGAGCCCTAAAAGTATGTTAAGTAAATGTGTAATGCTATGACAGGCTAAGCATTTTGAGATGGTTATGTAAATAGTCCTTTGTACCTCTTATGCTATGTGGTTGCATGATATTTTCTTGTTTGTGGTAGATGATTAGATTGGCATAGAATTGGTTGTAGTTTTCATAGCTTACCAATGTTCATAAAGGGTTAAGGGATAGTTATTGTGTAGGTTGTTAATGCTTGTTCGATCATATTATGGTGGCTAGTCTCACATGTTCTTATCATGCAAGTCGAACTAAGTATTAGAGGAAAAAAGGGTTTGAATAAACTTATCCAATTCGATAATAGCATAATAGATCATGAGATAAATTTGATTGTTTGACCCATGTATCCATTTATAGATTATGAAGTTAAAATATCATATACATGTAAACTTAAAGATTGTGTCTTGTATGAATTGATCAAATGAACCACTAATGTTTTAAATATTGGTAAATCAAACTTATATCTATAACCTTGCCAGCTAAATTGTTAAAAATTTATAAAGGTTCTTCTAGGTTGATTCGAATGATAGGGTGGATACTACTTGTTGCTTAATTGTTTGGTTAATTGATTGCTTATAAATCTTTCTTCTTTAGTTGTGTTGCAAATAACCTTAATATATGCCTATGTATTGATAATTGCTTGAATCAAACTTGAACCCTTAGACCAGTTCGAACACTAATTTGTTTATATAGTTAGTTTGTAAAATCTCGAGTTGAGTAATACCTTTAATGTGTTTGTGGGGTATTACAAATTATCCTGGATCTATCCAGACGAATAAGGATTTGAAGGTGTTATATTAGAAGACGGATATGAAATATGTTATTACAGAGTTGTACCCAAGTGTTAAACATGATAAAAGATTATAGTTGAGCTCCAAGTTCCTTCGAGACTTTTACAACCTATCAAAATTCAACAAATAAAAAAAATGATGTAACACCCCATCCCCGGGTTAGCTGTAACCTAGTTTCGGAGCATTAACAAAGCAAAAACAAAGCAATAGATAGGTTACTTGTCGAACAAGTAACCTCGGTGTACTTAACTTGCGGCGCAAGTAACCCAAACTAAACCATTCAAGACATACAATACATTGAAGAAATCCACATTAAACAAAAACCAACATACATAGCATACTAATTTAGGTACCATTTTGTTTCATTTCATACTTATAACCTAAGTTACTATTATCATATTACCATTCTATTCAAATAACATACATCATTCAAACAACAAACTCAAGTGTGGCATACTTCATTTTAAGATACTATTAAACATGGTTCAACTTTCATTCTTACGACAATTCCAAGTGCCATATTCGAATAACACTAGGTGGTCACTAAGCATGTCTTAACTAGCTTACCTGCATCTCAAGAAACTACTTATTCAACCAATTAACATGATTAATACAAACATCCATCTTACAATCTTATTACACATTCATGCATCTATTCAAACATGGTAATCCCTAATCACATTTTATTTGATTCTTTACAATCAAGTCATCACATTTCATAGCATATTTGGTTTATACATTGTTAATGCATGCTTAAACATACCTTAGCCTCAATCTTGTCATTGCCGAATCATGCTAATAGACATAGGAACAAATGCATGACCATACACATTGGTCTAACATTCAAATGAAACAAGATTCAACCATCATTGTATAATCTCATAATTTGCGCAGCTTCTTACTCATATATCTACATATCATCATGGTTCAAACATAATATTTAAGTCATCCAAGTTATTTACATGATAGGCACATCAAAACATTACACATACAAGTCTTAAACACATATTCAAATGCATGATCAAGGCTACCTATTACAAGATCTAGTTCAACCAAACTATGAGTATACAAAGAGTATGAATTCATACTTTCAAGTTTGCCTCAAGTGTTGCTTCAAACCCAAGATATCCTTTTGAAATATATTTAATCTGTTATGGGAAGAATGAAGAGTAGAGTGGTAAGTACAAGTCATGTACTTAGTGAGGTAACACTAAGTCTAGCCAATTTCAAAGCACATAAGTCCAAGTTTTCATATATTTCAAAGAATCAAGACCATCAATACAAGATACATGCTATTCGAATGAATAGGGTAGACTTAGTTAACTTCACATATCATACAATCAACATAACAACATCCATCATAATACTCATGTACCATTCGATATTCTTGCTTAGGTGACAAGCAATCAAAAACTCTAATCACCAAGTAGGCATTCATACACAAAGCCATCATCTATACATTACTTTCATGAAAAGTAACTAGTTTTGCAACCATTCATGTGTCATATTTCAAGGCAAGGAAGTTCATCCAAGTTTCTTACAATAGAAGCAATGTTCATATCACACATCTAAGCAAACAATGTTCATTTGAATTATTAAGTCATCTTATAACACCCTTGGTAAGTAGCTTACTAGATAATCAAATCTTTATCAATATGCACCGAAGTGCCAATATGCACCGTAGTGCCAATATGCACCGAAGTGCCAATATGCACTGAAGAGCCAATATGTACCGTCGTACCAATATGCACCGCAATGCTAATATGAGCTCAAGATTCTAAGGCATGCCCTCCTATCTATCAAACTAGCTACCAAGGTTGTTGATTATCCATTTCATTTAAGCTTTATACATTTCATGATCCAATACAAGGTTATGCCATTTAAAGGCCAAGCCCTTGGGCTTATAGAGTCCTAACTCCCAATACAAAACTATCCATGCCATTCGAATAGCATGAATACAAAGTGGTACCATTGTTCAATTCATTTCAATCAGCCATGTATAACAATCACAAACACATGCATATGTATGCAATGTGCGTACCTTATTCTTCAAGCAAGCATGTCATTTCTTACCGTAGGCATAAGCAATGCAACATGACAAACATTTGATTACATTTGTTTAACACCCAAGTAACACATAGATCATGGCATCAAACAAGTTATCATACATGTCATTATTCCCTTAATTAGCCAAAAATGCATTAGGTCATGTTACATGGCAATAACATTGAATTAAGACAATAACAAGGTTGGTTAGGACCTAGTCTCAACCCTAAGGATAGTTACACACACAATACTCCTAGCAATTCAATTGTCTTGAATCCAAATCCCTTTGCCTCTAGCTTTGGAATTTCCACTCCTATCTTCTTCTTCCCCGACTTGTTGTCCTTGGTCTAGCAAGCATAGCACATATACATATCATCAAAACAATCACATAATATCACACAATCATAGTAGCAATGTTACCATATTTGTACCTAACATTTAGCTACTGTTTTTATGCTTCCTTTTAAGCATTTCTTACTAGTTCATTTCCATATTGTTATTACTTCATTTTAAGACATAACTAGACAGGTTACAATGTCCCAAAACTGTTTTGGAAACAGTTTGCTACTAGGTGCAAAAACAGTCCCAAACTGCCCAGGACACTGCTGCCTGGCAGTTTGCACACTGTCCCTTTAAATGACCATTTCTTTTAATCCGTACGTCGGAATTTCAATTACTATACACCGTTAGAAAGATAACAAAATTTTATATAAGACCATGTAAAACTTGCTTTTTATTTCGTAGCCAATTAATACAGTTTATTGTTCAAAGACAGGGCATTTACACAGCCTGGACAGTTTGCACTGTCCAGCAATTCCTATTTACAGTTTCCAGCATAGGACCCAATTTTCAATTCCGTTTTCACCTAATGAAAGTATACATACTAAGGATCATATAAATAAAATTTCATCCATGAATTTTATCCATACAATTTTTGGTGAATTTTCAAAGTGACTGCCCAGAACAGAGCAACTCTGGGCAGATTGCACCTATCCACATTTTAATGCCTTAACTCCATTTTAACCAGTGTTTTGGCCCTATAATTCATTTCATATGATATCCTTAACATTTTTAGTCAATTTTAATTAATTTTTCAAGGTGGCCAAAACAGAGTAAGTTGGTTACAATGCCTAATTTTGCATGTTTACTCAATTTCAATTCCACAAAACAGTTTCTATGTTGTGTGACTATGTTCATACTTTTATCCTTCATTTCCAGCATTGTTTGCTAACAATTCAATTTCATTAACACCTTATTTACAATATCTAATCATGATCATAATCAATTCATTAATTCCATAGCTCAATTTTAAGTTCTAATCATTCAATTCTCTCTTTAACATCACAATTCAATTTTCCAGCAACCTAGCTTTGTTACACTATCACAAACACATGATTTCCAGCATTGTACCTAGTTTTCATTCTTCAAATTTGCATTATTCTACAACCATTTAATCATCTAATCACATAATCAATAGCTAATTTCATCTAACATCATCAAAACAGTCCAATTCAACAAATATAGTTGCCTATTCAATTGAACACAAGTAGAATCATACTTACTTTGCTTCTAGCTTAATTTCAATGGAAAATCACTACACATGCAAGCTTAATTTTCCTCTTCAATGGCTGATTTTCAAGCTCTCTTTCTCTCAATTTTTCTCTCCTTCCAAATGGCACAATGAAAGGATGATGGAGATGATATCCATCTTAATGGAATTATGAATTGTCTAAAATATCCCTTAATTAAATCCTTATCCTAACTTAATCAAGGGCATTAGGGGAAATGAGGAATTTAGCATGCATTCCCCATCTTTCTCCTTTAATTCAATGTAGTCACTTTTAAATTGGTCACTTATTTCATTCATTCTTTCAATTAAACCCTTAATTAATCAATTTAGCTTAATTCTAGATTCAATTAAGCTATCAACTTATGCAATTTGGTTCCAATACTTCTAGGCTAGGATTTGGGGTGTTACAAATGGGACCGTGTAACTTTAGACCTAGTGAATGGTCTACCTTTGTCTCCAAAGAAAATGATACAGTTTGGGATCAATCAATAGACTCTCTAAGCTGGCACACCTCATATCTATTCGAATGAGCTTAAGTTTAGACAAGTTAGTAGAACTGTAAGTTTGAGATGTTATACAATTGCGTAACGTTTTTACATTCATAATCTCGGATTGCGATCCTAAATTCACCTCAAGTGTTAGAGTTCCTTACAGAAAGTTTTAGGAAAGGGTGATCCAGCTCCTAGAATATATGCTTAAGCTTGTGTATTTGATTTTAGAATGAGCTAGAAGAAATCCTTACCGCTGGTTGAAATTGCCTGCAAAAAAAGTTATTAAGCATTTATTCAAAAGACTCCGTTTGAAACTTTCTATGAAAGAAAGTGTTAGTATTCGGGAAGAAAGGAGTGTTAGAGTTCCTTACAGAAAGTTTTAGGAAAGGGTGATCCAGCTCCTAGAATATATACTTAAGCTTGTGTATTTGATTTTAGAATGAACTAGAAGAAATCCTTACCGCTGGTTGAAATTGCCTGCAAAAAAAGTTATTAAGCATTTATTCAAAAGACTCCGTTTGAAACTTTCTATGAAAGAAAGTGTTAGTATTCGGGAAGAAAGGAAAGCTTATCCCTTGTTTCATTGAACCCTTCTAGATTACTGTGAAGATTGGTCATATGGCACATTGTTTAGCTCTTCCTAGTAAATCCCACAAGATTCGTACGGTATCTCATGTCTCAATACCCCATAGATATCGTTCAGATCCCTCCCTTGCATTAGAACCTAAAGAAGTGGAACTTAACCATGATCTATTTTATGAAGAAGCACCAATTCAAAATCTTAGATCACGAGATTAAAAGATATCGTAAAAAGTTTATTCCTTTAGTAAGAATGTTATTGAAGAATCATAACTTTGAAGAGATTACTTGGGAACTTGAGAAAACCATAAAAAGGCGTTATTCCCATCCCCTACCTTAGATAAATTCGAGGATGAATTTTCTTGTTAGGGGAGGAGAATTGTAATACCCAAAATATGACTTAGAATTTTTGACATTTATTAGGATGTGATTTTAATTGATTGAGATGCTTGTTAGAATGAACAATTAAGAGTTTTAGGACCAATTTAGAATTATAAGCAAATAAAGGGCCACTTTAGGAGGGACTAAAACCGAATTGTTCTAAATCGGAGAATTGCATGCTAATTAAATAAAAACCTTAAGGGCATGGACACTTGTTGATGGATGGTGATGGCAAGTGTGGGGGAAAAGGGTGATTCACGGCATTTGTGCTTGGATGAACGAAAAACAAAAGTTTCCTCATCTTCTTCCTCTATTTTCTTTCCTCAATACCCGAACTAGAGAGTGTAGTGAGAAAAAACTTGATTTTTGGCTTATCATATCTCAAATTGTTGGATGTTGTTCGAATGGATTCTTGCTAGGAAGATAATTACCTTGTTCTTCTTTCTTATCTAAGTAAAAAAAATTGCGATCGATAGTGGATATGTATGTATATGGTATGAGAATGTTTAGAAAGGTTAGAGAATTACATGGAGGTTATATGAATTGGGCGGATTTTTATAGTTTTGTAACTATAATGTTTTAAAGGAAGCATGAGCAATGCTTTAGGGGGAAACATTCGAATGGTGCTGTAGTATTTATATTGTATGTTCGAGCTTGAGTCTCAATGTTGTTTGTATATATATAGAAATTCGAATGGCCCATTTATGCTTCTAGAGTTGTAATTAGAATCATATTTGATGTACATTGCATGATAGAAAGATTAGAGGACTGATTCGAATGTATATAAAATTATGGGGGACTGTTTTTGATATATAAGGATGTGTATAATTGCAAATGCCATGTTTTGTATATGTATGACACTTGATGGATTGCTTGAACATGTATAAATAAGAATATATATGAATTAGTGGGCTGTTTTGATTATTGCAAAATTGGGGAGGTGTTGTTCATGTTCCTTAGGGACTATTTTGAATGTGTACAAACATATTAAGGGCTGTTTTGAAGTGTTTTAAGTTTGTATGTCAATGAGAGGAATGTTTTACATTAATATGGAAGGTAGTGGACTGTTATATATGGATATATATGTGAAATGCATATATTATGGACTATTTTAAGTTGAAATGAAAGTATATGGAATTGTTTTGCATACATGAGAATGTTAAAGGGGCTGTTTGTACATGATTATGTGTGTATAAAGAAGTTAGGGGCTGTTTCGATGTATATAAGCATATATATAAAAACAAGGATTGTTTTATGCATATGTAAACTTTAGTGGATTGTTTTATGCATATGTAAACTTTAGTGGACTGTTTTGCATATATGTGAACAATTGTGGACTATTTTGTTTGAATTTATGTGTATACATGCATAGTTGAGTTGTTTTGCAAGTGAATGGTTATCAGGGATTGATTTAATATAGGATTGTACTTTTTGTTACATTTAGATTAAGAATGAATTGAAGGACTAAGAACTAGAGCGGATCAATCTGTGGATAAAGAAAAAGGGGATCGTGATTCGTGAATAAAACTAGCTCGGAACAAACAGTGAGTGTAGTTTAAATTCTCGAGATAGATTGAAAACAATCCCAAGCATCTTTATTTGCTTTAATTTACATTGCTTGTTTGTTAAATTAAGTGATGTCGCGCATGTAAGCTTGGATTCGAGGTGAGTACTTTAATAAAAGTACTGTATAATATGAAATACTTGATGAAAACATGATATATGTTTGAGTTATACATAAGATCCTATATGTTTAATATGATAAGTTATAAACCTTGTTTGTGAATTTTATGAACATGAAGTTATGCTCATCTCTAATATAAACAAGATATGTTATGAAATACATGTTCGAATGCCACATGTGATTGAAAATGCTTGATATGTTATGAAATAAGCCTTGTTTATATGTTAGCAAGTATGAGGAGCTATGCTCATCTTTGATAAGAATATACATGTTACTTGACCATATGAATAAGGAGCTAGGCTGTTACTTGATTCTCAAGGCTATGTTAAAAACAAAATAATGAATTATAAGTAAATTAATGAACTACTTTAATAACTTGTGTGACAAGTAATTGATGACATGATATGTTTAGTTTCTTATGTGATAAGTAATTGATAACCATGATATGTTATGTTTAATATGACAAGTAATTGATGACCATGATATGTTATGTTTGGTATCTTATGTGACAAGAAATTGATAACCATGAAATGTTATGTTTAGTATCTTATGTGACAAGTAATTGAGAACTAGGACATGTTACGTTTAGCATCTTATGTAACAAGTAATTGATAACCATGATATGTTATGTTTGGTATCTTATATGACAAGAATTGATGACATGATATGCTATGTTTGGTATCCTACGTGATAAGTACGTTCATGTTAAAAGAAATCATGAAAGTTTATAAGAAAATAAATGAGCTAATGCAATAATGTGTATTATAAGTAAAGTGTAACTAGTTGTAAAAAATGAATATGTTTTTAGGAAGAACATAATGGGTTGGTTAGAATGCCTATATAAGTATGTGAGTTTTGTCTGGGTCCTTAAATGTATGCTTTGCTAGACTACTCAAAATTTATCTGATGTTATAATATTCTAAAACTTGTATGTTTCAAATAGTATGTATACATACCTTATTCGAGTTTTCACGTCTATATAAGTATATGTTTGAGTCGAATGCTTATTACTACTATAGCTCACTTCGTGTTCAAGCCTATAGTCATACATAACCAATAGAAGGATAGATTTTGTTTCAGGCTATTAGTTACTTTGAACTGCCTCATAAAGTGTATACTTATAAAATCCTTTCACTACATTTCAGGGTAAAGCTGGGTAAGCAATTTCTTACTTAGAGCTTGGTCGGATCACAAGTACTACAATAGTGTATGATTTGTTACTCCTTGTAATACTCCTAAAATGGTGGCTCAATGTTCTATTTTGGGTGCATATAGATCATCCGTTTGGCATGTATAACTTTAGAGTATCTTATGCTATATGTAATTAAGGCCTTAATATGTTGCGGTGGTTGATTTTGGTTTGCTGGTCATAGATAATACTTGATAGTTTGGTAGTTGATAATGCAAATATATATATATATTTAAATGGTCTATGATGCTATGGTAGACTAGATATGATAATATGACATGTTAAATTGTAAAATCTTTTCTTGCAAATTTGGTTATGTTTGAATGTTAATGCTTGGCTCGGAAAGTTAGATAATAAATGGTTAAGATTTTATATGTATGAATGTGATGTTCAAGTAGTCATTACTAGGTTGATTGCTAGATGACCAATGAATTGAAATATGAATTTATAAATAGGATTGACTTAGGTACTCTGATATAAAAAATGAGTTTAGTTGGTGACTTGTATGTTCTGAAAATTGGTAGTCCTTGTTATGCTTAGTTAGCCATGTTTTGATTTGGGTTTACATGTTAACAAGATATAATCGATTTGCTTGTGGTATAAGTTACTTATGGGTTAAATTTTTAATATGAATCAATTAGTTTAATCAAGTGTTAAAAGAGAAGCTAAAACATTCTATCGAGTCATATTGATCTTGTGTCTCAATTTATAAAAAGCTATTAAGTCTTTTTAATGGAACAAAGTTATACGTTTAAATCGTATTTGTTAACTTGAGTTAAGGCTTAAATTTGATAGTTAAAGTTTGAAATAATTCATTGTAGAATCTTAACTTTGTCTTGCTTTCAAGACTTAGAATAAGGGCTTATTTATGATAAGCCAATGTTTGTTTGTTTCATAACACTACATAGTATGGTTTATCTCCTAAACCGGGTTAGGGGTGTTACATGGCTAGTCATAGGGTTTAAAGTGCACTGTAATAAGTAGCCTCATTTGTGTCGATGGGTTGTTCTCCACCACAGGAACCGCAGCAGTCAAGGGGTAATTGAATAGAATTCTCCCGTTGGTGGATTTATACATCATAACCATTAAGGGGTAGTAGTACCATGCTCCGGTTTAAGGATGTATGTGAAGTGGTTGAATGAGCCACTTGAGAAATTCGTGTATCTGATGTGTTTTTGCAAATGGAAAGGTTTGGGTTTTTGGGTTACATTAATGCTAATATATGAATTTGTGTATCATGATAAATGGATAATGTTTGTATAATGTGATTTATACATGTGGTGCTGTTTAAGCTTCGCTATTGGAAGAATAAGCATGTGAAAGCTTAAATTGAGGTTCGCATAATGATTATGCTAGAGATCCATGATACATGTTTAACATATGGTTTGAATTGCATATTTTGGAAAGATAAAAGAAGTATGAGATGTTTTGGCATGATGTTCAATACATGTTTAAACGTAAATGGTTTTAAATGTATTGATGGGTGTTTTGAGAATCCCTCACTAAGCATTTTGTGCTTACACTCTCCTTTCTCACCAATGCAGAAAAATGAGCTTACGGGTAGCAAGAAAGTAAAGAGGAATCCAAGAGTCGAACTAGTTCTAGTATGGTTTTTTAAGATACTTAGTAGTAATAAAGGCAATGTGATAAAGTTGTAATTGAGAGGGTTGTTTTGTATACTCCTTGTCTTGGACATGTTTATTTGGTATTTTAGACTTGTATGATGGTTTATGCTTTGATTTGGGGGATTTGGGGAAGTTTAAGCATGTTGGGTAGATATCATGCCAATAGATCTACCTTGTTGATTGCCTTTGTTGATGTAATGTTTATGCGTCCATATCATAGTGGTCTTTGGTTGATATGATGTTTGTATGGTGTTCCAAGCATGTTGTTTGCGAGATAGAGAGTGTTTGGGGCTAATTTAGTTTTGTTTAAGGTTTTGAAACCAAGAGGCCAATTTTGTCAACTGGAGTAAAGGTTTTGGAACCTTTGAGTGAGGTTTCGAAACCTTTCACGAGGATGGTTCTGCAAAGTTGAAGTATAGTTTGAAATGTTATATTTTGGTCCTTACTTTTTATGATTGCTAATTAAACAAGATTGGATGATTGTTTTAAGCTAAAATTTAACCGCCATGCATGTAACATGATTAGATAAGGTTTGGTAACTTCGGATTTAAGTAAGTCCTCTCAATTTTCTATATTTTCAATTTGGTCCCTAAATTGCATTTAGGCTCAATTAGATGTCAATCTGAAGCCTGATTCAATCGAGAACTTATTCGCTATCAGCATGTACAATTAGGAATTAAATGAACATCTAGACAAGATAAAAATAAAAAATGGACCCTAGTTTGAGTAAAACATTTTAGGTTTGTTTCAGCAAACCCAATGTAGCTCGCTAGGTTTGGTTCGATTTGGCGTTTAGGCTGGGCCAAGGGGGTTAAACCACAATCAATGAATTATTGGCTACAAAAGTGGATGTGTTCAAAAATGTCACTGCAATTGATTCACAAGGTGACAATTAGGAGTTTGAGCAAAATGTAGTGAGACAGGCAGAAACTGTGAATGCAATCAAGTTGTGGCCATTGTGGACACATTCAACGTGTTTTCTTCTAAATCAAAGAAAGTAAATGTTATCTAGCTGGAAACGGAAGAGGAAAATGAGGATCATTCACCATCGGAAGCATTGCAAAGACTTTACTTATAAAATCTAATTCTTCTCAGTAGATTTTTTTTATTTTCTAGTTTTCGCGTAGTTTTTTTCTTCTTTTGATGCATAATAAAAACCTTTTGCATAGTTTCAAATCCTTATCTCTTATAAGAAGAAATTGCAACCTCTGCAGCTAATTCTGTTGCATCCAAGTTTGTGGATGCAATGTCAACAACTAATGGACTCCACTTGGAGCCAAATGCAGCGAGATCGGTGGAAGCTGTCATTGAAATGAAGGAACAAGAGATCAACCCTATGGCTATGGTGGTTTATACGCATCTACTCTAGTTTGTATTTCATTTTATCGAGACAGCCGAAGATGCCAAAATGGAGACAGAACTGGAGACCAATTGTAACACCCCTAAATAGGCTTAGAATGTTATCACTATTTAGAATTTCCTAAATAGTTAAATAATCTTGAATTAAGTAAAGTCAATTGAGAATTTTAATATCCTAAACATTAGCCTATGAGAATTGAAACCAATTGCCTAAGTTACTAATTCAATTGAACTTGTATTTAGGCTAATTAGATTAGTTAATGGCTTAATTGAAAGATTAAAAGAAAATTGTGACCAATTTAGAGTGACTAAATTGAATTAGATGAGAAAGATGATGATTGCATGCTAAATTCCTTGTTTCCCCTAATGCCCTTGATTAAGTTAAGATAAGTATTAATTAAAGGACATTTTGCAAATTTCATAAATCCATTAACTTGGATTAAACATAGTCATCATCTTCTTCATTCTCATAGTTGCCGAAATTTAATAAGAAATTAGGGAGAGAGGATTCTTGTGACAGAAAGCTTGGATTTATGGTGTTAAAGTTGAAATTGAGCTAAATTCAACTTGGTGGCAGCATTACTAAGGTAAATTCATGCTGTCCAAACTGATTCATGCTTGAAATTTTGATTTAGATGATGTATAATGCTTAGTTGAGTTGTTAGGTTGTTAGAAATGAAGAGACTGATGAAATTGAACTTGTATATACCATGGATAACTTGAATTAGAGTGGAATTTATGCGTAAGTGATGATGTAACAAAATTAGGTTGCTGGAAATTTGAAATGAGATGTTGTTGTAGGAATTGAATTGTTAGAACATGTAATTGAGCTATGGAAATAATGAATTGAATATGATCATGATTAGATAATGTAATTAAGGTGTTGAACACGCTAAATTGTTAGTAACCAATGCTGGAAAATTTGGGAAACACGAACATGATAGAAAACAGTCTTGTTAGGGACTGTTTTGATTGAGAAATTGTGTAAGCATTCTAAATGAACTTAGAACTCTGTTTTGAACATGTCACTAGGTAAAAAGAAGATTGAATTGAATAGGTAACTTGCTGGAAAATGTGACTACACCTAATTGATCTAGTTAAATGAGGTAATTGACTGCCAAGTGGATGAATTAATGTGTAAACAGGCAAAATTAATCAACTTAACCAACTTACTCTGCTTTGGTCACCTTGAAAAATGAATTAAAATTGACTAAACATGTTTAGGATCTCATATGAAATGAATTATAGGGCCAAAACATTGGTTAAAATGAATTAAAGGAATTAAAATGTGAATAGGTGCAATCTGCCCAAAATTGCTCTGTTCTGGGTAGTAACTTTGAAAATTCACCAAATTTTGTATAGATCAAATTATGGGCTGAAATTTTAGTGAAATGATCCTTAGTATGTCTACTTTCATTAGGTGAAAACAGAACTGAAATATGGGTCCTATGCTGGAAACTGTAATAGAAATAACTGGACAATGCAAACTGTCCAAACAATGTAAATGCCCTATCTTTGAACAATAAACTGTATTGATTGGCTAAGAACTAAAATCCAAGCCTTATATGTTCATAAATAAAAAAATTTAGCTTTCCAACGGTGTAAATTAATCAAAATTCCGACGTAAGGATTAAAAGATATGACCATTTAAAGGGACAGTGTGCAAACTGCCAGGCAGCAGTGTCCTGGGCAATTTGGGACTATTTTTACACCTAGAAGCAAACTGTTTCCAAAAACAGTTTTGGGACATTGTAATCTGTCCAGTTATGTCCTAAAATGAGGTAGTAACAATATAGAGGAACAAGTAAGAAATGCTTAAAAGAAAGCATTATAAAACATTGACTAAAAGTTAGGTACAAATGTGGTAACATTGCTACTATATATGTGTGACATTATGTGCATGTTTTGATGAATTGTATGTGTTATGCTTGCTAGACCAAGGGCAGCAAGTTTTGGAAGAGAAAGAGGAAGAAAAGAGTGGACATCCCAAAGCAAGAGGCAAGTGGATTTGGATACAAGACAAGTGATTAGCTAGGGGTATTGTGAGTGTAACTATCCTTAGGGTTAGGACTTAGGTCCTAACCAACCTTGCTATTGTAATAATTAAATTTCATTGCCATGTAACAGGACATAATATATATTTGGCTAATTAAGGGAAAAATGACAACTTGTTTGATGCCATGTTCTACTTGTTTACTTGATTGTTAAGCAAATGAAATGAAATGCTTGTCATGTTGCATTGCTTATGCCAAAGGTAAGAAATGTCATGCTTGCTTGGAGAATAAGGTACGCACATTGCATACATATGAATGTGTTTGTGATTGATATGCATGACTTGCTTGAAATAAAATGAACAATGGTACCACCTTGTGTTCATGCCATTCGAATGGCATGGATAAATTTGTCTTGGGAGTTAAGACTCCATAAGCCTAAGGGCTTAACCGTTGAATGGCATGATCATGTCTCGATTAATGAATTGTATAAAGCTTGAATGAAATTGATAATCAAACAACCTTGGTAGCTAGTTTGGATAGATAGGAGGAAATGCCTTAGAATCTTGAGCTCATATTGGCACTATGGTGCATATTGGCACGACGATGCATATTGGCACTACGGTGCATATTGGCACTTCGGTGCATATTGTTGAAGATTTGATTATCTATTGAACTAAATACCAAGGGTGTTGAAGATGAATTAATAACTTTAAATGAACATGCTTTGCATTGGTTGTGTGATGTGAACATTACTTGTTTTGTAAGATTCTTGAATGAACATTCTTTTCTTGGAAGATAACACATGAATGATTGTATAACTAGTTACTTCACTTGAAAGAAATGCATAGATGATGTTATTGTGCAAGAATGCCTACCTGGTACTTGGTGTTTTTGATTGCTTGTCTCTTAAGCAATAATTCGAATAGTATGTTATGGATACATGATGGATGTTGCAATGTTGAATGTGTGATATGTGAAGCTTGCTTATGTTTACCCTACTAATTCGAATAGTATGTGACATGTAGTGATGACCTTGATTCTTTGAAATACTTGTAATCTTGGATATGTATACTTGAAATTGATTAGCTTAGTGTTACCTCACTAAGTACATAACTTGTACTTACCAGTCTACTCTTTATTCTTCCCATTACAGATTAAAGACACTTTCAAGAGGATATCTTGATCTTGAAGCAACGTTTAAAGCAAGCTTGAAAGTATGATTTCATACTCTTTGTATGGTCCTATTTTGGTGGCACTAGAAAATGTAATAGTTAGCTTTGAACATGCAATTTGGGTGTATATATATGACTAGTATATGTAATGTTTTTGTTGGGCCTATCATGTAACCAACCTTGAATACTTTAAGCTATGTATATAATTATGTGTATATGTATATAAATGAGTAAGATGTTGCGCATATTGTGAAAGTAATCAAATGAATGTTGAACCTTGTATCACTCGAATGTTAGATCAAAATGTATGAACATAAAGGGTAGCTTGGATGTAATTATACGTTGATGATTGTGTTAGGTATGCATGTATATGGTGGTTGCCGAATGTTTAAGACTAGGATAAGCCTTGAATGAACTAGTTTCATGCATTGTGTGTGTTTGGTGAAATAGCCGAATGGTTAGGATTAGACTGTGGCTTGAATGGAAGCTAGAATGTGCAATTTGAATGTTCAAGAATTATGTTAGAAAATTTTGAAGCATGTAACTTTGAGGAATTTTGAATGGGATAGGAGATAATGAATGGAAGTTGTAAAAATGAAATATGAAAGTAGTAACTTGTATTATAAGCATGAAAGGGATTAATCTAGTGATATTGTGTAGATAGCCTAATGCCTTAGGATATAAGTATGAAATTAAACAAATTAGTACCGAAATTAGCATGCTAAGTGTGTTTGTTTTGATTAATGTGGATTACTTGTATGTCTTGTATTGTTGTGTTTAGGTTACTTGTGTTGCAAGTTATCTATATCAAGGTTACTTGTTCGATAGGTAACCTATCTCTTACTTTGTTCTCGCTTTGGTAACGCTCCTGAACCAGATTACGGCTAACCCGAGGATGGGGTGTTACAACAATTATGAGGCTACTCCAACGAAAGACAAAAAGCGCAAGCATTCCAAATCAATAGAAGCAGAAAATTATGGCAAGAAGGAGAAGATGAGGATGAAGCAGAAATAACATGCTATCTCCCCTGCACTCGAGCCATAATTGAGTTAGTTGTTTTTAGTTTTTGTAGACATGCATTCCATATAGTATAATTTCATTATGTATCCCTATTTATTGTTATGACGTATGCATTGTCATTGTAATTGCATTTAGTTTTAATTTCATTGCATCCATCATTGTAACCATATTATGTCATTACATTATGTTTTCTTTTGCATTGTGGACAATGAAATCTTTAAGTTTGGGGGTATACGCCTAGGAGTTGAAATGCACCCTCATTTCAAAAATTAAAAAAAAAATTAAGCAAATGCAAGGTTCCATTTGTGTTGAAAAATCTTCTGCTTGCATTCGATGTGTAAATCTTGAAGTGATCATTCATAAATTTATTGGATACACATGACGGGTAATTGCATTTATTAACTCTGCATTGATATATATATATATGTTTGATGAGAGAATATCTAGCACCATTCCTTTGATTTTTGATGACTTTCACCTGTTTCAGCATGTGTTATCTCTCTCTCTCTGTATATATATATATATCTTATTAAGTATAAATAAATGGCATTCCAATGTGAGTGCAAGAAAATAAATAGAGTAGCTTTAAGGGGGAACACTCCTCTGCATGCGTTAGAAAAATGAATCTGGCCAAAGGCTATTGCTGCATTAGTGTGTGTCGTAGCAATGAAATACTTCATGGGGGTTCGTTGCACAACATCTTACTTCTCAGGGCCTAGGATGCATTCATTGTTTGATATCCCTCGCTACATAAAAGGAAAAAAAAAAAAAAATATATAAAAATACATATATGTGATATTTATATTATGTGTGGTACTAAATAAATGCTTGAAGGAGGAATGAATCTGAGATGTTGGGATGATGTTAGGTATTCTTGAACTGCTTGCTTGTTTATTGATGTGGAGTTATTTATGCAATTTCCGTTCTTGTTGATGCATATGATTTATTGATTGGAATGTTTCAAGTATCTAGAATGCTTATGATCTTTTGGTAGACCTTGCTACTTATTATTTTTACTTGAGGACAAGCAAAGACTGAAGTTTGGGGTGTGATGGTAGTCTACAGAGCATGTATTTTCCCCATATTTATCAAATAAATTGTCCCCACTTTAGTTTCACATGCATACTTTCTTGCATTTTCATAGTTTAATTATTCATTTCCTTTAATTCAGTCATACTTGTGTGTTTTTGTAACATACTCTAACCACCCTAGTAGGATTAGGTAAGTTACCACAATCTCAATCAATGATCCATTCAATTAAGGCTGGTGAATTTAATTCGTTTTAAGCCTTTCCTGCACAATAACAATTCGAATAGGTGAGGATTCACTAGACAATGCATGATACACCTACTAGATGTATTAGGACCCATAATGCAATTAGTTATCATGATCAACACCAATTAAGACTTGTTCTTCAAGCAACCATTCGAACTAGATGGATAACACAATAGAAGATTTCAACATTCAATGTAGCTATTTTGCATACCAATAGGTGATTTACATCATTTACTTAAATTACCTTAATCAAACATACATGCTTCCAATATTATATACACCATTTGGCTAGTACCTTAAGTGATCTGTAACACCCCAAATCCTAGCCTAGAAGTATTGAAGTCAATTGCATAAGTTGATAGCTTAATTGAATCTAAAATTAAGCTAAATTGATTAGTCACAGGTCTAACTGAAAGAATGAATGAAATAAGTGACCAATTTAAAGTGACTACATTGAATTGAATGAGAAAGGTAAGTATTGCATGCTAAATTTCTCATTTCCCCTAATGCCCATGATTAATTATATGATAAACAACTAATCAAGGATAAGATAGTAAATTCCTAAATCCATTACAAGGATGTCATCTTCATCCATTTCTCCATTATACCGATTTGAAGAGGGAAAAATAGGGAGAGAGTGTTCTTGTGACAGAAAGCTTAAATTCATGGTGTTAAGGTTGAATTTGAGCTAAATTCAACTTGTTGGCAGCATTACTAAGGTAAATTCATGTTGTCCAAACTGATTTATGTTTGAAATTCTGATTTTGATGATTTTTAAATGCTTAGTTGAGTTATTAGGTTGTTTGAAATGAAGAGAATGATTAAATTGAACATGTATATATCATGGATGACTTGAATTAGAGTAGAATTCATGTGAAAGGAATGGTGTAACGAAACTAGATTGCTGGAAATTTGAAATGAGATGTTGAAGTAAGAATTGATTGGTTAGAACTTGAAATTGAGCTATGAAATTAATGAATTGATTATGATCATGATTAGGTAAGGTAATTAAGGTGTTAAACAAGTTGAATTATTAGTAACCAATGCTGAAAATGAAGGATAAAAGTATGAACATAGTCACATAACATAGAAACTGTTTTGTTGAATTGAAATTGTGTAAACACGTAAAATTAAGCTTTGTAACCAATTTACTATGTTTTGGCTGCCTTGAATAATGAAGGAAAATTGACTAAACATGTTTAGGATGTCATATGAAATGAATTATAGGACCAAAACATTGGTTAAAATGAATTTAAGGCATTAAAATGTGATTAGGAGCAATCTGCCCATAATTGCTCTGTTCTGGGCAGTCACTTTGAAAATTCAGCAAAAATTGAATAGATCAAACTCAGGGATGAAATTTTAATTACATGACCCTTAGTATGTCTATCTCCATTAGGTGAAAACAGAACTGAAAATTGGGTCCTATGCTGATAACTGTAAATAGAAATTGCTTGACAGTGCAAACTGTCCAGGCAGTGTAAATGCCCTGTCTTTGAACAATAAACTGTATTAATTGGCTAAGAACTAAAATTCAAATCTTAAATGTTCTTATAGAAAATTTTGTTATCTTTCCAACAGTGTATATTAATCGAAATTCCGACATACGGCTTAAAAGATATGACCCTTTAAAGGGACAGTGTGCAAACTGCCAGGCAACAATGTCCTGGGCAGTTTGGGACTGTTTTTGCACCTAGTAGCAAACTGTTTCCAAAACAGTTTTGGGACATTGTAACCTGTCCAGTTATGTCTTAAAATGAGGTAATAACAATGTGGATATGAACTGGTATGAAATGCTTAAAAGAAAGCATAAAAATAGTAGCTAAATCTTAGGTACAAATGTGGTAACATTGCTAATATGATTGTGTGGCATTATGTGTTTGTTTTGATGAATTGTATGTATATTGCTTGCTAGACCAAGGGCAGCAAGTTGGGGAAGAAGAAGATAGGAGTGGACATCCCAAAGCTAGAGGCAAAGGGATTTGGATTCAAGACAATTGAATTTCTACGAGTATTGTGAGTGTAACTATCCTTAGGGTTGGGACTAGGTCCTAACCAACCTTGTTATTGTCTTAAATCAATGCCATTGCCACATAACATGAACTAATACATATTTGGCTAATTAAGGGAAGAATGACATGTATGACAACTTGTTTGATGCCATGGTCTATGTGTTTACTTGAGTGTTAAGCAATTGAAATGTAATGCTTGACATGTTGCATTGCTTATGCCAAAGGTAAGAAATGGCATGCTTGCTTGGAGAATAAGGTACGCACATTGCCTACATATGCATGTGTTTGTGATTGATATAGATGGCTGATTCAAATGAATTGAACAATGGTACCACTTTGTATTCATGCCATTTGAATGGCATGGATAGTTTTGTATTGGGAGTTAAGACTCTATAAGCCTAAGGGCTTGTCCTTTGAATGGCATAAACTTGTATTGAATAAAGAATTGTATAAAGCTTGAATGAAATGGATAATCAACAACATTGGTAGCTAGTTTGGATACATAGGAGGGAATGGCTTAGAATTTTGAGCTCATATTGGAACTACGGAGCATATTGGCACTACGGTGCATATTGGCACGGCGGTGCATATTGGCACTACGGTGCATATTGGCACTTCTGTGCATATTGTTAAAGATTTGATCATATAGTAAACTACTTACCAAGGGTGTTATAAGATGACTTAGAAATTCAAATGAACATTGTTTGCTTAGATGTGTGACACGAACATTGCTTGAATTGCAAGATACTTGAATGAACTTTCTTGCCTTGAAAGATGACACATGAATGGTTGTATAACTAGTTATTTCTCATGAAAGAAATTTATAAATGATGACTTTGTGTATGAATGCATACTTTCATTAGGTGAAAACAGAATTGAAAATTGCGTCCTATGTTGGAAACTGTAAATAGGAATTGCTGGACAGTGCAAACTGTCTAGGCTGTGTAAATGCCTTGTCTTTGAACAATAAACTGTATTAATTAAATATGAAATAAAATGCAAGTCTTACATGGTCTTATAGAAAATTTTGTTATATTTCTAACGGTGTATAGTAATTGAAATTCCGACGTACGGGTTAAAAGATATGGCCATTTAAAGGGACAGTGTACTAACTGCCAGGCAGCAGTGTCCTGGGCAGTTTGGGACTGTTTTTGCATCTAGTAGCAAACTGTTTCCAAAACAGTTTTGGGACATTGTAACCTGTCCAGTTATGTCTTAAAATGAAGTAATAACAATATGGAAATGAACTAGTAAGAAATGCTTAAAAGGAAGCATAAAAACAGTAGCTAAATGTTTGGTACAAATGTGGTAACATTGCTACTATGATTGTGTGATATTATGTGATTGTTTTGATGATATGTATATGTGCTATGCTTGCTAGACCAAGGACAACAAGTCGGGGAAGAAGAAGATAGGAATGGAAATTCCAAAGCTAGAGGCAAAGGGATTTGGATTCAAGACAATTGAATTGCTAGGAGTATTGTGTGTGTAACTATCCTTAGGGTTGAGACTAGGTCCTAACCAACCTTGTTATTGTCTTAATTAAATGTTATTGCCATGTAACATGACCTAATGCATATTTGGATAATTAAGGGAATAATGACACGTATGCTAACTTGTTTGATGCCATGATCTATGTGTTACTTGGGTGTTAAGCAAATGTAATGAAATGTTTGTCATGTTGCATTGCTTATGCCTATGGTAAGAAATGACATGCTTGCTTGAAGAATAAGGTACGCACATTGCATACATATGCATGTGTTTGTGATTGTTATACATGGCTGATTGAAATGAATTGTATTCATGCTATTCGAATGGCATGGATAGTTTTGTATTGGGAGTTAAGACTCTATAAACCTAAGGGCTTGGCCTTTGAATGGCATAAACTTGTATTGAATAAAGAATTGTAGAAAGCTTGAATGAAATGGATAATCAACAACATTGGTAGCTAGTTTGGATAGATAGGAGGGCATGCCTTAGAATTTTGAGCTCAATTTGGCACTACGGAGCATATTGGCACGGGGGTGCATATTGGCACTACGGTGCATATTAGCACTTCTGTGCATATTGTTAAAGATTTGATCATATAGTAAACTACTTACCAAGGGTGTTATAAGATGACTTAATAATTCAAATGAACATTGTTTGCTTAGATGTGTGACATGAACATTGCTTGAATTGCAAGATACTTGAAAGAACTTTCTTGCCTTGAAAGATGACACATGAATGGTTGTATAACTAGTTATTTCTCGTGAATGAAATTGTATAAATGATGACTTTGTGTATGAATGCCTACTTGGTGATTGGAGTTTTTGATTGCTTGTCACCTAATCGACAAATCGAATGGAATTATGCTATGTTGATTATGTGATATGTGAAGCTTTCCTATGTTTATCTATGCAATTCGAATGGTATTTGATTTAGGGTGATTGTCTTGATTCCTTGAATTACATTAAACTTGGATATGTATACCTTGAAATTGGCTAGACTTAGTGTTACCTCACTAAGTACATAACTTGTACTTACCACTCTACTCTTCATTCTTCCCATAACATATTAAAGATACTTCAAGAGGATATATTGGGTTTGAAGAAACACCTTTGAGCAAGATTGAAAGTATGATTTCATGCTCTTTATATACTCCTAGTTTGGTGGCACTAGAACTTGTAATAGGTAGTTTCGATCATGCATTTTGTGGTGTTGTTAAGACTAGTACATGTAATGTTTTGATGGGCCTATCATGTAACCATTTTGGATGATTTAAACTATGTATATGACTTGGTTGATATGTATATATATAAGTAGATGATGCGCAAGTTGTGATAGAAATTCAATGTTTGTTGAATCTTGTTTAATTCGAATGTTAGACCAATGTTGTATGATCATGCATTTGTTCCTATGGCCATTGCCATGATTCGACTATGTTGAAATTGGAGCTAAGGTATGTTTAAGCATGCATTATCATTGTATTAGCCAAGTATGCCATGAAATAGAGTGTATTGATTGAAAAAGAAACAATTGAAAAGTGATTAGGGATCACCTTGTTGTTCGAATAGGTGAATGAACATGTAAAAGATTGTAAGTTGGATGCCTTCTATTGATCATATTAATTGGTTGAATAAGTATTTTCTTGAGATGTAAGTAAGCTAGTTAAAATTTGTTTGGTGACCACATTGTATCATTCGAATAGAATACACTAGAATTTGTAATAGGAATGAAAGTTGAATCATGTTTAATAGTAACCTATTGTGAAGTATGCCAAACTTGAGTTTGTTGTTTGAATAATGTATGTGATTTGAATGAAATGGTAACATGATAATGGTAACTTAGGTTATAAGAATGAAATGAAACAAATTGGTACCTAAGTTAGCATGCTATGTATGTTGGGTTTGTTTAATGTGGACTTCTTGTATGTATTGGATGACTTGTAATGTTTGGTTTCAAGTATATCGAGGTTACTTGTTAGACAAGTAACCTATCTATTGTTTTGTTTTCGCTTTGGTAACGCTCCCGAACTGGGTTACGGCTAACCCGGGGAAGGGGTGTTGCATTTATTGGTAATCAGAGCTTTTTAGTCGGTTCTATAAGCTCACTTGCATAATATAGGATATTGTGCCACCTCGGAGACTTGATATAAGCTTGTTTTGTTGCTTAAATGTGAAAACGTGAAAATTGAAACTCTTATTGTTCTGATTGAACTAGAATGTCAGAAACAAGATTGGGTTAGGATAATGAAAGTCCCGTAGGCACCTCGAACGAAGGAGACAATGTGAGGATGGAGCAGAATCCTCCTCAACAGCAAGTTCAACATCGAGCTCAAGCTTATGCTCAACATTAAGCTCCTGCTATTAATCTTGTGCAGCAAGAATGCTTACAAGTATGAAGGAGCTATTCAATCATCTCATAATAGCCTTAAAACAAGATCACCCTATTGCTCCTAATGTTGTGTACCAAACTGATCCCCTATTAACAAGCAGGCTCAGCATCGGACATATACCTTCATTGGCACTGATGAGGCTAATCCTGAAGTAGCCGAGTATTGGTTAGAGGCCACTACTCCCATTCTGACTAAACAATTACCATGTCCTGACGAGCATAAAGTCGAGTGTGTCATTGCTCTGTTGGCAGGCGAAGCACTAAGCTGGTGGGAAACCGCTACTCTAACTATTTCTGCGAAGCCTATCACTTGGAAGTTCTTCATTAATGAGTTTAAGAGGAAGTATATTAGCGAACAATATCTAGTCGAGCGCCAAAAATGATTCATGTATCTTAAACAGGCTGGCCGACCTATCGAGCAATACTTGAGGGACTTTTAGAAGTATTGTATGTATGGGTCCGAATATATCAAAACCGAGGCCGACAAGTGTCGAATGTTTATCGACGTGTTAAATGATGAATTAAGCCCGATATTTATTGCTCTGGGTATTATTGACTTCCAAAATTTGGTAAATCGAGCCATTGTAACTGAGGAAAAGATGAAAGCCTCGGAAAGGCGCAAGAGCGAACATTCTTAGAAAGACAAACGACCCAAGAACGATGATAAGCCACACTGGCAATCAAAGAAGTCCAAACATTCCAAAGGACACTCTTCAAACTATACTCCTAATCAGAAGAGTAGTTACATTTCGAAACCACAAACAGTTGTAAAGACTTCATCCCTTGTTGTTTCTATTGATAGCACGGAGAATCAGGCTAAATCTAATCAATACCCTATTTGCAAGTTCTGCCATAAACATCATACTGGCCAGTGCAGAGTTCAACAAAATTTATGCTTCTCATGTAGAGCCTCTGATATTATATCCGGGATTGTCCCCAAAATCCCAACAAGGCTTCGAATCGAACCTCTGCAATTGCTAGCTCAGCTCCTCCTAACCGAAACAAAACACCCAGACAAGCTTAGTCCGGGAATCAAAGGAAACAAAAAGGCCCCTCTTCGAATGCTTAGACTCATTAGGAATCTCGAGCCCCTACTCGTATGTACCACATTCATGGTAAAGATGATGTAGAAGCTCCCGATGTTATCGCAGGTACCGTTGAGTTAAATTCCAGTCCTACATATGCTTTAATTGATTCAGGGTCTACCCATTCATTTGTTTGTTCTACCTTGATCAACAAGTTAAAATTGAAACCCAAAATATTTGAATCAAATCTTGTAGTTTCGAATCCATTAGGGGGAAAACACCCATTAACTTGCACCACAAGCAAGCTCCTTTGACTATTCGAAATATTCCCTTTCCTATTGATCTTTATGTCTTACCATTTTGTTAATTTGACTTGATATTAGGGTTAGATTGGTTAACTAAACACAAGGCTTGGGTAGATTGCCAAAATCGGAGACTGTATCTCTGGGGTTTAGGGAAAGAATCCATTCTCTTAATAGACAAGAAACCAACTTCAATATTTGCTAAGATGATTCTCCAAGATGAAATTGAATTCGGTTTGCCTAGCATGCCTATTGTATCTGAATTCGTTGATGTTTTTCCCGAGGAACTCCCTGGTGTCCCTCCGACAAGAGAAGTAGAGTCCGGGATTGAAGTTTAGCCTAGAACAGCTCCGGTGTCCATTACACCCTATAGAATGGCACCGTCGAGCTGAAAAAATTAAAGAAGCAACTTCAGGAGTTGCAAGATAAAGGTTTCATTCGGCCTAGCACTTCTCTATGGGGTGCTCCAGTCCTGTTCATGAAAAAGAAAGTCGGGACTATGTTGCTTTGCATTGATTATCGTCAGTTAAACAAGCTCACCATCAAGAATCGGTATCCCCTACAAAGAATTGAAGATCTTTTTGGTCAACTCAGGGATGCTTCTGTATTCTCTAAGATCGACCTTCGATCGGGGTACTATCAAATGAAAGCGAAAGAACAAACGTGCCTAAGACAGCCTTTTGTACTCGATATGGCCACTTCGAATTCCCCGTAATGCCATTCGGGTTAATGAATGCTCTAGCTGCTTTCATGGATCTCATGAATCGGGTATTCAAGCCCTATCTTGACAAGTTTGTGGTCGTATTCATCGACGACATTTTGGTGTACTCTTGGAATAAGGAGGAACATGCTGAACACCTCTGAATTGTTTTGCAAACACTCAAAGAACATCAATTGTATGCCAAGTTCTCCAAATGTGAATTCTGGTTACCAAAAGTTTCTTTCCTCGACCACGTTATCTCGGCTGAAGGAATCAAAGTCGATCCAAGCAAGATTCAGTCTATTCTAAATTCGAGACCTCCGAAGAATGTAAGTGAGGTCCAAAGCTTTCTTGGTTTAGCTTGGTATTATAAAAGGGTTGTTAAGAGATTTTAATCTATTGTCGCAAGCCTTACTAAGCTTACCCGAAAGGATACACCTTTAGTTTGGTCGGAAAGCCAACAACGAAGCTTCGATCAACTTAAGCAAGCTCTGACTCATGTCCCAGTACTCATCCAACCAGAATCAGGCAAAGAATTCACTGTTTACAGTGATGCTTCTCATTTAGGCCTCGGTTGTGTCCTGATGCAAGATGGGAAAGTAATTGCTTACGCTTCAAGGCAACTGAAGCCACATGAGTCTAATTATCCAACACATGATCTGGAACTAGCAGCTATTATGTTTTCTCTCAAGATATGGAGACACTATCTATACGAAGAGAAATGCAATCTATTTACCGATAAAAAAAGTCTTAAATACCTCATAACCCAGATGGACTTGAATCTGAGCCAAAAGAGATGGCTCGAATTACTTAAGGATTACGATTTGGTTATCGACTACCATCCGGGGATAGCAAATGTAGTTGCTGACGCCCTTAGTCGCAGACCATACTCGAGTAACTCCTAAAACTAGAATTCTGATTAAATTCATTTGAATCGTGCCTTCTCTTGTTTTGTAAATAATGTATTTAGAATTTCCTTAAGCTACAAGTTACTATTCGAATACTCCTTGAAAAGTAAATTGCCATTTGAATAAGAATTTGCGTCTAAAATACTCGTAACCATTGAAATTGAGTCTTTCTTAGCTTGTTAGAAAGCATTCAAGCAATGACTTGTTCTTCAACAAATAATTTGAACAATGCCTTGTGATACAAGAAACAATTCGAACAGTGCCTTGCACTGCAAGAAATCTATTGAAAATCATTCTAATGACCTTGTTAACTTTTTTGTAGCTACTACGGCTATCAATGCTCATTTCTGACTATCCAAGGGCCAAAAATTATTATCTGAACTTCAAGTTCAATCTGATCTCATTTCGAGAATTAAAGAACTTCAGCAAGTTGATCCAGATCTTCAGAAAGTCATGTCTAAACTTACTTCTGAGTCTAGCTCTGACTTCTCCCTCAAGTTAAATGGACTCCTCTATTTCAAAGATAAAGTTTGTGTTCCTAACAATGAAGAACTAAGACAAGAAATATTGCAAGAAGCACATCAAAGTTCTTTCTCGATCCACCCTGGATCGGTTAATATGTATAAGGACCTAAAACCACTATACTGGTGGTCAGACATGAAATCTAGAATCACGGACTTCGTATCCAAGTGCTTAACATGTCAAACAGTTAAAACCAAACATCAAGTCCCTACTGGATTGCTTCAAACTATTGAACTTCCAGTGGACGTGGGATCGAATTATTATGGACTTTGTCACCGGTCTTCCTTCTATTCTAAGAAAGAATGATGTTGTATGGGTGATTGTTGATAGATTCACTAAATCTACTCACTTTCATCCATGTTCGTATGAACATGAGCTTGGAAACCCTTGCCGAGTTGTACATTCATGAAGTGATTCAGTTACATGGTGTACCTACAGCAATTATCTCCGATCGTGACCCTTGATTCGCTTCTTGATTTTGGAATTCTCTACAGAAAGCTTTGGGAGCTAAAGTACATCTTAGTATGACCTTTCATCCTCAATCGGATGGCCAATCTGAGAGAATCATTCAAGTGTTAGAAGATATGCTACGAGCTTGTGTTATTGACTTCGGGAATAATTGGGAGAAATCCTTACCTCTGTAGAGTTTGCCTACAACAATAGCTACCAATCATCTATTCAAATGACACAATTTGAAGCTCTATATGGTAGAAGATGTAGAACTCCTCTATGCTGGTCCGAATTGGGAGAAAACAAAGTATTGGGACCTCAATTGTATCGTGAAACTGAAGAACAAATCAAGATCATTCACGATCTATTGAAGGCAGCTTTCGATAGACAGAAAGTGCATGCTGACTTGAAAAGGAGAGATATCTAGTATGTTATTGGAGACAAAGTCTTCGTAAAGGTCTCACCTTGGAAGAAAGTGCTTAGATTTGGAAGAAACGGGAAACTCAGTCCCCGATACATTGGACCATTTAAAGTTATTGAAAGAATTGGTCCAGTGGCCTATCGACTAGCTCTTCATAGAGAATTCGATAGAATACACAGTGTCTTCCACGTTTAAATGCTCAGAAGGTATCGATCTGATCCTTCACACATTCTTGAGCCCAATGAAGTAGAATTGAATTCTGATTTGTCCTACGAAGAAGAACCTATTCAGATTCTTGACCGGGAAGTAAGAAAGCTTCGGAACAAGATTGGTCCCCTTGTCAAGATATTATGGAGAAACCATAAGGTGGAAGAAGCTACCTGGGAATCTAAAGAAGTCATGAGGAAGCAATGTCCTCACCTATTCGATTCAGGTAAATTCGAGGATGAATTTAATTTAAAGGGGGGAGAATTGTAACACCCCAAATCCTAGCCTAGAAGTATTGAAGTCAATTGCATAAGTTGACAGCTTAATTGAATCTAAAATTAAGCTAAATTGATTAGTCAAGAGTCTAATTGAAAGAATGAATGGAATAAGTGACCAATTTAAAGCAACTACATTGAACTAAATGAGAAAGATAAGTATTTGCATGCTAAATTTCTCATTTCCCGTAATGCCCTTGATTAATTATATGATAAACAACTAATCAAGGATAAGATAGTAAATTCATAAATCCATTACAAGGATGTCATCTTCATCCATTTCTCAATTATATCAATTTGAAGAGGGAAAATAGGGAGAGCGTGTTCTTGTGAGAGAAAGCTTAAATCCATGGTGTTAAGGTTGAATTTGAGCTAAATTCAACTTGTTGGCAGCATTACTAAGGTAAATTCATGTTGTCCAAACTGATTTATGTTTGAAAATTTGATTTTGATGATGTTTAAATACTTAGTTGAGTTATTAGGTTGTTTGAAATGAAGAGAATGATGAAATTGAACATGTATATATCATGGATGACTTGAATTAGAGTAGAATTCATGTGAAAGGAATGGTGTAACAAAACTAGATTGCTGGAAATTTGAAATGTGATGTTGAAGTAAGAATTGAATGGTTAGAACTTGAAATTAAGGTATGAAATTAATGAATTGATTATGATCATGATTAGGTAAGGTAATTAAGGTGTTAAACAAGTTGAATTGTTAGTAACCAACGCTGGAAATGAAGGATAAAAGTATGAACATAGTCATATAACATATAAACTATTTTGTTCAATTGAAATTGTGTAAACACGTAAAATTAAGCTTTGTAACCAACTTACTCTATTTTGGCTGCCTTGAATAATGAAAGAACATTTACTAAACATTTTTAGGATGTCATATGAAATGAATTATAGGACCAAAACATTGGTTAAAATGAATTTAAGGCATTAAAATGTGATTAGGAGCAATCTGCCCATAATTGCTCTATTCAGGGCAGTCAATTTGAAAATTCACCAAAATTGTATAGATCAAATTCAGGGCTGAAGTTTTAATGACACGATCCTTAGTATGTCTATTTTCGTTAGGTGAAAACAGAACTGAAAACTGGGCCCTATGCTGGAAACTGTAAAAAGAAATTGCTGGACAGTGCAAACTGTCCAGGCAATGTAAGTGCCCTGACGTTGAACAATAAACTGTATTAATTGGATAAGAAATAAAATGCAAATCTTACATGGTATTATATAAAATTTTGTTAGCTTTCCAACGGTGTATAGTAATCGAAATTCTGACGTACAGATTAAAAGATATGACCATTTAAAGGGACAGTTTGGAAACTGTCAGGCAGCGGTGTCCTAGGCAGTTTGGAACTGTTTTTGTACCTAGTAGCAAACTGTTTCCAAAACAGTTTTGGGACATTGTAACCTGTCCAGTTATGTCTTAAAATGAGGTAATAACAATGTGGGGATGAATTGGTAAGAAAAACTTAAAAGAAAACACAAAACAGTAGCTAAATGTTAGGTACAAATGTGGTAACAATGCTACTATGATTGTGTGACATTATGTGTTTGTTTTGATGAATTGTATGTATATTGCTTACTAGACCAAGGGCAGCAAGTTGGGGAAGAAGAAGATAAGAGTGGACATCCCAAAGCTAGAGGCAAAGGGATTTGGATTCAAGACAATTGAATTGCTAGGAGTATTGTGAGTGTAACTATCCTTAGAGTTGGGACTAGGTCCTAACCAACCTTGTTATTGTCTTAAATCAATGTCATTGCCATGTAACATAACCTAATACATATTTGGCTAATTAATGGAAGAATGAATTGTATGAAAACTTGTTTGATGCCATGTTCTATGTGTTTACTTGAGTGTTAAGCAATTGAAATGTAATGCTTCAATGAAATGGATAATCAACAACCTTGGTAGCTAGTTTGGATAGATAGGAGGGCATGCCTTAGAATCTTGAGCTCATATTGGCACTTCAGTGCATATTGGCACTTCGGTGCATATTGTTAAAGATTTGATTATCTAGTAAACTACTTACCAAGGGTGTTATAAGATGACTTAATAATTCAAATGAACATTGTTTGCTTAGATGTGTGACATGAACATTGCTTGAATTGCATGATACTAGAATGAACTTTCTTGCCTTGAAAGATGACACATGAATGGTTGTATAAATAGTTACTTCTCATGAAAGAAATTGTATAAATGATGACTTTGTGTATGAATGCCTACTTGGTGATTGGTGTTTTTGATTGCTTGTCAGCTAAGCAAGAAATCGAATGGCATTATATGTAAACAAGATGGATGTTGCTATGTTGATTGTGTGATATGTGAAGCTTTCCTATGTTTACCTATGCAATTCGAATGGTATATGATTTATGGTGATGGTCTTGATTCCTTGAATTACATGTAAACTTGGATATGTATACCTTGAAATTGGCTAGACTTAGTGTTACCTCACTAAGTACATAACTTGTACTTACCACTCCACTCTTCATTCTTCCCATAACAGATTAAAGATACTTCAAGAGGATATCTTGGGTTTGAAGCAACACCTTTGAGCAAGCTTGAAAGTATGATTTCATACTCTTTGTATACTCCTAGTTTGGTGGCACTAGAACTCGTAATAGGTGGTTATGATCATGCATTTTGTGGTGTTGTTAAGACTAGTATATGTAATGTTTTGATGGGCCTATCATGTAACCATTTTGGATGATTTAAACTATGTATATGACTAGGTTGATATGTATATATATATAAGTAGATGTTGTGCAAATTGTGATAGAAATTCAATGTTTGTTGAATCTTGTTTAATTCGAATGTTAGACCAATGTTGGATGATCATGCATTTGTTCCTATGGCCATTGACATGATTCGGCTATGTTAAAATTGGAGCTAAGGTATGTTTAAGCATGCATTATCATTGTATTAGCCAAGTATTCCATGAAATAGAGTGTATTGATTGAAAAAGAAACAATTGAAATGTGATTAGGGATCACCTTATTGTTCGAATAGGTGAATGAACATGTAAAAGAATGTAAGTTGGATGCCTTGTATTGATCATGTTAATTGGTTGAATAAGTAGTTTCTTGAGATGCAAGTAAGCTAGTTAAAATATGTTTAGTGACCACATTGTATAATTCGAATAGAATACACTAGAATTTGTAATAGGAATGAAAGTTAAATCATGTTTAATAGTAACCTATTGTGAAGTATGCCACACTTGAGTTTGTTGTTTGAATAATGTATGTGATTTGAATGAAATGGTAATATGATAATGGTAACTTAGGTTATAAGAATGAAACGAAACAAATTAGTACCTAAGTTAGCAGGCTATGTATGTTGGGTTTGTTTAATGTGGACTACTTGTATGTATTGGATGACTTGTAATGTTTGGTTTGGGTTACCTGCGTTGCAAGTCAAGTATATTGAGGTTTCTTGTTAGACAAGTAACCTATCTATTGTTTTGTTTTCGCTTTGGTAACGCTCTCGAACTGGGTTACGACTAACCCGAGGAAAGGGTGTTACATGATAAAAGTGGTTCATGTCTAAACTTGTAGATTACTACATTTACTTAATGTTAACTAGCCAACTTCCATAGATCTATTTATCCATTACATGCATAATCGAACCATGGGAATCTAACATTAGGCTAACAAGCATTCAAGCTCAATAAAGTACATACATGCTCATATATACATAACATACTCTTTTAGATCATAGATGAAGTTAATATATACAAACTATTACTAAGTGATCATGAATATACATGCCTTAGGTGTCACCATCCTAGGAGAACTATAACAAGATGGAAACATACTCTTTCAAGCAAAATGTGACTTGCACGAGCTTAGACTTCGGAATAGGATCCAATATCAATCTGAATTGTAGAAAACAGACTTGAATAAGCAAAGCTTAGTGAATGAGTTCAAGTTACCCGACAATCAATACAATAAGTCTCAAATATGAACCATTTAATAGATGGTATGGTTCCCCCATCAATAAGGAACCATTCGAAACTCTATAAACAATACTAGATGCATTTGCTTAATTTTCAATCCAATATCAATACAAGGCTTGAAATTTAGACATGCTCAATCATCCAATTTGATTAACATTAGGCTTAACATGTCATTTGAACACAATCAATATTTCAAACTCAAGCAATCTCAAATAAGCAATGTTCAAGCAATGTCTCAATGTCAATAGTTCATGGCAATCAATTTTCCTTTACTATCAATCAATTCAATTCATTATAACAATAGATTCAATGTACATGAGTTATAGTTCATTTTATGTATAGCCTTGAGAATCGATTACTCAGTTTAGATACTCGAGTCCCTTACCAAACTGTCGCCAATATCAATAGTCAATATGGTACAAAGTACCGGTCAAATCCCTCCTACTGTCACCAATGACCAATAACAATACTTCCCTCCTACTATCGCCAATTTGGGACCAATGTCCCAGACTGTAGTCCACCCCGATAGTGAGCTCTATAGACTCTATGTCATGCCAACTATATCTAATACTGACTCAAGACCAAGGCTTGCAATAGTTATCACTTTCATTCAATTAGAAGCATGATTCAATTCAATGTGCATATTTAGTGCCAATATCCCCTTTCAATCGAATAGAGTTCAAAGCCAATACCAATATCAATATTCCAATAGTCAATGAAGGTATGTCAATCAATATGTCGTTAAACAATGAATTGAGTTACTTCTAACTATAACAACATTCTTCATTCAATATAGTTCAATTAGGCAAGAAGCATATCATGGAAATCAATTGTAATTCAAGCATGTTTCTCAATCAAGTAACCACTCAAAAGAGCACTTACCTTGCTAATGCTCCATAGCAAGCTCATTACACAATTTATACTAAGAATCAATAAGAAATTCAAACCAGAATTGGACTTGGAGAGGTTACCACCCTCTCCAAACTTTAAACTACACTCACAGGAATTTTTCGAGCTATTGTCGATCCCAGATGGAAATCCCTTTTCCTCTACTAGCTTGCTGATCTATATGAGCCCCTTTTTCCTCAATTTCCACTTGATCTATCATTTATACAATGCATAGTGTATTAGGTAAAATCCAGCAACCATTTGAGTCATTATGTGACTCCATACACTCAAGCATTCAATTCAAAACATCAAGATTGTTGCTGCATGGCAGCATGTTTACTACTTGCTTAAATGTTCATATCTTTTATCCCGTACGTCAGAATTTTGAACCATTTACATCGTTAGAAAGCTAACTTAATTTTCATTCTAAACATATAGGCCTTAAATTTTTATTCATTGTGAATTAATACAGATTTTTATTTAAAGACAGGCTAAATTATGCCACTGGACAGCTTGCACTGTCCTCAGAGATTAGTCTCTATAAATTGTTTTATAACTCAGAATTCAATTTTGTTTGTTGCATACGAAGCTAGACATACACATGATTCTGTACATATAAGATTTATTCCCTAATTTGGTCTATGTGATTTTCTACAAAATTTTAAACTCACTGCCCAAAATAGAGTATTCTGGACAGCTTTCCTTTAGCTAGATTCTAGCTTCATTAATCACTTAGACAAGGATTCTAACATGATTGTTCAACATATATACTCATTCATACATGTCAAGTCAGTCCAATTATGTGTCAGACCTATAGAAACAATTGAGCAATATTTTTTAATTGATTCAATAGGATATCATCTCCCTAGAATTTCCAGCAACCAGAATTTCAATTCTCATATCAATCATCCATTCTAATCATCATCCAAAATTTTCCAACAACTAGCATAACATTTCACCATCAATTTGGTTATTGACAACATCAATTTCTCCTACTCATTCGAATGGCACTACCAATTTCATGGATTGATCAATCAATTAAACTTCTTAACCAATTCATGGCATCAATTCCCTAACTAATTATCCAATTCATGTATTTCAAACAAGAACTTACAATCTACATGCATCATTTGAATATATAATGCATTACGGAAGAGATTTACCTTCCTATCAAGATAATATGAATGCTAGCAACTCCAATTCCTCCAATTTCAAGCTTGAATCTATGAACATGGAGTTTTCTCACTCAATTCCTTTCCTCTCTATTTTGTTCATCTAATTGGCCATCAAGGGAGAAGATGATAATGAATCATCAATTAACTCCTCCCAAAATGACTAATTGGCCCTGGATTATCCACTAATTAATGACATGTGTAGGGGCATTTAGGAATACAATAATTTTGCATGCATTCCTTCAATTTGTCACTTGTTTCGGTTTGGTCACTTATACATTAGGTTACCACTTTTTCATTTAAAACATTCTAGTCCTTATTAACTAGACCTAGTACCTTACTTTCAATCAATTAGAGGCATTTAGGAATACAAGAATTTTGCATGCATTCCTTCAATTTTGTCACTTGTTTCGATTTGGTCACTTATACATTAGGTTACCACTTTTTCACTTAAAGCATTCTAGTCCTTATTAACTAGACCTAGTACCTTACTTTCAATCAATTAGGGATTAAATGAAGGCATTGTAGTAACTTCCTTTATACTAGTTTTGAGGTTATTCAATTCCCTCCCCCACAAAGAAATTCATCCTTGAGTTTACCTGAGGGGAAAATATGAGGGTACTGCTTTCTTATTATTGCTTCGGGTTCCCAAGTGCTTCTTTTACATTGTGGTTCTTCCATAGAACTTTCACCAATGGCACAGTCTTATTGTGAAGTCTCTTGACTTCTTTATCAAGTATTTGAATTGGCTCTTCACCATACGATAGATCAGGATTATGCTCCACCTCATCAGGTTCTAGAACATGTGTTGGATCTGATCGATATTTCCTCAACATTGATACATGGAAGATGTTGTGGATTCTATTGAATTCAGCAGGGAGTGCTAACTTGTAAGCAACTAGACTGATCTTTTCTAAGACTTCAAAGGGTCTGATGAAAGGCCTCTTTTAGTCTACTATGGATCACCCAAACTTGATTCTTGGTTTCACAAAGCAATTCAGGTCCTAAGACCTTGTTTTCCCCCAATTCAGACCGGCATAGGGGAGTTCTACACCTCCTGCCATACAACGCTTCGAATGGGGCCATTTTGATAGAAACTTGATGGTTGTTGTTGAGGCAAACTCAGCTAATGGTAGAGATTTCTCCTAGTCTTTACTGAAGTCAATAATGCAAGCTCGAAGCATGTCTTCAAGCACTTGGATTACCCTTTCAGATTGTCCATTAGTTTGCGGATGGAAGGTAGTGCTAAGGTTTAGTTTGGTTCCCATAGCTTATTGAAGTGCCCTCCAAAATCGAGAAGTAAAACGAGAGTCCCAATCTGATATGATAGATCTAGGAACACCGTGAAGTTTGATCACTACTTTCAAGTATAGTTCGGCTAGCTGTTTGAGGCTCATGTTCATTCGAACAGGTAGGAAGTGGTCGATTTGGTGAACCTATCAACGATCACCCAAATAGCATCATTTTTCCTTGGCGATAGATGTAATCCCGATACGAAGTCCATTGTCATACACTCTCACTTCCACTGTGGCAATTTGATAGGTTGTAGGAGTCTAGTAGGTAGTTGGTGTTCGGCCTTCACCTTCTAGCAAGTGATGTAACGTCCTCAACCCGGTTTAGGAGAAAAACCAAAATCGAGAATGTTACAGCAAATAAAACTAAAAATGTGAACTAGAAAATTTCAAATTTTATTTACACTGACCATAATTAGTAGTATGATTTCTTGTCCCATTCTTTACTTCAAGTTTTGTCCAATTAACAAAATTACCAATTACGGTGATCACTCAATTTACAATGTGTCGAACTTAATATCTTGCTTGAGTTTTGTCAATTTTATTACCTCGGATTAATCAGCAAGCTACGCATCTTAACACAACTTATGACATATTAAAATAAGTCTTACCGGCAATTACAATATAATAGGACTCTATTACCATAACTCAATATGATATTCAAATTAGAGGGATTAAATGACAAATTCAAACAGTTCCATGTAGTTAAACATTTATCAATTATAAACATTTTACTATAACTCAAACCACAAACCTATAATCGTGCTATCATGTCCTAATAATTAAGGAATCATTCGAAGTGATTAATTAATAGGCTTAACTTATTAGTCAACCGTAAATTTGTTCATTAACATTCCCATTGTAACAGATCGAGTCCTCTTATTCGTATCATTTACGCGTATCTTATTAGCCAAGGACCCATTCAGAGATAAGATCATGTTTAGCTAAGACATATAAATCAAATATCATACATACATAATTGACCTCCAAACAACCATTCGAAAGCCTCAATTACAACAATTCCTACAATATAATATCAACCATTAATTAGATTATATAATACATAAGATACATTCCGTACAATAGACAAAGAAAGTGCCACCATCCTAGGAGTAACTATCTAAGATAGTTTCCAATTCTACAAGCTCTATAGGAATTACGAATCAAGACTTGTAATTTCTCAACCACAATAGAGACAAGCATACTTGATTAACCTGCAATGCAAGAGAATGAAGGCATTAGGCTTATGTAGCCTAAGTGAGGTAGCAATGGCAAGTAATTAGCAATAAAGGACAAGGCATAAAGAGAAACCAAGCAATTTGAGATTTAGATCACACAAGAGTTTTCTTGCAAATTAAGTTAGCTTAATTCTTCCTTGTTCATTAAGAGTTCTTTAGGGATTGATCTTTAAGATATCAATTGAAACTTATGCTAGAATTAATCGTTATTCTCCAAAAGACATTCTCTGATACTCACCAGAGCTTTCGATTCACTCCTCACTAAGAGCTTTTCGTTTCTGTACCTCTTAAAGGCCATCAATTTCATAGCTTGATCATCTTTCTCTTGAATTCTTTAGTTAATTCAAACATTTCATATCTTATACGGGTTTGGCTTGTATCTCTATTGGTGATGAATAACATTAGTTCGTGCGATACTTAGCTTAGAGCACATAGCAATAGCTAATATCGAATTATATCAACAAGCGATGGTAATTAGTGCCATCGAAACATATCAATGGGGTGTCCCCCGAGCAATACTTTGAACAAGAGTACCAAAGGTACTAAAAGATCATTCGATCTTAATAACAAGGGACCTTAGTCCAAATATTCCAGGCATGAACCAATATATCCAAGGTCTTCCATTTACAGGGGCAACTTATGTGTTTTATCTTAGTTTTCATATTCAGGAAGTTGCTTGTTGTACAAGTGGCTTTACTTTTAAGTTAACAGGGATTTCTTTGGTTACAGGTAACCTTGCTTGTTTCCTTATTTCAATAACTTATAATCATCATTCAAGCTTCCTTACTTCATAACTCCTTAGAGTTAACTATTTAGTCTTTCTTGTAAATATTATTGCCATTAGTACTAAGTTAATACAGGCTTATTATAAGTACAAAATTCTTATCAATATCAAAGACATTCCATAGCCAATCATTCAAGCATAGCGAGGCATTTTAAACACAACAATTGCAATATCATTCAAGTTAAAACATGAATGCCATGCTATGAATGTATGTTCATCATCAATTAGCTCTATTTGAGCCTTTTTATAATGTACATGTAATGCATCTCGTTCATAATCAATCAATACATAATCTTAGCAAATTAGACATCGGGATAACTCTGCGTTACCCGAGACTCAAGTGACTACACTCACCTTATATTCCAACATTATGGAATACCCGATCCACTAAACTCGATTTACTTCCTTCCATAGCCATTCACATGTCAAGTGTGTACCTCAATCATAACAACAAGTAATTAAAACCAAACCAATCTATTCAACTCATAACATAGTCATAGATATTTTAGCCAACAATTCAATTCACTGCATATATATATATACATTCATGTATTAACACAAAAACAGTCCACATAGTTATATCTACACTTAGACATGTCAAAACAGTCTCATTTAGTCATGTATTAACACAAAACAGTCCACATAGTTATATCTACACTTAGACATGTCAAAATAGTCTCATTTCTTACATAACATAACTACACAATCATGAGTACTAAAACAGTCTACTTGTATTCATATACATTCAATTCAGGGCAAATTGCATTTGTATACAGTTTACGCACTCAATTAGTGCTTCAAACTTTTATATACAAGTAGGAAAGCCCCTTCCTAAATCTTAAAACAGCCCATTAATGTCCTTATACACTCTTTAATACATTCAAAGACATTTCAAGCCACCTATAGAGCTGTTGTCGGGCAGACTGTACATCCCTTAGTTAAAATTTCATAACTTTCATTATGTACATCGAAATTTCGAACCGTTTACACCGTTGGAAAGGTGACTCAACTAGCTTTCTAACCATATAGGCTTTGCATTTTAACTCTTTATGAGTTAATACAGTTTTTAATCCAAAGTTACATCTAATTCTTCCACCAGGAAGATTATACTGTCCTTAAAGAAATGTCTCTACAGACTGTTATAAGGCTCGAAATTCTATTTCGATTGTTTCTTATAAAACTAGACATGACAAGCTTTCCAACCATATAACTTATAGATTCTAATTTCACCAATCCAATTTATGACAAATTTTCAAAGTCACAGCTAATGCAGATTTTAAAAATGTCTACAGGATGCAAAGCAGGACAATCCTTTACACCTCATTTCAAGCCCTTATTTTCTTTCTAATAAGGCTTCTAATTACCTTGATTTTTCCTATTATAACTCTTACATTTTGTAACCTTGACATCCAACAAAACATTCATTCAAATCAACCAGAAACAGCCTTTAATTCATAATCATTCAACTATACATGCTTAGAACAATCCTTCACATTCACAAGCATTTGAAAACAGCCCCTAGATCATAAATATGGATTCATGTATGTATAAATCAGTTCATAATAGCTACAAACAATTAAAACAGCCCATGCTATCTCTAATTATTCAAAACATTCCATCTTTTCCAGTTTTTACTCAAGACAGCCCCATATTATACACATACACATATACATGTCTCAACCAATCCAACATACTTTCTAAGTACTCAAAACAGCCCCTACACATATAAATATTCATTCTTACATGCTCAAAGCAAAATAGCTTATGTACATATCTCTACTCACTTGTGCATGCGTTTACACATTCGAACAATTCATCCTATGCTCACATTTTTACAGACAGCCCAATCAATTTCTAGAGTTAACAACATGTGATTCAATTGCATTCTTCGATCAATCACTCTAATTCAATTCAATGAAATGGAAATAAAAGAAAGAGAGTGATCACCTTCTTCCTTTGCTATCGTGACTTGGGTCAATCTTGTTTAACTCCACCATTTCCATGGCATGAAGCTTGCTCTCTCCCTCTCTCTCCATGCCCCAAAGCTCTCGGCTTGAAGGGGAAGGAGGAAAATGATGAGCAAATCCCTTTTTCTTTCTCATCCAACACCAAATGCCAACTCATCATTATCCCTTCACGCTTGCCTTGTCCTAGATTGGACAAGTGTTCAAGTCCTCCCACTATAGAATTTTTACCATGCAATCTACTAATTCTACTTTAAATTCAGTTTGATGTTTTTCATTTTGTCCTTCGGTTTTTCTTTAGTTCAAAATGTCCCTCAACCCAATCAAACATTAATACTACGATATCTTTCAATGTAGTTAGAACGAAATTGTAACGTCCTAGTTCATGCTTAAATCAAGAGATTTAATGACTAAAGCAATCTATCATAAGGTCTTATGATAACAATGTCCTAAGTCAGAATTTGGGGTATTACAAGTGTAATATCCTCAAAACTAGTATAAAGAAAGTTACTACAATGCCTTCATTTAAATCCCTAGTTGATTGAAAACAAGATACTAGGTCTAGTTAATAAGGACTAGAATGCTATAATTGAAAAAATGGTAACCTAATGTGTAAGTGACCAAACTAAAACAAACAACAAATTGGAGGAATGCATGATAAATTTGCATATTCCTAAAATGCCCCTACACATGTCATTAATTAGTAGATAATTAAGGAAAAATTAGTCATTTTAGGGGGAGATAATTGATGAACCATTGTCATCGTCCTCCCTAGTAGCCGAGTGAATGAACAAAGAATAGAGAAAAGGGGATTGAGTGAGAAAACTCTATAACCATACATTCAAGCATGAAATTGGAGTTGCTAGCATTCATATTATATTGATATGAAGGTAAAATCACTTCCTTAATGCATTATAGTTTCAAATGATGCATGTAGATTTTATGTTCTTGCTTGAATTATATGAATTTGATGATTAGCTAGTGAATTGATGCTATGAACTAGTTAAGAAGTTCAACTGATTGATCAATCCATGAAATTGGTGTACCTTTCGAATGAGTAGGAGAAATTGAGGTTGTCAATAGCCAAATTGATGGTGAAATGCTATGCTAGTTGCTGGAAAATTTGGATGATGATTAGAATTGATGATTGATATGTGAATTGAAATTATGGTTGCTGGAAATTCTAGTGAATTGATGTCTTACTGAATCAATTTGAAAATATTGCTCAATTGTCCAGTTTTTATAGGATTTACACATAATTGGACTGGCCTAGACATGTATGAATGAGTATATATGCTGAACAATCATGTTAGGATACTTGTCTAAGTGATTAATGAAGCTAGAAACTAGCTAAAGTGAAGCTGTCCAAGATACTCTGTTGTGGGCAGTGAGTTTAAAAATTTGTAGAAAATCACATAGACCAAATTATAGAGTAAATCTTTTATGTACAGAATCATGAGTATGTCTAGTTTTGTATACAACAAACGGAATCGAATTCCGATTTATAAAACAGTTTGTAGAAACAAATCTCTAAGGATAGTGCAAACTGTCTAGTGGCATAATTTGGTCTGCCTTTAAACGTAAAACTGTATTAATTCACTATGAGTAAAATTGTAAGGCCTATATGGTTAAAAGGACAATTAATTTATCTTTCTAATGGTGTAAATGGTTCAAAATTCTAACGTATGAAATAAAAGATATGAACATTTAAGCAAGCAGTGCACATGCTGCCAGACAACAACAATCTTGATGTTTGTATTGAATTGAATGCTTGAGTATATGGAGTCACATAATGACTCAATTGGTTTGTATCTAATACACTATGCATTACATGAATGTTAGATCAAGTGGAAATTGAGGAAAAAGGGGCTCACTTAGATCAACAAGCTAGTAGAGGAAAAGAGACTACAATCCGATCAACAATAGCTCAGAAAATTCCTGTGAGTGTAGTTAAAAGTTTGGAGAGGGCGGTAACCTCTCCTAGTCCATTTTATGATTTGAATTTCTTATTGAATCTTTGTATAATTGTGTAATATGATTGCTATGGAGCATTAGCAAGGTAAGTGCTCTCTTGAGTGGTTACTTGATTGAGAAGTATGCTTGAAATTCAGTTGATTGCCATGATATGCTTCGTGCTTAATTGAACTATATTGAAATAAAGCATGTTGATATGGTTAGAAGCAACTCAATTCATTGTTTAATGACATATTGATTGACATACCTTCATTGACTATTGGAATATTGACATTGGTATTGGCTATGAACCTTATTCGAACGAAAGGGAATATTGGCACTAAATGTGCACATTGAATTGAATCATGCTTCTAATTGAATGAAAATGATAACTATTGTTATCCTTGGTCTCGAGTCGGTCTTAGATATATTTGGCATGCCATAAAGTCTATAGAGCTCATTATTGGGGTGGACTACGGTCCGGGACATTGGTCCCTAATTGGCGACAACATGAGGGAAGTATTCTTATTGGTCATTCGCAACAGTAGGAGGGATTTGACCGGTACTTTGTACCATATTGATTATTGTTATTGGCGACAATTTGGTTGGGGGCTCGAGTATCTAGACTGAGTAATCAATTCTCAAGGCTACACCTAAAATGAACTTATAGCTCATGTACATTGAACCTATTTCTATATTGAATTGCATTGATTGATTGTAAAGGAAAATTGAATGCCATGAACTATTGATATTGAAACATTTATTAAACATTGCTTATATGAGATTTCTTGATTGTAAAGAAAACATTAAATGACATGAACTTTTGATATTGAGACATTGGTTGAACATTGCTTCTATGAGATTGCTTGAGTTTGAAATGTTGATTTTGTTTAAATGACATGATAAGCTTAATGTTAATCGAATCAGATAATTGAGTATGTCTAAAGTTCAAGCCTTGTATTGGTATTGGATTGAAAATTAAGCAATGTATCTAGTATTGTTTGTCCTATTTTGAATGGTTCCTTACTGATGGGGGAACCATACCATCCATTTGATGGTTCGTAGTTGAGACTTAATGTATTGATTGCCTTGTAACATTAACTCACTCACTAAACTTTGCTTATTCAAGTCTCATTTATACGATTCATGTTGATATTGGATCCTATCCCGAACTCTAAGCTCTTACAAGTCACTTTTTGCTTGAAAGAGTATGTTTTCATCTTGTTATTGTTCTACTGGGATGGTGGCACCTAAGGAATATATATTCATGATCACTTAGCATACTCAATTCAATAAATTTAACATGTATAAACATCATACATACTTCACAAGTCAAGTAACATATGCTAATTCAAGCAAGCCTTTTTAAATACATGCCATCTTTGGCATCAAGCAAGTCAAGTAGATCACAATCAAGGTACAAGGATCAAGCAATGCCTTATAATTCATGAATCACATCTTGTTAGCAAATGTTACACCAAGGAGAACATAAAAGCAAGAATCCACATAACCATCTTATTCATCAAGTAAGCATTTAGCATACACTACCTTAGGCATCAAGCAGACATTCGAATGAATAGCATTCAAGACACAAAGATCACACATCGTATATCATGGTAGTACATATATGCTACTAATTGAATAGCCACCTTCAAGAACAGAATTCACACTTTTCTTTTCACTTTTCTTTTTTATTCCCTAGTCAACTTTCATTCTTTTATTTACTTACAAGTTTAGCTTAGCCAATCTCCCCTTTATATTCATGATCAAGCCTATATTAAGTCCATTTAAACAATACAAGGATGGCAAGTAATTTAAGCATGTATATTTGGTTAGGACCTAAGTCCCAACCCTACAAAACTACACTCACAATACTCCAAGCTTAGATAGTCTTGGATCCACAATCATTTGTTCTTAGCTTTAGGATGTTCCACCCTTTCCTCTTCCACCAAGTTCACTCCTGGTTCTAACACATTACACAAGTAAATACATATGTCAAAACAAGCTCACATATTCATTAAACCATGGCAGCATTACTAGTACTTAACATATATGAATCTGGCAGCATATTCATTTTCATACATTAACATACATGACTTCAATTGTTTATATTTCTATTCATGTAAAACAGGGCAGTAACCACTGTCCCAAAACTGTTACAAAACAGTTTACCAAACTGTAAACAAAATAGTCTCAAAGTACCTAGGCTGCTGCTGCCAGGCAGCTTGTACACTACTTACTTAAACATGCATAACTTTTATTCCGTACGTCAGAATTTCAATTAGTTTATACCATTAGAAAGATTATTTAACCCTATTTAGAACAGTTTGGGCCTTGCATTTTAATGTCTTGCCACTTAATACAATTTTTAGTTCAAAGACAAGGCAATTGCATTTCTGGACAGTTTGCATTATCCAGAGGTTTTCATTTCTAGATTCCAGCTGACAATTCAGAATTTAGTTCTGTTTTCTCCTAATGAAAATATACATATTAAGGTTCAATCCATATAAATTTCAGCCATTAATTCGACTTATACAATTTATGGTGATTTTTCAAAGTTGTTTCCCAGAACAGAGTTTTCTGGGCAGATTACACTAGGTTAGGTTTTAAGCTTCTTAATTCATTAGGACATGATTCTAACATGATAATTTATCTTATAAACATTTCCTTACAAGTTTATATAAGTTTAATTCACTTATCAATGCGATCAAAATAGGGCATTAGTGATCAACAGATTCGACCACTCTATCAAGGCAGCATTTCATACAATTTCCAGCAACAAGCTTATTCTTTCTAACAACTAGGTATATTAACCATGATTATCATCTACAAATTTCTAGCAATGAATTCAACATCTTTACATGCACACTGGTTCGATTCATGTAACTAATATCATAATTTAACCAAAATCTCATAGCAACAAGTTCATGTATGTATACATTTTGAATCAAACAATTACAACATCACCTAATCAGAAATTCAAACATATAATAGAATGAAATAACATGTTATTATCGTACTTATGCTGCTAACAAGTTCAATTTGACATCTATTCAAGATTCATCCCATGGATTAAGCTTTCTCTCTCAAAAATTCTTACTCAAACTCCTTCTAATTTTGGTTTTTCTTAGCGAAGAAGATGAATCCTTTGTGTTTCAAGATTCATCCTTCACGGTGACATGTGTGAAGACCACATATTTTGAGTGGATTGACATGCAACCCTTCTAAATTGGAAAGCTTTCTTTTTAGTACTTTAAATTAGGTTGCTCAATTCTTCTATTCTTTTATTAATTAGTAAACAAATGGTTTAGGGGGATCCTTAGATCAAACTAAGTTACCACTAATTAGTATCATACTACTACGCTATATTTCAGGGTGTTACAACCTCGATACTTACCCTGATTATGCTTTATTTGATACGGGGTCAACCCATTCATTCATAAGATCTCCTTTAATTGAAAAGCTTAAATTGAAGCCTAAGTATGTTAGTTGTAGCTTAATTGCTACCAATCTTTTAGGAGACAATGTAATAGTGAACCAAATATGTAAGGATTGCCCTTTGTTTATTCAGGGCATCCCTTTCCTAGCCAACCTATTGTTATTGCCTTTTGTTGAGTTCGATCTCATTCTGGGATTAGATTGGTTAGGAAGGCATCAAGCTTGGGTAGATTGCCAAAAGAGAAAATTGTTTCTCTGTGGTTTAGGAGAAAAATCCATTACCTTGATAGATAAGAAACCTATTAGCATCTTTTCTGCTATGATTAAAAGTGATGAAATTGAATTCGGTGTGACTTCTTTCCCCGTTGTTTCTGACTTCCCTGATGTCTTTCTTGAGGAATTGTTAGGATTGCCCTCTCTTCGAGAAGTCAAATTCAAGATTGAAGTTCAACCTGGGAGTGATCCAGTGTCTATCACACCATATCGAATGGCCCCTATTGAACTAAAAGAGCTTAAGCAACAATTGCAAGAGCTTCCAGATAATGGCTTCATTCGACCCAGCTCTTCACCCTGGGGAGCACCCGTATTGTTCCTTAAGAAGAAGGACGGGTCGATGAGGCTATGTATCTCTTATTGTTAGCTAAACCAGCTCACTATCAAGAACAAGTATCCATTGTCGAGGATTGAGGACTTGTTCGATCAATTCAAGGATGCCAAAGTTTTCTCCAAGATCGACTTGCTATCGGGGTACTATCAGATGAGAATACAAGACTCAGATGTACCCAAAACAACTTTCAATACTTGTTATGGTCACTACGAGTTCCTAGTTATGCCTTCAGGCTAACCAATGCTTCAATGACTTTCATGGACTTAATTAACTGAGTGTTCAAACTCTATTTGGACAAATTCCTGGTTGTCTTTATTGATGACATTCTTGTCTGCTCAAAGGACAAAGAAGAACATGCTAATCACCTTCAAAATGTACTCCAAACATTGAGAGAGAATCGGCTATGTGCCAAATTGAGCAAATGCGAGTTCTGGCTCTCGGAAGTATCATTTCTTAGCCATGTTATCTCGGCTGAACGGATAAAGGTTGAACCTAAGAAGATTTAAACCATCATCAAATGGAGACGTCCAAGAAATGTTAGAGAGGTTAGGAGTTTTCTCGGTTTAGCCGGGTATTACCAAAGATTCGTGAAAGGTGTAACACCCCCAACCCGGGCTAGTAGTAACCCAGTTCGGGAGCGTTACTTAGCAAGCAAGCAAGGACAATACAAGACTTGGCAAGCAACATGGCATTCGAACCATACAAACAATCTAACATTCATGCTTCCTTAACATACAAGCAATGGACATTTGACTTTAAATTATCCAAAGCATTCGAACTAAGCAAGCAAGAAGAAACAATCATTAAAACAAGGCGTAGGCAACAATTCATACATTACTTATCATGCAAGTAACCACAAAATTGAATCTTAATCCAAACTATCCATTCGAATAGGTCACCAATTTTAACTCATTTCATGCTTACATTTCCAGTTACTACTTTCATGGTTCATTTTATAACACTTATACAATGTTGCCTATCCTATTTGAAATACCTTAGTGTTACATGCTTCAAATTCAATTTGTGTTCCTTATCTTGTACATATTTAGTCATTTCATTCCTACACTTACTTACTAAGCATAATTATCTAACCTTTAATAGCAAGTAACTAGTTCCATTCAAGCCTATATCAATACCTAACCATTCGGCCATAACACCAAACACAATACAAAGCATGAAACTAGTTCATTCCAATCTTATTCTGCCACCATGGATTCGGCAAACATGAAATAACCACAAGAAACCATTTGGCCATACCTCAAAACAATCACACAACAGTACTTTCAACATGGTAATTTCATACAAGACATGAGTATAATTATATACCGATTGAGGTTTCGGTATATAATTGCTCTTCTGGACATGAGTATAATTTGAAGAGTGATATTTAGAGTGTTTAGCTTTCTTTGACTACCCGTATAGCTTGTCATCATTTCTGGATCGTTTATCTTTCTAGAGTTTCCACTCTTACGTTTCTCTAAGGCCTTTATCTTTGCCTCGGTTTCTATAACTCGGTTCACCAAATTTTGGAAGTCGGTGATACCCAGGGCAGTGAACATAGGGCTTAATTTATCATTTAACTATTCAATGAACATTCGGCACTTGTCAGCCTCAGTTTTTATATACTCCGACTCGTAGTTGCAATTCTTGTATAAGTCGCTCACATATTGTTCAACAGGTCACCCCCTTGCTAGAGGTACAAGAAACGTTTCCGGCGCTTGGCCAGATACTGTTCACTGATATACTTCTTCCTAAATTCACCGAGGAAGAATTTCCACGTCACAGCTTCTGCAGGGGCAGTCAGTGTAGTAGTTTCCCACTAGCTTAAAGCTTCGTCTTCCAACAGGGTTCTGGCACATTCGAGATTGTGCTCATCAAGACAGGGTAATTGCTTGGTAAGGATTCAAGCAGTGGCTTCTAGCCTGTACTCAGCTACTTCTGGGTTTGCTTCATCTGTGCCAGTGAAGGTATAAGCCCGATGTTGAGCCAGTTCGTCAATCAGGGCTTGGTTTGGCATAGCAACAGTAGGAGCAACAGGATGGTCTTGTTTTAAAGCAGATACAAGATGATTGAACATCTCTTCATACTTAGAAGACATTCTTGCTACACAAGATTGATAGCAGGAGCTTCCTGTTGAGCAGTAGCCTGAGCTCGGTTTTGAGCTTGTTGTTGAGGAGGATTCTGTTTCATCCTCACACTGTCTTCTTCATTCGACGAACCTTCAGGACTTTCATTATCCCGACCGAGTCTTGTTTTAGACATTCTACGTTCAAATAGAACAATTAGGGGTTCGGTTTTATAAACAAGACACAAGCTATTCCATATAAGTCTCCTATGTGACACAAGTATCCTATATGATGCATGATAGCCCGGTTTAGTACTATAATCGACTAAACCTAAAGCTCTAATTACCAATAAATATGTAACAACCCCAACCTGGGCTAGTAGTAACCCAGTTCGGGAGTGTTACTTAGCAAGCAAGCAAGGACAATACAAGACATGGCAAGCAACATGGCATTCGAGCCATACTAACAATCTAACATTCATGCTTCCTTAAGGAAAATTTTGAGTGGTTACTTGCAAAACAAGTAAGGTGTTCGAATGGTTACTTATGATTCAATTAAGTTCAAATTCGATTGAATTATACTAGAATTTAGATTTAGGAGTTTACCCGAGTATGGTTTGCGACTAAGGGCATCAGCAACCACGTTTGTTTCCTCGGATGGTAGTCGATAACCAAATCGTAGCCTTTAAGCAATTCTAGCCATATTCTTTGTCTCATATTCAAATCTTTCTAAGTCAGGAGATATTTGAGACTCTTGTGGTCTGTGAACAGGTTACACTTTTCCCCGTACAAGTAATGTCTCAATATTTTGAGAGCAAACACGATAGCTGCCAATTCTAGATCATGTGTTGGACAGTTTGACTCATGTGGTTTCAATTACCATGAAGCATAAGCTACCACTTTTCCATCTTGCATTAGGACACATCCTAGTCCTAAATGAGATGCATCACTATAGATAGTGAATTCTTTACCCGATTTTGGTTGGATAAAAATCGGTGCATGAGTCAGGGCTTGTTTAAATTGATCGAAGCTTCATTGTTGATTCTCCGACCAAACAAAAGGCGTATCTTTGCGGGTTAAATTTGTCAAACTTGCGGCAATGGATGAGAATCCTTTGACAAATTGCCAATAATACCCGGCTAAACTGAGATGGTACAATTCTTCTCCCCTTAAGCAATTGACTTCAATACTTCTAGATTAGGATTTGAGGTGTTACAATTCTCCTCCCCTTAAAAATAAATTCGTCCTCGAATTTACCTTAATCGAATAGATGGGGATATTGCTTCTTCATGATTTCTTCAGATTCCCAAGTAGCTTCTTCGATCTTGTGGTTTCTCCACAAAACCTTGACAAGAGGAACAATCTTGTTCCTAATCTTTCTTACTTCCCGATCAAGAATCTGAATAGGTTCTTTTTCGTATGATAAATTAGGGTTCAACTCAACTTCTTTCGGTTTAAGAATATGGGATGGATCTGATTTGTATCTTTTGAGCATAGATACGTGGAATACATTATGGATTCTATCAAATTCTCTAGGGAGAGCTAATCGATAGGCCACCAGTCCAATTCTTTTAGTGATTTCGAATGGACCAATGAATCGGGGATTGAGTTTCCCTTTTCTTCTAAATCGCATGACTTTCTTCCAAGGGGAGGCTTTGAGAAAAACCTTGTCTCCAACATTATGTTGAATGTCTCTCCGTTTTAAATCTGCATACGCCTTTTGTCTATCGAGGGCTGCCTTCAATCGATCATGAATGATTTCCACTTGCTCTTTGGTTTCCCGAAGCAATTGAGGCCCTAGCACTTTGTTTTCCCCCAATTCAGACCAACATAAAGGAGTTCTACACTTCCTCCCGTATAGAGCTTCGAATGGTGGCATCTAAATAGATGCTTGATAGCTATTGTTGTAAGCAAACTCTACTAGGGGTAGAGATTTCTCCCAGTTCTTCCTGAACTCTATAGCACATGCACGAAGCATGTCTTCTATTACTTGAATAAACCTTTCAGATTGTCCATCAGACTGAGGATGGAAAGTTGTACTTAGATTTACTTTGGTTCCAAGAGTTTTTTGTAGAGACTTCCAGAATCGCGAAGCTAATCTAGGGTCTCGATCGGAGATGATAGCTGTAGGTACACCGTGTAATCGAATCACCTCACGGATGTATAGCTCGGCTAAGGTATCTAAGATCATGTTCATTCGAACAGGGATGAAGTGAGTAGACTTTGTGAATCTATCAACAATCACCAATACAACATCGTTCTTTCTTGGAGTGGAAGGAAGACCAGTAACGAAATCCATTGAAATCCGATCCCATTTCCACTGAGGGAATTTGATAGGCTAGAGCAATCCACTAGGGACTCGATGCTCGGCTTTAACTCCCTGAAAAGTAAGGCACTTTGATACGAAGTCTGTGATAGCTGATTTCATACCCGACCACCAGTATAGTGGCTTAAGATCCTTGTACATCTTAACCTATCCCGGGTGAATCAAGAATGAGCTTTGGTGAGCTTCTTGTAATATTTCTTATCTTAGTTCCTCATTGTTAGGAACACACACTCTATCCTTGAAGTAGAGGAGTCCATTTGACTTAAAGGAGAAGTCAGAATTAGTCTCAGAAGCAAGCTTGGATATGATCTTCTGAAGATTTGGATCAATATTTTGAAGTTCTTTGATTCCTGAGATTAAGCTAGATTGAACTTGAAGTTCAGACAAGAATTTTCGTCCTTTGGATAAACGTAAATGAGCATTGATAGCCAGAGTAGCTACAAAGAATACATAGGATCATTAAGGAAAATTTTGAGTGGTTACTTGCAAAACAAGTAAGGTGTTCGAATGGTTACTTATGATTCAATTAAGTTCAAATTCGATTGAATTATACTAGAATTTAGATTTAGGAGTTTACCTGAGTATGGTTTGCGACTAAGGGCATCATCAACCACGTTTGTTTCCCCGGATGGTAGTCGAGAACCAAATCATAGTATTTAAGCAATTCTAGCCATCTTCTTTGTCTCATATTCAAATCTTTCTAAGTCAAGAGATATTTGAGGCTCTTGTGGTCTATGAACAGGTTACATTTTTTCCCGTACAAGTAATGTCTCAATATTTTGAGAGCAAACACGATAGCTGCCAATTCTAGATTGTGTGTGGATAGTTTGACTCGTTTGGTTTCAATTGCCATGAAGCATAAGCTACCACTTTTCCATCTTGCATTAGGACACATCCTAGTCCTAAATGAGATGCATCACTATAGACAGTGAATTCTTTACCCGATTCTGGTTGGATAAAAACTGGTGCATGAGTCAGGGCTTGTTTAAATTGACTGAAGCTTCGTTGTTGGTTCTCCGACCAAACAAAAGGTGTATCTTTGCGGGTTAAATTTGTCAAACTTGCAGTAATGGACGAGAATCCTTTGAAAAATCGCCGATAATACCCGGCTAAACTGAGAAATCTTCTAATTTCACTAATATTCCTCGGAGGTCTCCAATCCAGAATGGATTTAATTTTCTTCGGGTTTACTTTAATTCCTTCTGCCGAGATGACATGGCCAAGGAAAGAGACTTCGTTTAGCCATAATTCAGATTTAGAGAACTTTGCGAACAATTGATGTTCTCAAAGTGTTTGCAATAAGATTCTGAGATGTTCGGAGTGTTCTTCCTTGTTCCGGGAGTAAAATAGGAGTCATTAATGAAGATGACCACGAACTTGTCGAGAAAGGGCTTGAACACTCGATTCATGAGATCCATAAAAGTATCCAGAGCATTCGTTAGCCCGAATAGCATTACAAGAAATTCATAGTGGCCATATCGAGTACGAAAGGCCATTTTGGGCACATCTTCTTCCTTTACTCTCATTTGAAGTATCCTGATAGAAGGTTGATCTTATAGAATACCGAAGCATTTTTGAGCTGATAGAAGAGATCTTCTATTATAGGAAGAGGATATCGATTCTTAATTGTAAGCTTGTTCAATTGTCTATAATCAATACAGAGTCTCATGGTCCCGTCTTTCTTCTTCACGAACAGGACTGGTGCACCCCAAGGAGATGAGCTAGGCCGAATAAAGCCTTTATCTTGTAGCTCTTGGAGTTGCTTCTTGAGTTCCTTCAATTCAACAGGTGTCGTTCGATAAGGTGTGATGGACACCAGAGTTGTTCCAGGTTGAACCTTAATCCCGAACTCTACTTCTCTGGTTGGAGGGAGACCAGAGAGTTCCTCGGGAAAAACATCAATGAATTCAGACACAACTGGCATACTAGGTAAGTTGAATTCAAATTCATCTTGCATAGTCATGGCAACAAAGATTGAGGTCGATTTTCTATCAATTAGGAGGATTGATTCCTTTCCTAAACCCAGAGATACAGTCTCCTATTTTGGCAATCTACCCTGGCCTCGTGTTTACTTATCCAATCTAGTTCTGGCACTAGATCAAATTCGCATGTTGGGAGTACATATAGATCAACATAAAAGGGTATATTTCGAATGTACAAAGGACATTCTTTATAGATTAGGCTTATATATGTAATTCCCCCTATTGGATTAGATACTACAAGGCTTTGTTTTACAATTTCAGGCTTCAAGTTCAATTTGACAATTAAAGCATAAACATGAGATGAATTTAGCTCAATTTGTACTACAAGGCTTTATTTTACAATTTGTAATTCCCGAGTCTTTTCAAGACAATGTATTCAAGACTAGGATCAAGTTTCATGTGTTTCTTTAATCATCCTTCCCTTATTAAGTCAGGTTCATGCTTAGATTCATTATCATGTTAAGAATGTAATAAAATACATTGGTTAGGACCTAGTCCTAACACTAGAGGTTACTACATTCACAATACAATCCAAGAAAGCTAGCAATTGTCTTGTATAGCTATTCCTTTATTCTTAGCATTTGGATGATTTCCCTTTTCTCCTTCCACCAAGTTCACTCCTTGCTCTAGCAAATTCATGATTAAACACACTCATCAATATGTATATACAAGACAATTCAACATGGCAACAAGGTTATTTCTATACATATAAACATATTCATACAATTCTGTCAGCATTTCATTAAACAAGACTAGGTAGGGTCTAATTATCCCAAACTGTTACAAAACAGTCCAATAAAACTGTGTACAAAACAGTTTCCAACTAGCTTAACTGCTGTTGTTTGGCAGCTTGCACACTACATGCTTAAAAAGGCATATCTTTCAATTCCTACGTCGGAATTTCGATTAATTTATACCGTTGCAAAGATAAAAAATTGTCTTTAAGAACATAATAGACTTGCATTTTAGTTCTTAGCCAATTAATACAGTTTATTGTTCAAAGACAGGGCATTTACACTTCCTGGACAGTTTGAACTATTCTATTTACAGTTTCAAGAATATGACCCAGTTTTCGGTTCTGTTTTCACCTAATGAAAGTAGACATACTAAGGATCATGTCATTAATATTTAAGCCCTGAATTTGATTTATACAATTTTTGGTGAATTTTCAAAGTGACTGCCCAGAACAAAGCATTTCTGGGCAGATTGCACTTATTCACATTTTAACTCCTTAAATTCATTTTAACCAATGTTTTGGACCTATAATTTATTTCATATGACATACTAAACATGTTTAGTCAATTTTAATTCATTAATCAAGGAAGCCAAAACAGAGCAGCTTGGTTACAAAGCTAAATTTTGCATGTGTACACAATAGGTTCTTACTAAAACAGTTTCTAGGCTATATGACTATGTTCATTCTTTTATCTTTCATTTCCTGCATTGTTTGCTAACAATTTAGCTTGTTTAATACCTTAATTACATTACCTAATCATGATATTAATCAATTCATTAGTTTCATAGCTCAATTTCAAGTTCTAACCATTCAATCCTTACTTCAACATCTCATTTTAATTTTCCAGCAACCTAGCTTTGTTACACTATCACATACACATAATTTCCAGCATATAACCATAACAATTCAACATGTAATGAAACCTAACATGTCATCTAACAATTTTGAGATCAACTCCAACAATTATAAATGAGTCTATTACATGTTCATCACATTTCCAACATCTATACACTCAAATCACATTTCCATTTCAATTCTAACATGAAATTTACAAGAGAAGCAAGTAATTACCTTAATCACTAAGCTATCTACAATTAAATTGGAGCTAAATCAAGGTTGTAGGGCATGGATTCAAGCTTTCTCCCTCAAGCTTTCCTTTCTCTCTTTTATCTTTTCAATTCAGCCAACAAAGAGAAAGTGAAGAAGACGATGACAATTACCTAATCCAAGTTATTGGATTTGTGAATTGTCTAAAATGCCCCTTAATTAATCTTCTTCATTAACTTAATCAAGGGCATTAAGGGAAATAAGGAATTTAACATGCATTCCCCATATTTCTCATTTAATTCAATGTTGTCACTTTAAATTGATCACTTTGTTCTTTCATTCTTTCAATTAGATCCTTGACTAATCAATTTAGCTTAATTTCTAGATTCAATTAAGCTATCACTTAAGCAATTGACTTCAATACTTCTAGGTTAGGATTTGAGGTGTTACAATTCTCCTCCCCTTAAAAATAATTTCGTCCTGGAATTTACCTTAATCGAATAGATGGGGATATTGCTTCTTCATGATTTCTTCAAATTGCCAAGTAGCTTCTTCTATCTTGTGGTTTCTCCACAAAACCTTAACAAGAGGAACAATCTTGTTCCTAAGCTTTCTTACTTCCCGATCAAGAATCTGAATAGGTTCTTTTTCGTAGGATAAATCGGGGTTCAACTCAACTTCTTCCGGTTCAAGAATATGGGATAGATCTGATATGTATTTTTTGAGAATAGATACGTGGAATACATTGTGGATTCTTTCAAATTCTCTAGGGAGAGCTAATCGATAGGCCACCGGTCCAATTCTTTTAGTGATTTTGAATGGACCAATGAATCGGGGATTGAGTTTCCCATTTTAAATCTACATACGCCTTTTGTCTATCGAAGGCTGCCTTCAATCGATCATGAATGATTTCCACTTGCTCTTCGGTTTCCCGAAGCAATTGAGGCCCTAGCATTTTGTTTTCCCCCGATTCAAACCAACATAAAGGAGTTCTACACTTCCTCCCGTATAGAGCTTCGAATGGTGCCATTTGAATAGATGCTTGATAGCTATTGTTGTAAGTAAACTCTACTAGGGGTAGAGATTTCTCCTAGTTCTTCCTAAACTCTATAACACACGCACAAAGCATGTCTTCTAGTACTTGAATAATCCTTTCAGATTGTCCATCAGACTGAGGATGGAAAGCTGTACTTAGATATACTTTGGTTCTAAGAGCTTTCTGTAGAGACATCTAGAATCGCGAAGCTAATTAGGGGTCTCGATCGGATATGATAGCTGTAGGTACACCGTGTAATAGAATCACTTCACAGATGTATAGCTCGGCTAAGGTATCCAAGATCATGTTCATTCGAACAGGGATGAAGTGAGTAGACTTTGTGAATCTATCAACAATCACCCATACAACATCGTTCTTTCTTGGAGTGGAAGGAAGACCAGTAACGAAATCCATTGTAAACTGATCCCATTTCCACTGGGGAATTCGATAGGCTAGAGCAATCCAGTAGGGACTCGATGCTTAGCTTTAACTCTCTGACAAGTAAGGCAGTTCGATACGAAGTCTGTGATAACTGATTTCATACCCGGTCACCAATATAGTGAATTAAGGTACTTGTACAACTTAACCGATCCCGGGTGAATCAAGAATGAGCTTTGGTGAGCTTCTTGTAATATTTCTTGTCTTAGTTCCTCATTGTTAGGAACACACACACTATCCTTGAAATAGAGGAGTCTATTTGACTTAAAGGAAAAATCAGAATTAGGCTCAGAAGCAAGCTTGGATATGATCTTCTGAAGATTTGGATCAATTTGTTGAAGTTATTTGATTCTTGAGATTAAGCTAGATTTAACTTGAAGTTCAGACAAGAATTTCCGTCCTTTGGATAAACGTAAATGAGCATTGATAGCTAGAGTAGCTACAAAGAATACATAGGATCATTAAGGAAAATTTTGAATGGTTACTTGCAAAACAAGCATTTGAGTAGTCTTAGCAAGTCTTTCAAACATCAAGAGTGACCTTATCTAGTCCTTCAAGCATCAAGATTATCCTATCTAGGATAGCAAGCATTCGGCCAACATGTATAAGCATCAAGGAGTCATAATTCATAAATCAAGCAACATGCTTGCAAAACAAGAAACCAAGGAGTCATGCTTTCAAGTCAAGTAAGATACATTTCATGACATTCAAGACAAGTATCATGTGTATTTGAATTGTTATTACATTTTTTATTTCATTAAACCACCCCCTTGGTACTTAGTTTGTATAAGTAATCGAGTCTCCAACCAACTGTCGCCACAAGATGCACCGTAGTGCTGGTCAATCCTCATACTGTCGCCAAAGACCACATACGTACCCTCCGCATGTCGCCAAATAGGGGCCTTAGCCCTAAACCGTAGTCCACCCGTACACAATGAGCTCTAGACTCTAAGGCATGCCCTTCTACCTAGTCCAACTAGCTACCAAGGTTGTTCGATTTACCATTTATATTCAAGTTATCAAGTTCAAGATCATATTCATGTCAAGCAAGATCATTTCATGTTAAGCCCTTAGGCTATTGAGCTTTAGCTCAAAAGTCAAGTGGTTTCAAGATCCATTTCATCAAAATGAGATAACATTATATATCCAACAAGTCTTTAGCATTCAATCATGTTGCATCATAGCACATACAAGCATCCAAGCATTCACTAATCATGCATAAGCATTTCGAAATATACATGTATTCAAAACTAGGATCAAGTTTCATGTGTTTCTTTAATCATCTTTCCCTTATTAAGTCAAGTTCATGCTTAGATTCATTATCATGTTAAGAATGTAATAAAATACATTGGTTAGGACCAAGTCCTAACCCTAGAGGTAACTACACTCACAATACAATCCAAGCAAGCTATCAATTGTCTTGTATAGCTATTCCTTTGTTCTTAGCCTTTGGATGATTTCCCTTTTCTCCTTCCACCATGTTCACTCCTTGCTCTAGCAAATTCATGATTAAACACACTCATCAATGTGTACACACAAGACAATTCAACATGGCAGCAAGGTTATTTCAATACATATAAACATATTCATACAATTATGTCAACATTTCAATAAACAAGACTAGGTAGGATCTAATTATCCCAAACTATTACAAAACAGTCCAATAAAACTGTGTACAAAACAATTTCCAATTAGCTTAACTGCTGCTGTCTGGCAGCTTGCACACTACATGCTTAAATAGGCATATATTTCAATTCCTACGTCGGAATTTCAATTAATTTATACCATTGCAAAGCTAAAAAAATTGTATTTAAGACCATAATAGACTTAAATTTTAGTTCTTAGCCAATTAATACAATTTATTGTTCAAAGACATGGCATTTACACTGCCTGGACAGTTTGCACTGCCTGGACAGTTTGCACTGTCCAACTGTTTCTATTTACTGTTTCCAGCATAGGACCCATTTTTCGGTTCTGTTTTCACCTAATGAAAGTAGACATACTAAGGATCATGTCATTAATATTTAAGCCCAGAATTTGATTTATACAATTTTTGGTGAATTTTCAAAGTGACTGCCCAGAACAGAGCAATTCTGGGCAGATTGCACTTATTCACATTTTAACTCCTTAATTTCATTTTAACCAATGTTTTGGCCCTATAATTTATTTCATATGACATCCTAAACATGTTTAGTCAATGTTAATTCATTAATCAAGGCAGACAAAACAGAGCAACTTGGTTACAAAGCTTAATTTTGCATGTCTACACAATAGGTTCTTACTAAAACAGTTTCTAGGCTATATGACTATGTTCATTCTTTTATCTTTCATTTCCAGCATTGTTTGCTAACAATTTAGCTTGTTTAATACATTAATTACATTACCTAATAATGATCATAATCAATTCATTAGTTCCATAGCTCAATTTCAAGTTCTACCCATTCAATTCTTACTTCAACATCTTATTTCAATTTTCCAGCAACCTAGCTTTGTTACACTATCACATACACATAATTTCCAGCATATAAGCACAACAATTCAACATGTAATGCAACCTAACATGTCATCTAACAATTTTGAGATCAATTCCAACAATTATACATGAGTCTATTACATGTTCATCACATGTCCAGCATCTATACACTCAAATCACATTTCCATTTCAATTCAAACCTGAAATTTACAAGAGAAACAAGTAATTACCTTAATCACTAAGCTATCTAGACTTGATTTGGAGCTAAGTCAAGGTTTTAGGGCATGGATTCAAGCTTTCTCCCTCAAGCTTTCCTTTCTCTCTTTTCTCTCTTCAATTCGGCCAACAAAGAGAAAGTGAAGAAGATGATGACAATCATCTAATCCAAGTTATTGGATTTGTGAATTGTCTAAAATGTCCCTTAATTAATCCTTATCATTAACTTAATCAAGGGCACTAAGCGAAAAAAGGAATTTAGCATGCATTCCCCATCTTTCTCATTTAATTCAATGTAGTCACTTTAAATTGATCACTTTGTTCTTTCATTCTTTCAATTAGATCCTTGACTAATAAATTTAGCTTATTTTCTAGATTCAATTAAGCTATCACTTAAGCAATTGACTTCAATACTTCTAGGTTAGGATTTGGGGTGTTACGAAAGGATTCTCTATTCTTGCTACTCCATTAACTCGACTCCTTCGAAAGAATACTCCATTTAAATGGTCTGAGGACCAGCAAAGGAGCTTCGATCAATTGAAGCAAGTCCGAACTCAAGCTCCTGTTCTAATCCAACCTGAACTGGGAAAAGACTTTACAGTCTTCAGTGATGCTTCCCACCTCAGTTTAGGGTGAGTATTGATGGAAGACGACAAGGTCATTGCCTATGCTTCTCGGCAACTCAAGCCACATGAATTGAACTATCCAACACACTACTTGGAGCTAGCTGCGATTGTGTTTGCTTTAAAGATTTGGAGACATTATCTAAAGAAATTTGGATCATCGAGTTTAAAATACATCCTATCTATAACAACAAAAAGACTATGATCTAACATTGATTACCACCCGTGAAGAAATGTTTAACCCTTTATTCATTCAATTGGATGATATGAATCCAACATTGTTTAACCCTTTATTCGAATGGATGATATGAATCCACTATTCGAAATCCTTTAATTGTATCTTCAACTACTTTCAATGCCCATTTTAAGCTCCTAAAGAATCAAAGATATGTGGCAGAACATCAAGTTCAATCCGACTTGAATTTGAGGATCAAAGAGCTTCAACAAAATGATCCTAAACTTCATAAGATATTGAAAGAGATTGATTCCAAACCGAGCACTAAATTCTCACTTCGATCGAACGGTCTGCTCTACTTCAAGAATGGGGTTTGTGTACCCAATGATCCAATCCAGGCATGAAATCGGCTATCACAGACTTCGTATCAAAGTTCCTGACTTGTCAAAAAGTTAAATCCAAACATCGAATTCCTACTGGATTACTTCAGCCAATCAAATTCCCTTAGTAGAAATGGGATCGTATTACAATGGATTTCGTTACTGGTGATTGTTGATAGATTCACAAAGTCTACTCACTTCATCTTTGTTCGAATGAACATGAGCTTGGAAATCTTAGTCGAGCTGTATATTCGTGAAGTGATTTGATTACACGGTGTACCTATAGCTGTCATCTTCGATCGAGACCCCAGATTTGCTTCACGATTTTGAAAGTCTCTACAGAAAGCTCTTGGAACCAAAGTAAACCTAAGTAAAGCTTTCCATCCTCAATCTGATGGACAATCTGAAAGGATTATTCAAGTGCTATAAGACATGCTTCGTGCTTGTGTTATAGAGTTCGGGAAGAACTGGGAGAAATCTCTACCCCTTGTAGAGTTTGCCTACAACAATAGCTATCAAGCATCTATTTAGATGGCACCATTCGAGGCTCTATACGAGAGGAAGTGTAGAACTCCCTTATGTTGGTCTGAATTGGGGGAAAACAAAGTGCTAGGGCCTCAATTGCTTTGGGAAACCGAAGAACAAGTGAAGATCATCCATGGTCGATTGAAGGCAGCTTTTGGTAGATAGAAAGCATATGCTGACTTGAAAAGGAGAGATATCTAGTATGCTATTGGAGACAAAGTCTTCCTAAAGGTCTCACCTTGGAAGAAAGTCCTTCGATTTGGAAGAAAAGGGAAACTTAGTCCCCGATTCACTGGTCCATTCGAAATCACTGAAATAATTGGACCGGTGGCCTATCGATTAGCTCTCCCTAAAGAATTCGATAGAATCCACTATGTATTCTATGTATCTATGCTCAGAAGATACATATCAGATCCATCCCATATTCTTGAACCGAAAGAAGTTGAATTGAATCCCGATTTGTCCAATGAAGAAGAGCCTGTTCAGATTCTTGATCGGGAAGTAAGAAAACTTAGGAACAAGATTGTTCCTCTTGTCAAGGTTTCGTGGAGAAACCACAAGATAGAAGAAGCAACTTGGGAATCTGAAGAAATCATGAAGAAACAATATCCCCAACTATTTGATTCAGGTAAATTCGAGGACATTTATTTTAAGGGGGGAGAATTAAAACACCCTAAATCCTAGCCTAAAAGTATTGAAATCAAATGCTTAAGTTGATAGCCTTGATTAAAATAATATTAAGAATTAATTAAGGGACATTTTAGACTTTGCACAAATCCAATAACATGGATTAGATGTTGTCATCTTCTCCATTATCCAATATAGCCGAATAGAAGAGAAAAAAAGGAGAGAAAGAAAAGCTTGAGGGAGAAAGCTTGAATCCATGTCCTACAACCTTGAATTAGCTCCAAATTAAATCTAAATAGCTTAGTGATTAAGGTAATTACTTGCTTCTCTTGTAAATTTCATATTTCAATTGTTTGAATTGAAATGGAAATGTGGTTTGAATGTATAGATGCTGGAAAATATGATGAACATGCTATAGATTGATTGATTGAATGATTGTTTGATGATGTTCTTGATTGTATTAATGAATTAGATGACTTTTTTATGTGTTAAGGTCATGCTATGTGGAATTAGAATCTGGAAATTGATTGCTAGAAATCAAATGGCTAGTGAAACTCACGTGTAATTGGTGGAAAACTTAGAAACATGAACATGGTTCAAAACAGTTTAGATTAGGGGACTGTTTTGATTGAAAAATTGTTTGAGCATGCTAAATGAGCTTAAAACTCTGTTTTGAACATGTTGATAGGTAAAATGGAGATTTAATTGAATTGGTAACTTGCTGGAAAAATTACTACACCTAATTGAACTAGTAAATTAGGTAATGGACTGCCTAGTTGATGAATTGATGAGTAATTGTTATCAAATGGATTAAACTAGGTTCAAAATGACTATGCCCTATTTTGAGAACATTGTTAGGTGAATTATGATGGCCTAAATATGTATGAACATGTTTATGAATGAAATTGTCATGATAGGACCTTGCTAGAATGAAATAAAGAACTAGAATTGCAACCTAGAGTAAGCTGACCAGAATTGCTTTGTTCTGGGCAGTCACTTTGAAAATTCACCAAAAATTGTAGAGATCAAATTCAGGGCTGAAATTTTATTGGTAGATATGCTTGTTTAAGCATGTAGTGTGCAAGCTGCCAGGCAACAGCACATAACCTAGTTGGAAACTGTTTTGTGCACATTTTTATTGGACTGTTTTGTAACAGTTTGGGATAAATGAATTCTGCCTACTTTGTTTAATGAAATGTTGATTGAATTGTACTTATATGAGCATAATCTTGCTGCCAGAATTGTGTACGATAAGCACTAGCAATATTGCCTTGCTTGAATGCTCATGTAAGACTTGTTTTAATATGCATCTACTTGTATAATGTTTTAGAACTAGCTTTGAACTTGTTGGAGGAAGAAAAAGGAAATCATTCAAGGGCTAAGAAAAAGGGGATAGCCATACAAGACAATTTGTAGCTTGCTTGGATTGTATAGTGAGTGTAGTTATTTCTAGGGTTAGGACTAGGTTCTAACCTATGCATTCTTGTTTCAATCTTGACATGTAAATGGATCTAATATTGAACTTGACTTAATAAGGGAAGGGTGATTAAATAAACGCATGAAACATGATCCTAGTCTTATGTACACGTCTATTTCGAATTGCTAAGCATGATTGATGATACCTTGAATGCTTGTATGTGCTATGATGTAACATGGTTGAATGCTAATGACTTGTTTGAGATATGATGTTATCTCATTTGATGAAATGAATCTTGAAACCACTTGACTTGTGAGCTAAGGCTCAATAGCCTAAGGGCTTAACATGAAATGATCTTGATTGACATGAACATGATCTTGAACTTGATAACTTGAATAAATGGTAATTCAAGCAACCTAGGTAGCTAGTTGGATTAGGTAGAAAGGCATGCCTTAGAGTCTATAGCTCATTGTGTATGGGTGGACTACGGTCCAAGGCTAAGGCCCCTATTTGGCGACAGATGGAGGGTACGTATATGGTCTTTGGCAATAGTAGGTGGGTTGACCAACACTGCGGTGCATATTGTGGCGATAGTTGGTTGGAGACTCGATTACCTATACAAACTAAGTACCAAGGGGGTTGTTTAATTAAATAACAAATGAAATAAGATTCAATTATACATGATACTTCTCTTGTATGCCATGAAATGTATGTTGCTTGATTTGAAAGCATGACTCCTTGGTTTCTTGTTTTACAAGCATGTTGTTTGATTTATGAATTATGATTTCTTGATGCCTAATCTTGTTGGCCGAATGCATGCTATCCTAGATAGGATATTCTTGATGTTTGAAAGACTAGATAAGGTCACTCTTGATACTTGAAAGACTAGATAAGTCTACTCTAATGCTTGGAAGCCTTAGCTAGGTCTACACTTGATCTAAAAGACATGAATAATGAAATAACAAAGTGGATAGACTAGTTACTACCTCACTAAGTACATTTTTGTACATATCACTCTTGTTTCATTCTTCCCAACCTACAGGTTAAAGGACTCAACATTGCTTGATCATGAAGCTTGATTCCTTGAGCAAGAAGCATCCTACACAAGCTTTGTTAAAGTATGATTCCTTACTTGTTTTGTATTCTCCTAGAATGGTGGCATTAGATGTATCTAAGTAGCTTGAACATGCATTTTGAAAGATTGTATATAATACTTGATGGCCTATCTATGTTATATATATAGTTTAAGGTTTGTAATGAACTTAATTAGCTTATAATGGTTGAATGATTTGCTGCGTATATTTGGATGATATGGAATGATCATATGATGATCTAATTGGCTATGAAATAGATTGATAACCTTGTCATGCTTTTGAGTATGCTTGAAATGAATGTAGATTAGGATGAACCATGTTGTATGACCAACCATTTGAATGCTTCATGCTTTGTAAGAAATTACCATGTTGAAAGAATTGTTGTGTGATGGTTTTGAAGTATGGTCGAATGGTTTTATGTGCTTAATTCATGTTGCCAAATGCATGGTAGTAGGATAAGGTTGGTATGATCTAGTTTTATTCTTTGTATTTGTTTGGTATGATTGGCGGAATAATAGTCTATTGAATGAGGCTTGAATGGAAATAGTTACACGTTATTTAAGGTTAGATAATTTTGCTTAGTAAGTGAAAGAGTCAAATGACTAATTGTATACTAGATAAGAATCACCAAATTGAATCGGAAGCATGTAATACTAAGTAGATTAAATAGGATAAGAAACAATGTATATGTTTTGTAAAATGAATCATGAAAGTAGTAACTTGAATTGTAAGCAAGAATGAACTTAATCTAATGGTATACTAAGTATAGAAGAATGCTTACAATGAAATTTTAAGATACATTTGAAATTACTTGCATGAAAAGAAATGCATGAATGGTTGCTTATGCCTTGTTTGAATGCATGCTTCCTCCTAGCTTGCTTAGTTCGAATGTTAGGATGACTTAGGAGTCAAGTGTGAGCTTTCTTGTTAGTTAAGTAAACAAGTGTGAATTATTGTTTCTTCTTGGATGTTGAATGTTGAATGCAATGTTTGATTATTGAATCAAGTCTGAATGTGTAATTCATGTATTGTCCTTGTCTTGTCTATGTTATAGTATAGTTCAAATGCCTTGTCTTGTCTTTGCTTGTTTACTAAGTAACGCTCCTGAACCGAGTTACTTCTAACCCGGGTAGGGGGTGTTACACAAATTGTGCACATTGAATTGAATCATGCTTCTAATTGATTGAAAGTGAATACTATTGTAAGCCTTGGTCTCGAGTCGGTCTTAGATATTTTTGGCATGCCATAGAGTCTATAGAGCTCATTATCGGGGTAGACTACGGTCTGGGACATTGGTCTCTATTTGGCGACAGTAGGAGGGAAGTCTTGTTATTGGCCATTAGCGATAGTAGGAGGGATTTGACCATGTACTTGGTACCATATTGACTATTGTTATTGGTGACAGTTTGGTTGGAAACTCGAGTATCTAGACTGAGTAATCGATTCTCAAGGCTATACCTAAATTGAACTAATAACTCATGTACATTGAACCTATTGCTACATTGAATTGCATTGATTGATAGTAAAGTTAAAATTGAATGCCATGAACTATGGATATTGAAACATTGATTGAACATTGCTTATATGAGATTGCTTGATTGTAAAGGAAAATCAAATGCCATGATCTATTGGTATTGAAACATTAATTGTGTTTAAATGACATGATGAGTTTAATTGTTAATCGAATTGGATGATTGAGTGTGTTTAAACTTCAAGCCTTGTAATTTTATTGGATTGAGAATTAGGCAATGCATCTAGTAGTGTATGCCTTGTTCGAATGGTTCCCTATTGATGGGGGAACCATACCATCCATTTGATGGTTCGTAGTTGAGACTTATTGTATTGTTGCCTTGTAAATTTAACTCACTCACTAAGCTTTGCTTATTCTAGTCTCATTTCTACGATACGGGTTGATATTGGATACTATCTTGAAGTCTAAGCTCATACAAGACACATTTTGCTTAAAAGAGTACGTTTCCATCTTGTTATAGTTCTCCTAGGATGGTGGCACCTAAGGCATGTATATTCATAGTCTCTTTGTTATGGTTTGTATAAGTTAATTCTATCTATGATCTATAAGGAGTTTGGTATGTATATATGAGCATGAATGCACTGTAATGAACTTGTATGCTTGATAGCTTAATGTTTAATTTCCATGGATGAATTTTGCATGAAATGGTTGAATAGATCTCTTGAAAATGGATAGTTAACATCAAGTATATGTAATAAACCACAAGTTTAGACTTGAACCTCTTTGATCACATATAGTATTAGCCGAATGATGTAGATGATATTGTAAGCCTATATGTTTGATTAAAGTCACATAAGTAAATCACGTAAAACACTTATTGGAATACTTGATAGTCACATTGAATGATGAAATTATCTATTAGGTTTCTCACCTAGTTTGAATGATTTCTTGGAAATCAAGTAAGTATTAAATGGATTGAATATGGGAACATATGGCATTATGGGTCCTAGTTTATCTAATAGGTGCATCATGCATTGTTTAATTGGTTCTCCCCTAATCGAGTTGAATCTTAAAGAGCAAGAAAGACCTAAAACGAATTGAACACTCCACCTTTGATTGTATGAATCATTGTTTGAAATGGTGGTAACTTACCTAATCCTACTAGGGTGGCTAGAGTATGTTACATAATGCTATCAGAGCTTATGGTTGCATGATTCTAGGGTCTATTGCATGAATAGGCTATTGTCATTGATCATTTAGGTGCCACCTAGGAGTTACTTGAATATTGATTAGATTGTGACTTGAGCTTGACTTCTCTTATTCCTTATATATAGAATGTCTGAAACAAGATTGGGCAAGGATAATGAAAGCCCGACTGGCTCCTAAAATGAAGGAGGGAGTGTAAGGATGAACCAGGATCCCCAGAAGCCTGCTGAACCTCAACAAGTTCAGCAGAATGTTCCTGTGATTCATCCTATTCAACAAGAATGCTTCTCCAATATGAAAGAGATGTTTGATCAAATGATTGTCTCTATGAGACAAAGTACTTCTGATTCTTCAGTAGCAAAACTGACAAGAGCTCCTATTGATAAGATAGCTCAACACTGAGCTTACACCTTCACTAGAACAAGTGAAGATAAGCTAGAAGAAGCAGAGTACTGGTTGGAGAATACAACAAGAATATTGTTTAAGCAATTGCAGTGCTCATATGAACACAAGCTGCAGTGTGCAGTAGCTTTATTGGCCGATGAGGCATTGAATTGGTGGGAAACTACTACTTTGGCAACACCTGAAGAAGTTGTCACCTGAGAATTCTTCCTTGAAGAATTCAAAAAGAAGCATATAAGGGATCAGTATCTTGTTGATCGCATGAATAAGTTCTTGTACCTAAAACAATGAGGAAAGCCTATCGAGTAGTATGTTATTGAATTTTGTAAATATTGCAAATACGGCTCAGAATTCATAAAGAAAGAAGACGACAAGTGTAGAATGTTCATCGATGGTCTTAATGATGAGTTAGGCCCTATGTTCACTGCTTTGGGGATTACTGACTTCCAAGAATTGGTCAACAGAGTTATAGCTACCGAAGCAAAGATGAAGACTTTGGCAAAACAATCAGAGAATCAGTCCTGAGATAACAAAAGATTGAGGGATGATCATAAGCCTCATTAGCGCAACAAGAAACAAAAGCATCATGGCAGAAATTTTTCCAATTAGGGAAATTTCTCTAAGGGTAGCTAAATACCCAAGCCACTAGCTATGTCCATATCCTCGACACCTATGGTGTCATTGGATAGTATCAGGAATACCAAGAGGGAGAATCAAATCCCTACTTGCAAGACTTGTCAAAAGAACCATACCAGAGTTTGTAGAAAGCTCACCAATGCTTGCTACTTGTGCGGAGACACAACGCATTATGTCAAAGATTGCCCCCAAAATCCAAACAAGTTGCCTTCTCATGTTTCTCAAAAATCGAATCAAGCACCTTCACCCAGGGAAAGGGTTCAAAATAATCTAACTCATGAAACTACGGGAAGAGCAAAGGCCAAGGGTCTAATGCTACATATCAAGAGTCATGCGCTCTTGCTCGAGTCTATCACATTCGGGGGCGTGAGGATGAAGAAAATGCTGATGTAATTGCAGGTACAATCTACCTCGATACATACCCTATTTATGTCTTATTTGATACAAGATCAATCCATTCATTCATAAGATCTCCTTGAATTGAAAAGCTTAAATTGAAGCCTGAATATGTCAGTTGTAGCTTAATTGCTACCAATCCTTTAGGAGATAATGTAATAGTAAACCAAACATGAAAGGATTCACCTTTGATTATTCAGGGCATCCCATTCCTAGCCGACTAGTTATTGTTACCTTTTGTTGAATTCGATCTCATTCTGGGATTAGATTGGTTAGGAAGGCATCAAGCTTGGGTAGATTGCCAAAAGAGAAAATTGTTTCTCTGTGGTCTAGGAGAAAAATCCATTACCTTGATCGACAAGAAACCTATTAGCATCTTTGCTGCTATGATTAAAAATGATGAAATTGAATTCAGGGTAAGTTCATTCCCTATTGTTTCTGACTTCCCTGATGTTTTTCCTGAGGAATTGCTCGGATTGCCCCCTATTCGGAAAGTCGAATTCAAGATTGAATTTCAACTCGGGAGTGATCCTGTGTCTATCTCTCCATATCGAATGGCCCTATTGAACTCAAAGAGCTTAAACAACAATTGCAAGAGCTTCAAGACAAAGGCTTCATCCGACCTAGCTCTTCACCCTTGGGAGCACCCGTATTTTTTGCTAAGAAGAAAGACGGGTTGATGAGGCTATGTATTGATTATCGTCAGCTAAACCGGCTCACTATCAAGAACAAGTATACTTTACCGAGGATAGAGAACTTGTTCAATCAATTCACGGATGCTAAAGTCTTCTCTAAGATCGATTTGCGATCGGGGTACTACCAGATGGGAATACAAGACTCGGATGTACCCAAAACATCTTTCAGGACTCGTTATGGTCACTACGAGTTCCTAGTTATGCCCTTCGGGCTAACAAATGCTCCAACAACTTTCATTGACTTAACGAACTGAGTGTTCAAACCCTATTTGAACAAATTCGTGGTTGTCTTTATTGATGACATTCTTGTCTACTCAAGGACAAAGAAGAACATGCTAATCGCCTTCGAATTGTACTCCAAACATTAAGGGAGAATCGGCTATATGCCAAATTGAGCAAATGCGAGTTTTGACTCTTAGAAGTATCCTTTATGGGCCATGTTATCTCGGCTGAAGGGATAAAGGTTGATCCTAAGAAGATTCAAACCATCATCGAATAGAGACCTCAAAGAAATGTTAGCGAGGTAAGGAGTTTTCTCGGTTTAGCTGGGTATTATCGAAGATCGTGAAAGGGTTTTCGAATCTTGCTACTCCTTTGACTGAACTCCTTCAAAAGAATACTTCATTTAAATGGTCCGAGGACCAGCAAAGAAGCTTTGATCAATTGAAGCAAGTCTTAACTCAAGCTCCTATTCTAATCCAACCTGAACCGGGAAAAGACTTACAATCTTCAGTGATGCATCCCATCTCGGTTTAGGGTGTGTATTGATGCAAGACGACAAGGTCATTGCCTATGCTTCTTGACAACTTAAGCCACGTGAATTAAACTATCCAACACACGACTTGGAGCTAGCTACGGTCAAGTTTGCTTTAACGATATGGAGACATTATCTATATGGATAGAAATGTCGATTATTTAAGGATCATCAGAGCTTAAAATACATTCTAACTCAGAAAGAGTTAAATCTTCGACAACGAAGATGGGTGGAACTGCTAAAAGACTATGATCTAATCATTGATTACCACCCGGGCAAGGCAAATGTTGTGGCTGAGGCACTGAGTCGCAAACATTCAATTGGTAAGATCGAATACAAATTTTCCAACATTGTTTATCCGCTATTCAAATGGATGATGTGAATCCACTAATCGAAATCCTTTAATTGTAGCTTAAACTACTTTCAATGCCCATTTTAAGCTTCTAAAGAATCGGAGATATGTGGCAGAACTTGAAGTTCTGTAACACTCTGAATCCTAGCTTAGAATTATTGAAACCAATTATCTAAGTTGATAGCTCAATTAAGCTTAAACTTAAGCTAATTAGATTATCTAGGGTCTTAATTGAAAGAATGAATGAAATAAGTGACCAATTTAAAATGACTAGATTGAATTAAATGAGAAGATGATTGAATGCTAAATTCCTTGTTTCCCCTAATGCCCTTGATTAAGTTAATGATAAGGATTAATTAAGGGACATATTGGACATTTCACAAATCTGATAACTTGGATTAAGCATAGTCATCATCTTCTTCATTCTCCTATTGCCGAAATTGAATAGAAAATAGAGAGAAAAAGAAAGTGGAGGGGAAAGCTTGATATCCATGGCCATTCAACTTGACTTAGCTTCAATTTAAGTCTAGATAGCTTAGTAAGTAAGGTAATTACTTGATTCTCTTGTGAATTTCATGTTTGAGTTGTTTGATTTGAAATGGAATTGTGATTTGAGTATATAGATGCTGGAAATTGTATGAACATGTAATCGACTCTTGTGAAATTGCTAGAATTAATCTTAAAATTGTTGTATTACATGATTAGGTTGAAATGCATGCTCAAAGGGCTGTTTTAGATGCTGGAAATTATGTGTAAGTGATAGTGTAACAAACTTAGGTTGCTGGAAATTTGAATGAGATGTTGTAGGAATTAAATTGTTAGAACATGTAGTTGAGCTATGGAACTAATGAATTGAATATGATCATGATTAGATAATGTAATTAAGGTGTTAAACAAGCTGAATTGTTAGTAACCAATGCTGGAAATGAAAGATAAAAGTATGAACATAGTCATATAACATAGAAACTGTTTTAGTAAGAACCTATTGTGTAAACATGCAAAATTAAGCAATTTAACCAACTTACTCTGTTTTGGCTGCCTTGAATAATGAATTAAAATTGACTAAACATGTTTAGGATGTCACATGAAATGAATTATAGGGCCAAAACATTGGTTAAAATGAATTTAAGGAATTAAAATGTGAATAGGTGCAATCTGCACAGAATTGCTCTGTTTTGGTCAGTAACTTTGAAAATTCACCAAAATTTGTATAGATCAAATTCAGGGATGAAATTTTATTGGCATGATCCTTAGTATGTCTACTTTCATTTGGTGAAAACAGAACTGAAAACTGGGTCCTATGCTGGAAACTGTAAATAGAAATAGCTGGACAGTGCAAACTGTCCAGGCAGTGTAAATGCCCTGTCTTTGAACAATAACCTGTATTAATTGGATAAGAATTAAAATGGAAGTCTATTATGATCTTAAATACAATTTTGTTAGCTTTCCAACGGTGTAAAGTAATCAAAATTTTGACGTACGGATTAAAAGATATGGCCATTTAAAGGGATAGTGTGCAAACTGCCAGGCAGCAGTGTCCTGGGCAGTTTGGGACTGCTTTTGCACCTAGAAGCAAACTGTTTCCAAAACAGTTTTGGGAGATTGTAACCTGTCTAGTTATGTCTTAAAATGAGGTAATTACAAAATAAAGATGAACTAGTATGAAATGCTTAAAAGAAAGCATAAAAACAGTAGCTCAATGTTAGGTACAAATGTGGTAACATTGCTACTATATATGTGTGACATTATGTGCTTGTTTTGATGAATTGTATGTGTTATGCTTTCTAGACCAACGTCAGCAAGTTGTGGAAGAGAAAGATAAGAGTGGACATCCCAAAGCAAGAGGCAAAGGGATTTGGATACAAGACAAGTGATTAGCTTGGAGTATTGTGAGTGTAGTCTTTCTTAGGGCTGGAACTAGTGTTCTAACCAAAGTTGCATGTCTAAATACTTGCTTGATGATTGATAACATGAAATGAATCTAAATTACATTTGGTAATATTACTTTAAGGGAAGAATGGACTAATTAAAGACTTGACAATTCAATATGTTCTTGAAATTGTTGGTTGCTTGATATTGCTTGAATGTATACATAATGGAAATATATGAAAGCTTGTAAAATGATCTTGACCTTGCTATGCTTATTGCTTAATCACTTGATGTATGATTGCTTGAAAATAAAAGACTCAACAAGTCCTTGGTTGCTAGTTGGTTTTAGGTAGAATGACATGCCTTAGAGTCTAGAGCTCACCTTGTTAGGTACTTATTGTACCATCTTGTTTGGTGTTTTGGGCACCTTCTTGTTAGATACCTTGAGTATCATATTGTTAGGTACTTTGTGTGCCCTCTTTTGTGGTGTTTTGGGCATCTTCTTGTTAGATACTTTGTGTATCATCTTGTTATGTACTTTGTGCACCGTCTTGTGACTCGATTACTAGTCCTACTATCTACCAATGCAAAACAAAAACAAATGAACTTGAAATAAAGACATGTGAATATGAATGAAGAATGAGCAAACTTGACACTTGCTAATGAACTTGTATTGTAATGAAAGTTACATGAATAAAATGAAGTTTATGCTATCTTGAATTGCTCATTACTTGAAAGATAAGACATAAGGAAGAGTGCCTATTCGAATTGGGACAATTGATCTCTACACTTGAAATGCTTGATTCTTGCTAAACATTGCTTGATTGATTACTAGAACTTCTACTTGGTTACTTGTCTGTACATGTTGGCCGAATGTTTGCTATCCTAAATAGGATAATCTTGATGCTTGAAAGACTAGATAAGGTTACTCTTGATGCATGAAAGATTAGCTAAGATCATTCTTGATGCTTGAAAGCGTTAGCTAGGTCTACACTTGATTAAAAGACATAAAACTTGAAATAACAAAAAATTAGACTAGTTACTACCTCACTAAGTACATACTTGTACTTACCACTCTCGTTCTCATTCTTCCCAACCTACAGGATAAAGGATACGGGGTTGCTTGATCTTAAAGTCTATTACCTTGAGCAAGAAGCAACTCACACAAGTTTAGTTAAAGTATGATTCCATACTTGTTTTGTATATATCCTAGAATGGTGGCACTAGATTGTATGTAGTTAGTTTAACATGCATCTTGAGACTTGTATATATTGATCTTGATGGGCCTACTATGTCTTGATTTTGTATGACATTATGAAGTATGTAATGAACTTAAATTACATGTAATGGATGATGTTGCTGCGTATAAGATGATTTAAATGGAATGAACTAAGGTTAATCTAGTTACCTTGATGACATTCGAATGCTATGTTCATGTTTAAGTGATTGCCGAATGGTTGGGTGTGATCATGCTTTGACTATATGTGTATTGTGTCCTTGTATGGTATGGCCGAATGTATAAGTAGGGAATAGAATTGAATAAACTAGTTACATGTATAGATGAATGATCAAATTCTCATGTTTAGGTAAATAAGTATGTAAAGATAAAATGTATACAAATCAAAGAGCAATGAATTGAATGGAAGCATGACACATATAGGGTCATTCGAATAGTAAGGAAAATGGAACTAAAGTGTATTGCTAATATAGTAACTTGTAAATGATAACTTGAAATGAAATAGGTTTGGTGATCTATTCGAATACTTAGGTTGAAGTAAGAATCAATTGTGAAGTTTCTTGCATGATAAGTATGTATGATTGCTTACCTTGTATTGTTCTTGCCTTGTTGCTTGCCTTGAAGGTTGTATTGTGCTTGTATGTTAAGTAAGCATGAATGTTTTTTAGTCTTGTATTGTTCATTAAGTCCTTGCTTGCTTGATAAGTAAGAAACTTAAGAAATGGTACAAATTTACCCATAGTTTTGGTGTCATCTTACTTGTTATATGCACTTGACACTTCTCGCTCCTAACCCGGGCGAGGGTTGTTACAAGTTCAATCCGACTTGAATTTGAGGATCAAAGAGCTTCAACAAAATGATCCCGAACTTCAAAAGATATTGAAAGAAATTGAATCTAAACCGAGCAATGTATTCTCACTTCAATCGAATGGTGTGCTCTACTTCAAGAATCTGGTTTGTGTACCCAATGATCCAATCCTTAAGATAGAAATGTGTAACATACTCTAACCACCCTAGAAGGATTAGGTAAGTTACTACATTTACAATCAACAATTCAATCAATTGTAGTTAGTGAGTACATTTCGTTTAAGGTCTTTCTTGCACTTCAAGTTATAATTCTAATAGGTGAGGATACTCAAGACAGGTTATGAAGCATGTACTAGATATATTAGGACCCATAAAGCAATTAGATATCATGCTCAACACCAACTAGGACTTACATGTCCTTGAAGCAAGCATTCGACTAGAAGATTAACATGAAAGAGAAATTTCATGTTTCCTATGTAGCTATTATTCATACCAATGGGTGATCACTCATTTACTTAAGTTACCATAATCAATCATTCATGCTTCCAATATTATCTGCACAATATGGCTAGTTCCTTAGGTGATCAATGTGGTTCACTACATTTACTTGATGTTAACTAACAATTTTCAAGAGATCTATTCAACCATTTCATGCATAATTCATCCATGGAAATTAAACAATAGGCTATCAAGCATACAAGTTCTTTAAAGTGCATACATGATCATATATACATACCAAACTTCTTATAGATCATAGATAGAATTAACTTATACAAACCATAACTATGTGACCATGAATATAAATGCCTTAGGTGCCACCATACTAGGAAAACAATAACAAGATGGAAACATACTCATTTAATCAAAATGTGACTAGTATGAGCTTAGACTTCAAGATAGTATCCAATATCAACATGTATCATAGAAATGAGACTTGGATAAGCAAAGATTAGTGAGTGAGTTAAAGTTACAAGGCAACAATACAATAAGTCTCAACTACGAACCATCAAATGGATGGTATGATTCCCCCATAAATAGGGAACCATTCGAACAAGGTATACACTACGAACCAATACAAGGCTTGAGGTTTAGACATACTCAATCATCCAATTCGATTAATAATAAAACTCATCATTTCATTTAAACACAATCAATGATTCAACTCAAGCAATCTCATATAAGCAATGTTCAATCAATGTTTCAATAGCAATAGATCACGACATATGATTTTCCTTTATAAACAAGCAATTTCATATAAGCAATGTTCAATCAATGTTTCAATATCCATAGTTCATGGCATTCAATTTTACCTTTACTATCAATCAATGCAATTGAATGTAGCAATAGGTTCAATGTACATGAGTTATTAGTTCATTTTAGGTATAGCCTTGAGAATCGATTACTCAGTCTAGATATTCGAGTCTCCAACCAAACTGTCGCCAATAACAATAATCAATATGGTACCAAGTACCTGGTCAATCCCTCCTACTGTCGCTAATGACCAATAACAATAATTCCCTCCTACTGTCACCAAAATAGGGACTAATGTCCTGGACCGTAGTCCACCCTGATAATGAGCTCTATAGACTCTATGGCATGCCAACTATATCTAAGACTGACTCGTGACCAAGGCTTACAATAGTTATCACTTTCAATCAATTATATGCACAATTTGTGCCAATATTCTCGTTTAGTCGAATAGGGCTCAATCCCATCCAATATCAAAGTTTCCATAGTCAATGTAGTAGTATCAATCAATATCTCATTCAACAATTTATTGTGTACTTCTATCTATAACATCATGCTTCATTTCAATATAGTTCAATTAGGCAATAAGCACATCATTACAATCAATGGCTATTCAAGCATGCTTCACAATCAAGTAACCACTCAAAAGAGTACTTACCTTGCTAATGCTCCATAGCAAGCTCATTATACAATTTATACTTAAGATTCAATAATAATTACAAATCAAAAAATTAGTCTTGGAGAGGTTATCGCCCTCTCTGAACTTTAAACTACACTCACAGGAATTTTCTGAGCTATTGTCGATCCCGGACTGTAATCCTTTTTCCTCTACTAGCTTGTTGATCTAACTGAGCCCCTTTATCCTTAATTTCCACTTGATCTAACATTCATACAATACACAGGGTATACAATCTAGCAATCAATTGAGTCATTATGCGACTCCATACTTAAGCATACAATTCAATATAAACATCTAGACTGTTGCTGTCTGGCAGCATGTGCACTGCTTACTTAAATATTCATATCTTTTATTTTGTATGTCAGAATTTCAAAATGTTTACATCGTTGGAAAGCTAACTTAATTTTCCTTCTAACCATATAAGCCTTACATTTTAATCCTTTGCCAATTAATACAATTTTAATCTTAAAGATAGGGAAATTTACAACACTGGACATTTTGCCCTGTCCCTAGTGTTTCTTCGTAATTCACTCTACAATCTAGAATTCAGATCTGTTTTCTCCTAATGAATTTAGACATGTTAAGGCTCTTCCCATAAAAATTTCAGCCTCAAATTCCGTTTATACAATTTATGGTGATTTTTCAAATTTAGTGCCCAGAATAGAGTTTTCAGGGCATATTACACTAGGTTAAGCTTCTAGCTTCATAATTCCTCAAAACAAGGTTCTAACATGTTTGTTCAGCATATATACTCATTCCTACATGTCTAGGTCAGTCCAATTATATTTCCAGCCTATAAAAACAGGGCAATTGCGCAACATTTTCATTTCGATTCATTAGGACATCAATCCACTAGAATTTCCAGCATCTACAATTTCAATTTACATTTCAATCATCCATTCTTATCATCATTCAAAATTTCCAGCATCAAGCATGGCATTTCACCATCAATTTGGCTATTGACAACATCAATTTCTCCTATTCATTCGAATGGCATGTCAATTTCATGGATTAATCAATCAATTAAACTTCTTAACTAGTTCATAGCATCAATTCACTATCTATTCATCAATTTCATGTAATTCAAGGAAGAACCCTAAATATACTTGCATCATTTGTATCTATGACACATTAAGGAAGAGATTGACCTTCCTATCAAGATTATATGAATGCTAGCAACTCCAATTTCACCAAATTCAAGCTTGAATATATGATTATAAAGCTTTCTCACTCAATTCCTTTTCTTTCTTCTTTCTTTCTTCTACCGGCCACAATGAGGAAAGTCATGATAATTCATCAATTAAATTCCTCCCTTAAATGACTAATTTATCCTTAATTATCCCCTAATTAATGACATGTGTAGGGGTATTTTAGGAATGTTAGAATTTTGCATGCATTCTTCAATTTCTCATTTGTTTTGGTTTGGTCACTTATACAATAGGTTATTACTTTTTCATTTATAACATTCTAGTCCTTATTAACTATATCTAGTATCTTGCTTTCAATCAATTAGGGATTAAATGAAAGTATTGTAGTAACATCTTTATACTAGTTTTGAGGATATTACAAAATGCTTCACAAAGCACATAGTAGTCCTTTTTCAATACATCCGGGAGTGATCAAGATGTATAAGGACTTAAAAGAAGTCTATTGGTGGCCGGGATTAAAGGTCGATATTGTTAACTTGTTAGAAGGTGAAGAACGAACACCAACTACCTACTGGACTCCTTCAACAGATCGAATTGCATCAATGGAAGTAGGAGTGTATAACTATGGACTCGTATCGGGATTGCCTCTATCACCGAGGAAAAATGATGATATTTGGGTGATCGTTGACAGATTCACCAAATAGCTCACTTCCTACATGTTCGAATGAACATGAGCCTCCAACAACTAGCTGAATTATACTTAAAAGAAGTAATCAGACTTCACGGTGTTCCTAGATCTATCATATCTAATCGGGACTCTCGTTTTACCTCTCCATTATCGTAGGCACTTCAAGAGGTTATGGGAACTAAGCTTAACCTTAGCACTGCCTTCCATCCACAAACTGATGGACAATTTGAAAGGGTAATCCAAGCACTTGAAGACATGCTTGGAGCTTGCATTATCGACTTTGGTAAATACTGGGAGAAATCTCCACCATTAGCCAAGGTTACCTACAACAACAACCATCAAGCTTCTATCAAAATGGCCCCGTTTGAAGCATTGTATGGTAGGAGATATAGAACTCCCCTATGCTAGTCTGAATTGGGTGAAAACAAGGTCTTAGGACCTGAATTGCTTCGTGAAACCAAAAATCAAGTTCGAATGATCCATAGTAGGCTGAAAGAAACCTTTGGTAGACATAAGTCTTATGCCGATCTCAAGAGAAGAAACATTGAATATCGAGTGGGAGATTACGTATTCTTGAAGGTATCTCCTTGGAGGAATATCCCCAGATTCGGGAATAAGGGTAAACTAAGCCCTCGATTCATCTGACCTTTTAAAGTCTTAGAGAAGGTTGGTCCAGTTGCTTACAAGCTAGCACTTCTTGCTGAATTCAATAGAATCCACAACATCTTCCATGTATCAATGTTGAGGAAATATCGATCAGATCCATTACATGTTCTAGAGCCTGATGAAGTGGAACTCAATCCTGATCTATCGTATGATGAAGAGCCAATTCAAATACTTGATAAAGAAGTCAAGAGGCTTCGCAATAAGATTGTACCATTGGTGAAAGTTCTATGGAAGAATCACAATGCAAAAAAAGCCACTTGGGAGCCTGAACCAACGATGAGAAAGTAGTACCCTCATCTATCCCCCTCAGGTAAATTCGAGGATGAATTTCTTTAAGGGGGATGGAATTGTAATATCCTCAAAAACTAGTATAAAAGAGTTATTACAATGCCTTCACTTGATCCCTAATTGATTGAAAGTAAGGTACTAAGTCTAGTCATTAAGGACTAGAATGCTATAATTGAAATGGTGGTAACATACCTAATCCTACTAGGGTTCTTAGAGTATGTTACATTAGGATCCTTGTTTAAGTGATTAATGAAGCTAGAAACTAGGTAAAGTGAAGCTGTCCAGGATACTATATTTTGGGCAGTGAGTTTGAAAATTTGTAGAAAATCACATGGACCAAATTAGGGAGTAAATCTTATATTTATAGAATCATGAGAATATCTAGTTTCTTATACAACAAACGGAATCGAATTCCGAGATATAAAATAGTTTGTAGAAATAAATCTCTAAGGATAGTGCAAAATGTCCAGTGGCATAATTTGGTCTACCTTTAAACGAAAAACTGCATTAATTCACTACGAGTAAAATTGTAAGGCCTATATGGTTAAAAGGACAATTAATTTATCTTTCTAACGGTGTAAATGGTTCGAAATTCCGATGTACAGAGTAAAAGATATGAACCTTTAAGCAAGCAGTGCACATGCTGCCAGGCAACAACAATCTTGATGTTTGTGTTAAATTGAATGCTTGAGTATATGGAGTCACATAATAAGTCAATTGGTTGCTGGATTGTATCTAATACACTATGTATTGTATGAATGTTAGATCAAGTGGAAATTGAGGAAAAGGGGCTCACTTAGATCAGTAAGCTAGTAGAGGGAAAGGGATTACAATCCGGGATCGACAATAGTTTGAAAAATTCCTGTGAGTACAGTTAGAAGTTTGGAGAGGGCGGTAACCTCTCTTGGTCCATTTTCTGATTTGAATTTCTTACTGAATCTTAGTATAATTGTGTAATGAGCTTGCTATGGAACTTTAACAAGGTAAGTTCTCTCTTGAGTGGTTACTTGATTGAGAAGTATGCTTGAAATTCAATTGATTGCCATGATATGCTTCTTGCTTAATTGAACTATATTGAAATGAAGCATGCCGATATGGTTAGAAGCAACTCAATTCATTGTTTAATGACATATTGATTGACATACCTTCATTGACTATTGGAATATTGACATTGGTATTGGCTATGAATCATATTCGAATGAAAGGGAATATTGGCACTAAATGTGCACATTGAATTGAATCATGCTTCTAGTTGAATGAAAATGATAACTATTGTTAGCCTTGGTCTCGAGTCGGTCTTAGATATAGTTGGCATGCCATAGAGTCTATAGAGCTCATTATTGAGGTGGACTACGGTCCAGGACATTGGTCACTAATTGGCGACAGTAGGAGGGAAGTATTGTTATTGGTCATTGGCGACAGTATGAGGGATTTGACCAGTACTTTGTACCATATTGATTATTTTTATTGGTGACAGTTTGATTGGGGACTCGAGTATCTAGACTGAGTAATCAATTCTCAAGGCTATACCTAAAATGAACTTATAGCTTATGTACATTGAACCTATTACTATATTGAATTGCATTGATATTGAAACATTGATTAAACATTGCTATATGAGATTGCTTGACTGTAAAGAAAACATTAAATGCCATGAACTATAGATATTGAGACATTGGTTGAACATTGCTTCTATGAGATTGCTTGAGTTTGAAATATTGATTTTGTTTAAATGACATGATAAGCTTAATGTTAATTGAATCGAATGATTGAGTATGTCTAAACTTCAAGCCTTGTATTGGTATTGGATTGAAAATTAAGCAATGTATCTAGTATTGTTTGCCATGTTTTGAATGGTTCCTTATTGATGGGGGAACCATACCATCCATTTGATGGTTCGTAGTTGAGACTTAATGTATTGATTGCCTTGTAACTTTAACTCACTCACTAAGCTTTGCTTATTCAAGTCTCATTTCTACGATTCAGTTTGATATTGGATCCTATCCCGAAGTCTAAGCTCCTACAAGTCATATTTTACTTGAAAGAGTATGTTTTCATCTTGTTATAGTTCTCTTAGGATGGTGGCACCTAAGGCATGTATATTCATGATCACTTAGTTATGGTTTGTATAAATTAACTTCATCTATGATCTATTAAGAGTATGGTATGTATGATTATGAGCATGCATGCACTTAATTAAGCTTGAATGCTTGTTGGTCTCATGATAGATTTCTATGGTTAGATTATGCATGTAATGGTTGAATAGAACTATTGAGGTTGGTTAGATAACAATAAGTAAATATAGTAATCCACTTGTTTGGAGATTAACCACTTTGGTCACATAAGGTACTAGCCGAATTATGTATGTAATATTGGAAGCATGTATGTTTGATTATGGTAACTTAAGTAAATGACCTAAAACACCTATTGGTATGCATAATAACTACATTGAATGATGAAACCTTCTATTGTTATCCATCTAGTTCAAATAGTTACTTGAAGAAGAAGTAAGTCCTAAATGGTATTGATTATGACAACAATTGTAGTATGGGTCCTCACCTATTCGAATTGTATCTTGATGTGCAAGAAAGACATAAAACGAATCGAACTCTCTACCTTCAATTAAATGAATCATTGATTGTAATTGTAGTAACTTACCTAATCCTACTATGGTGGTTAGAGTATGTTACAACAAGTGAGGCACTTCGATACGAAGTCAACAATATCGGCCTTCAATCTCGGCCATCGATAGACTTCCTTTAAGTCCTTATACATCTTGATCACTTCCGGATGTATTGAAAAAGAACTACTATGTGCTTCTTGAAGCATTTCCCCCTTAAGTATTGGATCATTGGGTACTCAAACTCGATTCTTGAAGTAGAGCACACCATTCGATCGAAGTGAGAATTCAGTGCTCGGTTTGGTATCAATCTCTTTCAATATATTTTGAAGTTCAAGATCATTTTTTTGAAGCTCTCTGATCCTCAAATTCAAGTCAGATTGAACTTGAAGTTCTGCCACATATCTCCGGTTCTTTAGGAGCTTAAAATGGGCATTGAAAGTGGTTGAAGCTACAATTAAAGGATTTCGATTAGTGGATTTCATATCATCCATTCGAATAGAAGGATAAACAATGTTGGAAATTCGTATTCGATCTTACCAATTGAATGTTTGCGACTGAGTGCATCAGCCACAACATTTTCCTTGCCCGGGTGGTAATCAATGATTAGATCATAGTCTTTTAGTAGTTCAACCCATCTTCGTTGTCGAAGATTTAACTCCTTCTGAGTTAGGATGTATTTTAAACTCTGATGATCTGTAAATAACCGACATTTCTCTCCACATAGATAATGTCTCCAAATCTTTAAAGCAAACACGACCGCAACTAGTTCCAAGTTGTGCGTTAGATAGTTCAATTCATGTGGCTTGAGTTGTCGAGAAGCATAGGCGATGAACTTGTCCTCTTGCATCAATACACACCCTAAACCGAGGTGGGAAGCATCACTAAAGACTGTAAAGTCTTTGCCTATTTAGGTTGGATTAGAATAGGAGCTTGAGTTAGAACTTGCTTTAATTGATCAAAGCTCCTCTACTGGTCCTCAGACCATTTAAATGGAGTATTCTTTCAAAGGAGTCAAGTCAATGGAGTAACAAGAATCGATAACCCTTTCATGAATCTTTGGTAATATCCGACTAAATTGAGAAAACTCTTAACCTCACTAACATTTCTTGGAGGTCTCCATTCAATGACGGTTTGAATCTTCTTAAGATCAACCTTTATCCCTTCGACTGAGATAACATGGCCAAGGAAGGATACTTCTAAGAGCCAGAACTCGCATTTGCTCAATTTGGCATATAGCCAATTTTGTCTTAGTGTTTGGAGTACAATTCGAAGGTGATTAGCATGTTCTTCTTTGTCCTTCGAGTAGACTAGAATGTCGTCGATAAAGACAACCACGAACATGTCCAAATAAGGTTTGAACACTCGGTTCATTAAGTCCATGAAAGCCGCTGGAGCATTGGTTAGCCTGAAGGGCATAACTAGGAACTCATAGTGACCATAACGAGCCCTGAATGCCATTTTGGGTACATTAGAGTCTTGTATTCTCATCTGATAGTACCCCGATCGCAAATCAATCTTGGAGAAGACTTTGGCATCCTTGGATTGATCGAAAAAGTCCTCTATCCTCGGTAATGGATACTTGTTGTTGATAGTGAGCCAGTTTAACTGACGATAATCGATACATAGCATCATCGACCTGTCCTTCTTAACAAACAATACAGGTGCTCCCCAGGATGAAGAGCTGGGTCGGATGAAGCCCTTGTCTTGAAGTTCTTGCAATTGTTGCTTAAGCTCTTTGAGTTCAATAGAGGCCATACGATATGCAGCGATAGACACTGGATCACTTTTAATCATAGCAGCAAAGATGCTAATAGGTTTCTTATCGATCAAGGTATTGGATTTTTCTCCTAGACCACGAAGAAACAATTTTCTCTTTTGGTAATCTACCCAAGCTTGATGCCTTCCTAACCAATCTAATCCAAGAATGAGATAAAATTCAACAAAAGATAATAACAATAGGTTGGCTAGGAAAGGGATGTACTGAATAAACAAAGGGAAATCCTTACATATTTGGTTCACTATTACATTGTCTCCTACAGGATTGGTAGCAATTAAGCTATGACTAACATATTTTGTAATATCCTCAAAACTAGTATAAAAGAAGTTACTACAATGCCTTAATTTGATCCCTAATTGATTGAAAACAAGATACTAGGTCTAGTTAATAAGGACTAGAATGTTATAATTGAAAAATGGTAACCTATTGTATAAGTGACCAAACCGAAATAAACAACAAAATGACGGAATGCATGATAAATTCCTATATTCCTAAACTACCCCTACACATATCATTAATTAGTGGATAATTAAGGACAATTTAGTCATTTTGGGAGGAATTAATTGATGATATATTATCATCTTCCTCCTTGTGGCCTGAATAGGATGAACAAAATAGGGAGCAAAGGATTTGAGTGAGAAAACTTCATGTTCATAGATTCAAGCTTGAAATTTGGAGAAATTGGAGTTCCTAGCATTCATATTATCTTCATAGGAAGGTAAAATCTCTTCCTTAATGCATTATAGATTCAAATGATGCATGTAGATTTTAAGTTCTTGCTTGAATTACATGAATTGGATGATTAGTTAGTGAATTGATGCTATGAACTAGTTAAGAAATTCAATTGATTGATCAATCCATGAAATTTGTGGTGCCATTCAAATGAGTAGGAGAAATTGATGCTGTCAATAACCAAATTGATGGTGAAATGCTATGCTAATTGCTGGAAAAATTTGGATGATGATTAGAATGGATGATTGATATGTGAATTGAAATTCCGGTTGCTGGAAATTCTAGTGAATTGATGTCTTAATGAACAAATTTGAAAATATTGCTCAATTGCCCTGTTTTTATAGGTTTGACACATAATTGGACTGACCTAGACATGTATGAATGAGAATATATGTTGAACAATCATGTTAGAAAATTTGTAGAAAACTACATAGACCAAATTAGGGAGTAAATCTTATATGTACAGAATCATGTGTATGTCTAGTTTCATATGCAACAAACGGAATTAAATTCCAAGTTATAAAAAGGTTTGTAGAGACTAATCTCTAAGGACAATGCAAACTTTGCAATGGCATAATTTGCTCTGTGTTTAAATAAAAAAACAAAATTAATTCACTATGAATAAAATTCAAGGCCTATATGGTTAGAAGGAAAATTAAGTTAGCTTTCTAACGGTGTAAACGGTTCAAAATTCTGACATACAAAATAAATGATATGAACATTTAAGCAAGTAGTGCACATGCTGCCAGGCAGCAACAATCTTGATGTTTGAATTGAATACTTGAGTGTATGGAATCACATAATGACTCAAATGGTTGTTGGATTTTACCTAATACATTATGCATTGTATGAATGATAGATCAAGTGGAATTTGAGGAAAAAGGGGCTCACATAGATCAGCAAGCTACTAGAGGAAAAAGGGATTTCAATCCGGGATCGACAATAGCTCGGAAAATTCTTGTGAGTGTAGTTTAAAGTTTGGAAAGGGCAGTAACCTCTCCAAGTCCAATTTTGATTTGAGTTTCATATTGATTCTTAGTATAAATTGTGTAATGAGCTTTCGATGGAGCATTAACAAGGTAAGTGATCTTTTGAGTGGTTACTTGATTGAGAAGTATGCTTGAATTACAATTGATTGTCATGATATGCTTCTTTCCTAATTGAACTACATTGAAATGAAGCATGTTGTTATAGTTAGAAGTGTAACACCCCCTACCCCAAACAAGGACATGGACATTACGAGCAAGCAATACAAGAATAAACAAGAACAAGGTATGAATTGATAACTCATCCTTATTAGATGAGTTACTTAACTAACAAGCAACCAAGCATTCAATACTTAATATGCAAGCAAACTTACATTTTGATTTCAAGAAATGAAGTGCATTCGAATAGACAATTAAAAATTTTGTTTTCATGCTTACACTATAGGTTATTACTTCCATGATTCATTTTGCATTTTCAATCCATGTTATCATACCTCATTCGAAAAACCTAAGGGTACAAACATGCTTCATTTCATTGATCCTAGATGTATACATGTAATATCTCATACCTAAATTACTAACATGATTCTTTGAACATTCTTTTTACATGTAACTAGTTTCCATTCAAGTCATACTCTATTCCTATCCATTCGACAATCATCATACTAACAAAAAACAATACCTATATCAAGGTATATTCATACAAGACATAAAGCATTCGAACGGTAGGTCAAGCAAAATGATTCATCTCCTTCTACTTTTAATTCAAGCATACACATGTACATAAACAAGGCATTTGAATGTTCCAAGGTAAACTAGATCAAACACTTGATCATTCCGTATATAAATCCATATATGCGTAGCAAATACCACTCCATTACATGAAATTTAAGTTCAATACATGTTTCATATTGTCATCCAAGATCATGACATAGTAGGCCCATACAAGAACAATATATACAAGCTTCAAGAATTCCAAAATGCATGATCAAGATGAACTATATACATTCTAGTGCCACCAATCTAGGAGATATACAAAACAAGTATGAAACCATTCTTAGGCAATGCTTGTCTGTCTTGCTTCGAGCTCAAGGTAACAGGCTTCAAAATCAAGCTACGAACAAATCCTTTATCCTGTTAGTTGGGAAGAATGAAAACGAGAGTGATAAGTACAAGAATGTACTTAGTGAGGTACTGACTAGTTCTAACCATTTGTTATATCAAGTTATGTGTCAAATGAACAAGAATGAACCTAGCTAAGGATTTCAATCATTAGAGTGATCCTAGCTAAGGATTATAGCATTCGGCTAGTATAGAATACAAGAAACATGGAATCATATTTCATGCTTTCATATCAAGAATCAAGCAAATCATACTTACAAAACAAGTAATCAAGTAAGTCATGCTTACATGACAAGTAACATACAATTCATGTCTTTCATGTCAAGTAAAATTCAATTCATGGCTTTCAAGACAAGCAACATGTGATATAGGATTGTTATAGCATTTGTTATCAATTAAACAACCCCCTTGGTACTTAGTTTGTATGGGTAATCGAGTCTCCAACCAACTGTCGCCACAAGATGAACCATAGTGCTGGTCAACCCTCCTACTATCGCCAAAGACCACATAGGTACCCTCCGTCTGTCGCCAAATAATGGCCTTAGCCCTAGACCGTAGTCCACCTTGACACAATGAGCTCTAGACTCTAAGGCATGCCCTTCTACCTAGTCCAACTAGCTACCAAGGTTGTTCGATTATATCCATTATACAAGTATTTAATGTTCAAGATCATGTTAAGCAAGTTCATTTCATATTACGCCATTTGAGCCATAGCTCACATATCATGTAATTTTCATGTGTTCATTTCATCAAGTTGTGATAACATTTCAAGCAAGTTCTGTAGGTATTTGATCACATGCCACATGACACAAACAAGAACCAATGTCACCACTTAATCATGCTTGAACATTCGAATTGAACATGTATCTAAGGATGTGATCAAGTTTCATGCATTACTTTAATCATTCTTCCCTTATAGATCAAGATCGTATTAAGTCAATTAGCAATTCAAGAATTCATACATGCTTGCTATAGTTGGGACCTAGTCAATACTCCAAGCTTAGCTAGTCTTGGATCCACACTCCTTTGTTCTTGGCTTTAGGATGTTCCACTTTTTCCTCATCCACCAAGTTCACTCCTGGTTCTAACACATTATACAAAAAAAACATGTCAAAACAAGTTCACATAATCATTCAATCAAGGCAATGTTACAAGCACACAACATATACAAATCTGGCAGCTTGTTCATACACATTCTTTACTACACTTAACTAAACTTATCTATACTTTATTTCATGTAAAACAGGGCAGAAATCAATGTCCCAAAACAGTTTTAAACAGTTTATAAAACTGTCACAAAACAGTGTACAATTACCTAAACTGTTGTTATTAGGCTGTCTGCACTCCATTCACTTAAACATGCATAACTTTCATTCCGTATGTCGGAATTTCAATTGGTTTACACAGTTGGAAAGCTAACTTAACTTTCTTTCTAACCATTTAGGACTTGCATTTAATTTCTTTTCCAATTAATACAGTTTTTAACTTAAAGATAGGACAATTTGTTACACTGGATAGTGTGCACTGTCCCTAGTGTTTCTTCTCTACAATTCATTCTAAAACCCATATTTCAGTTTTGTTTTCTCCTAATGAATTTAGACAATCAAGGTGTTTTCCATAAAAAAATCAGCATTAAATTCCTTTTATACAATTTATGGTGATTTTTCAAAGTTACTGCCCAGAACAGAGTATTTTGGGCAGATTACACTAGGTTGAGTTTCTAGTTTCATAACTCATTTTAACAAGGTTCTAACATGGCAATTCAATTCATTTTCATGTTCTTACATGTCTAGGTCAGTGTAATACACCTAGAAATGTGCTTAAAATAGGGATTATCATGTTGAATCCATTTTGATCTATTTGATCAACATTATACATCCAATTCATCATTTGAGCAGTCCATTACCTAGTTTTAACTAATCCAATTAGGTGCATTCATTTTCCAGCAACTTATTTACTCTAATCAATCCTCAATTCATCTATGAACACGATCAAAACAGGGATTTACATTCAATTAGCATGCTTAAACATTTTCACTATCAAAACAGTCCAAATTCAACACAGTTTTCAACCATATACATTGTCTTTATCAAATTGGCTACTAGCATTCACAATTTCAAGTTCAATTAGAAGCTTACATGATCCTAACATACATAACAATCATCATAATCAATCTAGGCAACAAGAACATCATCAATTCAAGATTCAACCATTCTATAACATTTAAGAGTCAAGCATTATACCTTCTCCAAGCTAAATTTGATAAAGGCTAAATCAAAAAGCATGAATTGAAGGTGATCTTATGAAGCTTTCTTCTCTCCCCTTTCTCTCTCAACAATCGACTATGGAGTTTTTGTATGGAGGAAGATGACAAAACTTTTGTTCATCTTTACCCACCTAGCCGTGAGTCATCTATCCAATATGGCACATGTTCTCTTGTCAATGCCTTTAATTCTAATGAAATTTACATGCAATCCCTATAGCTTTGCATGTTCACACTTCCATCCTTCCATTTAAGCATTCTACTTTTAATTTGAATTCAATTTGGTTCTAATTTCACTTATTTGATCTTAAGGATGGCTAATGTTCTTTTTTATTTAATTATATTAGCTCATATATTCAATTAGCCTATAGTTTAGATTGTGGTAACATTCCTATGACAATTTTAGGGTGTTACAATTCTCCTCCCTTTAAAATAAATTCATCCTCGAATTTACCTGAATCAAATAGGTGAGGATTTGCTTCTTCATGACTTCTTCTGATTCCCATGTCGCCTCTTCTATCTTGTGATTTTTCCACAAGACTTTGACAAGAGGAACTACTTTGTTCCTAAGCTTTCTAACTTCACGATCAAGAATCTGGACTGGTTCTTCTTTGTAAGACAAGTCAGGATTCAATTCCAGTTCTTTAGTCTCAAGAACATGAGATGGATCAGATCTATACCTTCTGAGCATAGAAACATGGAAGACATTGTGGATCTTATAAAATTCACTGGGAAGTGCCAATCGATAAGCCAATCCTTTCAAGGATTTTAAATGGTCCAATAAACCGAGGGTTGGGCTTTCCTTTTCTTCCAAACTGAAAGACTTTCTTCCAAGGAGATACTTTGAGGAAGACCTTGTCTCCAACATTGTATTGGATGTCTCTCTTTTTCAATTTAGCATAAGCTTTTTGCCTATCGAAAGCTGCCTTTAATTGATCATGAATGATCTTCACTTGTTCTTCGGTTTCTCTGAGCAATTGAGGTCCTAAACCCTTACTTTCTCCCAATTCAGACCAGCACAAGGGAGTTCTACATTTTCTTCCGTATAGAGCTTCGAAGGGAGCCATCTAAGTAGATGTATGGTAGCTATTGTTGGAAGCAAACTCTATGAGGGGTAGAGATTTCTCCTAGTTTTTCAAGTTTATAACACAAGCACATAGCATGTCTTCAAGTACTTGGATGATTCTTTCAGATTGTCCATCTGATTGAGGATGAAAGGCTGTACTAAGGTGCACTTTAGCTCCTAGAGCCTTCTGCAGGGAATTCCAAAATCGAGAAGCAAATCTGGGGTCACGATCAGAGATTATAGTTGTAGGTACACCGTGCAATCGAATCACTTCACAGATGTATAGCTCGGCTAAGGTTTCCAAGCTCATGTTCATTCGAACAGAAATGAAGTGAGTAGACTTTGTGAATCTATCAACAATCACCCATACAACATCATTCTTTCTTGGAGTGGAAGGAAGACCAGTAACGAAGTCCATTGTAATCCGATCCCATTTCCACTGAGGGAATTCGATTGGTTGGAGCAATCCAGTAGGGACTTGATGCTCGGCTTTAACTCTCAAACAATTTAGGCACTTTGAAACAAAATCTATGATAGACGATTTCATGCCTGGCCACCAGTATAGTGGCTTTAGGTCCTTCTACATTTTAATTGATCCCGGATGAATCGAGAAGGAGCTTTGGTGAGCTTCTTGTAGCATCTCTTGTTTTAGTTCCTCATTGTTAGGAACACATACTTATCCTTGAAATAGAGAAGTCCATTTGACTTGAGGGAGAAGTCAGAATTAGACTCAGTGTCTAGCTTGGATATGATCTTCTGAAGATCTGGATCAGTTTACTGAAGTTCTTTGATTCTCGAGATCAAGCTAGTTTGAACTTGAAGTTCAGACAAGAATTTTCGTCCTTTGGATAAACGAAAATGAGCATTGATAGCCAAGGAAGCTACAAAGGAATAGACAAGATCATTAAAGAAGATTTCAAATAGTTTCTTGCAAGACAAGAAAGGTTTACTTCGAATGGATTACTTGTAATCCAAGAAAGATTAAATTCGAAGGAATTATTCTATGATTTATATTTAAGGGTTTACCCGAGTATGATCTGCGACTAAGGGCATCAACAACCACATTTGCTTTCCCCGGATGATAGTCGATAACCAAATCGTAGTCTTTAAAAAATTCTTGCCATCTCCTTTGCCTCAGATTCAAGCGTTTCTGAGTTAGAAGGTATTTAAGACTCTTGTGGTCTGTGAACAAGTTACATTTCTCCCCGTACAAGTAATGTCTCCACATTTTGAGAACAAACACGATAGCTACCAATTCTAGATCGTGTGCAGGGTAGTTTGAATCGTGTGGTTTTAGTTACCTTGAAGCGTAAGCTACCACTTTTCCATTTTGCATTAGGACACAACCTAGTCCTAAATGAGATGCATCACTATAGACAGTGAATTCTTTGCTCGATTCTGGTTGGATGAGAACCGGTGCATGAGTCAGAGCTTGTTTAAGTTGATCAAAGCTTATTTGTTGGTTCTCTGACCAAACAAATGGCATGTCTTTAAGAGTTAATTTAGTCAAGCTTGCGGCAATGGATGTGAATCCCTTGACAAAACACCGATAATACTCGGCTAAACCGAGAAAACTTCTGACCTCGCCAACATTCCTCGAAGGTCTCCAATTCAGGATGGATTTAATTTTGCTCAGGTCTACTTTAATCCATTCTGTCGAGATGACATGGCGAAGGAACAAGACTTTCGATAGCCAGAATTCACACTTAGAGAACTTTGCGAACAATTGATGTTCTCAGAGACTTTGCAATATAATTCGAAGGTGTTCGAAATGTTCTTCCTTATTCTGAGAATACACCAAGATGTCATCGATAAAGACGACCATAAACTTGTCAAGATAGGGCTTGAATACACGGTTCATGAAAGTAGCCGGAGCATTCGTTAACCCGAATGAAATTTCAAGGAATTCTAAATAGTCATGTCGAGTAGGAAAGGCTGTCTTGGGTACATCTTCTTCTTTTACCCTCATTTGATAGTATATCGATCGAAGATCGATATTTGAGAACACCAAAGCATCCTTGAGTTGATCAAAGAGATCTTTTATCCTTGGGAGAGGATATCGATTCTTGATAGTAAGCTTGTTCAATTGTCTGTAGTCAATACAATGTCTCATAGTCCCGTATTTCTTTTTCACGAACAAGACTGGAGCACCCAAGGAGATGAGCTAGGCTGAATAAAGCCTTTGTCTTGTAGCTCTTGAAGTAGCTTCTTGAGTTCTTTCAATTCAACAGGTGCCATTCGATAGGGTGTGATGGACACCGAAGTTGTTGAAGGTTAAACATCTATCCCAAACTCTACTTCTCTGGTTGGAAGGAGACAAGGGAGTTCCTCGGGAAAAGCATCAACAAATTCAGATACAATTGGCATACTAGGTAAGCCGAATTCAAGTTCATCTTACATATTCATAGTAGCAAAGATTGAGGTTGGTTTCCTATCAATTAGGAGAATTGATTCCTTTCCTAAACCCTGGAGATAAAGTCTCCTATTTTGACAATCTACCTAGGCTTCATGCTTGCTTAACCAATCTAGTCCTAGCACTAGATCGAACTCACAATTTGGCAATACATATAGATCAATAGGAAAGGGTATGTTTCGAATGCTTATAGAATATTCCTTGCAAAGGAAGTTAATGGATGTGATTCCCCCTATTGGGTTCGAAACTACAAGGCTTTGTTTTGCAATTTCAGGTTTCAAATTCAACTTTACAATCAAATATTAGCATACAAATGAATGAGTGGATCTCGAGTCTATTAAAGCATAAACAGGAGTCGAAATTAGCTCAACAGTACCTGCTATGACATCAGGTGATTCTTCATCTTCTTTTCCCCGGATGTGATAGATTCGAGCAGGAGCCTAAGATTCTTGGTGAGTAGGGGCATTCGACTGGGGTCCTTTGTTCTTCCCCCGATTTCCAGACTAAGCTTGTCTAGGTCCCTTGTTTTGAATGGAAGATGTTGAACTAGCATTTGTAAGAGTTTGATTCGGAACCTTGTTAGGATTCTAGGGACAGTCCCAGATATAATGATCAGAGGCTCCACATAAGAAACATAAATTCTGTTGAGTTCTGCATTGCCCGGTGTGGTGCTTCTGACATAACTTGCAAGTAGGATATTAAGAAGCTTTACCAAAATTCCCCGTACTATCAACAGAGATGATCGGGGCTGAAAGCTTAGTTACCGATTGGGGTCTCAGTATGTAGTTGTTTTTCTGAACATGAGTGTAATTCGAGGAGTGATCTTTGGAGTGTTTAGATTTCTTTGACTGCCAATGAGGCTTGTCATCATTTCTAGATCGTTTGTCTTTCCCTGAGTTACCAGTTTTGTGTTTCTCAGAGGCCTTCATCTTTGCCTTAGTTGCAATAGCCCGGTTCACCAAATTCTGGAAGTCAGTGATCCCCAGGGCAGTGAAGATTGGACTCAGTTCATCATTCAGTCCATCGATGAACATCTGACATTTATCAGCATCAGTCTTGATGTATTCCGACCCGTACTTGCAATACTTGAAATACTTGCAGAAATCACTCACGTACTATGCAATACTTGCTCGGCCAGGTACTGTTCACTGATGTATTTCTTTCTAAATTCCTCGATAAAGAATTTCCAAGTTACAGCTTCAGCAGGCGCAGTCAGTGTAGTGGTTTCAAACCAGCTTAGAGCTTTATCTGCCAACAAGGCTATGGCAGATTCAAGCTTGTGCTCATCAGGACATGGTAGTTGTTTAGTCAAGATTCGAGTAGTGGCCTCTAACCAATACTCAGTTACTTCGAGGTTGGCTTCATGAGTGCCAATAAAAGTATAGGCCCAGTGTTGAGCCAGCTTGTCAATCAGAGCTCTGTTTGGCACAGCAACAGGATGAGCAATAGGATGGTCTTGTTTCAAAGTAGTTACAAGATGATTGAACATCTCCTTCATACTCAGGAGACATTCCTGTTGTACAGGATTTATAGCAGGAGCTTATTGTTAAGCAACAGCTTAGGCTCGGGGTTAAGTTTGTTGTTGCAGAGGATTTTGTTCCATCATCACACTTCCTCCTTCATTCGAGGAGCCTTCAGGACTTTCATCGTCCCGGACGAGTCTTGTTTCAGACATTTTTAGTTCAGGTAGAACAAGAAGAGTTTAGTTTATGAAAGGACATAAGCAACTTGAAATAGAACTTCTAGGTGGCACAATTAATCCTATATGATGCAAGAGAGCCCAATTTAGTCCTAGGACTGACTAAAAAGCTCTGATTACCAAATAAATGTAACACCCCCTACCCCGGGCTAGTACCAAACCGGCTCAGGAGCTTTACCAAACAAGGACATGGACATTACAAGCAAGCAATACAAGAATAAACAAGAACAATGTATGAATTGATAACTCATCCTTATTAGATGAGGTACTTAACTAACAAGCAACCAAGCATTCAATACTTAACATACAAGCAAACTTACATTTTGATTTCAAGACATGAAGGGCATTCGAATAGACCATTAAAACTTTTACTTTCATGCTTACACTATAGGTTACTACTTCCATGATTCATTTTGCATTTTCAAAACATGTTATCATACCTCATTCGAAAAACCTAAGGGTACAAACATACTTCATTTCATTTCATTGATCCTAGATGTATACATGTAATACCTCATACCTAAATTACTGACATGATTCTTTGAACATTCTATTTACATGTAACTAGTTTCCATTCAAGTCATACTCTATTCCTATCCATTCAGCAATCATTATACTAACACAAAACAATACCTACATCAAGGTATACTCATACAAGACATAAAGCATTCGAATGGTAGGTCAAGCAACATGATTAATCTCATTCTTCTTTTAATTCAAGCATACATATGTACAAAAACAAGGCATTCAAATGTTCCAAGGTAAACTAGATCAAACACTTGATCATTCCATACATAAATACATATATGCGCAATAAATACCATTCCATTACATGAAATTTAAGTTCAATACATGTTTCATATGGTCATCCAAGATCATGACATAGTAGGCCCATACAAGAACAATATATACAAGCTTCAAGAATTCCAAAATGCATGATCAAGATAAACTATATACATTCTAGTGCCACCAATCTAGGAGATATACAAAACAAGTATGAAACCATACTTAGGCAATGCTTGTGTGACTTGCTTCGAGATCAAGGTAACATGCTTCAGAATCAAGCTACGAATAGATCCTTTATCATGTTGGTTGGGAAGAATGAAAATGAGAGTGATAAGTACAAGAATGTACTTAGTGAGGTAGTAACTAGTTCTAACCATTTGTTATATCAAGTTATGTGTCAGTTGAACAAGAATGAACCTAGCTAAGGATTTCAAGCATTAGAGTGATCCTTGCTAAAGATTATAGCATTTGGCTAGTATAGAATACAAGAAACATGGAATCATACTTCATGCTTTCATATCAAGAATCAAGCAAATCGTACTTACAAAAGAAGTAATCAAGTAAGTCATGCTTACATGACAAGTAACATACGATTCATAGCTTTCATGTCAAGTAACATTCAATTCATGGCTTTCAAGACAAGTAACATGTGATATAGGATTGTTATTCCATTTGTTGTCAATTACACAACCCCCTTGGTACTTAGATTGCATAGGTAATCGAGTCTCCAACCAACTGTTGCCACAAGATGCACCGTAGTGCTGGTCAACCCTCCTACTGTCACCAAAGACCACATACGTACCCTCCGTCTATTGCCAAATAGGGGCCTTAGCCCTGGACCGTAGTCCACCCTAACACAATGAGCTCTAGACGCTAAGTCATGCCCTTCTACGTAGTCCAACTAGCTACCAATGTTGTTCGATTATATCCATTATACAAGTATTTCAAGTTCAAGATCATGCCAAGAAAGCTAATTTCATATTAGGCCCTTAGGCCATTTGAGCCATAGCTCACATATCATGTAATTTTCATGTGTTCATTTCATCAGGTTTTGATAACATTTCAAGCAAGTTCTTTAGGTATTTGATCACATGCCCCATGACACATACAAGCACCAATGTTACCACTTAATCATGCTTAAACATTCGAATTAAACTTGTATACAAGGATGTGATCAAGTTTCATGCATTACTTTAATCATTCTTCCCTTATAGATCAAGATCATAATAAGTCAATTAGCAATTCAAGAATTTAGACATGCTTGCTATAGTTAGGAGCTAGTCCTAACTCTCAAGTAAACTACACTCACAATACTCCAAGCATATCTAGTATTGGATCCACACTCCTTTGTTCTTGGCTTTAGGATGTTCCAGTTTTTCCTCATCCACCAAGTTCACTCTTGGTTCTAACACATTATACAACAAATACATGTCAAAACAAGTTCACATAATCATTCAATCAAGTGAATGTTACAAGCACACAACATATACAAATCTGGCAGCATGTTCATACACATTCTTTACTACACTTACCTAAACTTAGCTATACTTTAATTCATGTTTTTCTATTTGACATACTTGAATTTTTCCTAAATACTCTGCCAAGCGAGAGCTATCACTGTTGGCCTATTTCTCTCAATATCTTAACAGACTTAGGTTGGCAATGATTGAGTTGTTAAATCTAAGGAGAGAAGCTTCAAGGGAAGTCATTCAAGTAGATGAACTTACTTTGGGAGTGATATCTACCCCTTAGGAGTATAGATTGGTTCTTAATCAAATCGGTTTATTTAGAACCATGCACTATAGAGATATAGGGGTTTTTATATGATCGACTTAGGGCAATGACCATCGAGAGAGGCTTTGCTAATTTTGAATCTGCTTGGCAGACAATGCCAAGACGGGTTGACATTAAAGGCTGGCATGACATGAAAAGCGTAGAAACCAAGCATTCCCTGCCAACGCTCATCACTCATTAAAAGACGTTCCTTATCAACGTTTTACTTTATTTTTCTTTTCTTTTTAGTAATTCCAAAACAATCTTCAAAACAAACATCTTTTCTTCCAAGGCAAGTAACAATCAAACAATCAAATTCCAAGTCAATCTTTGTGGGATCGATACTCAGCTTAACATCTGTTTTACTTGCAGACCGTGTATACTTGCACGCAAAAGACTCATCTTGGCATTGGTTTACTACTTTTCCAATACATATCTTCTGCCCCTTTTGCCAGTATTCACTTAGAGAATCTACAAGTTTTTAGCGCCATTGCCGGGGATTGCAACAGAATTGATTGTTTTTATTCCTACTTGTCTTTGTTTTAGTATTTTTTTTCTAACATTATTTTTAGTTTCATTTGTTTTAGGTACTTCTAGGAACATGGAGGATTGGAGAATGAGCCATAGACACCATATTGGAGCTTACAACCAATGGTATGATCAAGGAGCTGACATTTTTGCTTACAATAATGGCATTACTGCTGCAACACATATGCCATGGTAAAACAGTCATGAACATCAGCTGAGTTACTTGTACGATGCTCAAATAGACTTCTATGATGATTACAACTTTCCTGATACAAGCATTTATCTTAGCAAGAGAACTTGAACAGCGAGTCCTAAGAAGTTAGAGCATTAGACCCATTTTGCACCATTTGCGGAGAGAACGACCATGTGGATGAATGTCTTGCCAACCCTGGGTCGGTAAATTTTATGCCAGCATTCTATCAGAATGCCATGCCATAGAAAGCCCAAAACAATTACCAGCAAGGGCAGAGATTCAACCAAGGAGGTCCTCCCAATGATTACATGGAAAAGAATGATGTCACAGCCCAAAGTTTGGTAGCAACAGTAAGAAACTTGGAAATTCAAATTGGACAACTTACCAATGCACTAAGAAATCGACCCAGAGGAGCCTTGCCAAGTGACACTAAAGATGCTCGGCACAACGACAATGAGCAATGCAAGTCCATAAACCTTCGAAGTGGTAAGCAATGTGAGGCAGAGATGGCTGCCAAGCAGCCAGTTAATTGCTAAAGTGAAAAGCCAATGCTGGAAGACAAGCCCAGAGAAGTAGAGAAAGAGGAAATTAAAACAGATGATGTCAGTACCAGTGCCAGAACCTATGCCAACAATGATGCCAAAACTGGTACAAGACAGCATATCGATGCCAAACACCACCTTGATAAAACCAGTGGAGCCATCATTTGCCAACCCTACATCGATAAGACGAGCAAGTATTACTGTTGACAATTTCAAAATTCATAAATGTACAGATGAAACTGTATGTCATGCAGTTGAGCCAATAGAATCTATTTTGGATGAGAACCTGGCATTGAATTGCCAAGGAATGAAAGTAGATTCCATAAAACAAAAAAGCGATGGCAAAATAATTAAGTGATAGAGAAGATCGATTCTGGTCAGGACTGATGCCATGAAGAGAGGTGTGCTCAAATGTCTAGTTGCTTGAAGGAAAAGTGGATTCCAAATGACTGAGAGTGAAGAGCTAAAGTAGGAAATTTTGTTGTGACAAAAATGTCAGTGATGTTGTAGTTCAAAACTGAAGATTTCATGAAGATTGTTGAACAAGATGAGGATGATTATGCCTCGGCAACAAAGAGATTCTTCGATTTTCTAAGGTGGTTTTTCAAGGCCACCATGGAAAAATGTTCTCTTTCATTGTGCCATTAAGAGTTCAGCATACTCAAAGAAAAGCAATTATTTGGCTTTCTATGTTGGTTATTCAAACAAATGATTGCCACAACCTACCACCCACCAACCAATGGCCAAAGATTAAAACACTATATGGATGGTAATCGAAAGAATGCCAAGGAGGTGATCCTCTGGGTAGAGGTACCATAATATCATCATCATGGTTTTGAATCTTTGTAAATATTAGGTTTAGATGTTTTATTTCTCAGTATTTTCTTTGTTTAGTTTATATCCTTTTAGTTTTAATTTTTCTTTGCTGCATTGAAAGGTTTTCTTTGAGTTTGTGCAGATTTAGAATGACAAGTACAATGCCAGGTAAAATGCCAAAGCTAGACTTGGCATAAGACGATAATACACTAAGCAAGACCTGCGTGCCAAGAAGAATGTCAGTACTGAGGTTGGGCATATGTTGGAATTGAATGTTGGAAGAAGAGATTACCCTAGCTTGATTAAGACCGGCCCATTACAGAGAGAGTATTTTTTTAGACTTAACCCTAGCCGTCTAAAATTAGGTTGGATTTAAATTCAACTTAATCACCTTATCACTCTAATCTTTAAAACTTATCCTATCACTTACACCTTATCACTTTACTCCTTTTCAAATCAAGCCTTTATTTTCCATCATTATCTCCATTAAATTCGACCACCATTATTACACCAATTAAACCACTCAATTTCTTTACTTTCTACCTACCCCTACTGTTTCAAGAACCAAAATCTCTCTCCCTTTTTCTCACTTTTCCTTTTCTTTTCAAGCAAGAAACCAAGAATCATATTTCCCTTTCTTCTTTTTCCTTTGTTCAAATTATTCCAAGATTTCATTTTGCTCCAATGGCTTCCTCATCGACTACTATCCAAAGGTTTTTCAACGAAGAGATTCAAAAGAAGTTTGAAGCAAACTTTGCTTTGAGATCCTTTTACTACGAGAAGTACTTTGATTTTGAGACTAAAACAACCGTTGATTTTCCCCCGGAGTTCATGGTGTTAGTCGACTTGCACAAGTGGAACAAGTTCTGTCAACAAAAAGGGGAGATTTATGTGACCCTAGTTCAAGAGTTCTACGCTTATCTTGTGACCAAAGGCTCACCCTTCTTGATGATTCGAGGTAAGTGTGTGCATTTCAATGAAGTGTATATTAACACGTTATTTGGGTTGGAAGGTGTAGGGGATGAACACTTTGAGTTTGTGCAATTCAATGAGTGCAACTAAGAGAAAGAAATTGTTGATTGACTTGTGTGAGCCTAGCACGGTATGGTTCGTATCGTCGAAAGGACACCAGACGGTGAAAAGGCTGGCATTGAAGCCTCAGCCGAGGGGTTGGAACCATTTCTTGAAGGCAAATTTGATGCCCCCAATGCACAATGAAACCGTGTTAGAGGAGAGGCTGGCATTGCTGCATTCGATCATCGTCGATCGAAAAATCAATATTGGCCAGCTCATCATTGAAGAAATTTATAAATGTGTGGCGAGAGGTAATGGTAGTCTATTTTCCCCTCTTTTGATTTCTAACATTTGCATGCAACATGGTGTGCCCAAGCTTGATATAGATAAGGGCCAAACGATCAAGGGAAGTACAATCACAGCTGCTATTTGGAAGAACCTCACTACTACCGAGGCCAAGGAAAAAGGCAAGGGGAAGGGAAATGTGCCAACGCTAAAGCCCAAGGTGCCAAAGGCAGAGCCAGCTCCCATGCAAACTGATGTAGTGGCATTGCTCTCTCAGATCTACTAGTGCCAGGAGAGTATTCTTCGAAAATTAGAGGCAGCTGAGGAGTGGACTCTCAAGTTCTGGCATTATGCTCATGCTACGGATGTTGCCACCAAAGAGACTCTTGAAGGCCTATCCACGGTTGTCTCGCCATACTTCTCAGATTTCCCTATCGAGATCTTTGCCAGTGATGATGTCATGCCAGCCAGTCCTTACTCAGTTCATACCCCATCTGATGCCAGCCAGTCCTCACTCAGTTCATACCCCATCTGATGCCAGCCAGTCCTTACTCAGTTCATACCCATTTGATGTCACAGTCCCGTTGTCTTTAGTCCAAGTTAAATCTGCCAATTCTGAATCCGAGATTGAATCGAAGGAACCCAAACCCAAGTCTTCCAAAGCAAAGTCTGCCAAGAAGCTTGCCACGCCACTAGTGGTGCCTGCTTAGTCCGATGCCACTACTACTCCTACCGCATCGGACCCTGCCAAGATTATGGAGGAAGTCTTCCGGGATGTTGGAGCTTCCACAAAGCCAACGATGAAGGGAAGAAAGAGAATGGCCACCGATCGTGGGACCTTTAAGAAGAGAAAACCCTGAGTCACAAAAGAACTTTCATCCGAAGTGGAGTCTTCCTCTTCCTAAACTCCTTTGCATTCCATTACATTGCATTTTTCATGATCATGCATTTTATTTTTCTATTTTTATTGCATATATGTGTTGTTTTCATGAATTGAGGACAATGCACATCTTAGGTTTGGGGGTGTGCGCTTCCTCACATTTATGTCATGCATTTCATGTTTAATTTCTGTTGCCATGCCATTTTAGGTCATTTAGAATAGATGCATGTCGAACCACCACTAAAAAAAGAAGAAAAAAAAGAAAATTTTGCCTCGGATTAATTTTGAAGAATGTTAACATTTTTTAGGCAAGTTTAATTTGATCTAGGTGTCTACCCGATAAGGAAATTTTAATCCTTAGTTGTCATGCCATGTCAGTTGAGTAGTATGCCAGGTTAGCTTGGAAATTGATCTCTAGTTTAGGGAATTGAATGTACACTTAACATGTGATATGTATCTAGTTCCCTAGCAAACTTAGACTATTTGAAACTATGCTCATATTGAAAAAAATTGAAAAATGATTCCAGGGTAAAAAGAAACTAATAAGGCAGTAATGTCCTGCCAAGGCAATAAAAAGTATAACTCTCTTGTACCTACGGATATTAAGTTACTTGACGCTTCGTGGTTTGCTCCCTCTTAGTTCTCAAGTCCAAAACCCTAGGGTATGAGTTGAAGAGAAAGCCTAGTGATGTCTGGATTAAGGTAGGGATTCGTGGTATACTCCCTCTTATCACTCATGCTAAACAATGTCAAGAAGAAAGCTTAAATTAATGCCAACAAAACCCTTGGAAAGAAAGAAAAAAAGAACAGAAAGAAAAAGAGAAAAGAATATGAGTTTAGGTAGTAAAATTCACTAAAGGAGTGAAAGGATACTTGATGAATATTGCCTACACATCATGCACTCTTCATGAACTTAGACTAGAGTTATATTGTTGCACTTAAATTTTTACCTGCTTGGCATTATTGCACTAAGATACTGAGGATAGAAATAGCGTCAAATTCTGCTTGCCAGGACTTGTTGGCATTCCAACCAAATTTTTGTCGAGGTAACTTTTTCACAATTTTTATTTTTCTTTGTTTGCATTACTTGAGGACAAGCAATAAGTTAGGTTTGGGGGTGTGTTACCTCTCCAAAAGTACTATTTTTAATGCCAATTTTACAATGTTTTTGTTTGTTTTTAGGTACATTTAGTTGCATTAGGTTGTTAGGATCACGGATTTGCATAAGGAGTTTAGTATTTTGTCTATACCAGTGTGAAGGGTTGTTTGGTGGCTATTTTGCAGGTTTGGCATAGGATTAGGTGTAAGAAAGCAACACAATTAGGATTGCCAAGGAGAATACCAAGTGTTGTTGGCACAGAAGGACCAGATAGTGTCAAGCACCTATTGGCAGAGAAGTGAACTTAAAGCCACGCCAAGAGGTTGTTCAACCCTGAAAAATAGGATAAGATCAGGCTCCTAAAAGATCGCAAATGGATCAATCTCCGATAAAATAGTGGATAAGGTGGTGCCTAGTTATGTTGGCAATGACATGCCAAGCTTGGAAGCCAAGGCAACATCGGCATGTTGACGTCAACCCTAGCCTGATAAGATATCACACCGATCGGATAAGACTCTAACTTTTATCCTTAGAGCGTTTGAAATTCAAATAAAGAAGCTATCATATTCCTTTCCTTGCATGCCTATTTAAAAACCACCTTAAAGTGATCGGGGTGAGGTGTTGGAGAGCTCATCGAGTGAATTTCAGCTGCACCGAGGAAGGTGGTTCAACCACTTGGCCGAGAGCTTGGATTTGAGGGCTACATCGAGAGAGCCCTCGTGCCTATTCTCTTGGTTCTAAGTTGTTTTAATTTTATTTTTATGATGATGTATTTGAAAACGGTTATGGTTTTGTTGGTTAAATCCCTCACCGTGAACTAATTTCGTAGTTGGTGGGGGATGTTTGGTTTAAACGTTGATTTTATTCTTTAGTTTCTTTAATGATAAATTTGTTTCAGCAAAGTTTTTCTATTTGGCATACTTGAATTTTTCCTAAATACTCTACCAAGCAAGTGCTGGCACTGTTGGCCTATTTCTCCTCAATATCTTAACAGACTTGGGGTGGCAATGATTGAGTTGTTAAATACTAAGGAGAGAAGCTTCGAGAGAAATCGTTCAAGTAGATGAACTTACTTCGGGAGTGATATCTACCCTGAAGAGTATAGATTGATTCTTAATCAAATCGGTTTATTTAAAACATGCACTATAGAGATATAGGGGTTTGCTAATTTTGAATCTGCTCGAAAAAATGCCAAGAGAGGTTGACATTAAAGGCTGGCACGACATGAAAAGCGTAAAAACTAGGCATTCCCTGCCAACGCTCATTACTCATTAAAAGACCTTTCTTGCCAATATTTTACTTCATTTTTCTTTTCTTTTTAGTAATTCCAAAACAATCTTCAAAACAAACATCTTTTTTTCCAAGGCAAGTAACAATCAAACAATCGAATTCCAAGTCAATCTCTATGGGATTGATACTCAGCTTAACTATTGTATTACTTGCAGACCGTGTATACTTGCACGCAAAAGACTCATCTTGGCACTGTTTTATTACTTTTCCAATACATATCTTATTCCCATTTTGCCAGCATTCACTTAGAGAGTCTACACTAAACCATGAAAACTCCTTACTTGACTTATGCTCGTTGGTCATGACCATTCTTGATTTGCTTTCACCTTTTCTTGATCTACTTTGAGTCCTTCCGAGCTAAATACGAAACCTAGAAAGACAACTTTGTTAGCGCAAAAAGAACTCTTTTTAAGATTTGCAAACAATGTCTCTTTCTTTAGCACTTCCAATACTAATCTTAAATGTTGCACATTATCCTCAAAAGACTTACTGTAGATAAGGATGACCTTAAAATACACTACAAAAAAGAAAAGGGAGACGAATGTGATTCATTAAGCGCATAAAAGTACTCGAAGCGTTAGTTAAGCCAAAACGCATAACCATCCACTCACACAAACCGTGCTTGGTTTTGAAGGTGGTTTTCCACTCGTCTTCTTCTGGCATCCTTATTTGATAATAGCCACTTTTAAAATCTATTTTGGAGAAGATGCATGCACCGTTGAGTTCGTCCAACATGTTGTCTAGGCGCGGAATTAGATGTTAGTATTTGATGGTAATCTTATTGACCGCTCAACAATCAATACACATATGCCACGAGCCATCTTTCTCAGGTACTAACAAGATTGGAACAGCACAAGGGCTAACATTTTCTCGAACATACCTTTATTCCATCAAGTCTTTGATTTGCCGTTGTAATTCCTTGGTCTCTTCAGGATTGCTTCGGTAGACTGGCTGGTTTGGAATGGTTGCACCGGGAATAAAGTCTATTTGATGCTCTATGCCCCAAATGGGTGGCAAGCCACTTGGAATCTCCTCTGGAATATGTTTTCAAATTCCTGAATCAAAGAGACAATAGGAGAAGGAAAAGAGTCTTCAAGTTCGTTAGTGGTTAGCAAATTCTCCTTGTACATAAGTAAAGTAAAGATTGATTTGAAAGCAATAATTTTCCACTTCTCTTTCTTTTGTCAAAAAACATTTTTTTTCTAACTCATTTTTTCATCTCGTGATTTTCTCTTTATCTCTTTTGTTTGCTCTCCTTTCTCTTATTTTTTTGCTCTATTTTTTTCTCATTCTCTACTTTTGAAAATTTCTCAAAATTTTCTTTTAACCTCACTTGATCTTCATGGATTTTTCTTGGTGTGAGAGGTACCAAAACAATTTTATTTCCTTCATGTTAAAGAGAATATTCGTTGGTGTAGCCATCATAGTTTGCTCTTTGATCATATTGACATGGTCTCCCTAGCAATAAATGGCAGGCTTGCATTGGAACAACATCACAAAGTACCTCAGCTTGGTACTTACCAATGGAAAAAAGGGGATGAGGGCTTGCTTGGTAACTTTAATTTCTCCCCCTTCATTTAGCCATTGGAGCTTGTATGGGTGCGGGTGCCGAGTTGTGGCTAATCCAAGCTTTTCTACCAAATAGCCACTTGCCACATTAGTATAACTTCCATTATCAATGATAACACTACATACCTTGCCTTGTATATTGCAATGGGTATGGAAGATGTTTTCTCGCTGTTGATCGCCCTCAAAAACTTGAAGACTAAGGCTTCGTTTAACCACAAAAATGTTACAATCATCGGCAAATGCTAGATTTAACTCATCAACGAAAGATGTTTGGGCTTCTTCTTCCTCGTGCTCGGAGACAACTTCTCCGCCGTCCTTCATGCTCATGGTCCATTGGTTTAGGCATTGATTAGCGATATGCCCTCTCCCGAGACACTCGAAACATTGTATGTCACAGGTTTGGTTGGATATGACCTTACTTTTTCCAATCTCTATTTTAGACCTTTACCGCCTTGTTAGATTTTGATGTTCCAATGTGTTTGCCTCGAAAAGTGGATTCCTTTTTGTAGGCACCTTGTCCCCACTTCGAAGATGAGAAAGAAGTAGAAGAGGAACGGGTGGTACCTTTTCTCTAGAGTCGTTGTTCCACTTTAATTTCCATATGCACCATCTCTTGTATCTCGAGATAATGATTGAACTCCACTTTTTCAGTGATGTCTTGGTTAAGACCGGCTAAAAATCATTCCATGGTAGCTTCACGATCTTCATTGACATCAGCTCAGATCATGGCAATCTTCATTTCTTTATGATAGTCTTTGACACTAGCCTTGTTTAAGATTTTGGAGTCTTTGGAACAAGTCGTAGTGGTAATGCTTTGGGATAAATCTCCTTCGCATGGTGGCCTTCATTTCATTCCAAGTCTCAATTGGAGGCTCACTGTTTCGTCTCCTACTAGAGATTAATTTGTCCCACCAAATAATGGAATAATCATAAAATTTAATAGCGCTGAGTCTTACCTTCTTAGCTTCGGAATAATTGTGGCACTCGAAGACAAGTTCCACCTTCTTTTCCCATTCTAGATATGCCTCTGGATTGGATTTTCCTTGGAAAAGCTGAATGGCCATTCAAATGTTGCTAAGGTTATGATCGACTTGATCTTGATACCTTTGTCGCCTTTGCCTAGGTAGTCGAGGTCACCCTTCATTATTAGATCCTCAGACTGTGTCTCTCCCCTCACTTTGACTATAATAGTCATTTCCTTTGATTGGAACTTGTGGCCTTCTCTCCGCATTGTTGGGAGTACCTTGTTCGGTTCTTGCCACTACATCCTCGATATGTCGTTGTAGACGTTCTTCCATTGGTCACATTAATCTTTCTATTGGCCAGAGTAGATCTTCATTGATATTGTTACCACTGTTATTGTTGATGGTTGTATTGCTCATTGTACCTTGAAAAAATTAAATAAGAAATCTCACTCGAAAAAGAAAAAAAAAGCAAAGAAATGAATCACTCACACTCGTGTTTGCACTCGTAGATGGCTTTTAGGATTCTCTAATGATCTCACCACTCTTTCCTTTTTCCACTCGTGTTCTATCTCGAAGCTCTTAAAAGAACTAAACTTGATTTTCCAAATGTTTGTTGTGGAGTCGGCTTGTGAATGATGTAGAGTAGGAAAATGAATAGGTAAATAGAGTAGGCTTAGAAACAAAGGCTAGGGTCGCTAAAAAAGATAATGTCGGGAAGAAATAAGAAAAAATAAATTGAGAGCTTGTACTCAAATATTTATATTTTTTATTTCTTCTCTTCTTCTTTTCTTTTCTTTTCTTTTTTTTTCTTTTCTTGTTTTTCTTTTCTTTTCTTTGATTTATTTCAAAATCTAGAAGAAAGAAGAAGTCTATTGAAAAAATTATAAAAACCGAGTACCTTGATTTAAACATGCTCTAATGCCAAATGATATGTGCTCGTCTCTGTAGGTTGAAGTTGAGACGTATTTGTTCCCGATCGTAAATCATGGTGTATTTGAAATCGTTGTTGAAGGGTAGAAAAAGGGTTCAGTGGGATCAAACAAAGAATATGAAGATAGTAAAGAGTATGGATGGCGTGGATGATTGGGTGGAAGGGAGTGGACATTTGGATAGATTAAAAGATAGTTTGGATGGAACATGACCCACTAGATATTGAGATCTAGGAACCAACGTTATAATTAGATGTAAAGGTTGATGATGGAATGCGACCCACTAGTTATATGAAACTTGGAACCAACGTTATAAGATGATGGAAGGTAGAAGTTGACAATCACAAGAACAAGCCTGGAAGTCAAGAAGTTCAATGAAGAACAATGAGGAGAATAATCTCACAAGTATATTCAAATTCTAAGTTGTGTTTACAAATGTCTAAAAGCCTTCTATTTATAGGCTTACAAAGGATATGAAAGGCCAAAAGTCCTTCCTTCATTCAAGATGATGCATAAAACCTCTTTATTAGTGCTGAAATATGAATGGACATGCCTTTTGAAAGTGAATGGTTGCAAATCTCGTATGACTTTCTAGCCTGCACTACCTTCGGTAATCTGGACATATCTTGAGCTCTCAATATCGAATTAATGTGATTCAAAATGCGTTGGAAATCTAAGAGATAGGATATTAGGTTTAATGCAGACTTCACAACCCAGGTATGCATGGATCCTACTCGAAAATGGAAAAGAATCTGACTGACTTTTTTGGTGATGAATCTACCCAATGAATATGAATGGGCATTATATGAAAAGGCATTGGATCATGCTTCTTATTATTGTCATCCAATGAAGATTCAAATAGAGGTGTCTCTTGGCTTTCCTTCTTCCATTTCTTGCTATCCCAATCCTCTCCAAATGACTTGGACAATGCTTCCCCTCCAAGCTCCAAGTTGGCGTGCCACTTGTACACCTATATGGTCAAATTAAACACATTAATGTGTGACATATAAATGCTGAAATTAAATTATAAAATATGGTTTTAAAACATATTGTCGCAACCCTTTTTGGGGGGTTTTGACATTTTGAAAAACTATATAAAAACACGGAGTCGTCACCAATCTTTTTAAAAAAAGTGTGATTGGATCACTTTTAAAACAAGGGAATTTTGATAAAATGTTTTATTTATCAAAATAGCATTTTGGTCCACAGTAAATAGGTTCGGAGGTCGGTTACGTGTAGGGAAGGGTTAGCACCCCCCTCAACGCCCAAAAAATGGTACCTAATTGATTTCAAAAAATGCTTTTAAAACTAGAATTTGTAAGTTCACAAAATTTTGATTTATTTATCCGCTTAGTGGATGTAAATCTATTTTAACGACCATGTCGTCTGAGAAATGAACTTTAATCACCGCCAACCCTCATGGCGTTAACCCGTCATTCCCGTTTGATAAGACACCACATTAAGTTTTTCACTTTTTTTAAACAAACTAGAGAGAAGATTAGGTGTGTTATTGTTTTTTATAATTTAGTGTTTAAACCCTAAAGAAACATCTACATTTATTTTAACTATTAAGTTTAAATACAATTAAGTGTGTTTTATTGAAAATGAAGAATATTTTACAACATACACGTCTTTATGCTATGTTTTAAGTCCCTATTCCTAAAGTTTAACACACATACAAATATATACATACAAGAACAAAAACTTAAATTAAATTAACTATCAAAATAATTTCTAAATAAAGAAAAGGGCAATTAATTTTATTTATATAAAAAACTGTTTTATGGACTAAATTAAAAGAAAACTAAATGTAAGGGATAATTTGAAAACAATTTAAAATTTAGTGGCGAATTGAAAAGAAAAAGGACGAAATTGAAACAATTGAAAACAAAGGTGTTACGGTATAAGAACCGGGAAAGAAGGGCACGGGTAATAATCGGGTTCGGGTTGGGTCAAACGGTTTAGTATATATAATAAATATTATAAACAGAAATCATTTTATACCACTCTCCCCAAATGGATCAAACTCAACTTCCTTTAAATCCTATGTGGAGTTCATCTGTGTTCTTCATGAACTGAAGAACACGATGATGGTCCGCCGTGTCGGCCGCCTTCCACCAGTGCTGGCCACTGTTGCCGACGGCAAAATTTTCCAGAAACCCTAGTTTTTCCAAATTCTAGCGACCTCAAAATCACATTTTTTCAACGGAGCTATGTCAAAGCCAAATCACAACAGGGTTTCAAACATAACAAAGGTAAAACAATCCCCTTTTCTTTATTTAAATTCGAAACAGAAAGAAAAAGATAGAAAACATTACTAGAAACTTGCTTCTCTTATTGCTTTGAAACATTGATTACAATCCTTGCTTGATGGCTTTACAATTTCCGAATGCTAATTGTATGTATGTATCTAGTGTGTTTTCTATAATTGTTGTGTGTGTTATAATGATTTACAGTGGGGTTTATATAGCTATTGTAATGTTTGGATTACATGAACAAATCCCTAATTTCTTCCTTGGATTATCTCCTATTTGATTCGGATTGCTTGATCTTTGCCAGAGGCTTCAATTTAAGGATATGATCCTTTGACCTTGCTTCGATCTTGGTTTTGAATTTTTCCTGGTTGCCTTTTGCTCTTTATCCATATCCAATTGTAGCTTGATTCTTACTAGGGCTTCAAATTAGGGATTTTATCTTGTTGACTCTGCTCTATTTTAGTAACTTAATCCATTTATTTCCTTCTTCTATATGTTTTTGTTGATCGGAAATGAACTTCAACCACGCTGGAGTGAGCAAATCAGAGCAAGTGAAGTGTCGAAAAAGATGAAACGTTCGATAGCAGCTGAAAAGTTAGGCGCGTGGCTGCCACGCGCGAGTGGTGATCTGTATGCTTTGTTGTTGATCAATCTGGGCTGTTGGATTGCTTCCTAATCTAACGGACGGGAAGCGTGGCTCTCGGTAACCCGTGTGTAGGTTGTGTGCAATCGCATGTCATTGGATCTATTCTCCATTGATCCAACGGTTCTTCATTTTCTGCGAATGTAAGAGTCAAGGCCTTTAGGAAATAATAATCAGGTCGAGCGGGCCTTTGTGTAATAGACCTTCTATGTATTTTTTAATGGACTTTATTCTAAATTAAATCTAATAGACCTTTTATTCATTTTTTAATTACAATTGGGCTGTGTATTTTATATTTTCGGTTTTAATAACTACCTACTATATTAACTACTAACAGCAAATGTACAACTACAACAATAATATGTATAGCAATTAACTAAATACACTAAGTATGTGACACCTTTATAACACTAACATATGGCACTTATTATAATACCCTAAGTATATTAACAATATTACATGATATTCAGATGATTCTAATACTAATTGCTACTAATTATGATGTAACACTAACAATGTAATATAAGACTACCTAACCAAAAATGACATAGTTAAAACAATGAAAGTAAAGAAGTTAGGTGAAAATTCAGTGACAACACATATAAAACAAAGTGCATGTCTTACATAGCTCTTCACATCCATTGCCTTCAAGTCCAACACCCTTTTGAAACCCAACGTCCCAAACTTGCTTGATTAACATTGTGAGAGTGTCCTTGAATTGTTTAACCCTTGACCGAGTGATTGGACCTTGAGGAACTTCTATCGGGTCTCTCATAGGTGTAGTACTGATGTCCGCATCACTAACCCGAACCCTAATTAGGGCTTCACCAATGCATATATAAAGGAGTTCAAAGATGAGCCAAAGGGGAGGTAGAGCCGCGAGGAGAAGGGAAGTGTAGAACCAACTTGTGTAGTTTTGCCGAGAGCTCTGGATCTATTGAAGGGCTGCATCAAAAGAACTTCTTCTTTGTTTCTTATCTCTTGAATTTATTTCTGGTTTTTGTGATGGTGAATCAAAACAATGATTTGTTGTTGGTTTCCCCAGCCATGAGCTAATCTTTTAAATTGTCTAGAGGTGTTTGCAATGAACGCTTAGTATTTTCAGTGTTTAATAATTACATGCTTTGGCATTATTGTCTATTTTGCATATGCTTACATTTCATATATTTCATGTCATATGACTATTGGCATTAAATGCTTATCATCCCATAATATCTTAACAGACTTAGGACGTAAGGATTAATTGCCAAATACTAAGGATAGAAACTTTAACAGAAGATATTCAAGTAGATTAAACTTACACCTAAAGTGAATCTACCCCTTAGGAGTATAGATTGAATATTCACCAAGTTAATTGTTTGAAAACTCGCTTTAGACATATAGGTGTTGTTAGTAATTACCTTATGGTATTGTCATCGACAGAGGTAATACTAACATAAAATCTGGTCAACATTAAAACCAAAGTTTAACATTATTTGTTGTTTCCTTTGCTAGCGTGAAATCCAAACATCCCTTTTCAAGCCTTCCAATCATCATTACATTATTTGTTTGCCAATCTACCTGGATCATTACTTCAGTTTCTTTATCATTTTTAATTTCTTTAGTTCTTTCATTTTTACTCATTCCCTCAATCAAGTGCCATCACTTTTATTTTCCAGTTCACAAATATTAATCGAGGCAATTAATTCCTTGACAGTCCCTGTGGATACAATACTTAGCTTATTGTTGTATTACTTTCTGGCCGTGTATACTCGTACACAAAAAGATATATTTTTGGCATTATTAACTTGCATATTTACATTGAATCCTCAATCTTTTTTCAAGAAGTATTATGTCGACACACGCCATCAAGATTCCAGTCTTAAGGAGTACGAACTTAATTTAAGGGCTTGTATTCACTGGACACCTTACGAAAACACCTATACCACCCCTAGGGTTTCCTAGAACTGGCTAAACCTAAGCTCTTATACTACTATTGTAACACCCCCAACACGGATGTCACAATTAGCCCTCAAGGCCAAACCAAAACCATTAAAATTTCTCAAACTGGGTTTAACACAACAAAGTATTTCTTGAAAACATTTAAAGCCAACAGTTGAAAATATAGATAAATAAATAAAAATGTACAAAGGATCCCCAATTTAGATTTAAAACATTTGAACACTTGATTTGATTATTACAATTCAAAATAATAAGAGTTAGAGACTCCACCATGTAAGGTCCTATGAATATATAGCCCAATAAACAAAAGTATCGTACTCTTGAAAACACAACATGCTGGAAACTTGTACTAATAGTGCTCCTCAATCCCATAATCCAACGATCAACCATTGCACGAAAAACAACGATTCTGAGCGCTAAGATTACAAAGCTCAGCGGTACACATCTACTCTACTATACTTCATGCTAATCATAAACATAGGCATGCAAGCTTGTACGAGCAATAAGAAGAGATAAATAAACACATTGCGCTACCACTAGTCTCCTAACCACATGTTCTCATCATAGAAATCAACATACAAGGCCCACAAGGCACAACCATGCTCAGGATCTTCCAAATCATCTAAGAGAAAGCACACAAGTCATACCACAAACCTGGAGTGACACTTGCGTCCACACAACATTGAGATCGTACACTCCTGAGTCAGGCTCGCGTCCACACAACATCGAGATCCTATACTTCAAATGAGGCACGCGTCCACACAGTATTAGGATCCTACACTTGTAGGGATGAGGTATGCGTCCACACAGCATCGAGATCCTACATCTTTGCTCAGGATCTCTCATCAAGCATCATCGAATGAGGCTCGCGTCCACATAACATCGGGATCCTACATTCAAAAATCTTCAACCATGGTGTTGTAACACTTTTTCTCTAGGTATTTAGATCCCATCAATCAAGAAGACTCAACCAATCAAATTCCAACCCGGTATACAAGCAATGCAATCCCAAGAATCCCCCTATTATTGCTAATCATAACCACATCATTTATTTTACATTACCAAGTTGTTAATACATTATGGAGACGTATACAGTTAATCTCATTTAATGTCTCCATTGATTCTTGTTATCTTATTTATTAAGGCATAGTTCAATTATTAATACACACGTTAACTTTCGCCCTTAATTTACCTTTATTGATTATTTAGCATATCAGGTACTGGAACTCAAACACGAGTATTGGTGTAACCCCCTCGACCTAGTCTAGTCTCAAGACAGAACCAAACGAGTCACACAGGGAATATTGAAGAAAAAAACTGAAAGTTTCTCTTCAATAAACAACCTTTTTTCTTTTTATCTTCTCTAGATGCAACATTATTATCCTAAGTGTATGAGCTCGCAGCGGGTGAATTTACGACTCAATCAGGCATCGATTCGAATCCAATTGTTTAGGTTGTCAATTAGGGGCCATTTTGAAAAACTTACAAATTTTAGGGACTTATTGCGGAATTAAAGTTACCAATATACAACTAGTCGGGTTCTAGGCTCGCACGTCAATTTTTAGCATAACACGACCATCTAAACTCACTCTAATGCATTCACGACATTCAAGGACAAAAACGTAAGAAAATAGAAACTCAAAAGATGCCATTTAACTGCCATAACGGCTAGCTGTATCGATACCTTAGGCCCGTATCAGTACGGTGCTTGTAATTTTAAAACCCTAAATTCCAATAGCATTTAATCGTACCGATACGCCCCTCGCGTATCGAAACACCTTCTCTTTTTGCCTTTAGCCTGTATCGATACGGTACTTAGCATACCGATACGGTATGCCTGAAATGGCTTACCCATATCGATACAGTAGCCCACGTACCGATACGCCTAGGCCTGTAATATTCAAGTTTTGTTGTTTAATCACGCAATTAAGCTACCTAAACCACTCCAACATGCTTCAAAGTCACACATAACATATTCAAGGATAAATTTTCAGCCAAAAGCACTAGAAACAACACCAAAACATGATCATATACTCAAAAGGGAAATCTATAGGCATGCACCCTCTTGCCAAGCCAAGTCAAACACAAAAAAACCATACCAAAGCTCAAACCAAACAATAAAGGTCATTTACAAGTCTTTAAAGGCAACACAAACATATGCCAAACCAAGGAGTTCTTCAAACATACTCCCAAAACATATGATACCCCTCCCATTGCCAAATTATTACTACCATTTAGTTCAAAACCATACTTGAGCTTAAAGATCTTCTTGGACTTCTACTCTTGCCTCCTTGCTGTCTAACAAGCTATTTATCTACATTGTTAAGAAAAGAGAGCATAAGCAACAAGCTTAGTGAGGGACGCTCATTTGAAAACCTCAACAACGCCTTTTTGAAAACCTTTTCTCATCAAACCATTTCTCATCATGCTCAAATACTTTATCATGCTTTAAAACCCATGAAAGCAAAATCATTTACTTTTCTACACATGTATCATTTATCTCATGCATTAAACTCAATGCAAATCTCAATGTAAGCTTCACATGCTTGTACATTACAAACCACAATTCAAAATAGAATCTCATGTATAAATCTCATTATACAAAACCTTTTAAAATAATGATACATGTAATCTCATATATTGGCATTCAAGTGACCCGGATGGCTACGACCCCATGCTTGGATAGCACTACCCCTATCCATTAAAGTTCGGATATACGAACACCTTGATGGCTCCAACCCCATCAAGTCTCATGGTGATACTATCCACCATAATGCACACTTCGGCCAGGTTGGCACTACCCCAATTGCTCGTGGTGATGGTACTACCCCCATCACTCGCAACACAATAGAACTACCCCTATTATGCAACCGAAGAATTTGGCTCACATACGAATTTTGTATATATTATAGTGCACTCTCATCCTATTGGTTGACCAATTATATCCGATTATAATAAGCATCATCACTTGCCAATATACACTTTAAAACTATGTTACCTTCTTTTTTTTTCAATGCATAAATAAAAACCATTTTCATCCCATTTCAAAAGCTCAACCAATGCATAGCATTTTCTCAACTAGATATATTCTCTTTAAAACCATAAATCAATCTCATGGGATAACATGAATCATCTCTCAATTCATAAAAACATGTATAACAGTAGGTAACAAATTTATCTTCAAACATGAGTATGATTTAGCAAAATAATGGGAAAACTGAAAACCGAGAGCGAAACCTTTCATACTTACTTCTAATCTTAGATTAGCATTTCAAGATCAATATAAACCACCAAACCTTGCTATCAAACCTTTGAAAAGCTTTTAAAATCATTTTCACTCACTGACAACTCTTCACTTGCTTGCCATAGTGATCTCAAGCCTTCGGATCAACCGAAACCTCTTCCAACGCTATCTGATCAACCTCCCCTACTTCTAACGAAAGCAAAACAGAGGATTAATGCACTTCCCTACATCAAAATCCCCAGCAACTCAACTCCACACTTTATCTACTCAACAACCAACATTTCGCTACCCAAAAACTACCGAAAACATCGGCGAAACTAACCTAATCAAACACTAGCCCTTACCAGCGAGATCAACAACAAAACATCAACAAGATACATCTAAAAACATCTCCTCAACACCAAAATGTCACCAGCAACCATTTAACCACTTAAACAAGCCACATACTCAAATATCTCAACCTAGAAGTCTAGCAATCTACCTAGTTTCGGGATTACCACATTAAAATCCATTAATAATCATTGTTAAACATCAAAATTATGTTTATTCTCAACCTAATATCTAGCATTATTAAAACAAAATGAACCTTAATTGATTTTACCCATTAAACATCAATTAAACCAATTTTCCACAATTATATCATCAAAACCCATTAGAAAACATTCATACAAGATCAAGAACTTGGGAATTTCAGTAAAGAACCTTTCATTAGAGGAGAAAAATGAAACCTTACCTTTAATGATTGCTTTTTCCCTCAATTGTATAGATTTACATGAGAAAACAAAGATAAAACCATAAGGTTTTGATAGGAAATCATTTAGTGTTAAAAAGATGAATTAATTCAAGTGTTTACCTCAAATCTTTGAAGAAGAAACCGATGTTTGGTTGGAGAGAATTTGAGGGAAATTGTTGAGAGAAAAGTTAGTTACGTGAAATATGTTTTAAGAGATTAATGCCTAATTAATTCTCTCCATCGTATTTTATTTATTAAAACCACTTTAAAATTAACCAATTAAGAGGAAAAAGTTTGAATTAGACTTTGGGTCAAATGCTCTTTAAAGATTCAAAGTTTCAATCTTTTACAAAATAGTCACCAAAAATAGTTTTACAATTTTACATTTTGGTCACTAATTCCAAAATGTCAAACCTCCAAAATCCATTTTCCAAATGATTCCACCAAAATCATTTATGTATTAAAGAATGATTTTAAAACATTTTTCTATATTTAATTTCTTCTAAAAACCCTCCAAAATGATTTATTCTTGAAACTAGCCTAAATTGCCGAAACCGGTTCAACCAAACCGTCTAGCATAAACCCGGCTAACTCCTAAGCCCAAAATTGGGGCATTATAATTGGTACGACATTCTCGGGTATCGGTACTCACACACGTACCGATACTGAAACTACTTACTGGAAATCTTCAATTCACAAAAGTATCGGTACGAGTCAACTCATACCGATATGACCCCCAATCACATACCGGTACAGCCAAATCACGTATTGATACCCTATTCACGGGTTCATACAATTTCCATGAATTACGATACCTACTATACTTTAATTGATCCCTAAATCTTATGAAAGACATTAGGGTTTATTTGCTAGAGCATTTAATTATTTGATATCAATTCCCGATTTTATGGTCATTTATTTGAGTATTACCAATTATTAGCATATTTAGTATATTTCCATCAAATCTCATCAATCTATTAGAACAAGCATACAAGCCATCACAATTATTTCAATTAGTCAAACAATCATCAAATAATTATACGAGCATCTCAAACGACCCTACATAGTCTCTAAAGCCTCCACGAGTCATATCATATTCACGATATCATCATACATTTCATAATTATCGAATCTCATAAAACTAGTCTCTACTCATGCTTATTTATCATCCACCTATTTTGCATATACTAAAACGCAAAGCAACCATATTTATCGTCCACCTATTTTGCATATACTAACCTCAAGCCGTAACCGACAATTCCTTATTCAAGCTTCCCATTACTCTATTGGTTTCAATATTTGATCCCGAATATTCCTCAAATAAATACGAATATGATGTGTATTAATTTTCCACCTTCACTATACAATTCACAAGGTCAAATGTATAAAAACAGCTTACTGGGTTTGAATTTGGCGAAATGGACTTTGCCAACAGACTTAAAACAATGAGAAACCATCGGGTAGGATCCCCCAAAAAGACTCAACATCATGGTCAAAGGTCAACATAGCTATCAAAGTCAACTTTGATCATGTACAGTGCATTGTATGGAGCTTATGGTGGACCCTAGGTATGCGATCTAGTGTGCGCAGGTGCATGGGGAGGATGGTGCACCCGTGGGCAATAATTTGGTGTAGCAATGACCATGTGCACATGGGTATCCTGATCTAATGTGGCGCGGGTGCATGGGAAGATGCTGCACCCGGCTACTGCTGCACATGCCCACTCTCTGTGGCGACGTGTAGAGGTACGTGGGATGCCCTTCGGTGGTCGGACAATGGCTTCGACCTCCAAATCTATTGTTTCGACGCTAGTGGCCTCAAAATTTGATTTTGACCATCGGAACCACCTCTCTTCAACAACCCACATCTTGCTTCTCCTCACCCCAACGAACGACGATGGCGACACGACGACCACCGGCTGACTCCTCTCGACAAGCTCTCTCCAATAGTGTCAGTGTTGTCCTCTACGGTAGCTTTGCCGGCGATAGATCAGAGTTTAAAGTCTCCCTCTTTACTTTCTCCCTTCTTTCTCTCTCTCTCTAAAATACCCTTTCCTCCTATCCATTCTAACATTCTCTCTCTCCATTAATCACTAGCCATCTTTTAAATCAACCTTATCCACTCATTTTTTTTCTTCTTTTATTTTATTTGCTATAAGGCCTAAACCCACAATCCTATATTTGGGCACCTAACCATAAGGCTAAAATTAATTGGGTCTAAGGCCTAATTTTACAAAACCCAAAATTTGGGTCGTTACACATGTTTTTCAGATCATACAGCGGTATATTTTTAGATAGATAGAAGTCATGATTCAGATCAGAGATACAATCTTGGTTTTAAATCATAGAAAATATTCATGTGCACGTGGAACACACTAGATGGAACAATTTATTTTTTGGAAGCACTTCGCAATCACAAGAAAGAGGACACTAATCTTCTAACAATTTCAAACCAATTTCAAAAGTAAGATCCCTTATACAAAAGGGTTCGGTACTAACGACTCCAACCAGGAATTCGAGAATTTATATATCAGCATCATTCAGGATACCAAATATATTAGGAATGTTCCAATCATTTTAGCCAACATGAGTATTTTCTTCATTTGATTGACAAGGACAATTTTGTAATTCAACCTAATAAGGACAAAATGATAATTTTCAGAATTAAAGATTTATACGGTTTATCAAGTTTCCAGATCCATTCAAACTAATAGATTCCAACATTGCGGTACTTACCATGTATCTAGACATTTGTACCTCACTCATATTCATTTCCTTATATAGATTGCATTGTATAGCTGGGCTGGTCACCTTCATAGAGCACCACTAGACTTACCCTGAGTAGTTGAACATGTATTCTTGTTGTATTTCTCTAGTATTGTAGCATTATCAGGAGTAATTAACATACATGAGTTATGCTTTGTAACCCGTAAGGGCATTATAATCATTTAAGTTTTATTAGTTTTCTTAGGATTTTTAAAGGCTTTCACTTATTCCAAGACACAAGGGTATTTTTTTCATTTCAAAGTTTCAGGGTATATCCATCATTTTGGTCAATTCAATTATTTTGAATATTTTCAGTAAACTTTGTTTTCAGACGTTTATTTAGAAATTGGGGAAATCTAAGTATTTCACAATCTCGAAGGTTGGAAACTTGAGACAATAATCTTTCCAAACAGATCAAGAATGTAACAAGGTGAATCAGGAGTTTTATAAGGTCAAACATGAGTTCCCATAACACTTCTACTATCAAGGGTATCCAGGACTTCTTTTACACCTCAAGGGTATTTTTGTCATTTCTCCTCTAGTATTTCAAGAGTTAAATCTTTTAACCAAAATAATCTAAAAAATGAAGGTTTCGAGGTTAATTTTCTTAATAATCACTCACTGAACTCTAAAATCTCTTTGGATCATTTAGTTTCTTATTCTAGTCATACAGGTCTTAATCGGACTGTTATCCCTTCACAATATTCATTATAACTTTTTAAAATAAACAGGGCTAACATAACGCTAATCATATACAATGCATTAACCAAATACCAATGAATTCCTAAAAGCATGCAAGAGGTAGTAAAGTATTACCTCAACTTCGGCTACATCGGTTGACCATTGAAACTCCCTTTGATCGCTCTCCGAATTTAATATCCCTAAAAAAATACCAGATACAAGGAATGTGAATACCTTCAATTAACCTAATCCAATATCATTCGTTAATTCAATTATATTACTCTTAAACTAATTAATAAAAAACTTATGTATGCTCAGGTTCAGGGTTAGATTCGAAGGCTTTCACATTAGAATTTCACGGAACAGACTCAGGACGTCGAAAAACCCAAAATACGAGTTTTAGAAAAATTTGACTTTTTAGTCAACAGTCAAAATCAATGGTCAACGATCAACCGGATTGACTCAGGTGAGTTGTCTCGGTCGAGTTGACTTAGGTTCGACTTAGTTCAAGGCCAGACCAGTCCATAACCGGTCGGACCGGTCCAAATCGGAGGGTAACCAACATGGTGGTTGCAAATCGCCTCCGACAGCAGATAATGCGAAAAACACATATAACTGGGTTTCAAAAGCTTACCGAGGCATAAAACGAAAGAAAAGCAACTGGAAACGACTCGAACAATACCGAAAAATCAAAGCTTTTCCTGCTGAAGCTTTGCGGCGTTCTCTACGACGAACTATGGAGATTCACGGCGAGTGACCAACTGGGTTTTGATCGTGGGATGATGGAGAACACTAAGACGATGGCGGTGCGGTGCACGGACGACGAACGTCAGCAAAAACTCTAAGGAATAGAGTAGAGCTCTTAGGTTTCCGATAGTTGTTCAAACTGTTTTTTCTCAACGATCAACGAGCTCCACTGCGAGTGGCGACCAGGGTTGGGGTCGAGGTATGTCAAGGATCACTTCGGTGGTGGCAATGATGGCCACAGACCGGGGTGATGGAGATCGGGCGATGAACGGTGGTTGAGGGGAAAACTTTGAGAAATTTTTGGAATCTTTCTCTCTTTCTCGAAACAGATGAATGCAATAAAGGGTGAGGGTATATCAGGCCTCTATTTTATTTTTGGTTCAGACCATGAAACTAAGCTTCACATTAAATCAGGTAAGCTTAGATCAAAAATAATATAAGTCTTAATGGTTAAGTCTTGGGCTCACCAAGTAAGGGTTAGGGGTTCAAAGCCTAATGTCATTACTTCCCACTTATTTTTTTAAAATTTTTGCTTCCCTTTCCCCTTAAGCTTTAATTAACAAAAAAATATTAGGAGTGTTACATTGATTTTGAAAAGTTGGGTTAAGAAACTGTAAAAGATACAATCAAATATTTGACAAGATTGAAGGGAAAACAATCAATGAATCCATCAATAACAATGTTGCATACATATCTAATGATCTTCAACTATTTCCCTGTTTGCAGCTTTAATTATATTGTTTCCTGGATTTGCTTGAAAACACAGTATCGTGAACTTTTATCCTATATACAAATATCTTAGAACACCATGTCTCAACCCAGGGGCGTGTGTGTAGGGCTCTGGAATCTATTTTTGGAAAAAAAATCTTCATTTAGTGTTAATTTTGTTTTAAAAAATAGTTTAGTGTGTAGATAGAAAAAATAAAAATTATGTATCCATTTGAGAAAAAATTATTTCGAACTTCTATTTTTAAAATTTTAAAACCGCACCGACTCTACCTCTTTCATTCACACGCATGTCCTTAAAGAGGAAGAAAACCAAAAAGAAATAAACAATAGGAAAACAGATGAGATCTATAGTTTTAAATTTTATCCTTTCAAGTTTTTCTTTTTATTTTAGATTCAGATCATGTAATTTTAGTAGTCGAATTCTTCAAGTTTAATGATTTGAAATTGGATCGGGATGATTTGATTTTCTTTCAATTCTAATTCGAATTAATAAAATAAGTTTGCTGGTTAAAATCTAAATTTTAAAGAGATTTATGGGTGCAAATCAGGAGTGGTTTTGATGGCGCCTGCCTTAGTGGGAGGAAATGGGATGAGACTTTTGAATTTTGATGCTGACATCCCATCAGCCTAAATGATTCGACATTTAAGTAGCTGTGTTAAAAATTGGTCTAATAGGTATTTATAGGTCCAATAAATTTAAACTAATTATTATATTATTATTATGTTTTATTATTTATTATTTTTTAATTTTGATTATAAGTTTATAGGACAGCTGAATACCTATTATGCCGGTTTTCAACACTCCTACTTTTTTAATGGTGGGCGGTTGGATTTCAAAATGAAAATAGGCATTTGTCTGCTTTTATAAATCTCGCCAATAAAAAAAACACCCCATGAAACTAGTTTGTATTACTTTCTGTGTTGCGTTGGCAACGTTTGATTGCACATAAATGTTAGCAATGGCATGTATATTAGAGCAAGCCACGAGGGGATAGGGACCAATCTTGCGTTTGCAATTATCAAGGGATGTTGGGACCAATCTCGGTTTACAATTATCAAAGGATCTTGGGACCAATCTACCTAGTTTGGCCTCGGGACAGGAATCACCCAACCCCCATCTTTTTAATCTTTTTTCTGTGTAGTTATAGAAGAGAACATTAAAAATAGGTTAAAAAATCTGTTCTATAATATTCAATAATATAATAACAAATTAGAACTCAACGAATAGTTCCATTAGAAAATATAATAATGCTTCGATTGTCAGAATTGCTTACAGTGACATAAGAATACAACTAAATACCTATTCTCGTGGGATCGATATCTAACAAAATTCACCTATTAACTATACTTGTATCGGCACTGTACGCCTGCACAGTTCGTGTGACATTAAATCACCGATCAAATTCTTAAATTGATCGATTTAATATTAAATTAAAAAGTGACTATTTTACAAAAAAATGTGAAAGATTAGTGATGACAATATTGTAAAAAGAATTATAGTGATATTTTATTGAAATTATTAAACCAATTATTAATATATCTTTTCCTCTCATCTTTAACAAAAGATGATGGCGGCTATTATTTTCTAAAAGATGAAAAAAAAAATATCTATTTTTCTCTCATTTTCTCTCTAGAATTTGACACACACTTCAGAAAATATTAATTTTCCTTCTTGATTTTCATTTCTTTTATATCCTAAATAATTTATAATCAACAACTAGCAAGAGCTGGTAATCTTCAACAATTACTTTTGGAATTTAGCTCATATGGTGGAGGAGGTTTTCAACTTCCATTTGTCCTATCAATTGGGTAAGCTTTTGGTTTTTAAAGGTTCTTTAATTGTTTTTAATTGATTATCTATCATTTTTATTGGAGTTTATGAATTAAAACGAATTTAATTTGATTTATTTGGTTTTTGGATGATAAAACTGTGATTTTTATTTGGTAGAAAAAATCAAGATATTTTAATTGTATTGAAAGTTAATTTTATGGGTAAGATAAAATATAATTTTAATTTTATAAAATTAATACCGAAATTAATTGAATTGATTAAGTTTAGATTTAGATTTTTAAATGGGGTGATTGGTAGAATGATTGATTTAATTATAGGATCACGTATTGAGTTCATCATATATATGTTTGATGAAATTTGAATTGTAAAATTACAAAAAAAAGAGAGCCGAAGGCCGAATCAGGGCAGTGGCGTGCATGAAGCAGGGGAGGTGATTTGGGAAAATGGTTCGGCTGTTGCTGTCCCTTTTCGAATGAAAAGGTTGTTGGCTGTAGGAAATGATATAAAAAAAAGGGGAAATGGAAATCAGAGCAATGCGTAAGTGATAAAAGAAATTGAGAAATGATTCCCTGTAGTGGCGTGAGGGAGAAATGGAAAAAAAAAATAAGGGAATTTTGCTTTGATTCATGAGGTTGTTAGAAAAATAGAAATGGTTCTCATATTTGTTGTATGATGTACAAAGGGTATTTTAATAAAGTGGTTATCTTAGTGTAGTCGTGTTGATATTGACTTTTGCATTTTTTCGTGGAGGTTAGCGAGTGTTTGGACGATTTTTGGTTAGGCGTCGAGGTGATAGCTAGTTGGTGAGTGCAAATGTGTTTTGGTACTATAAAGAGATTTAAATTATGATTTTAGGGATTTAGTTAAAGCCTAGAAAGCTTAGCTAAACTCGGAAGTAAGTTTTCCTAATTTCGCCATTTGAATATCGATTTATTATGAAAGCATGTTTTACATGTTTTGATTTGAAAGTATGAGCTGAAATACTTACTGTTTTTATACATCATTAAATGTTATGCAATGATTTATCAAGCATGAGCATGCCCATGTGCACCAATATAAATTTTCAAAAAGGAATTTCATAGTTGTCAAAGGAAATGTTATTTGCAAATGAAATTGGTTTGTTAAATGCAAAAGAAAAACAGTAAGTGAATGTGTTATAAATGATTATATTGGTATGTGACATACTAAAAAGGTATCGGATATAATTGGCATATCATAGTATTAAAAGTACACAATAAAATAAAAAGCCGATCGCTTCGTGAATTTGAGGTAATTTTAAGACATTACCAGGGCTGAAGGCAAGAAAAAGGCGATTTAAAGGAATCACTCGGGAAAAAGGTGATTTAAAGGAATCACTTAAGAATCAACGTATCCGATGAGTTTTATAAAGGAATAAAAGTTTTGAATTGGTCACACTAATTGCCAATATTTAAGGAAATAAAGGAAAGCAAGTATGAAAGCAAAATACATGTGATTTGAATAAGCATGACGTGTTTTGCAAGAATTAAAGCATGATGTATATATTTTGAACAATAAATTGTTGTTTAAATGCTTGAGAATGAAGAATTTCGAAATGATCTAAAAAATGTTTTCTAATATTGGTTTTAGTTTTAAAATGCATTAACGTTTTGCTTTTGAGCGCACTCAGTAGGCATTATATACTTACACTCACTTTTTTTCCCTCAATACACTGATTTAACATATGCGAGGTTGTGATTCGAGGTAAGAAGTGATTCCAAGACGAGCATATAAAGAGTACGTATATGGTATTTTTGTTATTTGTAATAAGGCAATGTGAGATAAATATTTGGGAAGTTCGTTTTGTAAAAGGCTTGATAATTAGTTAAATTTATATTTTGGATGATGGATTTATTTAAGGTTTATGATGTTGATTATGTTTAATGCTAGGTATATTTGATAGCTATGAGCTAATGTTCTAAAATGATTTAAAATAATGATTGGATGGATTGCTTCTTTTCTAAGTGTGCATGTGGTCATATGCTTCTAGTTTTACTTAATCTATAACCTATTTTCGAGATCTTGACCATTAGGTGCATTGGACATTGCATATATTCTTAGGATGCATGCCTCTAGATTTCTTGGTTGAATATGAATTGAGTTGGTTAATTGGCAAGTAAATAATTGATTATATATGTTTAATGTTGGTGTAATATTAAGAGCATGATAATGTTGATTGTAAGTAATTTGAATATGTTCGATTTGGGATTCGAATCCCCTAAAATGCATCTTGGTGTAGCCCGTATCAGTACGCCCAGTGTTCAGTATCGGTACGCGAGGTCACTCTAGTGACCAATATTGTATGTGGGTACTGGTATGCATGATCGGGTTTCGGTAGCGTAACCGAGTACTGATATGCCCTATTGCGTACCGACTCAAATATTTGCTTCGATGTTTTCCAGTACCGGTACGGTATCCCGTGTACCAGTACGGCTGGTAGTTAATCCGGTTCATGGAGCTCTACAAAGTTTTGATTCTTCGCATTTTGGTCACCGTATATTTATCCAACAATTGAATGAGTAACTGTTATCTGTTTGACCTAAGATCTTGCAAGCATGCATATAATGTATCTAATTACAGTAAGATGCTTTTAGAAATGTTCTAGTCCTTATGTTTTGGTAGTTTTACAACTTAGTCCTTAATTTAAGAACTTGTTAAATCGGATGCCTAATTGTACTCTATTTGAACTGAAAATCAACATTCTAGCATGAAATATGATTAATTAAATTTTAGAAACCTGAAATTGGTATAAGTCCCTATAATTATTTATATTTGCATTTTTGGTCCCTAAAATGCTCGTTTTTGCAATTGATTGCCTTGTCGATGTTCATATCAAATGAATTTGAAATGTTGCTTGTATGTACACTTTAGGACTTAACGATGCATCTAGATAAGATAAAAGAAAAAAAATGGACCTTATTTTCTAATAAGATAGTTCGGGTTTGCTTCGGCACCAATGTGATCTCCTTGATTCAGGTCTAGAGACTAGGCTGTGTCGAGGGGGTTACAATGACTCATCCATGTACAATCAAAAATAGAATAAAAGATTCCAGCACCCAACCATTTAAAAAATTCCTACTTGACTACCTCTTTCATTTTCGCATTCAATCGCCTCTAAGGTTCTATCGACAGCTTGTCTTCATTTTCCAACTTGATCTTGTACATGAAAAAATAAGGACTAATGCCTTGGATATCGGTAATGCTCCAGAAAATAGCTTTTTTATGTTGCTCCAAAATTTTGATCATTTTCGCCTCTTGAGTTGCGTCCAATGTTGCAAAGAAAATGACTAGGAGTGTATCATTATCACCCTGAAAGGTATATTTGAGATTTGTAAGAAGTGGTTTCAATTCTAGAGTAGGAGCTTCCTCAATAGAAGCCTTGCTAAAATGATGATCTTCAATTAAACATGGAATAATAAAACTTATAGGATCTTTCATTTTTTGGGGCAAACTATTGGCAAGAATGGCGTTGCACCCCTCTGTGAGTGCAATGGTTTTATTTCGTCCAGCTTCTTCTTTTTGGACAAAAGATCCTTCATGAATTTTCCATAGTTTGGAACTTGTGTTAGAGCATCCATCAAAGGAATATTCACATGAAGTTGTTGTATGGTATCTGAGAATTGTTGATACTACTTATCATGTTCATTATCCTTGAATCATTAAGGAAAAGGTATAGGAGGTTGTACAAAGGTCTACGCTAATACCTCTAATTCCTTGAATCACCACTTTCTTCATCGACAATTGTGTCATTCAGGGATAACTTCACCATTTGTTAATGTTGTTACATTGGGATTCTTAATTGATTCACCAGTTTTTTTACGACTCTTTAGAGTGATACCCTTGCAATGTTCCTTCCCTCAAGAATGTGGATTTGGATTTTATGTATCACTGGGAAGTGTGCCTTGTGGTCTAGTATTTATCGTCGAAGTAAATTGTTCCAATTGTGCTTCCAAAGAGTGAATTAAATAAGAATTCCCTTGCACAATGCTTCAGTTCGAGTAATATGCTCCCGCAGCAAAGTTTCAAGAGCAACAAAGGGATCAAATGTAGAAGCTTGAGAATACTGTTGCGACTTAGGTGCTTGAGCATTCTGGTGTGATATCTGAATATTTTGTGACTGCATCGGATTATGTTGTGGATTCATCTAAGATTGTTGATAGAATTGTGGCTGTGGAGGAGTACAATTCCATTGTCTTGGATTATAAGTTCCTTTGGACAAATTATTCACATACTAAAATGTCGCAATATTTTATCTAGCAATTTGACTTTGCCAATGTTGTTGATTATGTATAGTTGCATTATACGACTTACCATAAGAGTTTTTCAGCATGTTATTCACATAACAAGCATTCTCAGCATGCTGAGGACAGTCTTCATAACTATAATTGCCATCGCAAATCTCATAGGAGAATACAAACGTGTTGGTTTGTTGAGCAAGTTTAATAGGTGCAACTTCATTGTACCCTATATGTTTTTTATCTTGTTCTACAAAGAAGAAATTTGGGCTCGATGAGCATAAATATTGTCCAACTCAATAACTCCCAGAGTACCATTGTTTTTGGCATCTCTAGAAAGAGGATATTAATAGTCATTCTGAGCAAACCTCTCCAAAACTCCAACTGCATCATTGTAAGTACAATCCAACAAAGGTCTAGTTGACGATCTATCGACAAGATTCCTTGTGTGTGCATTTAGCCCATTGTAAAAAATCTCAATTTGTGTCTCTTGTTGAATGCCATGGTTATGGCAATGTCGTAGCAATGATTTGTAACATTCCTATGTGGTGTGAAAATTCTCATCATCTAATTGATAATAAGCTTTAATATTGTTCATCAAATGAGAACTCAGTGTTGGTGGATATTGTAGTGCTAATTCATTCTATGAAGTGCTAGATTCGGCAGGAAGTCCAAGAAACTACTTGCGAGCTCTTCCCTGCAAAGAATAAGAAAATAATTGCATTCTCCAAACATCATCAGGGATGCCTTGTTGACTAAAAGATGTGCAAATCAATAGAAAGGATTGAAGATGTTCCCTTGCGTCTTTATGAGGCAATCTAACATATTGCCCATTAGAATTCAACATTTGAAACATGACAAGTTTGAGTTTAAAATTCCAAGCTTGAATTTTTGGGATGACAATTCCGGGCTGTAAATCAATCAAAATATGCACAACAACATCTTTGATGGTCCTATTTAGAAAATGAGAACCAGATCCTTCATGATCCTTAATGGAAACTCTATCCTTCATTTTGATTTTAATATTAGGAACCGGACAAAGATCATTAAAAGTAAGGGCAGAGAAATCGTGCTCCATCAGACCACTCTTTGACTTAGTAGAAAGGAAGTCAAACGTGGAACTAGTTTCAATAAACCTCGGACCATGGTCATTGTAGAGCATTAAATTTGTGGGAGAATTTTTAGATAGAATCCTTGGAACATCCGAAAGTACCAAGAGACTCGCCTTCTGTTTTTTCTTTCGTGCCTATTTGAACGTATCTGTAACTCCGAGCCTGAGCTTCTCTCGAACTTTTTCCAATCATAGATGTTTTTCGTTGATCTTTTCCTTGTTTGAGTAGCTTTCATCCAAGGAACATAAATCCCAACCCTTTTAAATTTCTCATCTTTGAAACAACACTCCCGAGCTAGGTGACCAACCTTTAACAAGAGTAGCAAAATTTCGACACTCTTTCATACTTGAACTTAACTATAATTGGATCATCGTGTTGTCTTTTGATATTGAAATCGATCTTTAGGGGATCCTCAACTCTGAGGGCTACTTTTATTATCAATTGTTCGTCCCACATAACCATATCTCCTTCGACAATGTTTGACTCACAGTATCTTGGAAATAACTTTCTAGTTTTTCCAGAATTATTCACATTGATCCAAGACAAAGGGAGGTTGTAGCTTGGACCCAAAACTCAGACAAGGAGAAATAAATATCCTCGAAAGTGGTAGCAAAGTGCCATTCCTTAAGGACTAAATGTCTATCCTGAACTGACCATGGTCCTTGGCTAAGCACTTTAAACTTATCAGCTTCATTTTTGTAAACGAAGAGGAAAATGTTTTTCCCCAGATCATGACATTCGAAGATATCTAAATCTGGCTATGCTTTGTTTAGAACGGAACATAAGGAAAGGTATTTTATATTTCTATTAGAGATGACCTTACCTACAAAAGATTGAGACTTGACTGCTGCATTAATGCTATCATCAGCTTCTAGTTCCAGGGATTCTAGGTCATTTAACCTTTTGGTTGTTGATGAATCTCCAAAGTTTTTACTATCATAAGACTCAGTCATCATTTGACCTTCAATGGATTCCATAAGCAAGGGATAGCAGACAAGCACGATCAAAAAGAAGAGACCCAAAAAGGCACAGGAGGAGAAATAGAACATCTGAAAAGCGTAAACCACAGGAAACTAGAAAAAATCAAAACTCAAAAGTAAACTAACCCTTATGATCCGAAATCAAGGTAAAACAAGGGTACATATTCAAAGCTCAAGCCAAAGCAAAAAATAGAAGCCTTGAAACAGAACAAAGGAATAGGAAGGAAGAAAGATGGAGAGAATAGGGAAGCTCGATTGCCTCGAGCACAATCTAAAGGGGGAAAGGTCTGCTAGGGTGGACACGGAGGGAAAGCTTGAAGAGTATGGGGGTACACGAAAAGATTTGAGTGAAGCCTTGTTTGTGCCATTCAAGTCACGACAGAGCCAATGGATTTGAGTAACATGGATCCCTGCTAGTATGGTGTGTAACTAAGGAGGGAGATCTTGGTTTAAACCCGTACAACCCAATGGGAGAACCTTGGTCATGAGCTATTATTGTCGTTTGTCTGGATGGAGGTGTTGCGTGTTGTGATGTACTATATATTATACGTAATCGGTGAAAGTATACACATCGAAACAAGCAATAAAGTGATGAGTGACTATCGTCTCCACAGGGATTAGAGGTAAATTAAGTCAAGTTCAAGCACACACCAATTAAAGGCAAGATAAAAATAAAAGAGCTGATAAGAGCAAATGATAGAAAATGTTGTAGCAAAAACTGTAATAAAAGTTAGACTGAACTGAATAGACTTCAAACGTCGTCGCACGTGTGTAAAAATCTCAATTGGGATGACAGGCTGGGTTTATCAAAGAATCTTATGCCTAGTTCTCATGAGTGTCTAACACCTTCCAGCTTATAACATACTCGACAGAGTTTACTTAGGTGCTTCTAAACTATCTCTAGGAAAAAAACCTAACAGCAAGAATGTTATGGCGAGACATCTCAGTGTGAACCCTAGCAAGCTACCATCCTCGAAGTTCTACTCCTTTTAGCCATTGGAACTCTATCCTTATCTCTAAGATGAGTTAGGATTTTGCCTCTCAGCATCAAACCCCATTGTCCACTTAGATCTAAGCTTAACTCTCTCGACCATTAAGCTATCAACCACCTAAGAAATGACTAACTCTCGAAAGTTCTTACAAACTTAAGGCAATAAAACAGTGAACAAGCATGCATGAAACTGGAAAAAAGCTAAAACATCCAATTAAACTAAAACATGATCATTCATAATAAACCTAAGCCACTTAAATTTAGTTCATGACTGGGCAAATATTGTCCATAATCATTCGCCTAAAACAACCCATTCCAGAAAAGTATGCTAAAGCAAAGAGCAACTAAGAGTAAAGGAAACTCCTAAGCCGTTGTGGTCTGCCGTGAACCACCCTAAGCTTGCTGCTTCTCTCAAAGGCCAGCAAGATCTTCCTTGTGGAGCTCCAACAATGGAGGACGCAATTAAGAAGAAGAATAAGAGTGGTCGCCTCTTCCTCTCTCTTTCTTATCTCATAAACACCTTTTTAGCCCCGTTTTAATGTGGGTGTCCTTTTCTTTATATAGTGGGGGCTCCTAGGGTTTTGTACCCTTAATTCCTTGTGTATCCTAGGGAATTTTCCCTTCACATGTTGGGGCATAGCTGGCTGGTGGAATCACGTGTGGAGGCTGCAAAATACCTTTATTCCTTTGTCTCTTGTGCACCAAACAATGCCGCCCAAAATGCCATAGCATATTGCCATTTGCCCTGCAATGCTCCTCATCTTTCCTGCACATCACCACACTAGAACAAACCTTTCCCAAGTAGCACCAATTTCATAAATAAATAAAAACAACCAATCAAACACCACCAAATGCAACTATATGAACTAAATGCAACTATATGCAATGAAATGAACTTGAAACTAAGCAATAACCTAAGTAAAAAGGCATGAAATGTATCGTTTTTACAAGGTTAACATACCCCCAAACTTAAGCTATTTATTGTCCTCAAGCAATGAGTAGAGAAAAATAGAGAAAGAACTATGACAAGGTTCAGATCAAGACAACGCTATGGCATAAATTTCAGTCCTTAAGAAATATGGGCTTCAACATGCTAGACAGTTTTTGAGATTTTAAGAACTTTCCTTATGATAAGATCCCTTTCGTGTGTGTACGTAATTGCATCCAATCTATGCTTAACAGAGTTAGAAAATTCTAAGCAATTTCTCTATTATACCCTAGTATTTGTTAGTCAATTAAGCACAAGTTTTCTCTTATAATTCTAACTTCTTTTTCTTTTTTATATGTACTACTACGAGGGGAGTCAGCTCATCACAACTACTGTCCTTAACTCTAGATGAATATGGAACAAACATTTCATCCTCGAGCTAGTAAGTAGAGTAATCTCGTGACTACTTTCATTCACTCATTTGATGTTGCTGCCATTTATTTAAACGCAAAATCCAGGCAAGCAACTCAAAGAGGAGTGTCCCTCTACAGTTATGCCAAAGCATTTATTCACAAATCAACACATTTGATAAGCACATGAGAGTCTAATAAAACCTTTAATGCTTCCATTTATCATTCAAGTTCATTAAGATCATTCATACTAAGGCATGCAAGAGTTCTTTCATAAAAATTTCCAACAATCTTAAGCATAGAGAACATGCAATCGTGTAAGGTTTTAATTTCAAAGCATCAAGCCCTAAATTCGGTTCTACCAATCTTAACAGTCATATACATTTAATCCATCCATAGCCATAAAAAAATTCTCATAGGGCTAAAGTCTGACTAGCTGATCCGTGCGGCTTTAGTCGACGATCTTAACCGAAGACTAAGTCAGCCTTCAAAATTACTAAGCAGGAATGCTTAGAACTTAGAATGGTGAAAGCTTTGAAAAGCTAAAGCGAGGCAACAAGGAAAAGAAGAAGAAGAACATTGAGAGAAAATTATAAACTCTTTACTCAAGAAACTCAAAGAAATGATTGAATGGAAGATGATTTACAAATGGTATGTGAAAGCCTCTATCTATAGGCTCACCTCCTACGATCTAACGGTTATGGATGATTCGATCCAATGGCTATGGATGAATCCTCAAGATTGTTATCTCCTAATTATGGCAATGATATCACTCAAATGCAATGTTGCCTAAAGTATACAATGGAAAAAATCACTCAAGATCAATACACTTAGGTGGCAAGGATATTTCCCCCAAGTGTTGGTCCATGGATGATCTCATTCCATGTGCATTGGCCAAAGATGATATCCTTCCCCAAGTTCTTGGTCTCTTGGGCAGATTGGGCTTGGCTTGGCCCAATTCTCTTGTCCAAAACCTTCTTGGCAGCATGCTCAGTGCTAAATCAGGCCCTCAGGTCGTAGGCCACTCGAATGGGGCTCGTCTAGGCCCCCTAGTGTGCACGCCGGGTGCTGACTCGGGTTCCATGGCTTAGGCAGCATGGAGAGTGCTCGACAAGGCCCCTTGGGTACGATGAGAGTGCTCCCTCGGGTCCTTTTCTTGTGGGTAGCACATGGGGTGCTTGTCTCAGCCCCATGGTGCGCTTGCAAGGTGTGGACATAGGTCCTTCGATCAGGTGCGACACTAGGTGTACTAGCAAAGGCCCCTTGGTGTGTGACCTTCTCAATCATGGGTTGGTGGCCCGTGACAATAAGAACTGTCTTTAAACCAAACAAAATGCTATAGCAAAAACTGTTCATAACTACAAATACTAATGACTAACAATGAACACTACCTCCTCTAAACTTGAAGAAGGCATTGTCCTCAGTTCATGAAAATTAACTAAAACTAAACTAAACTAAATGCAATGCAATGCAAGGTACCTTAGCTAACTCTACTTTGATGGTGGTGGGGTTGTCTTGTGCGCCATATGCTTGATGCACCTTTTCTTTAGTGCTGAGGTGTTATAATTTGTTGTGGCGTTGTGGTAGAAGAGACATCATCATTCATCTCATCGTTCGTACCAACAACAAATGGTCTTCTTCCTTAGTAGGTTCTACATCCATGGGGGCTTTACCCTTGGCTACATGTTTGGGAGTCTGTTTTGCTAAAAAACCTAATATTAAAATTAAACAATAAAGAAATAAAGCAAAGAAAAACAAACAAACAAACAAAACAAAAATTCTTATAACAGAATTTAGAGAGGGTTGAAGGGATGCAAACTCTCAAACATCCTAAATTGATTTTGCAATTTTTTGTCACATTCGATTGGAGCACCGGTATAGACTAAAATGCCTCACACATATAACAGTTCCACCTTCAGTATATTTTGCATGGGCATTTCGTGTCTTCCATATATGTTCACCATCTCTTGGCATCTACCGTAAGATTTATAGAAATCTTGTGTATCCTTGAAGAGTGTAGGCCAATAGAACTCAGATTGTAGGACCTTTGCAGTAGTCTCCTCTCCTCCAAAGTGTTCTCAACATGAAGCTGAATGGCGGTGTAATAGGATCTCTTTTTGCTCTTCTTTAGGGACGCATCTTCTAATCATTTCGTCAGTACATTCTTTGAAGAGGTAGGGGTTATCCCAATGACAGTAAGGAACGTCGTGCATGAACTTGTTCTTTCCCTAGCTATTCAAATCAAGAGGAAAAATGCCACTAACGAGAAAATTGACATTGTTATTATACCATGGAATTGCCACAACAAATAATAATTTCTTATCAGGGAATTCTTCCTTAATCTTTATTTCATTGCTTAGTTCTTTCATAATTTCTAGCCTAGAAAGATGACCAACTGCTTGGTCTTTAGTGCCTTTCAAATCAGTAATTATTATTTGGACCTGGTCTAAAATATGAACTTTGCCTTTTTATGTTGAGCTAAAATATGAATCAAACTACTCTCTAGCTCTGGCTTAAGATTACCAGCATTAATCAAAGGCAAAGTCTCATTGGACCCCAAATAAGCATGCATAAGGTATGAAGGTAAGGGCTTTAGTTCTAAAGTGGGTGGGTGCTCAAATGAGGGTTTAAGGGAACTAAATTGAGCAAAATCTAAGGGTTCAAATTGCATACCTGGTCTAGCTATGTGTAAGCTAGATTGTTGAAGCTCCTTGGATATTCATTGAGCTTATTGTTGTCTTTTTTATCAAGCTTCGGGTAACCATCATTGTGCAAAAAATTGCTACAACAAAATTCTGCAGCTTCTTTTTCCATCATAGATTCTACATCTTGAAGCAATTGACACTCCCTAGAATCATCAGCATATTTGAGAGTGTTGAAGACATTGATAGTTATCATTTGGTCATCCTATAACACCCTTAAATTAGGCCTAGAAGAAAGTTACCATTTTGAATTCATAAACAATTTAATCAATTATGTTTAGAGGTAACCAATTTAAAATATAGGATTGAAATGTTAGAACTAAAAGAAGATGTTGAACCTAGTGAGAGAGAGTGGGAGAAAGAGAAATTAAGTTTTGGCTTTGGAATTGTAGAAATTGAGCCATGTTAACTCAATTCATTAATCAATGCTCGGTCCATAATGAATAAGAACACACAAGGTTTTAAGGGTGGACTACGGTCCGTGTAATATCCCAAATATAGGCTTAGAAGTTTGTATCTTGTTCAATAAAAGTGTTATATTATGTGCTTGACACTTATCAAATGGGCTAATAGGATAATGACCAAATTATAAAGGGAAGAAAAGTTCATGGGTGGTTCATAAAGGAATAAAATGATCAATAGGTAAAAGTTAACAACTGCATGATAAAATCAAAGTTAGAATGGATTTTTACACATGGCAATTGAAGATGAATACATGTATTTAGTGGTAGGGTCTAGCCATTTGAGAGGCACTCTTGTTGTCTCCTTCATTCACCCTTACCTGAAAACAATCTAGTAGGAGAAGGAGAGAGCATGGCCATGAGAAGAAAAGAATCGAAACAATGAGCTTAGGATTTGGGAAACCTTTAAGGCAAAAAAACCGAATCTACATGGGGAGAGAGAGTAAGTTCTCTCATTTTTAAATTCATTTGAAGTCTCTCCTTGAAATTTTTTCATATAAAGATTTCTTTGCCTTTAGGAAGATGAATAATTGTAATCTTGTGATCTAAGTAATTAGGACATGAATGTTCAAATGAATTCTTTTGTCATTTGAGTGGATATACTTAGGATTTGAATTTGATCACCTTGAACTTTAATGACAAACTATGAATTGATTGATCACATGTGTGTTAAATAAAAAAAACTGTTTTGGGAGGAATTACTAACGAGAGGGGCTGTTAAAATGTTAATTGGTTTGCTTGATGAAAATGTATATATATATATATATATATATATATACATGTGGATTCGATTACTTTGTGATAAAAATGAATATTATGGGCTGTTCTAGAAATTGAAAATAGGGGAATTGATGAACAACTTATTAAATGGACTGGTATGAATGTATATTTACATAATTGAGAGAACATATCAGGATTTTGTTAAGTTGGGTCTTAAAGGGGCTGTTTGAGCATGTAATGGCTAGATTTGGCATGTTTGGTAGAATCATATAAGATTACTAGTGTAGAAATAGGCATGAATAGAGATTGGGACTTCTTTGCTATAAAGGAACCTGTGTATAAATATATGAATGTGCAGTTTGGTGTATAAGTGAGTTTGCATAGTTTTGAATGTGCAGTTTGGTGTATAAGTGCAGTATGCATAGTTTTGAATGTGCAGTTTGGTGTATAAGTGCAGTCTGCAAAGTTTTGAATGTGCAGTTTGGTGTATAAGTGCAGTTTGTATAGTTTTGAATGTGCAGTTTGGTGTATAAGTGCAGTTTTGTGATTGTTAAAAAATAAATTTAAGAATGTATGTTGTATTGGGTTGAATGCTTGAGCTTGAAGTAGAAATCATTGATTAATGATAATGTAGTGGACTGTTTTAATATACACATTTGTATACAAATAAATTGGGATTTCTTTATGTTTGTATGCGGATATATACAAGTTTAGGGGCTGTTTTGTAAGCTGATTAAAATTGGATAGGTTTCACTGATTTTCTATTTTGCTTGAGGTACATATCATGATTGGTTGACTAGAAGATAAGAGTTAATGGAAGCTAAGGAATTTGTGGAATCAAGTATCCCGTAACTTCGGGATAAGAGGTGAGTGTAGTTGTGTGGTCTCGGGTGACATGGTGTTACTCCATATCTTGTTATAGTATTACATTTCGAATCTAAATTGTATAAACATTTACATATGGCTCAAGTAGAGAACCATATGAAGTTGCATTCATGGCATGGCATACATGATAAGTCTTTGGCTATGTTTCACATCATATGCATTTTTATGCCTTGCTATGTTATGCTTGTGATGAATGATTTTGTATATATTGTATCATATTCGAAGCTAACTATTGAATGCTGATGTTAAGGAACTAAAGGAAGAATGACATGTCCTAACTCAACAAAGTACTAATCGATAAGCTTAAAGAAACAAAAGATCAAAAGTGATATAAGACATTAAGTTAATAACAAGCAATGTTCCTTGTGCAATAAGATACTTCCCCAATATTGAAAATGAGATAAGACATTTAGGTTGCCTTTTCAATGGAAGTCCTTGGATACATTGGTTTGACGCTTGGTATATTGGGACTATGGTCCATGAGCTACGGCTCGAGGGATGCCCCATTGATATGTGATATGTTATTGGCGACAATAGGAGGTAACAGATGAGTTGTACGGAGATTGACGACAGTTTGGTTGGATAGATGTGAAGTTAGGATTGACATGTTTCGATATTAGCCATTCTATGTGCTTTGAGCTAAGTACCGCTTGGACCTATACGGTCAAACACGGACCAATGTTAATCATCATTCAATTGTGATCCAAGGCAAATTGTTAAAAGATATGAAATGTATAGAATCTAATAAAAATTCAAAGAAAGATGTGAATTTCTATGAAATGTTTATTGGCTCGTGGTGAGCAAATGGTATGTTTGGCTCTTGGTGAGCATATATTATAAGTTATACAAAAAATGAATAAATGCCCCGATTGTATAAGGCAACAAACATTGAATTGAACTATTGGTAAACGATTGATAAGTAATAAAGAATTCGAAGGCTATTGAGTATTTACTAAGTGTCAAGGAGACTTAAATGTGTTATGTTGATCTTAAATAAGATCGATTTAATTGTAAAGAAGCTTGAAGAAGATTTTGAATACCATAAATCTTATAAAAGTAAATTTAAGACACTATTAACAAATGCTAACATATAATTGTGTATCTGAATGCGTATCTCATTGTATTCATGTATTTAAACGTTTTGTCAATAGTGGATGTCACTACCTCACTTAGGCTAAATATGCCTAATGCATTTCATTATCATGCATTGTAGGTGGATTAAAGCTCATATGTTTTCAAGTGTTGTTGAGTCATACATCTTATTTCAAGATCTAAGTAGAGCTTGGAACACTCCCTAAGTAGTATACTCCTAGGATGGTGGCATAATGTACTTGTATTAATTTAATTATCTATGTAATCAATGTATGTTTGGAGATCTTGGATTGTATTTAGCTTTGTTGGTATTTTGTTAATTGTTGCCCATGCGTGGATTAGTTCGAAAATGGAGTAGTTTCATGCCATCCAAGATTGTTAAGGAGGTATTCAAATGCCCCTTTAAAGATCAAGTAATATAGAAGTGATTTTTAGAATGGTGTCATATGGTTATAAATAAAGGATGATGAATATCTTATGGTTGGCTTAATTATTTAAACATCTTGTGTTATAAGCAATAATAGTTTCAGTTGGTTTAAAATGACTAAAATGTTATGTTTCGTGTTTTCGAACAGTTTGTATATAGTAAATAAATTATAAGGATTGAACATGCTTTGGGAGAATGACGTTTGGGTATGATTATTGGTTAAAAATGGGTAGTGTTAAAATAGCTTGGATTGTAATCACTAGTTAAGAAACTGTTTAATATCATTTCACCGAAAATTGGGGTTGTTATGTATGAGAGTATAATCCGCTCCGTTCAATAAATGAATGGTTAAGCTTTGTGTTATATTGGTAGTATAAATTGATCATTTAGATTCTTTGAATGTATGCTAATTGGATTTGTTCAGTTTTGGAGCTAGCTGATGATCTTGTACTTAATTGAGATAAGGATTGATAACTTGTAAATAGTGGTTACATTTATATGAACCTAGTGGTATGCGATCAAATGAACAAATGCATGGTTGATATGTTATGTGAGTCTTTTGAAGAATATTGTTTTGAGATAAATGGTTAATGATTTTGGACATTTTATGGTATATGAACTAAAATGATAAATATAGTACTGTTGTATAACTTAGATCACATATTGTCTAATAATTGGTTCATGTATAAGAAGTACGGGTTGGTAAAATTAACATGGTAGTATGACGTTTGAGTAATTGAATTACTTGTATTTGGTGATTAGAATATTATGATTTAAGATTTGGATGATGTATGAAATACATGATCAAACACGTGAGCCTTTATCTCAACTTTAAATGTTAAGTTCGATTAAGATTGTTCCCCAGGAACTATATCTATGCGTAGGCTAATCAATGTATTGGTGCAACAAGTGGGTCTTTGGGTTTAATCGATTGTTGTTGTGTGAAGCATGTTCTTCATGAAATGATAGGCATGAAACTTTCCTCCATAAGTGTGTATGTGTTATTCATGTATATGATTTAAGATATAAGTTGGTAACTAAACTGTAGTTTATGATAGTAATTAAAGAAATCTTCTATAATGTTGTTATTGTAATGTAACGATATCAAATACTTAGCTGATCATGCATGATCTAAGTTTGAATTTTGAATTAATTATAAATGAATTTTAAAAATTTTAAATTATTACCCATTTTCAATGTTTTAGTCTTAACTTGCAAGACAAGTTAATTATGAGTGTTTTCTTTTAACACTCTAAACTCGGTTTACTTCTAAGCTGGGTTTAAGGGTGTCACACATCCACTCCTACTGGTGGGGGATTATCTTTTACTGAGGCAATATTTTGCCTGTCATCATTGGGTCCACTCATCAAACCCTTACCCTTGCTCTTCATCGAAGGTGAGTCCTCTTGCAACTGAGATTCTTCATGCCCAATCTCATGGTTGGGTTCTCTGAGTGTCTCCCCCCCCAAACTTAGCTTCTTTGGTGATCTGGGTGCCACTCCTTAAGGTGAATGCACTACATTTCTCCTTGCCTTGAGCTTTAGTGACTTCTACATCACTTAGTAGACTGCCTTGTGGGCGTGCATGTAATGCTTGTGCTATTTGACCCACTTGAGTTTCCAAAGGTTTCAAAGATGAACTGTGACTGTGTAGCAATTCTCCTTGGCTTTTGATAGATGCAACATGGTCTTGAAATAAAGCCTTCGTAGTCATCATAAAGTCTTGGAAAGTAGCTTCCAAAGAGTTGGTGTTCGATGAAGATGCTGGCCCCTTGTTAGTATTTTGCCACGGCATATTTTGTTGAAAACCTGGGGGTGCAGTCAGATTTTGTTGCCGATTCGAGCTGTCTGTATTGTTGATTCCTTGATTCCCCCAAGAAAAATTAGGATGATGACTCCATCCTGGGTTATAAGTGTTCGAATAGGGGTTGTCGTTGCTCCTATTGAAGTTCAACATGTAGTTGGTAGACTCGCGGTTTTCAGGGCACTCGCTCACATGATGAATGCCATGGTAAAGTGCACAAGAAGAGTTTGCAACCTTGACTTCATTCACTTCCCTAGGACGTTGGAGATTCTTCAACATGTTTGTAATTGCTGGAAAATGAGCTAAAACAGAATCCTTAGCATCAAGCTCAAATGTCCCTTGAGTTTTCCTCCTCGTTCCTAGTCTCAAAGAAGTGAAGTGACAGTCGTTGGTTGCTATCCTATCAAGGATATCAAATGCTTCTACGAGTGACTTATCCAGTAAAGTTCCATTTGTTGAAGCATCTAGCATCATCCTCGTGGGAGCATTGATATGTTGTAGAACATCACAACTTGCGTCCAATCATGAAAACCATGATTCGTATATTTGTGAATCAATTTCTTGTATCTATCCCAGCACTCAAACATTGACTCATCATCAGCTTGATGAAAGGAAGCAATATCCTTCCTTAGTTAGGTGTTGATGTTGGGTAGATTATACCGTAGCAAAAAGCTCTTGCATAAGTCTGTCCATGATTTCATCAAGTCAGAATGTACTCCACTAAGCCATGCCTTTGCTCAATCTCTCAATGAGTATGGGAATAACTTTAATTTCAACACATCCTCATGCACATCTTGTTGTCGAAAGGAGTCACACGCCTCCAGAAAAGCACGTATATCATTACCTCCTCAAAAGTATTGTTTTTCATGCCTATTTTGATATGCTTTTGCTTCTTTTCAAGTACATTTAGTTGCATTAGTTTGTTAGAATCATGCATTTACATAAAAGAGTTAGTAGGTATCCTATGCCAGTGTCATGGGTTGTTTTAGTGGCCTTTGTGCAGGTTGGCAGGTGGAATGGCATGAGGAATGGACGCAAGACGCAGGGACGCAGTTAGGAATGCCAAGGTGAATGCCAGATGTTGCAGGCACGGAAGGACCAGATGAGTGCCAAGCATTTGTTGGTAGAGAGGTATGCTAGCGGCCATGCCAAGAAGAGATGAGCCCCCGAAAAAATAGAAAATGATCAGGCTTCTAAAATATCACAATTGGATCAACTTCCAAAAAAATAGCGGATAAGGTGATGCCAAGTGATGTTGGCAAAGTTGTGCCAAGCTCGTGTGCCAGGATGGCCATGGCATGATGATGTCAGCCCTAGCCTGATAAGCTATCACACCGAGCTGATAAGATATCAAAATGATTAGATAGAGCTCTATCTATTATCTCTTGATCATTTCAAATTCAAAGGCTTATCTCATCCTTTTCCCTACACGCCTATATAAAGAACAACCGATCAAGCATTTGAAAAAGGGGAAGAAAAAAAGAAGAAAAAAATCGAAAAGATGAGACGAGAGGTGGTCAGAGCGAGGTGTTGGAGCAGCGAGTGACAATTGGTGCATCCGAGGAAGGGTGGTTCAACTTCTTGGCCGAGAGCCTGGCGTGGAGGGCAACATTGAGAGACCCCTCTGCCTTTTCCCTTGCCATAAGTTGTTTTTCTTTAGTTTTTATTATGATGGTGATGTTAAAAATGTTTGTTGGTTAACCCCGACACCATGAACTAATTTAATAGTTGGTGGGGGGATGTTTTGGTTTTAAACGTTGGCTTTTATGCCTTAGTTCCTTTATAATAATTCTGTTTTTGGCAAAGTTTGTCTATTTTGCATACTTTAATTTTTCCTAAGTACTGTACCAAAGCGAGAGCTGGCACAGTTAGCTTATTGCCTTCCAATATCTTAACAGACTTGTGTTGGCAATGATCAAGTTGCTGAACACTTGGGAGAGAAGCTTCGAAAGAAGTCGTTGAAGTAGATGAACTTACTTTGGAAGTGAAATCTACCCCCACAGACTATAGATTTGTTTTTAAATCAAATTGGTTTAACGAAAACATACACTATAAAGATATAGGGGTTTTCACTTGGCCAATTTAGGGCAATGACCACCGAGAGAGGCTTTGCTATTTTTACATCTGCTTGGCAACCAATGCCAAGACAGTTTTGTCAATAAAGGCTTGCAAGAACCACGTTTGAACCAGGCATTCCCTGCCAACAGTCATCATTCATTTGAAAACACCTTTCTAGCAACACTTCACTTTGGTTTTATTTTATTTTATTTTCTTAGTTTTAAAATCAACTATTTTAAATTATAACCTTTTCTTCCAAAACAAGTAACAAACTAAACAATTGAATTCCAAGTCAATCTATGTGGGATCAATACTCAGCTTACCAAGCTGTATTACTTGTCGACCGTGTATACTTGCACGCAAAAGACTCTTGGCATAGTTTATCTTGCCCAAATACATACCATTTATACCTTTTGCCAGTATTCATTTTACATATCTCCCTGAGAGTCAACAAGTTTTTGGTGTCGTTGCAGGGAATTGCAACGGATTTGATTGTTTTTAAATTTTTACTTGTTTTGTTTTTGTTTTCATCTTTGTTTTCACCGGTGTATGACCAGAAACCACCCAATGGTGAACAAGTGGCCATACGATCTTGAAATTGAGAGAACCTTGTGGAGGTTAAAGAGGCAATACTGAGAAATAAATCAAGGCAATCAGAGGAATGGTGTGGTGAATAATGATCCACCCATTAACAATCAGCCTAATAACAATGCACTACCGCCTCCCAATGTCCCAAATATGGTCGAAGAAGAAGAGAGGCCAATCCGAGAACATTCAGCACCTAACATTACAAATCTCATGCCAGGACTTATTGGCACTGATGTCGATGAGCCTAACTTTGAAATTAAACTCGTAATGATCCAAACTCTTTTGAATGTAGGTCAATTCGATGGAGCACTTACTGGAGACCCGAGACAACATCTCAAACAATTCATGGAGATATTCCAACTATTTCAACAAACTGGAGTATCTGGAGATACTATGAAGCTAAAATTGTTTACTTTTTCCTTGAGAGACAGAGCCAAGGCATGGCTCAATTCTTTGCCACCAGGATCAGTTACTTCTTGGGCAGACCTTTGCCAGAAGTTCCTGACGCGGTTTCAGCCACCAACACTCACTTCCAAGTTGCGTGGTGAAATCATTACATTTAAACAGGCCGAGGATGAAACTCTTTATGAAGCCTGGGAAAGATTTAAAGATTTGTTGAGAAGGTGTCCAATGTATGGGTTCCCAAATTAGACCGAATACAAACATTCTACAACGGATTGAATGCACAAACAAGGACTGTTGTGGATGCTTTAGTAGCCGGATCGTTGCTTGATAAGAAGTACACTGAGGTTGTTGATATCCTTGAGAGAATTTCGATCAATGACTTCGAGTATCCTGTTGTTAGACTTGGGACCAGGACTAAAGCCAATGGGAAGTTAGAAGTTGATGAACTCACATCCATTCATGCCGAGAATTCCAACCTCACTAGCATGGTGAGAATGTTGCAAAAGAACAATGAGGCCCAAGAGCTCAAAGCACTAGATCCATTTTGCACCATTTGTGGAGAAAACCACCATGTGGATAAATGCCCTGTTAATCCTGAGTCGGTAAATTTTGTTGGGAATACTGGTCATTTTTATGATGCTAATACCTATAATATAGGTTGGAGACAACACCCTAACTTAGCTTGGGGAAATCAAGGAGGCAACCACTACAATGCCCCGCGCCAAGACATCCAACGACAGAACAACAATGCCATGCCAGCATTTTATCAAAATACCATGCCACAGAAAGCTCGGAACAATTTCCAGCAAGGGCAAGGAAGCAACCAAGAAGGAGATCTTACACAATATATGGTGCGAAATGAAGTAACAGTCCAAAGTTTGGTTGCATCAGTAAGAAACTTGGATATACAAATTGGGCAGATTGCTAATGCACTTAGCAATCGACCCCAAGGTACTTTCCCAAGTGACACTAAAGATGTTCGGCACAAAGAAAATGAACAATGCAAGGCAATAACTCTTCGGATTGGTAAGTAGTGTGAAACAGAGACGGCTGCCAAGCAACCAGTTGTCAGCTAGGATGCAAAGCTTGTGCCAGCAGACATACCCATAAAAGTAGAGAAGGAAAAAGTAGATGATGCCAGCGATAATGCAGTAAGAGTGCCAAACAGGATGCCAGTCCCAGTACCAACAATGACGCCAGCAATGATGATAAGCAAATTGATGCCAAAATAGATGCCAGCACTACCTCGGCAAAGCCGGTAGCGCCAACATATGTATATCCACCGCCACCATTTCCAGCAAGACTTCAAAAGCATAAGCAAGACTAGCAATTTAAACACTTTTTTGAAGTGATTAAACAGTTACAAATTAACATTCTATTGGTGGAAGCCCTTGAACAAATGCCTAGCTATGTAAAATTCATGAAGGACATCTTGTCCAAAAAGAGGATGTTGGGAGAATTTGAAACTATTGCTCTCACTGAGGGATGCAGTGCCATGATCCTAAATCGCTTGCCACCAAAGCTGAAAGATCCATGGAGTTTTACTATTCTTTGTACAATTGGTGACAAGTTCATTGGGAAAGCTGCGACTTGGGAGTCAGCATCAATTTGATGTCACTATCAGTTTTCAAGAAGCTTGGCATAGATGCAAGACCTACCACGGTGGCACTTCAATTGGTAGACCGATCCTATGCACATCCCAAAGGTAAGATTAAGGATGTGTTGGTAAAGGTAGACAAATTCATTTTCCCAGCTGATTTTATCATTTTGGATTATAAAGCTGATATTAATGTGGCAATTATTTTGGGTAGGCCGTTTCTTGCTACTGGCAGGGCTCTTATTGATTTTCATAAAGGGGAACTAACCATGAGAATGAATGATCAACATGTTACTTTTAACGTGTTTCAAGCTTTTAAATATGCAGATGAACCTAATGAATGTCAAGTCGATGAAATGATAGAGTCCATCTTTACTTTGGACATGGCACAGTTGTGCCAGGATATAGCAAGTGATGATGGCATGCTTGATGGCATAGCTGAACTGTTTGAGGAACCTGTGGAATTAGCCTTGGAGGCTAAAGATGTAAGTTACTTCGAGCCACTCCATTTGGCCAGCAGAGAGATAAAGAAACCAAAGCCATCTATTGAGAAACCACCAGAGTTGAAGCTTCAACCCCTGCCAGAACACTTTAAGTATACTTATTTAGGTAAGAACTCGACTCTGCCAGTGATTATTACCACTGATCTCACTCATGATTAGGAGGTAAGAATGTTGGCAATACTAAAAGATTATAAGCTAGCGTTGGGTTGGACCTTGGAAGACATCCAAGGTATTAGCCCAACCATTTGCATGCACAAGATCATACTAGAGGAATACAATGGAAGGAAAATTTAAGGCCAAAGGCGGCTAAACCCAAGCATGAAAGAGGTTGTAAAGAAAGAGATCATAAAATGGTTGGATGTCAGGATCATCTATCCCATTTCCAACAGCTTCTTGGGTTAGCCCGGTGAAGTGTGTGCCAAAGAAGGGTGGCGTGACTGTGATCCAAAACAGTAAGGCTGAATTGATTCCCTCTAGAACCATCACTGGATGAAGGGTGTGCATGGATTACAGAATGTTGAACAAGGCTACAAGGAAGGACCACTTCCCATTGCCTTTCATTGACCAGATGTTGGACAGGTTGGCAGGTAAAGCTTTTTACTATTTTTAGATGGTTATTCGGGATATAATCAGATTGCCATCGCCCATGACGACCAAGAGAAGACCACGTTCACGTGTCCATATAGGACATTTGCCTTTAGAAGGATGCCATTCTTAATGTGTAATGCACCAGCAACATTTCAACGTTGCATGATGGCCATTTTCTCCGATATGATTGAGCAAACATGGAAGTATTCATGGATGATTTCTTAGTGTTTGGTGTAACATTTGAGGAATGCATCCATAGCCTGGAGCAAGTTTTGAAGAGATGCATAGAGACAAACCTAGTGTTGAATTGGGAGATATGCCACTTCATGGTGAAGGAGGGCATTGTTCTCGGTCATAAGGTAACCAAGAGAAGACTAGAAGTTGATCAAGCCAAAGTGGAGGTAATTAAGCAATTACCACCTCCAACAAGTGTTAAAGGTATAAGGAGTTTTTTAGGTCATGCCGGTTTTTATCGACAATTTATTAAAGATTTTTTGAAAATTCCTAAACCTTTATGCTCATTATTGGAACATAATGCCACTTTTGCATTTGATGATTCTTGTTTGAGTGTATTTCAAGAGCTTCAAGACATATTGATTAATGCCCCCATAGTCGTGGCACTGAATTGGAATGAGCCCTTTGAGCTCATGTGCGATGCCAGCGATTATGTCGTTGGAGCAATTTTGGGACAACAGCGTGGCAAGATGTTCCATGCCATCTACTATGCCAACAAAACCTTGAATGAAGCACAACTGAATTACTCTACAACCGAGAAAGAATTCCTCGCGGTTGTATTTACTTTTGATAAATTTAGATCTTATCTAATTGGTAATTAGGTTGTGGTTTATACAGATCATTCGGCGTTGAAATATCTCTTGGCAAAAAAGGATGCCAAACCTAGACTAATCTGATGGACGCTCTTACTTCAAGAATTTGACCTGGATATCAGAGATAAGAAAAGAAGCGGAAACTTAGTAGCTGACCATCTCTCTTGGTTGGAGCATCACATTGCGGATGGTAAGTCTACTATAATTAGAGACGAATTTCCTGACGAGTATTTTCTTGTAGTCGATGCTATACCATGGTACGCTGACATAGTCAACTACTTGTTAAGCAATATTCTACCATCAGATCTAGCATATAATGTCAAGAAAAGATTTTTACGAGAGGTGAGGAAATACTATTGGGATGAGCCCATGTTGTACAAGTAATGTGCCGACCAAGTGATTCACCGGTGTGTGCCAGAGGAGGAGCAACAAATTATATTGCATCTATCCCATGCCGCGCCATGTGGAGGACATTTTCCTGGGATGAAGACTGATGCCAAAGTTTTGCAGTCAGGATTCTTTTGGCCCACATTGTACAAGGATGCCCACGAGTATCCAAGGCATGCGATCGATGCCAACGAACAGGGAACATCTCTAGCAGACACGAATCACCACTCTAGAACATTCTGCCTTTTGGATTTATTTGATGTGTGGGGGATCGACTTTATGGGTCCTTTTCCCCCATCAGTCGATAATGTGTACATTCTCTTGGCTATTGACTATGTGTCAAAGTGGGTAAAGGTTGTTGCCTTTCCAACAAATGATGCCAAGGTTGTTGCCAAGTTCTTGCACAAAAACATTGTCACTAGATTTGGTGCTCCTCGAATGATTATTCATGATGAGGGTACTCATTTTAAATGTAAATTAATTTCTAAAGCATTGTGCAGGTATGAGATTCAGTAGCGAATCGCCATAGCATACCATCCACGAACAAATGGGCAGGCCAAGATATCCAATAAGGAGATTAAGATTATTTTGGAAAAAATTGTGAATCCAACAAGGAAATACTATTCCTTGAGACTAGATGAGTCCTTGTGGGCTTATAAGACGACATTTAAAACTCCTTTGGGTACTTCCCCATTCAAACTTGTCTTTGGCAAACCATGCCATCTGCCAGTAGAACTTGAACATAAAGCCTATTGGGCCATCCGGAAGCTTGACATGGCATAGAGAATTGCTGGAGGAAAGAGGTTGCTTGATCTCAATGAATTGGAGGAATTGAACACAAGCATATGAGAACGCTAAGATATACAAGGAGAAGGCAAAACGTTGGCATTATAGTCAGATCCTGCCAAGACAGTTCGAAATAGGTCAGCTTGTTCTATTGTTTAACTCTCAGCTCAAACTTTTTCCAGGTAAGCTTAAGTCAAGATGGACGGGTCCTTATGAACTTGTGAAGCCATATGCTCATGGGGCTGTAGATATCAAGAACTTACAAACCAGAGAAATTTTTAAGGTGAATGGTCAACGCCTAAAGCATTACTTGGAAGGTAAGCAAAGTCATGCCAAGGAGGTGATTCTCTTGGCAGAATTGGAATGAAGCATCCGCAGGTTTGAAATTCTTTGTAAATATTAGGATTAGTTGTTTTTTTTTTCTTTAGGAATCAGGTTTTTGTTCTTGTTTTCTTTTTATTGTCTTTTAATTTTTATTCCTTTGATGTGTTACACGATTTTCCATTTAGTGTGTGCAGGAATTTTGACAGGAATTGATGTTAGGAATTTTGCCAAAAGGACTGTGAGCCAGTGTGTTTGCCAGCAGTTATTCCATGGCCCATGCCAGAGGCATGTGCATATTCCGTGTGAAAGAAGAAAAAAACCCTAGCTTGCGTAAAAATGAGAGGGAGAAATCTGGGGAATTTAATCCTTTTTGCCGCCCATATTTATGATAGGTTATCTTATCATAATTACCCTATCACTTCAAAATCCTTTCCATACTTTTATCCCTATCACTTCTCATTTAAAATTTAAACCCTTTTTCCAATTAAAACTCCATAAACCTCATCATTATCCCCTACTTTTCGGCTACCCTAATTACTCCCTCTTAAACACTCAACCATTTTCTCTTCCATTCTATTAAAATCGATTCCCCCAAAACTTTTCCCTTTTACTCTCATTCAATTTTCTCTCAAGCAAGATCCAAGAAATTCAATCTTTTCTTGTCTTCTTCCCATTGATTCTCATCTTTTCATCTCCATGGCTTCATCCTCTACTCCCTTCAAGTGATTTTTCAATGAAGAGATTCACAAGAAGTTCGATGAGAACTTCTCTTCAAGGTCTTTTCTTTATGAGAAACAATTCGACTTCCAATCTGACGCCACTGTCAGATTCTCGTCGAGATTCATGTCCATCGTTGATATGCATAAGTGGAGTTCATTTTGCCAGCAGAAGGAGGAGGTGTTTGCCACCATCGTGTAATAGTTTTACGCCCATCTCGTGACCAAGGATTCTCCATTCTTGATGATTTGGGGTAAGTGTATTCGTTTTGATGAAGGTTACATTAATTATCTTTTCTCTTTGCCAATTAAAGAAGATGAATACTTTGAGTAGGCTGAGTCTATAAATGCGGCCAACAACCTAGACTGTTTCATCCATCGGCCACCAGACCATTAAGATGCTGGCATTGAAGCCTTAGATGCGGGTATAGAACCATTTCATCAAGAACAATCTTATACCCACATCGCACAATGAAACGGTCTTAGAGGACCGGCTTATCCTGTTGCACTGTATTATCAAAGGGTGCCAAATCAATGTCAGCAAAATTATTATCGATGAAACTTACAAATGTGCTACCAAAGGTAAGGGAAGTTTATTTTTCCCTTTGTTGATTTCTAATATTTGTTTGCGCCATGAAGTGCCCAGGATGGATGAGGATCACGGCCAGGTGATTAAGGGTACAACCATCACTGCTCATATTTGGAGAAACCTCACTAGAGGAGAGCCAAAGGAGAAGGGAAAGGTCTCAGCCACGCTGAAAGCAAAAGCCAAGGGCCGAGCCAGCAAGTGTGCTAGAGACCATGCCAGCCAACTCGCTGGCAGTGTCGTCCCAGGTGTATTCCCGCTATGAGATTATTCTCCAAATTTTGGAGAAGGCCGATAAGCTCAATGCGAAGATGGACACTATACCAAGGAACGAGATGCCATTATTAGAGACATCCTTATGAAAATCTCTCCCGATGTGGTACCTGTCTTTCTACCTTTTCCTGCTGAGCTAGCTGCGAGTGATCCTCGATAAGCCACTCCAACTAGTCCAGCCAGTCATACCAGTCCAGTTATTTTTGCCAATTCCAATTCTGAGGCAACAGTTCCCCTATCCCCGGTGCATGTTGAATCTACCAGCACCGCCTTCTCTTCCGAGTTGGAGGAGATTCCTTCCACCAAAGCAAAGTCGACGCCAGCCACACCACCTACCGAGCCTGCCAAACAGAAGGAGGATGTTGGAGCCTCCACTACTGCCACCAACAAGAGTTGGAAAGGAAAGAAGAGAATGGCCCCTAACCATGGGAGCCTATCCATGAGGAAGACTCGTGCCAGAAAAGAAGAAGAAGCTCGTGCCAAACGGAATGAAGCCTCATCAGAAGGGGAGTCTTCTTCTACCTAACTCCTTCGCATTTCATGTTTGCATTTTCATGATCATGCATTTTTATTTTTCTATTTCTCTTGTATATATGCGTCGTTTCATGCATTGAGGAAAATGCAAATCTTGGGTTTGGGGGTGTGCATTTTCTCACTTTTATGACATGCCATGCACGTTTAAAATTTTTTCATGCCATGCACATTTAAAAATTTTTGTAGTTCATGTAGAGTTGTTACATACTGAACCATTAAAAAAAGTGAAAAGGAAAATTTTGTCTTGGCTTAAATTCGAAGTTTGTTAACAACTGTTAGGTAAGCTTATTTTGATCTACTTGTTTGCCAGATGATGAGTTTATAATTTTCAGTTTGCCATGCCAGTGGAGTTGTATACCATGTTTTCCATGACAATTGATCTCTAGTTTAGGTAATTGTTTCTACACTTAACTTGTGGTATGTATCTAGTTCCCTAGCAAACTTAGGTAATTTCAAACTATGCTCAGCTTCGGAAAAAAATGATGCAAGGGTTAAATGTAAGTAAGGCAGCAATGTTCTGCCAAGGTAAGAAAAAAATTTGAACTCTCATCTTCTTAGGGATAATAAGTACTTAGGGCTTCGTAGTATGCTCCCTCTTAGTTCTTAACTCCAAAACCTTAGTGTTTGAGTTTAAGAGAAAGCCTAATTGTAACTGGATTAAGGTGGGGATTCGTGGTATGCTCCCTCTTATCACTCACGCTAAACAGTACCATGAAGCAAGCTAAAAGATAATGCCAATACCCTTCGGCACGAAAAATATAGAAATTAACAAAACTGAGTTTAGAAAGAAAATTGGCTAAGGGAGTGAACGGACGCTAGATGCATATTGCCCACACTTTACGCACAAATCATGCACTTAAACTAGAGTTATATTGTTGCACTTGAATTACTATCTGCTTGGCACTGTGCATTGAGATTTCTGAGGGCAGCATTAGAATCAAACTCTGCTTTCCAATATTTGTTGGCATTCCAACCAAACTTTTGCTGAGGTATTATTTCACTGTTTTTGTTTTTCTCTTCTCTTGCATTACTTGAGGACAAACAAAGAGTTGTGTTTGAGGGTGTGTTGCCTCCTAAAAAGTATTGTTTTTCATGACTATTTTAATATGTTTTTTCTTGTTTTCAAGTACATTTAGTTGCATTAGTTTGTTAGAATCATGCATTTACATAAAAGAGTTAGTAGGCTGCCTATACAGGTGTCATGGGTTGTTTTAGTGGCCTTTGTGCAGGTTGGCAGGTGGAATGGCAGGAGGAATGGATGTAAGACGCAGGGACGCAGTTAGGAATGCCAAGGTGAATGCCAGATGTTGTGGACACGAAAAAACTAGATGAGTGCCAAGCATTTGTTGGGAGAGAGGTATGCCAGCGGCCATGCCGAGAAGAGATAAACCCCCAAAAAATAGGAAATGATCAGGCTCCTAAAAGATCACAATTGGATCAACTTCCAAAAAATAGCGGATAAGGTGATTCCAAGTGATGTTGGAAAAGTTGTGCCAAGTTTGTGTGCCATAATGACCATGGCATGATGACGTCAGCCCTAGCCTAATAAGCTATCACACCGAGCTGATAAGATATCAAAATGATCGAATTGAGCTCTATCTCTTATCTCTTGATCATTTCAAATTCAAAGGCTTATCTCATCCTTTCCCCTACACGTCTATATAAAGAACAACCGATCAAGCATTTGAAAAGGGGGAAGAAAAAGAAAAAAAGAAAAGAATTGAAAAGAGAAGACGAGAGGTGGTCAGAGTGAGGTGTTGGAGCGGCAAGTGACAGTCGGTGCAACCGAGGAAGGGTGGTTTGACTTCTTGGCCAAGAGCTTGGAGTGAAGGACTACATCGAGAGACCTATCTACCTATTCCCTTGGCATAAGTTATTCTTCTTTAGTTTTTATTATGATGGTGATGTTAAAAACGTTTGTTGGTTAACCCCCACACCATGAAATAATTTAATAGTTGGTGGGGGATGTTTTGGTTTTAAACGTTGGCTTTTATGCCTTAGTTCCTTTATAATAATTCTACTTTTAGCAAAGTTTGTTTGTTTTGCATACTTTAATTTTTCCTAAGTATTGTGCCAAAGCGAGAGCTGGCACAGTTAGCTTATTGCCTTCCAATATCTTAACAGACTTGTGTTGGCAACGATCAAGTTGCTAAACACTTGGGAGAGAAGCTTCGAGAGAAGTGGTTCAAGTAGATGAAATTACTTCAGAAGTGAAATCTACCCCCATAGAGTATAGATTGGTTTTTAAATCAAATTGGTTTAAGGAAAGCATACACTATAGAGATATAGGGGTTTTTACTTGGCCAGTTTAGGGAATGACCATCGAGAGAGGCTTTGCTATTTTTGAATCTGCTCGGCAACCAATGCCAAGACAATTTTGTCAATACAGGCTGGCAAGAACCACGTTTGAACCAGGCATTCCCTGCCAACAGTCATCGTTCATTTGAAAACACCTTTCTAGCCAACACTTCACTTTGGTTTTCTTTTCTTTTCTTTTCTTAGTTTTAAAATCAACTCTTTTAAACTACAACCTTTTCTCCCAAAACAAGTAACAAACTAAACAACCGAATTCCAAGTCAATCTCTATGGGATCGAAACTCAACTTACCAAGTTGTATTACTTGTCGACCCTATATACTTGCACGCAAAAGACTCTTGGCACAGTTTATCTTGCCCAAATACATACCATTTATACCTTTTGCCAGCATTCATTTTACACATCTCCCTAAGAGTCAACATATATGCTGCCTTGCATCCTCATGAAGTGCACCACCACATTGTCCAATAGAGTACAACATGTTGAACATCACCAGTTTGAGCTCAAAGTGGGCTGCCTAAAACTTGGGAGCTATAATCCCAGGGTTTAAATCATCCAAGATGGGTGCTAAATAATCTTTAATAGGTCTCGGTCGAGCTACAACTTGATCATTGCAAATTGTTGCATCATTTTGATCTGCAGGGTCTTCAACTAGATTTTGATCTCCATACATGGTTCTTGGAACATGTCTTCTTTGACAAAATAATCTTTCAATCTCAAGTTCAAAAGGTAATAATGGTTCCTCAGATCTTCTTTGGGTCATGCAACAGCACAACACCTGAAAATGGTAAACACAAACAGCAAATAAATCTATACAAAAAGAAGAAATAACATGGTGCAAAAACTAAACTCAAAATAACCAATTGCCAATCCCCAGAAACGGCGCCAAAAACTTGTTGTGTGTTGTGATGTACTATATATTATACGCAATTGGTGCAAGTATACACATCAAAACAAGTAATAAAGTGATGAGTGAATATTGTCTCCATAGGGATTGAAGGTAAATTAAGTCAAGTTCAAGCACACACCAATTAAAGGCAAGATAAAAATAAAAGAGCTGATAAGAGCAAATGACAAAAAATATTGTAGCAAAAACTGTAATAAAAACTAGACTGAACTAAATAGACTTCGAACGTCCTCGCACGTGTGTGAAACTCTCAATTGGGATGACAGGCTGAGTTTATCAAGGAATCCTATGCCTAGTTCTCATGAGTTCCTAACACCTTCCAGCATATAACATACTCGACAGAGTTTACTTAGGTGCTTCAAAACTATTTCTAGCAAGAAACCTGACAGCAATAATGCTATGACAATACCTATCAGTGTGAAGCCTAGCAAGCTATCATCCTCGAAGTTCTACTCCGTTTAGTCGTTGAAACTCTATCATTATCTCTAAGATGAGTTAGGGTTTTGCCTCTCAGCATCAAACCCCATTTTCCACATGGATCTAACCTTAACTCTCTCGACCATTAAGCTATGAAACACCTAAGTAACGGCTAACATTCGAAAGCTCTTACAAACTTAAGGCAATAAAATAGTGAACAAAGCATGCATGAAACTGGAAAAAACTAAAACATCCAATTAAAATAAAACATAATCATCCACAATAAACCCAAGCCACTTAAAGTTAGTTCATGGCTGGGCAAATATCATCCATAATCATTCGTCTAAAACAACTCATTCCAGAAAAGTATGCTAAAGCAAAGAGCAACTAAGAGTAAAGGAAACTCCCAAGCCACCGTGGACTATCGTGAACCACCCTAAGCTTGCTGCTTCTCTCAAAGGCCAACAAGATCTTCCCTTTGGAGCTCTAACAATGGATGGCGCAATAAAGAATAAGAATAGTGGCCGCCTCTTCCTCTCTCTTTCTTATCTCATAAACACATTTTTTAGCCCCCTTTTAATATGGGTGTCCTTTTCTTTATATAGTGGGGGCTCCTAGGGTTTTGTGCGCTTAGTTCCTTATGTACCTTAGGGAATATTCCTTTCACATGTGGGGGCACAGCTGGCTGGCGGAATCACGTGTGAAGGCTGCAAATATATATTCATTATTTTGTATCTTGTGCACCCAAAAATGACGTCCAAAATGCCATAGCATATTGCCATTTCCCTGCAATGCTCCTCAACTTTCCTGCACATCACCACACCAGAACAAACCTTTCCCAAGCAGCACCAATTTCATAAATAAATAAAAACAACCAATCAAACACCACCAAATGCAACTATATGCAATGAAATGATCTTGAAACTAAGCAATAACCTAAGTAAAAAGGCATGAAATGTATCCTTTTTACAAGGTTAACGGGAGGCAGCCAATGAAATTTCCTTCCCTATCAGTGTTCCTTTTGAATATAATGTAGCTAGAGCTTTGGACGCTAACAAGAGTGCAGTGAGTCAAATAGGTTCACACAAAACCTTTAGTTGAACCCTTGGCTGCACTTGAGGATAATGTGAGGTCTTCGTCAATAATCGAGACCGAGAATCCTATAGCAGCTATCGAGAGGAGCCCTTTGGAGTTTATGGCTATTGATACCCAGCCCTTAGAGCTGGTGGACCTTGTGGGGGCGGCGACGAAGAATCCTTTGGGCACTAATGCAAATAACGCCCCAGAGATTTGATATATAATGTTGTAGTATTAGGGCCTATTGTACTCCGCTTTTGAATTAATGAGAGACCAGGGTTATTTGACCCTAGTTTTCATTTTCTGTTTCTCCTATCTTGTTGAAATCAGAGTTAGTCAGTGGCTTTGGCATATGTATTCCTCGGGGGCATAGGGGATGATCACATGCAACCGATTAGTCAAGTTGGATCATCTTTTAAGAGCAGTCTCTAGGAGCGAAGCTTGCACTGATATTCTTGTATAAATGAACGTTATTAGTTGAAATATGTTCCTTGTCTGCTTAGAGACATCCTCTCGGGGGCATTCGTGTACTTTTAGTCATCAGGTGCATTCATGGGCACTGACACGAGTGTCTTATATTTTCATAGAAGTGATTATTAGTAAATGGGACGACTTTTCTATAGTTGTAGAAGTGAGCTTGAGGTGGGTTTCAACATCTCATTTGGGCTCTTGGAGGGTTTATTTAAAGAAGTGTAGAGGCATCCCAATTGGGGCAACCGTGTGGTTGTAGACTTCATGCGCCTTTCTTGGCGTGAAACATAGGCTTCTCCATTTTTGAATAGTTTTAGTGTTCATATCATTTGGCGAGACAGAGGCATCTCCTTTAGAAGATATCTCATACCCTTGGAGAGACTAGCATATGTGGGGTTGCGGCATCTCGCACCCTTGTAGAATCGAGCGCTATAGAGTGGAGTTTTTCACAACACTCTTGTAGCATCGAGTGTTGTGGGTGAAGGCATCTCTTTTTATGCTTCTCGAAGGGTTTCTCTTGAGAGGCACAAAGGTGTTCTCTTGGAGATACCCGGGTATTTTTATAAACAATATATGTAGACATCTCCCTTAGGAGGTAGTTGCTTATTCGTAAAACCTATATACTTCTATTGGAATGGAATATAGGCTTCTTCATCCTTGTAGAATCGTGATGCTTTGAGCATTGATGGTATAGAGGCAAGAATTTTTTGTAGAGTCGACATGCTTCTGTTAGCATGGGATGTAGGCTTATTCATCCTTGTAGAATCACGATGCTTCGAGCATCGATGGAATGGAGTTATCTCCTACATGAGGCAATAATGTGTCCAGAGAATTCAAACGCCTTGGCTAACATGGAATTTGTAGTCCTCTTCATCCTTGTAGAATCACAATGTTATGAGCATTGGTGGGACAAAAGCATCTTTTATTTTTGTAGAATTTGTCAAAAGTTGGTGTTCAGGTGTGGTCCTTGGAGAAACGAACGTGGGCAAGTTGGAGCTATATTTGAAGCATATGTGACTGAAGCAGTCTGTTTGGATTACCTTTTTTGCCTTTTGTAGAATTATTCATAAGGTAGGGTAGAGTTATATTCGTGCCCTTTGATGGAAAGATCAAAGTTCGGATATGATACGTAACTGGGGAAAACCCAAAATACATAATGTAGAGATGTGGAGAAATAATTAGTCATTTATTCGAGTAGTAATTTCAAATTTCCCTTAGGATCGTACCAAGTTCCTAGGGTGTTCGAATAAAATGGGTTTCCATAATACTTGAAGGTTTGGAGAAGTTTACGTTTGTAGCAGAGATTATTTGTTGGAAAGATGTTCGTAAGAAATTCATTGTAGCATATGTTCCGCTTTTATTCCATTTGTTGAGGGGGTCCTCTGCACTTTCTTTAGTCCTGCACACAGAGACAACCAAGAGGTGGAGGTTACCTTATAACTCATATAATTTTAGATTTACATTTGGTGTCATCTGTTTCTAGAGACATCTAAGCTCTAAACTACTTAAGATGCCGCATCTTTTGCTTCTACACCTAAGGGTGTTACAGGGGAGGAGGCGGAGGTCTTTGGCCAATGGTGTTTCTCACGCACATTGTCTTTGGTTTGGGGCCAGTCACTATTTCTTCTACTGATGTTCCTTAAAGTATGAGGGCATGCTCTTTTTCCCTTTTTACATCTTGCATACGTGTGGCAAGGTGGTAAGTGTATGCAAGATTCCACTGCTCGCTTGTGCCGGCCGTCATGCCAAGGGATCTGCTTTGTGGTTTCCTATGAAGGACATAGCTTTTTGAGCTAACCTATAGCACCCTAAACCTGAATGTCACATTTGGTCCTTAAACCCCAACCTATTACTATAAAATTTCTCAACTCGAGTTTAGCCAAATAAAATATTTTCCAAAACATTTAAATCAAATAGTTGAAAATATAAATAAATAATTAAATCATTACAATGAACTCCAATCTAATTTAAACATATGAACATTCGACTTGAATAATACAATCCCAATATAAGACGTATACACTCGACCACGTAAGGTCCTATGAATACTCAGCCCACTAAGTACAAGTTATGTACTCTGGTAAACACCGCTTGTTGGAATCTCAAACTAATAGTGCTCCTCAATCTCGCGATCCAAAGATCAACCTACGCACAGAAACAACGATTTCAAGCGTTTAGCTTATAAAGCTTAGTGGTACAAATCTACTATACTATACTTCATGCTAATCACAAACATAAAAATGCAAGCTAGTACAAGTAATAAGGAGAGATAAATAAACACGTGGCACTACCACTAGTCACCTAAACAAATGCTCTCATCATGAAAAACATCATACATGGCACACAAGGCCCAACCATACTCGTGATCTCACCAAATCATCCGAGCAAAAACACACAAAGTTATAACCCCAAACTTGGAGTGAGATCCGATGTCATATAGCCTCAGGAACATACACTCTCTATAGGTGAAGCCAGTGTAAAATAGCCTTGGAACATACACCCATACTCGGCATCTCTCCTCTAGTATCTTCGAATGAGGTTTGGTGTCACACAGCATCGAGAACGTACATTCGGCATCTCTAACCATGGTGTTGCAATACGTTCTTTGGGTATCTAGATCCCATCAATGACAGGTGACTCAACCAACCAAGTGCTTGTACATCACATAACATTGACATGATTACAATACAACACACAACATTGACACATTTACCATAACTCTCTGGTTTCTACCAATTATCAAGTCACCCATTTAATTTTACCAACTTGTTAATTATCTCATTAATCTGTGTTATCTCATTAATTAAGGTATAAATAAATTTATTAATATTCTGCATCGATTTGCATCTTTAGTTGGCATTACAGATTATTCAGTCTGGTGTGTACCGGTACTCAAATATGAGTATCAGTATGGTACCCCTAGGTATCGGTACTCTCACATGTACCGATATTGGCATTGCTCACTAGAAATACCAAATTTTCACAATTATAGGTATAGGTCGACCCATACCGATACGTCCCCCAATCACGTATCGGTTCGGACAAAACCCGTACCGATACCCTACTCACGGGTTCGTACCTTTTCTTCGAATTACGATTTTACAACGCTTTACTCGATCCCTAAAGCTTATAAAAGTCATTAAAGATTGTTTACGAATGTATTTAATCAATTAATATTATTTATAGGCTTCATTATCATTTAATTGAGTATTTACCACCGCTTTCCCTTAGGCATAAATTCTATTGAACAAGTCAATTTTCATACCACTACCCTCAATCATCACAACATAAAAAATTCAATCAGTCATCAAATACTTATACAAATATTCAGACGACCCTACATGGTCTCTAGGGCTTCTACGAGTCTCGACATATTTATAACACCACCATACATCTCATAAATACCCATCTCATAATATCGATCTCCAAACATTCTTATTTTTCGTCCACCTATTTTGCAAATACTAGCAACCAAGGCAATTACACTTATGATTCTCATAAAGTATTTCGGAGTTCGAGGTGTACAAACCTTAAGCCAAAGAGATAAATCCTCATAAATCCCCTCCAATCATCTATTTAAATCCAATATTCGAGTCCATAAAACCCTTGGATAAAACAAACACTACTCCATAAGCAAAATCGCAATATGTGCACCCACCCTCTACAACTGCGAACACCCACGTGCAGGCGAAGATGTGTGCGGCAGCCTCCGGTGGCGGAAAGCGGCCAGTGAGCTCAAGTCCGGCACTTTGGCACTTCCCAAGCATGATGGTGGCAATAGTTTGCAATGAAAAACAACAGATCGTGGCAGTTTGAAACTTCTCAAGCTCCACCCCATTGAGTGGCGGCAGCGATGGTAATGAGGCGACCACTGGTCAACTTGTCTCAACAACCAGAGACGACGACAAAATGAGGTGTAAAGCCTCCCCCTTCACCTTTTCTCTCCTTTTCCCAACTCTCGCTCTCCAATAATATCCTTTCCAACATTTCCCCCACCTACGAGCCACTTTATTTCAAAACGATTATTGCTTTTCACAAACAAATGGGCAAATTGCCATCCACTCCTTTATCTTTCCCCTTGTTTTTAATTTTGATCTACAACATAAATCTTTTTCACCTCAGTCTCTATTTACATTTAATTTTGCATCTAAAAATTAAATTCTTAAATTTTAAATCCTTAATCTTAAAGGTCCAACCCCGAATCCAAATCCTTAATCTTAAATGATGTTTGTATGAGTTTGGAAAATTTTTGAATTGAAAGAGATATTAGAGGGTTTGTTTCAGTGTTGTTGAAAAAGAGAAATAGATTAGCCGGTGGTATGAAACTTAATGAGTTTTCAAACTCGCCATGTATATGCAAATTCCCTTAACGTAATCCTCGATAATTACGTTCGTGTTGGAAATCTGCATACAAATAGCAAATTTCCTCTTCGTAGCCAGTATGCGTGTCGACCATTGCTTCGACATCGAATTGATTGTCAATTCTCATCGTACCATATGTCACTGGAAACAAGGATGTTTGGAACCTGTAATATAAAGCATGTAGTGGTCTGTTACGGTGCAAATGAATTTGATAGGAAAAAAATTTTGTACTCAAAGTTTTCAACGCTATTATCTCTTATATAGTTGTCATCGTAGCATACGATTGCTGAGATTGGTGCTGGTGCCATTGTAAAACGATGTTTGTATGAGTTTGGGAAATTTTTGAATTGAAAGAGATATTAGAAGGTTTGTTTGAATGTTGTTGAAAATGAGAAATAGATTAGCCGGTGGTATGAAACTTAATGAGTTTTCGAACTCGCCATGTATATACAGAAAATTCCCTTAACCTAATACTCGTTAATTACGTTCGTGTTGGAAATGTAAACTGTAAAACCTATATTTGATTTTGATATAACAAGGAATTTCAAGGACTATTTTGTAAAAATAGATAAATTTTTAAGTACTCAAAAAGACTCACAAATTGATAATGATTCGAACTTAAAATTATTTCTAAGTCAAAACCTTAAACCTCAAATATTTTCTAAGTGTTTTGGTGCTCGAAATAGCCAAATTGGCCTAGGAGTATCGATATGCCCTTGGTTGTATCGATACAGTTTTTCACTACTAGAATTTCATTTTAGACTTAATGGCTATAGGGTACCGATACGCGTGTAGCTGTATCGGTACGCCATTAAACCTGGGAACCAATTTTGTCTTCGAGTATCAGTACGACTTTATGCGTACTGGTACGGGGTGTTAAGATTTTTAAAATCTTTTGTAATAAATATTCAATCGTTGCCTTGTCGATTTAATGGAATCATAACTTTGAATTTCAGTTAACCCGTATCGATACCCTTATAGGCGTATCGATATGATTTTTATTTCACAACTTATCAAGATTCCAGTGAGAAAATTGTAAAATGAAATCTCCGTATCGATATGGCTTCCCGCGTATCAATACCTCTTTGTACAACGGCTCTTTTTTCTTATGGTAGGTATCGATATGCTTGCTCGAGTACCGATAGTCCTAGCCACCAAATAGAATTTATTGCGGGGAAAAATGTAGCCCAACAGCTCTATTCAATATCTCAACTACCCAAACGGCTATAAATCAATGATGGGGTATATAAACAAGTCTCCAGAGCTTCATCAACAACTAATCATCAAGTCTAAAGCATTCAAGCACACATCCAACAATCTTTGAGCATTTTAGAGTCAAATCTTGTAACCCGCTTGAGAGAGCTTATTTGTAATCTTTTTATTCAAGTATTGGGGTTGAGTGAACTTGTTTTTTGAAAAGTTCCAACTATCTTTTTATTCAAGATTTTTCAATTTGTTTTATTTGTAATTCCATTTATGAGTAATTCTTAAGACTTTAGGGTATAAGTCTTAAGGGAGTGTAAGGTTATCTCCTTTGGCCTCAAAAGGAAAGCAAATCTAGTGGATTTGAGAAAATTCTTAGTGTGGATAACTAAGGTAGTGGATGTAAACTTTGTTAGAAGGTTGAACCACTATAAATTCTTGTGTCCCAATCTTTTTACTTTCTTTTTGCTTCCACCAATTTTTTAAATTGCCAATTCACCCCCTCTTGGCCTTTCACCATTGATTGATCATCCCAACATAAACCTGCAATCTAATTTCAATTGTGAGCAGCAAATTGGTGACATGATAAGCCAAACTCTCCATGCCTAGACAACGAGTTCAGCCGAACTCGTTGTGCATGGACAGGGAATTCGATCTATCATGTCACAATTTGCTGCTTAGATAAGACGGATGTAACTCGGCTTTCAAGCAAAGTGAGTTTATGTTCAAATGTCCAACTATAAGTAACTGGTAACATGATGTTCGATTGTTTAAAACTTGCATTTCAAATTTTATATTTTATATGTCTAAAAATGAATTCAAAATCGAGTTTGTTTTATGTATTGGTGGCGCCTGGTTTCATGAACAAAGTTTTCCTTACAACATTAACCAAGCGGGGGAGATCATGGTGTCAATGACCAGTTAGTTTCTTATATGGAGCAACTCAAACCACCCATTGTGCAAAAATTGAGACAACTGCATATCCCATGTTGAGTAACTCTGTGTAGCACCTATTATATCTCTTCATATTCTGTGTATCTGCAGGGTTAAAGACAAAACTAGCATCCGTACTGAACTGTGTATCTTCAGGGTTAAAGACAAAACTCCAGAGCTGCATATAATACAAGTTTATTAAATTTATAAAATTCTATATGTATTATAACTATATTAAATTTTTTACTCGTTGCCTACTATGTGAAATGTAATTTTCTTTTAGATTATTAGCTAAGTTTAATTTAAAATAAGTCATCCATGGTAACTCCCACAAGGGTGTTTAGGCGCATTTTACGCTGTCTCTGGATGTTTTTTAGGTCGAATTTTTAACGCTAACATCAGTACAAGTGTTTATCTATACGACTAATGTCCGCCGTTCAGTCCAACATTCAAAAACTGCTCCGAAACATGCATTGAAAACCCTATCAAGAGAACTCCCATATGTGTGTTTAGGTGTGTTTTATGTCGTCTTTGGATTTTTTTAGGCCGAATTTTTTACGTTAACATCAAATACAAGTGTTTATTTATAGGCTAAAGGGTCAAATTTGCCCCTATAGTAATCCGAAATGAGCAATGTTGCCCCTACTTTTTATTTTTCGTAATTTTTCCCTCAAAGTCAGTTAATTGCAGTAATGTTTCCCTTTGACTGAGGTTAACCATTAAAGTGATGATGTGGCAGTTAACGGTGAAGTCATTCATGCAATTTTGCCCTCGAAGTCATTCAATTGTAGTAATTTTGCTCTCGGTTTATTTAGTTTATTAATAAAATTGGATAAATAATTTAGTTTTTGAGTTGAACTTTTACAAACAAAATATATGAAAAATTGGTTAACAAATTGGTATAAATATTCTTTGAGTCTCTTGCAATTTTAGAAATAAGCAAAGTGAGAACTCTCACAAAAAATTAAAATATTCTTCAAATTTTTAAAAAAATTCATAAACTTAATAAAAATAAATAATATATTAAAAAATATTGAAAATAAAAACTAATATAAAAATTCAAATGTATTAGAAATTATAAAATGATAAAATACAAATATAAAAATTAAAAGGTATTTATAAAGTATTAAATAATTTCACCAAATTTTCTTTCGCTTTTCTACATTCATTAACAATTAATAAGTTTTATTACTACTCTAATGGAAGGATGATTCCATTAAAAATATGTTCAAAGAATATTAGTTGTCTTAGCATAACCAGAAATAGTCGAAGACTTTTTCAATGGTTTTCTTAAATATTTTAAAATTTAATTTTTTATATTTATAACTTTATATTTATGTTTTATCATTTGATGAAATTGCTACATTTTTTAATACTTTATAAATACTTTTAAATTTTAGTATTTATATTTTATTATTTTATAATTCTTAATACATTTTAATTTTACATTAGTTTTTATTTTCAATAATTTTTTTTGAATATCTTATTTTTTATTAAGTTTAAGGATTTTTTTTAAAAAAATTGAAGATTATTTTGATTTTTATGGGAGTTCTCACTTTGCTTATTTTTAAAAGTACTAGGGACCCAAAGGATATTTACACCAATTTGTTAATCGATTTTTCATATATTCTGTTTGTAAAAGTTCAACTCGAAAAACTAAATTATTTATCTAATTTTATTCAAAAACTAAATAAACCGAGGGCAAAATTGCTGCAATTGAATGACTTCGAGGGCAAAATTGCATGAATGACTTCACTGTTAAGTGCCACATCAGCACTTTAACGGTCAAATTTGGTCAAAGGGCAATATTGCTGCAATCGACTGACTTTGAGGGCAAAATTACGGAAAATAAAAAGTAGGAGCAATATTATTGATTTCGGATTACTACATGGGCAAATTTCACCCTTTAGCCTTATTTATACAACTACGTGTCTGTCGTTCGGTCCAACATTCAAAAATCGCTCAGAAACATGCGTTGAAAACCCTACCAAGAGAACTTAAGGTTGTTTAGGCACGTTTTACGCCATCTCTGGATGTATTTTGGCCCAAATTTTTTACGTTAACGTCAAGTACAAGTGTTTATCTATACGACTATGTGACCGTCGTTCGGTCCAACATTCAAAAACCGCTCCGAAACATGCGTTGAAAACCCTACCAAGAGAACTTCTGTAAGGGTGCTTGGACGCTTTTTACGCCGTCTCTGGATATTTTGGGTTGAATTTTTACGTTAATATCAAGTACAAGTGTTTATCTATACGGCTAAGTGTTTGGCGTTTGGTCTAACATTCAAAAACCGCTCCGAAGCCTGCGTTGAAAACCCTACATGAAACCTATGCAAAAATACTGCTGAAAGGCTGGAAAGCTAACTCGTCGTGCATGTCTGTCAAGTTTCGCCCATCAATTCCACTTCTAGTATAAATAGCATTGAATCAAAGCATTTCATTCCATACCAAAATTTTCTTTCATTTTTTATACGTACGAAATTTACAAAGTTCGTGCCACTACATTAATTACATTGTACATTGTTCAGAACGAGGTTGACATAAATCATAACGAAAATTGTAATTACTGTCGTATTATCTCATATTACGAAGTTCTGCTTACAACATTAATTTTAGGTGAAACTGCATGGTGTTACATTATTTGGGATGCAACCCAAATGATGCCGCCAGGCCTTTAGGGCATAATGTTGCACCCATTTTTTCATGCAGAACCCCTATGCGTCTATTATGATATATACGGGTACTGCATGTCAGATTCCATGTTGAATGACCTCTTTTTTTGCACGAGCAACACTATTTTTACCAATAATTCTAAAATTTTGAATCCTCTTTCTACAAACACAAAGTTTAAATTAAAGTAGTACTTTTATTATTTAAAAACAATAAATTAAAAGTTGCAAAAAACCCATAAATTCTTACCAATAATTTAATGTTATTCGTGATGTGAGAATCTTGAAGTCTTAACAATGTCATTTTCCCCAATAGTTATGCGCAATTAAATGCCTAAAATATCACAAATCAATCGAATTTTTAATTAAATATTTTCGATTAAATTATTTACAATACAATTTACTATTCGGGTCAAAAAAGTATGCATACATAAAAAATTTGAATATAATAATAAATCATATTCAAAAAAATTATCCGTACTCTAAAAAGGTTATCAAATGTTACCTTTAACATTCCGAATTATGTGTAAGCTTGCTTCTTTCGGCTTCGTCTAAGAAAATCTCACTGCTTGACAAACTCTTTTGCTTTGCTCGAACAAAAGAGGTTGAACAATTTTTTGTGTTCTAAACCCTAAACAAAACTATCTATTTATAAGAAAATAAAACCTTAATTTGCAAAAAGCTAAAGGAACATGTTATTTTTTCCGTAAAAAGTCTTAACGGTCGACAAGTCAAAGAGAACTCATCGTGCCTATACAGCGAGTTCAGCTTAGGATTAAGTTAATCACGTAGTTAAGGTTTAAACTATATTATAGTAATAATAAATAAATAAATAATCGGAACTCGTCGAGTTACTACGGCGTGTTTGAATAAATAAATAAAAATTTAAAACTCGTTGTATTGATGCGGTAAGTTCACTGTAAGAGTGTTAATCCGAAAAATTTAAGATTTTAGATCCTACTTTGGTCAAAATAGAATTTAAATATCCTACAAATGTCCTTAAGCCGAAAAGCAAAGCTTAGAAACGGAAATTGCAGCTGCAAGGAAACCAGCATCAGATATAGTCATAGATGACAAAAGACAAACATCTCACGTACTACAGCTAAATGTCAACATTTCATCGCCATTGTCAAGGTCGGTCCTTTTTTCTTCAGATAAAATGATCAGAACACCCCCCAACACCAACTTTATTTAGCTTCTTACATTCAGCAAGCAGAAGCTGGAAAGCCTATTGGCCAAGGGGTATTGCTCATTGTCTCTTTACCGGCATCGCTTTCTATTATTAACATATACAACTTTGGTTTGGCCCAACCACAGTCCACAGATAGCGCCCACAATCTCCATTCTCACCAATCACAACTCACCACCTTTGTCCCTTTCTGCTTTGCTTTCCACTCTCTGCCTCAGCTGCTATTTCTCTCTTTGGTCTCCTTGCTTTTGCTTTACCTTCCCAGGTGAATATAAAAGCTTACAAAATAAAACTTTTAATGCTCTCTCACTTCTTGGGTTTTCAGTCCTTTTTTTTCCACCTTTGTCTTTCAAACTTCACTCTTTGATTTGGGTTCTTGAATTTTGATCTGGGTATTGATTTTTCAGCGTTTTAATTTACTGCTCTAGTATGGGACTTTGGATCTGTTATGTGGTTGTCTAGGGTTTTTCCATCCATCCATCAAGATCTGTTTTTTCTTTACTACAATTTCGAAGTTGGTTTCTTTTTTGGATTCCTCTATTTTGTGAAAAAAAAGGGGTACTCAGATTCCATTAATGCTTCTTCGGTCATTTAAAACAGCCACTTCTCTGTCTTGGATTTTCTCTCTCTCTGAACATTTCACTCAAAGAAGGAGAAAAGCAAAGGGGCAAATCATCTTTGGCAGCTATGAGTAGGGGACTTGAAATCCTCTCCCCATCCTCTTATTTGCAGACATCCAATTGGCTTTTTCAAGAGAGCAAAAGTACTAGATGGACTCCCCATGAGAACAAGTGTTTTGAAAATGCTTTGGCTTTATACGACAAAGACACTCCTGATAGATGGTTAAAGGTGGCAGCCATGATTCCTGGAAAAACAGTAGGAGATGTGATCAAACAGTACAGAGAATTGGAAGAAGATGTTAGTGATATTGAGGCCGGGCTTATACCTATTCCTGGATATACCACTGATTCTTTTACATTGGAGTGGGTTAATGATGCTCAAGGCTTTGATGGATTCAGAAACTATTACACTCCAGGTGGAAAAAGAGGGACCGGGACTCGACCATCTGATCAAGAAAGGAAGAAAGGAGTGCCATGGACTGAAGAAGAACACAGGTGACTGCTTGTCTTTCACAAATTTAGATGCTATTTAACTATGCTTGTCTTTAGGATATCAACTAATGGTTGGTTTTTACATGTAGATTTTGTAGAGTTGAGCCTGTATGGGAGTTCTTTGTTGATCATTTATGTCTTTGACAATTTTTGTTGTCATTAAACTATGATTGGATGAAGCGGCCTTTATGATATCAAGTTAAAGTTGGTTTCAAATTGTTGAGTTTTACCTGTAATGGGAGTTTGCTTTCCATTGAAGATTGACAATTTGGATACTTGAAACCACTGTGAATGTAGTTGACTCGGTTTTAAAGAGAAACAATCTGAAACTTCTGGTGGGAATGGACACTCCTGATTCATCATTGCAATTGTTATGAATGTTGGAATGTGTTGGTGGATACCTGTAGCATGTTTGTGTTGTGGATGTCCCTTTTTGTTTTAGCAGGTGATGATGTCTATTTGGTTATTAATGACAGGCAATTTTTAATGGGACTTAAAAAGTATGGTAAAGGGGATTGGAGAAACATTTCGCGCAATTTCATGACAACTAGAACGCCGACTCAGGTGGCAAGTCATGCTCAAAAGTACTTCATCAGGCAGCTGACTGGAGGGAAAGATAAGGGGAGGTCAAGTATCCATGATATCACAACAGTTAACATCCCCAATACCGCCACTTCACCAGATCATGGCAAGCAGTTGTCTCCGAATAATTCTTCAACAGCCATGCAGCCACAAGGGCAGCGGAAAGTAGCTGGAGTTACTAAAGAGGTCTTTGATTTCGAGTGGAAGCAACAAAATGAAGGAGCAGCGATAGTTTTCGACCAGATGAACGGAAATGCCTTCCTCTCTCCTCTCTGTGCGATTACTTCATATGGACATAAGCTGGAAGAACAGAATTTGCTAAGAGGAACTCTTCCAAGGTCTCAGTTTGGATTATACAACTCTCCTTTCCAGATGCAGTCAATGCAACATCAATGAATTCGCTAATGAAGTGGGTAGAGTTCCGAAGGTAATAATTAATTAATGAGATGAAGATCAAGCCTAGTATCAGGTACCTTTGATCCATGCCACATGTGTATACCTTGAGGATGCAAATTCAATCCATATTTATTACTCTAATGAAGGATCACTTAGGTGGTGTTTGTGATTATCATTGGAATTCTGGATCGTTGAAAAAAAGAGAAAAAAAAAAGCTTATTTACATGAAGATTGTGGCTTTTATTAATATAATTGTTCTTGTGTTGGATATTGCTATGTGCTTCAGAGTCCTCTGCAAATTGTGATAGACTGTACTATAAAGACTTAAAACTTGATACTTTTCTGTCTTCATTTTCCTTTTGTTGATTGTTGGGGAACAAAAACAATAGCATCAAACAAATATCAATGCTTTTTTTCACTTTGGCAATAGCACTTAAAATTTGTTGGAATCTTCTTCTTGGTTGGTGCTGTATGGAGTTCTGATGTAACCTGTAACCAATATCACATGCTTATTATTGCGGCAAATATCATTTCGACACCGGAATCATAAGAGTGACAGTTCCTGAAAACCCCTTTCGATTTTTTTTACCTTTTTTTCCGCTATGAAAACGACAATGCTCAAAGCTGGAGTTACCATTGATCTGCAATACCAGAAAGAAGTAAAGGTAAAAATGAAGGTTTGTTTTATAAGACAAGTAACAATTTTAGTTCCAATATGGCTCCTTTCTTGCTGCAGCGACCTTCATGAAAAGACTTGTTGCACAATGAACATATAATATTTCGGTCCCACCCACCAACTAGACAAGCTATTTAAGGGCAACATGGAGCAATATGTAAAATAGAATAAATATTTTATGCTTATTAATGGAAAAAACTGTCCACTTTCCTTTTTCCAAAGGATCACTTTCTTCTGCAAGTTGTATGGAAATGCACTTTGCTCACTTGACTCTAATCATCAATCAACCCCCCCCCCGGCACAACTGCAGTGAGCAAAATTCGATCGTGACCGAGTTAATCGATAAATGGATGCAGTTTGGTTGATTTATATCAATTAATTCGGTTTCAATTTCGGATCAGTTGAAAGAATAGAGAAAATCGAATTTCTAATAAACCGAAGCCAATAATAGGATGGAGAATATCCCATCCACGGGACCACGCCCCTTGGTGCATCATTGTAGGACCAAAGGTGCCAGAGAATAAAGCATACCTGTATGCAGGAATTGCATATTAGATGCAAGGAAACCTGGCATGTTGCATCAGCTATTACATTTTTTTTTTACTTAATCTAATAGTTTTCATTAAATTATATTATATTTCCATTTATTATTGGTGGTTGAGAAAAACTTCAATTGTATTACCACAACCAATGAGCTGTTATTTTGTGTTGTTGATGTGAGCCTGCACCTTCTGTTCCCTCTCATGCCTTTCATTAATATTTTACAATTTGGGAACAGGTGAACACCTCTACTCATAATGACTCCAACAAAAAGGGACTCGGAAGCTTTAAAATACAAATTGACGGGTGGGTCTAAGGTGCGGCTAAAAAACGGCAAGTTTCGAAATTTGTTCAACAACTTAAAATGTTAGACTTTTTGATAATATTTTAAGTTAAATTTTTTCGATTTTTTGACAAGTATCGATACTTATTTTGTAAGTATCGATACTTAGTTTTTTTATAACATTTTATGTTTTTGGACAAATATCAATACTTACAAAATAAGTTTCGATACTTGTCAAAAAACACGAAAAAATCAACCTAAAATGTTATAAAAAAAACTTACATTTTAAATTTTTTTAACAAGTATTGAAACTTACCGTTTTTTAACCTCACTCTAAACCTGTTATACCTTAGACTCACCCCGAATCGACCTGATCCACCAGTTGAAATGTCTATATGGCTAGTTTTCTTAGAGTAGCTCGTGAATAAGTTGTTGCCGGAAAAAAACAACAAAGAATTAAAGCAATATTGCCAGAAACAAACAAACATTTGATTGTTTTGTTGCTTGGGTGTTTAGAGACCCTTTTAATGGCATAATTTAGATTCATGTTAAAAACATGTAAAACTGTAGTAAACTACCCTAAATACTTTCATAAGATGTAAGATTGAGTTAAGAGGCTAAAGGTTGTGATTTGGGGGCTTGGGAAGTGATTTCCCGAGCCTAAGAAACCATTTATAGGCTTCAATATCGGTACACAGAAGTCTGTATTAGTACCCTAGTGTTATGGGTTTAAGAACATTGTTTCATTAAGATGAGCTATGAAGGGGGTATCGGTACGGTGTTTAACCTGTATTGGTACGCCGTGTAAAGCAGTATCGATACGGGTCGACTCGTACTGGTACGAGAAGGTTGGATAAAATTCCAGTGAGCTAATTTCTTATTGGCATGCTGTGAGTATCGATACCCAAGGTACCGTACCAGTGCGCGAGGACCATTATCGGTACCCACTAGGCAATCTGCCCGAAAATTCAACTTCGAGTTCAAAGGGTTGATAATTCGAGAATGATGGCCCAATAAGCTTCTAATGTGGTAAAATGAATTGTAAATTGAGAAATCGAGATATCACCTTCTTATACGTGCATAATGTGTAATAACTTGGTAAAACCTTAGGTAACTTGTTGTAATAGCAACCATAGAAGATCCATGATGGATCGAGTGATGTTGTGTGTCATATGGTAGTCATGTATATAATGTGTGTTGTATTGGACACCTTGGTTGGTTGACTCACCCTTGATTGATGGGATCTGGATACCTAGAGAGAATGTTGCAACACCATAAGATGAGACACTGAATGTATGTTCCTGGGGCTATGTAATACTGGGCCTCATTCGAAGATACTCGGGGAGAGATACCGAGTATAGGTGTATGTTCCTGAGGTTGTGTGACACCGAGCCTCACCTAGAAAGAGTGTATGCTCCCAAGGCTGTGTGACACTGATCCTCATTCTAGGTTTGTGGCATGATGCTTATGATGTAGGAATTGGGTTCAAGCTTTCCCCAGCCCCTTCTCATCAATGGACTCCTGACGTATACGGAGGAGTGCGGTTCGTTCGATAAATTCCTACCTCTCTATCTATCTCTAAGATGTTTGGATTTTTCAAAACTCCATGGACATGTAGAAGAGAAATGCTATCCCCACTCAAACCAAGGCATAACTTTGACTTGTTCAAATAACAATTAAGGTGAAGCAGGGTCAGGAACAACGATTCTATTTATGATAAACAGATCAATTTTGCAAGTTCGTTATTACGGGTAGTTCCTACAAAGGATTGGACTAATGACGTATACAATACTTGAATTCTCGATGTAGATGCTACATAGTTGGTTCTCATCCTTCAGAGACTACGAGTGTAATAGGAGCATCCGTCGACAAAAGGATCACCCTAAGATGATCATCTCATGGCTATTGAGAACGAATCAAATCAGATGGTTCTATTTCTCAATCTTTCTGACTTGCGCCTACGAAACCAAGGTCGAAAAGATTGAGAAAAATTAGTCATTCACAACCACTGATGAAGGATTCCTCGAAAAGTTAAGGATTAGTAATTGTTGTGTGAGATCTAATGCATCCATTGATTGTTTTGCTATGTGTTTATGCGGCTAGAGGTAGCGTCGCATGATGTTGTATTTACCATGTCTTCATTTCTAGTTACATGCTCATGTTTATGATTTTCCTGAAGCATGGTTGAGTGGAAGTGTATCCATTGAGCTAGTTAGCTCAGCGTTCGAGATTGTTGTTTCAGTTCATAGGTTAATAGGTTTGGCGTGTTGCTTTGTGGAGCACCATCAGAGAAGGAATCTAGCACCCCGTCTCACCAAAGTACAATACTTAGATCTTTGGGCTATGTATTTGAAGGGCCTTATCGTGTATTTTGTAACTCATATTTGGATTTTAAATGACTGAGTCAAATGCTTTATGATGTAATTTAAAAGGAGTCATGGATAGTGTGTCTTGTATTCTTGTGTGTCGTCAGTTGTGACGTTAAGATAATTACAACCGTGTTTGTGAGGGACAAACTTCTTAGGATCTTCGAGAACCAGTTTGTCTCGGATGTTAAGGATAAAATTATGAAAAGATGTAAGAGTTGAGGATTTGTCCTCCTCATATTACTTGATGGCACTCGTAGTTATGTGGCACGATATACCTTGAAGCCTTCGGTTTCACCGTGAGAAACTCTAGTGGAAAGACTCCATGCGTTTGGATGAATGACCTTTATGATACGGTTGAGGATGACCTACTTTCGATCAACTAGTCGTTGAGCGTCAACTAGGAGTCCCTTTATCTGCGGTGAGGGATTCCTAATGATATAGTATCATGTGATCGTGATGTAGTGTAGTCGAAAGATATGTGATTCCATTTAATGTTGCGAGGTACTTGGTGGCTATGATATTCCAAGTACGCTCTTAGTAAACTGAATGCTTGAGATTTCAAACAAGTATGCTTGTTGTGAATTAATTGTGATAGTGGCTAGAGAGACATCATCGAATATATGAAAGATAATACTCGAGATTGGTGGATCTAGGGACCCACATATTCATACGTCCATAGTGAGACCACCCGAAAATGTAGTATTCTAGTTGAAGACTTAGAGTTGGGGTGCAAATGACAAACCCCCATGATTTACTATGATTGTGGACCAGGTTTATTAGAGATGTTCATTAAAGGCTAGAGGTTGAGTGTTTTTTACAGACTCGGTGGAGTTTATTTTTTTGAGAATCGATATGATTTGGGATATGGTTGATTATTCAAACACAAAGCTAGCTGGAGGTGTCAAGCGTAGTGATTAAAGCTTAATGGTTACGAGGGAACCAAACTTTGGTAACAAGAATGAGGAACTATCACCTTCATAATGTGATTTCAGATTTGATATGGTGGATGGCGTTGGACACGACTAGAAAAGTCGTGAGAAGAGCTATGTCTCTCAAGCGAAAGACTTCGGTAAAGAGTTTATTTTAGATGTTGGGGACACGAGTCTTTCATGAGATACCAGAAGCGGAGGGGCAAACTACCTTCATGATCTTACCTTCGCTCTTTTACAAGTTATGCTTCGAGGTTTCTGATACACCTCGCAAAACCCCTATAGAGAGGCTTCACCATTATAGACCTAAAGATTTTGAAGGTTTAGGTCAGGATGCCCCGATCAAGGCTAACCAGTGGTTAAGAGACACTCAGAGGATTCTGGCATAGATAAAGGAGAGTCTGGAGGATGACCTCGATTGTATTGTATCTCTTCTCAAGGGTAATGCCCATGAGTGTTGGGACTACATCCTACACTCCCAATCTAGAATGTCTTTTGGGATGTCTTCTTGGACTGTTGAGTTGTAACAGCCTAAATTTTTGAGTCAAAGATTAGGTTTTGACCTAGATTATGGACCTACATGTTGGTTTGGGCCATTGGACCCTTTGAGCCAAGTTTGGGCCTTATTGGATGAGAAATTGGTTATTTGGGATTGAGTAGTGACCTCTTTGTAATAAGGTTAAGAAGTGAAGGGTTTATTATACTATTTTCCCCTTTTTGAAAATAAAGGATGTCCACTACCCCTTTTATTTACTTTGTTACGTGGGTTTGGAAAAGAAAAGAGAAACATTACGAGATCATCTTTCTCATCTTTCTCTTCTCCCACACACCTTCATATCCCTCTCTCTTTTCAAGCCTTGTTCTAGCTTTAAAAAAACCAAGCTTTCTTCCTCAAGTCATCATCCAAGATTTAAGATTTGTGGATCCATAATCTCTATTGCAATAGCTTCAAGAAAAGTGTTTTCTCGTGGAAAAATGGTAAGCTTTTTCATAAATGGGTTTTTGTGAAGTTTAAGGCTTTATAGAGATTTCTCTCCATCTTAAGGTTGTAGCTTGTAGTAAATTCCTCCATTGTCTCTAATTCAAGATTATTTTGGATTTCAAGTTTGTGTGGCAAGTGGAAGAGGTTGGAGGACTTTTGCAAGCTTGAGGTTTGGAAAAAGTGTGTGTGAAAGATTGAGTAGAAGCTTGGGTTCAGGATTCTTACTTAAGGTTGGAACACTATTAACTATTTTGCCTTCATAGGCATCATAAATTTGATTGCTTTGTTGCTTCTTGGGTGTTTAGAGACCCTTTTAATGGCATAATCCGATATTCATTTTAAGAATATGTAAAAATGGTAGTAAACCACCCTAAATACTTCTATAAGATGTGGGATTGAGTTTAGCGCTAAAGTTTGTGCTTTGAGGGCTTAAAAAGTGATTTCCCAAGCCTTGGAACCATTTTTAGGTTTCGGCACTGGTACATGGGGAGCCCTTACCGATACCCTAGTGTTACGAGTTTAAGAACACCATTTCATTGAGATGAGCTATGAAGGGGGTACTGGTATGATGTTTAACCTATATCGGTACACTATGTAAAGCGGTATCGGTACGGGTCGACTCGTACCGGTATGAGAAGGTTGGATAAAATTCCAATAAGGTAACTTCATATCAATATGCTGTGAATACTGATACCCAGGGTACCGTACTGGTGCGTGAGGACCAGTACCGGTACTCACTGGGCAATCTACCAAAAAATTCAAGTTTGAGTTTGAAAGGCTGATAATTTGAGAACGATGGTCCAATGGGCTTCTAATATGGTAAAATGATTTATAAAATTGAGAAATCGAAATATCACATTCTTATACGTGCATAATGTGTAATAACTTGGTAAAACCTTGGGCAACTTGTTATAATAGCAAACATAAGAGATCCATGGTGGGTCGAGTGATGTTGTGCGCCTTATGGTAGTTGTGTCTATGTTGTGTGTCGTATTGGACACCTTGGTTGGTTGAGTCACGCATGATTGATGGGACCTGGATACCTAGAGAGATTGTTGCAACACCACGAGATGAGACATCAAATGTATGTTCCTCAGGTTGTGTGACACCAAGCCTCATTCGAAGATACTCGAGGAGAGATACTGAGTATGGGTGTACGTTATGAGGTTGTGTGACATTGAGCCTCGCCTAGAGAGAGTGTATGTTCTTGAGGCTATGTGACATTGGCCTCACTCAGAGTGTACGTTCCCAAGGCTATTGGTATGATGCTTATGAATGTTGTGTAAGATTCGATGCATCTACTAATTGTTTTGATATGTGTTTAGGCGACTAGAGGTAGCACCATATGATGTTGTATTTACCATGTCATCATTTCTAGTTACATGCTCATATTTATGATTTACATGAAGCATGGTTAAGTGGAATTGTATCCACTAAGCTTGTTAGCTCAGCAATTGAAATCGTTGTTTCCATTCACAAGTTAGTAGATTTGGTGTGTTGCTTGGTGGAGCACCATCATAGAAGGATTTCAGGCCCCGTCTCACTAGAGTACAATACTTAGATCTTTGGGCTATGTATTTGTAGGACCCTATCGTGTGTGTTTTAACTTATATTTGGATTTTAAATTATTGAGTTGAATGCTTTATGATGTAATTTAAAAGGAGCTCCCTTATAAATGCTTTTAAATATTCATCTATGTTTTAAATGGTTGAAAAATCTAATGGATTCAGAAATTGAGTATGGATTGGGCTAAACTAGTTCAAAGTTTTATAGTTGCGGGTTTAGGCTTGAGACCCAAATGTGACATTCGAGTTTAGGATGTTACAAGAATGTTTCTAGTATAGCCAAAAATCCAATGAAAACAAGTCAACATCTGTCCAAATATTGACCAAATGGAATATGCGAAGGTCATAGACAATCTAAATGTATTGTACTAAACCAGATATTGCTTTCATTGAAACTAGTTTAAGCATATTCGTAAGCAATTCAGGGCCAAACCTCTAGAAATAGATGGTGAGGGTACAGAGATATCTTTGTTATACTCAAGACTATTTATTGCATTATTCTAGAGATCCTACTATTTTAGAAGGATTCTCCGACGCTAGTTGGATATTTGATATTCAAGATACCAAAGGCACAATTGAATATGTTTCATATTGAAAAGATGAGCTATGTCATGAAAATCCTCAAGCCAAACGTTTACAATTAGATCCACAATAGAATCTGAGTTTGCGACTTTAGATGAATCTAGAGAAGAAGCCAAATGGCTTAGGAATTTCTTTGAAGATATTCCTGAATGGCCAATGTTCGTGCCAACAATATTCATATATTGCTAAAATCAAACAAAAATTAGTGGAGCACAGAGCTTTATGTATAATGGTAAGAGGCATATGAGTTGTCGACATAATATTATTAGACAATCGATCTCAAAAGTAGTTATCTTTATTAATTTTTTAAAATCAAAAGATAACATTATGGATCCACCAACTAAAGGCTTAATTTGTGATCAGGTTGAGAAAACATAAAAAGGAATAAGACCAAAGCCCGTAGAAATTTAAGGTGTTATGTGAAGGAAAACCCTACCTAGTTGATTGGAGATCCCAAGATCTAGGTTCAAAGAGACAACCTACTTGCATAGATCTTGTGCGATCATTGTGGGGTTCTTACCCCCAAGTTCTTTCTTATGATGTAAATAATGATCAAAAGTGGAAAAGGTTAAGTAATGCTTTAATGACCATTGTGTGTTTTGGTGAGCCGAGCAACATAAATTACCTATGTGAGAGTGAAATGGGCCGCTTCAAAGAGACTATTAGATCATAGCTATCTCAAACTTTTGCAGAACCAGGAGATGTCCACGGCTATATGGACATACCCATGAGAACTAATATTCTTGCCATTGAGATAGTTGTGTGAAGTATATAATCATTTACACAAACAACATAATAGTTCAAGGATGTCATATCTACTGGTCAGCTAATAAAGTAAATATACTTTCATAAGGAAAGGTTCAAGGATAGACACCTACTTATCCTATGCAACAATCAATAAGATTTTATCACCACATCGAGTCAAAATGTTTGATGAAATCATCAATTTCATTCATGTAGGAGATTGTTGGAAAATTATGGAAATATGGAAACTTTGAGATATATTTTTGATGGGTAAAGATGGAGATTCGAATCAAGAAATTATGATTTCATATTCTACTCCATGAGACCTTTACAACAGTATCTCATTGCTTAAAACGATTGAGTGATGAATGAGAAATTGATGCTCAAAGTAGGCTAATTGTGAACTGTGTTAAGGAAAAGGGAAAAGGAAAAGCTTATATCTCGTATTGGTGGGGTACCAAATGTGGTATATGCTTATATACAAGATCCAACTTGGTGATTATTAAATAACCTAAGCTAATATGACGTGGGTGACATGAATGTCTAGACTGGTCAAGCCTTTAGGTGTTTTTAGATATTTTAGCTCGTTACGAAATATTTTTTCCTTAAATATAGAATATCTTTATTAATATTTTAAACTAAAAGGATAAATATATAATCTGATATTATCTTTAATTCAATTATTTTTAAATATTTTGAACTTAAATGGTAATATGTAGGGCTATAAACGAACCAACGTTCGGCGAGAAGTTCGTTTATGTTCGTTTATTTATTAAACAAACGAACATGAACAAGATTTTTGTTCGTTTAATTAAATGAACAAACACGAACAAAGAGTTCGTTCGTTCATTTACGTTCGTGAACGTTCGGTAATTCATTCATTTATGTTCGTTTAAATTTATTCACATATATTCATTTATATTTATTATTTTTCATAACAAAAGTATTATAATTTTTTAAAAAATTAAATTTATTCACATATGTTCGTTTGTTTATGTTCGCTTAAATTTATTCACATATATCCTTTTATGTTCGTCTGTTTGTGTTCGTTTACGTTTGTTTATCATTTAAACGAATGAACATGAACGAACACGAACAAGCTACATTCCTTAACAAACGAACACGAACAAGAAATTATGTTCGTTTAGTTGCTCGTGTCCGTTTATTTGTTCGATCAAAATTAAATGAATGAACATGAACATACCCTTGTTCATGTTCGTTCGGTTCATTTATAGGCCTAGTAATATATAATAAAATATTATCTTTTAAATCAAATATTATTTTTATAATGTTATCTATTCACAAATTTTATTTCAAATAAAATTCAAATAATTCACAAATTTTGTTTCCAATGAAACTCATATCCCTATATAAACCGTGTTAGTCTACTAGGTTAAACACACAAAAAATTGCAAGGTTACAGTTCATGATCTCTGCAGTTGTGCTACTACAATTGATCATCTAGTTGTCTACTCAACCAATTTACTATCCGGATACAAGCAAACGGTTTCAATTTATTGTTTTAGTGTTCGATTTTTGTTTTGAATTTTCTTGTACTTATCTTTATATTTTGTTCGATTAATTAATAATATCGGCATTTAATTTTCTTGGATTATTGCTTATTGTCTAACAATTCTAACATACAGTTGTGGACAAGCATATTATAGTGATGTTTGAATTGATCTTTAGTAGTTCATTCAAACAGCCATGTATAATAATATAATATAAGCATGTCGTCTTGAGATGTCTTTTTTAACCTTCATTACTGCAACATAGGCCAAGCAGTAGAATCCTCAGCTTACGAGTACAACAATGGACTTCAATTCAGTAGAAAATGATGAAGACAAACATTCATTTGTCACTTGTGTTTTCTTTCTTTCAAGTTTCAACCATCAATCGGAAGCAATTTAGTAGTAGACCGGCGAACTGCAATCCATGGCATTCTCCAACTTGTATTCATACAAATTCCTGTAGCTTTGTCTTAGACATGTAGGATGGAACTGAGATATAATTGCACCAGGAACTTGAAATCTTGATGTGACTGGTTTTAACATAAAAATTACTTGGACATGAAAAAATATCCTGTTTGGTCGTTTAGAACCACTTGGTTGTCAGCAAATTGATCTAAAAGTATGTAATGAGACAACATGCTTGATTGGCAATAAGCTTGTCAATTGAGTTACATGGATTGGTTTCGGCTCAACTCAATCATGTTTTCATATCATATCCAATTTCTTGGGCCAAATACAAATGGACAAAGTTTTAGAGGGATATCAAGTGAATGAAACTAGGCAGAAGCAGCTTCAATTGTTAAGGCTGTTGAGCAGTAATTACTCTTCAAGTCTCAAGGCTCAATGAACACAAATTTTTAAGCTTGGATCCAGTTGCCACAGTCAGGGCCTAAATGTACCAAATATGTACCTATTTCTAACACTAAACTTGCATTCCAATCATTTGATGTCCATGATATACAACAAATTAACGTTACTGCACAAGAATCAATCATACATGCCATACTAGAGCCTCTTTGAAAGCCTATAACAAGTTGACTATCCCTATAAACTTGCTATTTCCTTTCCTTTTACCAACCAAACCTATCTTATATATCCAAATCACATATAGTCTATCTCCGGGCAGGGAAAAGTTGTTTTGCCAGCCATTGTAGAGGTCTAAGTAACTGTTTTCTCTTCTTCCGCCAAAACCAAATGGCAGCATTGTACTGTTCGTTTCATATCTTCTTAGTGGCTGCTCTCCAATCGTACTTCTCCATTTCTTCGCGTGCAGCTTTGCCAATGGTTTCTCTGAGCTCCTTATTTTGTAACAGGGGCTCTAGTTTGCTCAAGCAATCATCAAGATCTCCAGGATTACAGATTACAGAGAAAGCCGGTTTTGCCCTCCTGGTCTGCTGGAATTATATCAGGGATCCCCCCGGCACGAGCACCCACCACAGGGACTCCTGAAGACATGGCCTCCAAAACAACAAATCCGAGTGTCTCGGATTCCGAAGGCATCACAAATACATCCCCACTTGCATATGCTTGAGAGAGTTCTTCACCTTGTAACATTCCAGTAAAAACAGCAGGCATGCCTGAAAACAATCTCTCTAGCTCTTCCCTGCAATGATATTAAATATTGTTTTGCGGAGCTCAAATTAACCCCTTAGCAAAAATAGTATCGCAGAATATTTGTGAGGTCACATTAAAGCATTCGCTGATCCAATAAGGGCATTCTCAGTGAGTGAGAGAATATGATATTCGATCGAGCCCATCTAATACAAGATATGGGTATTCATTCATCTAGAGTAGGTTAAGTTCATGAGCATCACAAGGATTACCTGTATGGCCCGTCCCCGATAAAAGCAATTCTAGCTTTGGGAAGTCTATCCATAACACTGTAAAATCATATATTCCCAATGTTAAATTTTGCAAGAATTCATAAATCGAACGGAGTATATGGTTGCAATGGAATTTTGACATAACTCTGTTAGTTTTTCCATTTTCAGCTATGGCATGTTATTTTGTTCTAACACATTATAAAGGAATATATTAGGAACAAATTTTCATGCAATTCATAAATGGTACCTTTTGAGGAAATCCAAACTCTTCTCAACTCCAAGACGACCAACATGAATTACCAGTGGTCTCTCTGGTTCACCATTGCTGTATAAAGCAAAAAATATATGGCATTAAGTACTCCATTGTAATTTAGGAGGAACAAAATAAACCAAATCTGGGGCACCTCAATCTTAACCGCATTTCATGAGAACGATATCGAGGGTGGAAGCTTTCAGAATCCACACCCTTGTTCCAAAGACGAATCTTATTAGCTGAAAGTATTGATAAATTAAAAGGTTAGTTTAGGTATGAGCCATCTGCATATCATCAGCAGCCCACCATACATATCAGGAAATAAGAGAACAAATAAAGTAAAGGATGCATTTATCGCACCAGGGTAAGCAAGGGCGACAAAAACAATCAAGGAAAACACATGCCTTGACATTTTACTAACAACAAAGTTAAAATGTAGAACGCTAGTTTGATAATATAGGATGTTTATGTTTACCAGTAGTTACCCTAGCTGCTTGGAGATCCCTTGCAATTGCAACTGACGGAACCAATGTAAGGTCTGCTGCTCTATGAAGAAATTCTGATAAAAGAGAGCAAAATAGTTGTCTATTACTCGGAAATTGGCAAGAATACCAGCTTAGAAGGAGGGTAAATTAAAGGTCTTACATACTTAATATCAACCACATAGGTTTCACTAACCAACTAAAAGTGTACCTTGGGATATACCTGTAGAATGAAAGAAAAGTGAGACTTGGGATTGGGTTCCATATAACAGTTCTTTAGATTTGTGTACCTCATCATACAACTTTTGAGAAGCAGCAAATGATTTTCTGGTTATCATTTGTTAAGAGAGTAGAATGACGGATTATCAGGTGAATCAAAGAACAATCGAACTCACACTGGAACCTGGGTGTGGTAAGACATCACTATTGGTACACATAGTAGTTTTGCAATAATGAGAGCACCAAAAACCTGCAATGCAGTCCACGGCAATGAGGAATGCCTCCTGCCACTCCTATTAACTTCTCACTTGAAAGAAATCACAATAATCTATCAAGAACTCAAAGAGAAGCAATTTGAAGTGTACCATGATCCCAGGCGAAGAGGCATGTATTATATCAGGCTTAAACTGTGCAACTTCTGAAATTATTCTTGGACTGAGTGCCAAGGAAAGGGGCACTTTCTGGTACCAAGGACAGGGGAAACTGCACTGAGAAAGAGAAGAAAAAATATATTAAAGAACCAATATAGGAAAGAATATCCAAAGAATAAACTAATGAAATAGTAAAAACATACAGTTACGTCAAACTGTTTGACACAGATGGTAACATCAAAACAAAATATAATAGGACCAGAACTAGATTGAAATTAAGGATTAAATAAACTAAGATTAACTGGCGGTGATAGAAAGAAATTTATTCTTGATAGTGTAAGGATGTTGTGCATAACATATACCTTCACAAAAAATAGTGCTTAACATCTTTCATGAACCAGGCTATCTGAACCCTCAGGGACAAAGACACAGATACTAAATCAATTGTAAATAGTCATCTCAAACATTTCTTACACTTTACACGATTGATAACATTGATTGCCAACCCCTTTCTGGAGTTTAAAATCATATCAGCCTAAGAATGCTTCGTAAGTAGTAACTTTTTGCAGGGTTGCACTTCTGGCTTGTAAACATTTTAGAATGAAAACAAGGGTTAAGGAACTAGTATTTTGTTTTTTCTAAACAAATTTCTATTTGCAGTTCTAGATATTCAACCTCAAAAAGCATAACATCAAGCAAAGAAAAGCATAGGTAAGAACAAAACGGAAATGACATGGAAGCATAGTGCAAGCTTTAGCTCGAATTCCATTCGGTATACTAACCTTCTCGATCCAATCAGCTTTGCTCCATAGAACTCCTGTGGGACCCCTTCGTGCGTTGTTACAACCATTACCTATTAGGACCAATAACCTTACAGTTAGTTCATTAGAAAATATTTCTGCAACCTATTACCTATAGTAAAACATTTGGTCAAAAATTTTAGCTGGTTTGGCTATGAACTTTTAACTGAGAATGAACGTGAGCTAAACCAGTATTTGTACAGCCACGTTAGTCGCTTGACTGTTATTCCTCTAAGTACTGTCAACTACAAAATGACTTGAATCAAATAAAAAGCAAATGAAATAATCCCTTAAGCAATATGACGCCCCACGCAAGTGCTCAAGCTTCTTAAGATGCAAATGGGACTTAGACTAAGCTTCCATGGTATATCATTCAAAAGTACTGCCATAAATACATTAGCTAACAAATTAATTATCATAACTGCAACACCGAACGCATATACTGAGCATACCTCATCTCCCATTTCCCGTAAATATTTTATAAAATTCTGGAACCTGTTTTTATACCCTGATACATATCTGCAAAATGGAAATAAATGCATTTTAATTTTCAGTGCCAAGCTTTTTACATTATAACAGAATAATTGTAGGGGTGAGCGTCGAGTAAAAGAATTTCAAGTTATTCGAGTTAAAGCATCATATTTTATAACTAAAACTTTATTTGAAATTTTTTCGATTCAAGTCGAGTTTATGAAATTTAAGTCGAGCCGAATTTTCGAGTTCCTATATAAATTTAATTGTAAATATTTATCATATTATAGTAAAATTTGATTTTAAATTAAACAACTTTCTCTGATATGCATATATATATATTTTATATTAGTATATATATATATATATTTTTCATATATAAATTTTTTTTACAAATTTTCATTTTACAACTTGAACTTTATTTCAAATTTTTTTGAATCAAATCAAATTTATAAAATTTCGAGTCATCAAAACGAGTCATTTTTTTTTCGAGTTTTGCTCACTGTAACATATTGACCCTTATATAATAAGCAAAGACCTAAACTTTGACATAATTGACAGCAGGCATATCACAAAGGCGAATGCCAGTGCCACACAGATAACAAGTATGAAATGCAAGTCTCAATAACTAATCACGACAATTAACACTCAAATTACCATAAGAATGGAATGTAAATTGTAAAAAAAAAAAAAAAAAAGGCAAGGGGGAGTGACTGACGAAAAAGGAGAAGGCTCAACAAAGAGAGCAATACGACGAGGCTTTGAATTGTTGTCAGAATCGATCGAAGGAGGAGTTTCCTCTTGTTCCCCATCTTCTTCACCCATCTCTGTAACAGTCATTTCACTTGCACCGACCCTTGTTTTCCTCTCACTCTTCAATCTCAGAGACTCCGGAAAACGTCTTATTTTACAATTCAGGCTAATGGGTATTGTTGAAAAAGGGAAAACTTTAACAGGAGTGGGAAGGTATAAATTGGAAGAAGAAGAATTGCTTGAAATTGAAGGGTATGCAAAGAAAGGATGAGTGGAGAGGTAAGGGTTTATAGAGAGAGAAGAAGAGGACATGATGTAGAACTGCAAAGGGGAGAAACAAAAGAGATGTTTTGGATCGTTGATATTTATGGAATACAAGATTTGGTGAAGGAATCCAAGGGGTCTATGGAACACGCAGAGAATGGATATTCTATTTTCTCGTACGGGAAGGAGTATCGAAGAGAGCTCATTGAGTATATGCTTTTTAATATTTGATTTACTGTGTAAAATAACAAGCTGATTTATTTTAGGATCATAGGTTTATTTTAGGGTAGGAAATTAGTTTCGAACGGTTTAGGATTTGAGATTTTAGAATTATAGATTTATATTTTAGGTTTCAAACTTCACTCAATTATAAGTAAGATTACATTTGGGTCACTCAATTATAAGTAAGGTTATATTTGGGTCACCCAATTATTAAAAATTATATTTGGGTCACTCAATTATAGATAAGGTTACATTTGGGTCACCCTTTCTATTTAAAAATATATATATCAATTTAGTCATTTTTTCTTCCAGATCACTTGTATACTCTCATTAGCATTAGATTACTTCATTTGAAATCATTAATTAAATCTAATAAACAAATTGATATATAATTTTTTAAATATGAGGGGTGACCCAAACGTAACTTTACCCATAATTGAGTGACCCAAATGTAACATTTAATAACTGGGTGACCCAAATGTAACCTAACTTATAATTGAGTGACCTAAGTGTAACTTTTAATAATTGGATGACTCAAATATAACTTTACCCGTCCTTTTTGGAAAAAAAATTATCTTTTTGTTAAGTTATAGTCATGTTTTTAATCTCCTGTTATGAGATTTAATATTTCATCTTTAATTTAGTATATTTTGCTCTTATGTTTTCATATTATTAGATCAAAATTGATAACATCCTTTAGTTGTGTCCAGTATTGTGATGATGCGAAATTTATTTTTTTGAATAGTTTTAGTATTTGTATGATATATAAATTAAAATAAAAGAAATAAATCTCAAATTTCAAGTAAATATTCTCTAAAAGAATAGTAAATTATTTTTATTTGTTGGGGATTAGTTGGTTTTGGAATTGAGAGATATTTTTGATGAAGATAAATGTGTTTGCTTATCCTGAATGATTCATTCAGCAAAACTTGAACCACAAATTGGATTCTATAACCTCTTATCCCTTTTGAAATGCATATCAACTGGAAATAGAGGGTTTCGGATTGTCCAATGACCCAATGATTCAGAATCCGACCCATTTTATGCTCCCATTCACAAAACCTTATTCAGTCATTATAATTCAGCCCATATTTTCTGCCCCAAAAATACAAATATGGTTTTTAATTTTGGATTTATTCTCTTCTATTTTGAATTTTTACTCGTTTTTGCATATTATTGTCATTATTAGTTTGCATTTAATATGAGTGCTATTTTTTCTTATATTTTAGTGCATAAGTTAGTAATAAATTAATTTCATTTGTTAATTTACATTTACACGGTTTTATAATTTGAACAAAAAAAGTAGTATATTAATTTATTTGAAGGATGTATTATTATTTTTACATGAGTTTTACTCATATTTCTAAATTCAACTGTACATTCATGTTAGAGCAAATACATTTAGATGGTTGGTCAAATTGTTCATATTTGTTCCCTCTTATTCTCTTAGTTTATGGGTTCTAGACCCACTAGGAACACTTCCCTTCCTTCTCATAGAGTCTCCGTCTTCCCCTAGATTCTAAGTAGAATTAGGGTTAGATTTAAGATTTATAAAAAAATGTACATTCATATTAAACTTTCTTTTTTTCTTAGTTCTTACTTCATCGACGGTGGTGTTAATCTTAGTGTTGGTCGTCACCGCCGGTAGTTCTTGTCTCTTATTTTTTATATCAAGTTTTTTTTTTTTTTTGGTATTCTTCTAGTTTTTAATTGCCTTGTAGCACGTTTTTTCTTCTTCCTTATAGCACATTTTCCCTCTGCCTTGTGACACGTTTTTGCCTTATGGCACGTTATTGGCTATCGTTGTGGTAGACTATATTTGCAGATACGTTTTTCACAATTTTCAGCTCTAATTTGCGGATTATCGGTGGTCTTCACTATTTTGATCCCCTTTTGTGGTCTGTTTGTCGATGCAGTCATATCTATTTTACAAAGCAACCTCCAAGATTGTTGGTTTTGCTCACCACTCCTACTTCAATCCTGAAGTGTGTAGGCGGATAGAGACGAGAAGTCTTGCTTCTATTTCTCTGGTGTTTCATCTTTATCACAGTTTTGGAGCCCACTGAAGGTATTTTGCTGGTCTAATGTTTCGTTTTGTTGGGGTTTTTTTTTCAATTTAGATTTATTGTCGTTCCGAATGGGGTTATAGTAAAGTTGGATAAAATTCACAGGGCTTTCCTTTAGGGAGGTGTGGAGCTTCAGCAAAAAATGAGCCGGGTTAGATAAGATGTTGTGTGTCTCCCTTGGCATCTCAATGGGTTGGGAGTTGTGGACTTTCACCTGCGAAACTTGGTTTTGCTCTCTAAACGGTCGTGGCGTTAACGCCACGGAACAAAATTCTCTTTGGAGGTCTCTCATTGCGGCTAAATATGGTGAGGCGATTCCTTGGTGGCGTTTCTCTATGTCAAAATGAAGGAACATGTCCATAATATGGAGGCAGATCATGCATTCGGCTTCGTCTGATGATGTTACCAATCATTTGGGTCTTTCTAATTTTGTTTGGAATCTCGGGTGTGGGGAGAATATCATCTTTTTGGCAGGATCCTTGGTGTATTGATATCCCTTTGAAGGAGGTTTTTTCGCGGCTATTTTCTTTGGCAGTCAACAAGTTGGCATTAGTGTGTAATTTGGCTCGAGATGGTTCTTTTTGTCACTCAGATTGGGGAGAATTTTTCAGGCATTCCTTGCAGTCCTTCGAATTGAGAATGCTGAGCGAGCTTACTGCGATTGTAGCCTCTAGCAAGCTCAAGCTCGATGTACCAGACTTGGTGGTCTGGAAACCAAACTCGCACAGCCATTTCTCGGTTCAGCTGTTGTTGAGTTTGCTCATGGCGGATTGTGCGAGGATGCAGACATAGGAGTCTGTTTTGTTTGGGACGTTTTAGTCCCTCCGAAGGTTCAGTCTTTGTCATGGTTTGCAAGATTGAAACGTTTGCCTACAATTTGTTTCTTGCGACAACAAGGTTTGGTGATTAGTAAGGACCAAGGTCAATGTGTATGGTGCAGGGTGTCTGAGGATGTTGCTGATCATATCTTGTTTCGTTGCCCGATTGTGTTGCATCTTTGGCATTGGTTTCTAGCATGGTGGGGTGTGAGCTTGACGTTACATTTTTGTCTTATTGATTTCTTAGTTCCGGGTTGTCATTGTTCGTTTGGTAGGGAGTTTTGGCAGTGGTGGATGTCAGGTGTTGTGGCTGCTCTTTGGTCACTTTGGCTGGCTCGAAACGAGGCCGTTTTTAATAAGAAACATGTGCCGTTGGAGGAGGTTTTCTTCTTGACCAAAATGCGTTTTTTATTTTGGATAAAGCTATCACGAGATGGGTGTGATATTAGTGAGGCGCAATGGTGGGCTTCTCCCCGAGATTGTGTTGTGTCTTCTTTGTCTACTTTGTAGGAGATGAAATTGGGTGTATGGTGCAGTGTTATTATTGAATCGAATTCGCGTATCGTCATTGATTGTGTGTTGCATGGTGACCGACGTCCTTGGAAGTTGTGGGAAGTCTTTATCTCGATTGATTCTGCTTGCTTTTTGTTGCCATGTATTTGTTTCCATCATGTGTTCCAAGAAGCGAATGGGTTTGTCAAGTTGGCTAAACACAGGGTTGGGAGAGCGTTTGTTCTTCGTATCGATTTTTGAGTTTGCTTTAGTCCCTTTTGGTGTTTCGTTTTGTGTCCTTGGTTGGAGTATACTCTTTTCTTCTTTTTAAGATATAGGGAGGTTTTTAACGAAGCTCCCAACCGTAGGTTTAGGCTTTTGTATGATCTTTGTTTTTAGAATAAAACCATACATATGCTGAGCAAAAAAATAGATTTAATGTGTTTTTTGTTTTTTTTCTACAATTTCATTTCGTTTGGATTATTTTTTATTTTAATTTCTAACAAAATTCAGTGGGCATATTGTTCAATTTTTTTACATTCATATTAATTTTTATTTGGAAAATTTTAGAACGGACGACACACACCACTAGACAACACTAATGATATACACTATTAATTTTTTAATAACTTTTAAATAAATATTAAAATTCTCAGGAACTCGACGTGTAATTAACTTTATTTTAAAAATAAAAATAAAATTTAGGTTAAAAACCCTTTCGTGTGTTTATTTTCTAGTAACTTTTTTTAAAATCTTTTATCTTCATTCTTCATAGCAACCCATAACGCATAAAAAGACGATCTTTGGTGACGATAAAACATGTGAAGATTTTGACTCGATAAGGTAAGGAGTGATTAAGTAGAAGAACCAGTGGTAGTGGAGCCTTATCACTTTCTCCAGGGAAAGCTCATCTTCGACTGAATTTTCAAAGACTGTCTTTTCACGATTGGGACTGAGTTTGGCTTTTTGATCTTGTTCAGTTAACCTCGGTTGTTTAGGATTTTTTAAGGGCGGAACTATAAATTTGTAAAATAGGATCAAAATGAAATTAAAATTTTAGAAGGGTCAAAATAAAATTTTAAAAAGATCGAAAGAATTATAGAATTAATTTTATATTTTAAAAAATTATTTTATTATCATTGAAAAAATTATAGAACTAATTTTAAAAAGTTCCGCCCTTGGACGGTTTGATTCAAGTGATGGTTTTATAAGTCAGTCGTAATGAAAAAAATAAGGCTAAAACCCTATGATTCTCCATGTTAATGATGTTCAGTTCTTTCTTCCTCTTCAATTTTTTGACTCACTTTTTTTTTTAAAATTGTCAGGGTATAATGAATATAATCAGTTTATCAATTCTGGTCGAAACTTAAAAATCCGAGTCAATTAGCTTTAAATTTGAATTTTATGTACCTTAATTTCGTTATAAAAATAAATAACATTAAAATTAGATTATTTAATCAGATTATGTGATGTTTAGTAGATTTTTTATTAAAAAATTTTGAGGATTAAATTAGTTGAAACATGGTTAATTGCATGTAAAAATTTTAATGATAAATTAAAAGCCATTAAAAATTAATGGTGTGTAACAGTCTATAGTGTTAGTGGTGTATAACACTATGTGTCGTTCGTTCTAAACTCATACGACAACTTACGCAATAACCAAATGTAAATATTAAAAAAACCCATTATTTGGCCCATGCGAAGTGATTTCTCGAATTTTTTAGGGTAAACTACACAGATGACCACTATACTTTCAGTTTTGGCAAATATACTACTTAATTATTTAAATGGTTCCAATTAAGCCACCAACCGTTAAAAAACAAAAAAGTTGACGGGGCTGTTAAATAAATTGGTATAATTACACATTTGGTCCCCTATATTTATACAATCTATCAATTTAGTCCTAATTTTAATCTAATAAAATAAATTAATTATTTAATTAGATGGTGACACATGTCACCACCTTATTGGAGGACTTTAATTATCATTATTTAATTTAATTAGTTTTTCCCCTCCAATCAGGTGATGACACTAAGCCAAAGACCATGTAGTGGAAGTGTTGTATGCTTGCCACTAAGCCAAGCATGTTTTTGTGACAGGAAGTACAAGCATTAACATATGTTTTAGATGATTTTAATGCTCGAAAAATTGGAAGCAAAGAAAATGGCATTGGGCAGATTCAAACCATGAACCTTGGAGTACAAGGGGTGTGTGCTTACCACTGGGACAAATATATTTTAGTGATATAAAGCACAACATTTAATATATCTCTTATACCATTGTTAATGCCTGGAAAAAATGAAGAAATGTGGTTTTAGGAAACTCGAATACAATATACTTATGGTGCATAAAAACATCTAACCTAATTAAATAAATCTAATAATTAAATTAAAGCTAACAATATTTTGTATACATTTTAAATTATAATTCAAAATTAGCGAATCCAAACTCACGAACATAATTCAAAATTATATTATGTTCATAAGTTTGGACTCGCTAAATGAATTTAATATAGTTCTAAAAATAAAATTTTTAAATAATTCTAAAATTTAACTATAATTCTAAAAATAAAAAAATTAATATAATTCTAAAATTTAATATAAATCTAAAAATAAAAATAAAGAAATTATATTAAATTCATTTATCGAATCCAAACTTATGAACATAATATAATTTTGAATTATATTTGTGAGTTTAGATTCGCTAAATAAACTTAATATAATTTTAAATTTTTTATTTTAAATCGTGCACTAACTATAAGTTAAAATATATACAAAATATTGTCAGCTTTATCCTTTCTTTTTCCAGGCATTAACAATCGTATAAGAGATATATTAAATGTTGTGCTTTATATCACTAAAATATACTTGGCTTAGTGGTAAGCACACACCCTTTGCACTCCAATGTTCATGGTTTGAATTCGCCCAAGGCCAATTTTTTTGCTTCCTTTTTTCTGGGCATTAAAATCATCTAAAACATATATTAATGGTTGTACTTCTTGTCACAAAAATATGCTTGGCTTAGTGGCAAGCACGTAACACTTCCATTGCATGGTCTCTGGTTCGAACTCGCCTAGCCCTTAATGTGTTGTTTCCATTTTCTCCAATCAAGTGAAACATGTCATCACCTGATTGGAGGGGGAAATTAATTAATTAAATTAAATAAAAATAATTAAAGTCCTCCAATAAAGGAGAATATTAATTAAATAATTAATTTATTTTATTAGATTAAAATTAGAACCAAATTGACAGATTATGTAAATATAAGGGGACCAAATGTGTAATTATACCAATTTATTTAACAGTCACATCAACTTTTTGTTTTTTTAACGGTTGGTGGCTTAATTGGAAATATTTAAATAGCTAAGTGTTATATTTGCCAAAATTAAAAGTATAGTGGTCAAATTGACACCAACCCCATAATTAAGTGGTCATCTATGTAGTTTACCCAATTTTTTAATATAGAGAAATGATTATTTTGATAATTATAAATTCACATGTCAAATAACACAAGATTTCCTAGCTTCAAATTTAGGTTTTTTTTAAAGAAAAACATACAAAATATTTTTTTTGACAAGTTCTAATTTTACTCTTAATCCTACCTAGAGGGAATGGGATGTTGGAGTATGCCCAAAGACCAATCATGAGATGGTTGTAAAAGACATACTTATTTTATCTTGTTTATTAAAATAAAGCCATTATTATTATTATTTCAGTCTTATTCTGTGTATCTATAAATAACTGAATTATAATAAAGTCCTTAGAATAATATTGTTATTCTTGAATGTCCTTAGTCAAGAATTATTGTGGGCTTGGACAACAATAATGTATTAAGACTAATATGTAGTTGATTGATGACAAGGTGTTGTCATTGACATGAAGATGTCAAAATCAATACATAAGTATGTGTTAGGGAACAATATACTGGACTAACCCACTATGAGCATGTTTCTTGGATTATTATGTGACGGTCACAACAATTCTTATGGTGATAACTACATGTATGATCCTCAGACTTGAGATCATCATTATTTCAACATCATGAGTGACATATTTTGATACTCATACTTGGATTATTATGTGACGGTCACAACAATTCTTATGGTGATAACTACATGTATGATCCTCAGACTTGAGATCATCATTATTTCAACATCATGAGTGACATATTTTGATACGGTCAAACGTGTGTCGTAACTGACTACACTATAAAGACTGATATTGGATATGTCATAATCCATGTAGCGAAATATGGTTGATCAAGATAGGATTTATCCCTCCTACATAATAGGAGTAATATCATAGGCCACTTGATTGAGTGAGACTAGAAAATGCATGGCCATGCTCGAATAAATTGATATGGGATATCATAATTATTCGTTTATAATAGTCTACTCAAGATATCAAGAAACATTAGATGGACTATACAAGTGTGACTAATCCATGACTTGTGTACGATCTATATATGCGGACAAAATGATGAAATACATAAAAGAAGTTAATCACAGAAAAAAAGGTTAAATCGAACCACGATTTCATGTAACTTAGGTAACAATGATGTATTGCTAAATGCCACTTGTTGCTTGTAATATTAGAATTGTTATGGATATTACTGCTAACGTTACATGAACCTACAAGGGTCACACCCTATGATTGAAGCGAACAAATATCGATTAGATAGCATCTGTACAAACTTGTTGTACACGTAATTAGTGAGAAACCGAAATTGTTATAATTATTGTAATTATGGATAATTTTGTTTATATATATATATATGTTAATATTTGATAAGTTATTGTAATTATCAATATATATCTATAAAAGAAACCTAATTAAAGTAGAATCAGATTCTACATATTTAATTATATTCGATTAAATATATTGTATATTTAAGAATCCGAATTTAATTAGAATTAGGTTTTTAAAAGCTATATAAAGGCATAAGGTCTAGCAGCCATTTATTCCTATTTTTTGAAAAACCTCTGTGATGTTTCATTCGGGTGGACTGCTTAGAGGTCGGAACGTTATTGTGACGACTCAGATTCAATTTGGTTATTCCGAATTCCCTACGGATTTCCAGATTCCAGATTTATTAAGGTAATGTTTCATCCTTCATCACCCCAAATTCATCCCTTGTACATGGATCACTGGTGGATTACACTGAATAATTTTCCGCTGCGCCATGGGGTGTACCGACGTTTCCCAACAGTGGTATCAGAGCCACTTGTACGATACGAATTCAGACTCAAATACTTCGATGATTTTTTTATGAGATGTATATTTTACTTTTTCTATTTTGACGAGTATGTGATGTTTGTGCGAAACGTAGAAATTAAATCCAGTTGCGATTAATATGTTAATCTGTTTTAACAAGTTTTTACGATCGATGGTTAAATGTTGATCATGTGTTTGTTGCGGTAAGATTTTGATAATCATATGTTAATAGTTGACATGATGAACATGCGGTTAAGATAGTATATCGTTTTTGGCAGAGGAATAATGGTTGTTCCAGAGTGAAAAACCTTAGGGATTGAAAAATCCCAAAAACACGAATCCGTTGATAAAAGTTATCAAATCGTGAGGTTTTTCCATAGTAATCGAAGTGCCAAAATTAAAAAATTTCCCAACATACCGGGGCAGCCAGATGGCCCCGGATCTGTCGGACCGCGTAAGCAACAAAGGTCGTAGGAACTATTTAGGTAATCTTAATTAACAAGATAAAACATGTGTATGTTTTGGATGATATGCACAATGCTTGAAAAATGCATGGTTATAGCCCAAATAGCATATTTACTTTGGTTTTATATAAATACGGCCTGCATGTCATGTCTTTTTTTCTTCTATTGTAACTCTCTTCTCATCTTATTCCCTCGTATGTAAAATGAGTTTCTGTAAAATTGTAATATTTACGGAGAAAGCGTGGACCAAAGGAGCAGACTGATGGGCCGATCAAAGGTGGATTAGGTGCTTGAGAAGCAAGTTCTATCTTTAGTAATTTTGGTTCTCCCATTGGCTTGGGATGGGCCAGCTTAGTTTTAAGGGCTATAACCATTGCATTTATATTTACTGTTTTACATGTATGTGATACAATGTATGTTTTTTTAGCGTGATGGTAACTGATTATATCATAATAGAATGGTGAGATTAATATAACAAAAAAAAACCCTCCATATTTAATTAATATTAGTCATCCAATATTAGCCCTCGTTAAAACCTTGATCAGTACTATGTAGATTTTGCCAAAGCAAAATACTTAGATCTATCCTGGTTAAACGCGAAGAATAAGCAAGTGATATTCACTGATATTAATATTGGTTAAACTAGGTTGTTCTAATAAGATTAGAAACCTAAAGACTAATGATTGTTCAAGAACTTTGGTGATTGAAAAACAATACGAAAATGCATGTCTAGGATTGGTTCTTAGAAAGACTTGGTATTTAAGCATGCTCAGTACACCACCTCTCTTACATAAGTTACCTATCTGGTGTACTGTTCATTATTGTTCTTTCTATTAGACCATATGAACTTTGTTTTGGAAAAATAGTTGTTCATCAAATATAGGAATTACATGAGATGTAATTAGCAAGTGTTGCTTACCTAAATAATTGAATTCTAGGAGTAAAGCCAAAGCTGACTTAGAATAAAATGAAATATGGATCCCTACCCACTAGAAATACTTTTAGCAAGTTATTCGATTTTGAGGGTTTTTAATAGTGGGAATGTTATTACTTTATAAACATGATAAATATGTACTTATAAACATATTTTATCGTTGTAGATTTATGACAAACACATTATCATTGCGATCCGTCCTTGAGAAGGACAAATTAAATGGCTTGAACTTCCTTGACTGGTTCCGCAATTTGAAGATTGTCCTTAAACAAGAACGGAAACTAACAGTCATCGAAGAACCTATCCCTAAAAAGCCAGCAGATGATGCCTCTAAAGATGAATTGGAAGCCTTTGAAAAATACTCAAGTAACATAGTAGATGTCGGTTGTTTGATGCTTGCGACCATGACCCTTGAGCTTCAAAAGCAACATGAGGACATAGTTCCCTATAACATGGTTAAAAATCTCAAGGAATTATATGAGGGGCAAGCTCGTCAAGAAAGGTATGAGACCTCTAAGGCTTTGTTTCGATGCAAGATGGTTGAGGGAAATCTAGTGGGAACTCATGTTCTCAAAATGATAGGGTATATTCAGACCCTGGAAAAGTTGGTCTTCCCTTTAAGTGTTGAATTGGCTACTGATGTTATCCTGCAATCGTTGCCGGATAGTTTTAATCAGTTTGTTCTTAATTTCAATTGCATGAAATTAATAAATTGTTGCCCCAGTTGCTTGGTCTGTTAAGAACAACGGAGAACAACATGAAAAAGGTTGGTTGCAAACCTATTCTAATGGTCCGAAAAGATAACAGAAAAGAAAGCCCAACACCAAGGCAAAGCCAAAGCCCAAAAAGGAAAGGCTGCATTGAAACCCAAAGGAGGAGTTTCAAAAGAAGGAAAGTGTTTCCATTGCAACCATGCTGGACATTTGAAGAGAAACTGCCCTGTCTATCTTGAGGACATCAAGAAGGCAAGAGAAAATGGACAGTCTGGATCAAGTATTTATGTTATTGATATTAATATATCAACATCTACTTCTTAGGTATTAGATACCAGTTATGGTTCTCACATTTGTACTTCTGTACAGGGACTAAAAAGGAGTAGAAAATTGGCAAAAGATTTACATATCCAGCATTCAATAGTTCCAAGTGTATATTCAATTTAAATGTCCATTAGCTATCAAGCAAGGTCATGTAATCAATCAAATGTTCAAATCACAATCACTTAAATATCAAGCTTATCCAAGTTTAAGTATTTAATAGTCAAGCACATTCAAGTTCAAGCCTTATTCTTCAAGGTTATGATCGCCCTTAAGTTAATTAGAGCCTTAGCTCAAGTGATATGTATCATTCTGGTATTGTCAAGTACATATATTCATGTTTTAGTTTATCAAACATGTTTATCCTAGACATATCAAGAAACATTCAAATTATAACACCCTAAATCCCAGCCTAAAAGTATCAAAATCAATTGCTTAAGTTGATAGCTTAATTGAATCTAGAAATTAAGCTAAATTGATTAGTCAAGGGTCTAATTGAATGAATGAAAGAACAAGTAACCAAATTAAGATGACCAACTTGTAAACTCTAGCAATTTCAAGGAATGCATGCTAAATTCCTCAATTTCCCTAAATGCCCTTGATTAATTTAATATTAAGGATTAATTAAGGGACATTTTAAACATTACACAAATCCAATAACTTGGATTATGTTTTATCATCTTCCTCACTTTCTCTTTGTTTGGCCGATTGGAAGAGAAAGAAAGCTTGAGGAAGAAAGCTTGAATTCATGTCCTACAACCTTGAATTAGCTCCAAATTAAATCTAGATAGCTTAGTGATTAAGGTATTACTTGTTTATCTTGTAAATTTCATGTTAGAATTGTTTGAATTGAAATGGAAATGTGGTTTGAATGTATAGATGCTGGAAGATGTGCTGAACATGTTATAGATTGATTGAATGATTGTTTGATGATGTTCTTGGTTGTATTGATGAATTAGATGATTTCTTTATGTGTTTAGGTCATGCTATTTGCAATTAGAACCTGGAAATTGATTGCTAGTAATCAAATGGCTAATGAAACTCATGTGTAGTTGCTGGAAAATTGAAAAACATGATCATGGTTCAAAACAGTTTAGATTAGGGGACTGTTTTGATTAAAAAATTGTGTAAGCATGCTAAATGAGCTTAAAACTCTATTTTGAACATGTTGATAGGTAAAATGGAGATTTAATTGAATTGGTAACTTGCTGGAAAAATGACTACACCTAATTGAACTAGTTAAATTCGGTAATGGACTGCCTAGTTGATGAATGGATGTGTAATTGTGATCAAATGGATTGAACTAGATTCAACATGACTATGCCCTGTTTTGAGAACATTGTTAGGTGAATTATGATGGCCTAGATATGTATGAACATGATTATGAATGAAATTGTCATGATAGGACCTTGCTAGAATGAAATAAAGAACTAGAATTGCTCTGTTTTGGACAATCACTTTGAAAATTCACCAAAAATTGTAGAGATCAAATTTAGGGCTGAAATTTTAATAACATGATACTTAGTATGTCTAATTTCATTAGGTGAAAACAGAACTGAAAACTGGGTCCTATGCTGGAAACTGTAAATAGAAATAGCTGGACAGTGCAAACTGTCCAGACAGTATAAATGCCATGTCTTTGAACAATAAACTGTATTAATTGGCTAAGAACTAAAATGAAAGACTGTTATGGTTTTAAATAAATTTTGTTAGCTTTCCAACGATATAAATTAATCGAAATTTTGACGTAGGAATTGAAAGATATGTCTGTTTAAGCATGTAGTGTGCAAGCTGCCAGGCAGCAGCATTTAATCTAGTTAGAAACTGTTTTGTACACAGTTTTATTTGACTGTTTGTAACAATTTGGGATAATTAGATCCTACCTAGTCTTGTTTATTGAATGTTGTGAATATGTTTACATGTATTGAAATAACCTTGCTGCCATGTTGAATTGCCTTGTGTATACATATTGATGAATGTGTTTAATCATGAATTTGCTAGAGCAAGGAGTGAACTTGGAGGAAGGAGAAAAGGGAAATCATCCAAAGGCTAAGAACAAAGAAATAGCTATACAAGACAATTGCTAGCTTGCTTGGATTGTATTGTGAGTGTAGTTACCTCTAGGGTTAGGACTAGGTCCTGACCAATGTATTTTGTTACATTCTTGTCATGAAAATGAATCTAAGCATGAATTTGACCTAATAAGGGAAGGATGATTAAAGAAACGCATGAAATTTGATCCTAGTCTTGAATATATGTATAATTCAAAATACTTATGCATGATTAGTGAATGCTTGAATGCTTGTATGTGTTATGATGCAACATGATTGAATGCTAATGACTTGTTTGAGATATGATGTTATCTCATTTTGATGAAATGGATCTTGTAACCATTTGACTTGTGAGCTAAGGCTCAATAGCCTAAGGGCTTAACATGAAATGATCTTGCTTGACATGAATATGATCTTGAACTTGATAACTTGAATAAATGGTAAACCGAACAACCTTGGTAGCTAGTTGGATTAGGTAGAAGGGCATGCCTTAGAGTCTAGAGCTCATTGTGTACGGGTGGACTACGGTCCAGGGCTAAGGCCCCTATTTGGCGACAGACGGAGGGTGCGTTTATGGTCTTTGGCGACAGTAGAGGGTTGACTAGCACTACGGTGCATCTTGTGGCGACAATTGGTTGGAGACTCGATTACCTATATGAACTAAGTACCAAGGGGGTTGTTTAATGAATTAACAAATGTAATAACAATTCAATTGTACATGATACTTGTCTTGAATGCCATGAAATGTATGTTACTTGACTTGAAAGCATGACTCATTGGTTTCTTGTTTTGCAAGCATGTTGCTTGATTTATGAATTATGGCTCATTGATGCTTATACATGTTGGCTGAATACTTGCTATCCTAGATAGGATAATCTTGATGCTTGGAAGACTAGATAAGGTCACTCTTGATGTTTTAAAGACTAGCTAGGTCTACTCTAATGCTTGGAAGCCTTAGCTAGGCCTACACTTGATCTAAAAGACATGAAACTTGAAATAACAAATGGTTAGACTAGTTACTACCTCACTAAGTACATTTTTGTACTTATCACTCTTGTTCCATTCTTCCCAACCTACAAGTTAAAGGATACAACATTGCTTGATCTTGAAGCTTGATTCCTTGAGCAAGAAGCATCTTTCAGAAGCTTGGTTAAAGTATGATTCCATACTTGTTTTGAATTCTCCTAGAATGGTGGCACTAGATGTATCTAAATAGCTTGAACATGAATTTTGAAAGATTGTATATAATGCTTGATGGCCTATCTATGTTATGTATATAGTTTAAGGTTTGTAATGAACTTAGATAACTTGTAATGGTTGAATGTTTTGCTTCGCATATGTTGATGATATGGAATGATCATATGATGATCTAATTGTCTATGAAACAGTTGATAATCATGTCATGCTTTAGTGTATGCTTGAAATGAATGTAGATTAAGATGAACCATGTTGTATGACCAACCATTTGAATGCTTCATGTCTTGTATGAAATTGCCATGTTGAAAGTATTGTTGTGTGATTGTTTTGAGGTATGGCAGAATGGTTTCATGTGGTTATCCCATGTTTGCTGAATGCATGGTAGTAAGAATAAGGTTGGAATATGAATTTGTCTACCTTTACCAATACAACCTCAATCTTGCCCTTAGGATGTGTAAAAAATCGGTCTGCCAACTAGAGTGTCACCGTGGTAGGCCTTGCTTCTATACCAAGCTTTTTGAAAATAGACATTGGCATCAAATTAATGTTGGCTCTCAAGTCACATAGTGCCTTACCCATAAATTTGTTGCCAATGGTACATGGAATAGTAAAACTTTATGGATCTTCCAGCTTTGGTGGCAGCCGATTGAGAATCATTACACTGCATCCCTCGGTGAGATCTACAGTTTCAAAATCACACAGCTTCTTCTTTTTGGATAAGATGGCCTTCATGAATTTAACATAGTTGGGCATTTGTTTGAGAGCTTCCACCAATGATAGATTGATTTGCAATTGTTTAAGGACTTTCGAGAAGCGCTTAGATTGCTGATCCTGCTTGTGCTTTTGTAGTCTTTGTGGAAATGGTGGAGGTGGATAAGTATACATTGGTTCTACTGGCTTTGCCAAGGTTTTACTGGCATCTGACTGGGTCTGGCATCATACTGCTCTCTAGCATCAATTTGCGGTCTAGCATCGCTTATGTATGCTTCTTTCTTCTCTGGTTCTTTTGGTTCATCTACTGGTACTTTCTCCTTCTCTTGGAAACTATTTGGATGCTTGGCAGATGTCTTAGCCTCACATTGTTTGCTACTCCGAAGAGTTACAACTTTGCATTGTTCATTGCGGTTTTGCCTGGCATCTTATGTATCACTTGGCAAAGCTTCCTAGGGTCTGTTGTTGAGGGACCGCAACCTGTCCAATCTGTACTCCAAGTTTCATATAGATGCTGCCAAACTCTGGACAGTTGCATCATTCTTCTCCATGTAATCTGTCAAAGTCCCCTGGTTGTTCCTTTTTCCCTACATAAAAATTATTTTATGCCCGTTGTGGCATGGCATTCTGGTTGACCCCTAGCATGGCATTGTATTGGTGTTGGGCATTGTATTGGCATTGGGCATTGTTGTTCTGATGTTGGGTATTGTATTGGTTTCCTCCTTGATTTCCACAAGCTAAGTTTGGGTGTTGCTTCCATCCTGCATTTTAAGTATTGGAATTCAGATTATAATTACGATTAAAATTGCAAACAAAATTTACCGACTCAGGGTTGGTAGAGTAATCTTTCGTGTGATGATCCTCTCCATATATCGTACAGAATAGGGCTAGTGCCTTCATTTCTTGGACCTCTTTACTCTTTTGCAAGGTTCTCACCATGGTAGTAAGGTTGGAAATTTCAGCGTGGATGGATGTAAGCTCATCTATCTATAATTTCCCTCCAGTTTTAGTGCCGGTCCCAAGTCTGGCAGTAGGATATTCAAAGTCATTGATTGAAATCCTCTCAAGGATACCAATTGCCTCTGTTTAGTTTTTGCCAAGCAATGAACCCTTTGCCGAAGCATCAACAACTGTTCTAGTTTGTGCATTAAGTCCATTGTAAAAGGTCTCTATTTGGGTCCATTTTGGGAATCCATGCATAGGGTATCTCCTCAACAAGTCTTTATATCTCTCACATGCATCATACATGGCCTTATCGTCATCATACCTAAATGTGATGATCTCACCCCTCATTTCGGCAGTAAGTTTAGGTGGCTGGAATTGTAGCAAAAATTTCTGGCATAGATCTCCCTATGAGGTGACAGAACCAGGTGGCAAAGAACTTAGCCATGTTTTTGCTCTATCTCTCAGGGAAAATGTAAACAACTTTAGTTTCATTGTATCCTCCGATACTCTAGTCTGTTGAAATAGCTGGTAAACTTTGATGAATTGCTTCAAGTGTTGCCTCGGATCTCTAGTAGGTGCTCTATCAAATTTTCCTACATTCAAAAGCGTTTGTATTATTACCGGTTTAAGTTCAAAATTCAGTGTATTTACCTCGGGAACAATTAGTCCTGGCATCAAATTGTCAATGTTTGGTGTCGAGTGTTCTTTAATAGGTCTCTCTTCCTCCGCATTAACAGCTAGGGCAATAGGATCTGGCGGTATCCCATTGTTATTGGGTGGATTTTCATCATTGTTTAACACATCATTTCCTCCATTGCCTTGTTGAGCCATCTCTCGAATCTTTTTCTTTAACCTTCACAAAGTTCTTTCAATTTTCGGCTCGTATACCAAATCTTCCACCACAGAGCGGTTTCTGGTCATACACCAGTCAAAACAAAGAAATAAAATAAAAAGCTAAAATAAAAAGAAAACAAGTAAAAATCTAAAAACAATAAACTCCATTACAATCCTCAGCAATGACGCCAAAAACTTGTTCGACTATGGGAGTGCTTGGCAAAAGAGGTAGAAAATGTATTGGAAATGTATAAAACAATGCCAAGATTTAGTTTTTTGCGCGCAAGTATACATGGTTAGAAAGTAATACAGCAATAAGCTGAGTATCGATCCCATTAGGGATTGACCATGAATTTGGCTACTTTGATTGTTACTTGTCAAAGTAAAAAATGTTTGTTGAGTTGAAAGTGGGTTTGAAAGTAGTTTAAAATAAAAAGAAATAAAAAAATTAGTGTTGACAAATGAGATTGTTTAAAATGAATGATGAGCATTGGTAAGGGATGCCTGGTTTTCACACTATTCATGCCATGGCAGCCTTTAATAATATAATGCCTTGGCATCGTTTAACGAGCAGATTCAAAATTAGCACTGCCTCTCTTGATGGTCAATGCCCTAAATTAACCATGTAAAAACCTCTATATCTCTATAGTGGTGTTTTTTCATAAATCAATTTGATTAAGTCTCAACCTTTACTCCTAAGGGGTAGATTCACTTCAGAAGTAAGCTCATCTACTTGAACATCTTATTTCGAAGCATCTCGCATTAGTATTTGGCAAAAGATCATTGCCCTAAGTTTGTTAAGATATTAAGGTTCAATAAGCCAACAATGTAAACTCTCGCTTTGCACAGTTTTGATAAAACATTGTAGAACATGCCGGATAGGGAAAACAATGCCGAAGCATTTTTATTATTAAAAACTAAGCATAAAAACAACATTCAACGCAAACATCCCCCACCAACTATTAAATTAGTTCATGGTGAGGGTATCAACCAAAAAACCTTCAACATTTTGCAAACACATCATCATTTAAAAGAAATTAAAAAACAACTAAACAAAGAGAATAGGGGAGAAGAGGTCTTTCGATGCAGCCCTTCAAGATCCAGGCTCTCGATCAAGCTGGTCGAACCATGTCTCCTTGGTACAGTTGGTCGTCGATCACTCTAGAAAAATCTCTCCAAAAAAATCCCCGCGAATGCTTGCTTGATCGTTCTTTAAATAAGCGTGCAAAGAAGACTTAGGATAAGCTCTTGAGTTTGAATTTTGAATTCTCAAGGGATAAGGGATGTGATCATCTTATCCAAAGTTTGAATATGAGCTGATCAGGTTAGGGCTGACGTCATCTGTAGTCACTGCTTCGCCAACCAAGCTTGGCATCATTCTACCAACCAAGCTTGACACTATTTTCCCGCTATTTTTCGGAGATTGATCCAATTGCTATTTTCTCGCAGCCTGATATGGTCCTATTTTTTCGGATTCAACAGCTACTTGGCCTGGCATCAAATTCTTATTCTCTGCCAACTGGAGCTTTGGCATTATCTTGTCCATCTTTGCCAACAACATCTCGGCATTCTCTCTGGCATTTCTTCTTGCGCTGCCTTGCTCTGTGCTGCTCTGCCAACTGCTATGCCAATATTACCAAGAAACAACCCTTTACACTGGCATAGACACAAATCCTAACTCCTTATGTAAATGCATGAATTTAACAACTAAATACAATTAAATGTACTCAAAAGCAAGCAAAGACATTGTAAAATAGGCATAAAAATAATACTTTTGAGGAGGTAACACATACCCATATAGATTAGGTTAAATTTAGGTAAAATATAAAATTTTTAAAAATTAAGACTATAATTAGCCTAATCTACCCAATAGGTTCCTTTTGCTATGATTCCCTTGATTCTAAATCTGCTACTGCATTGATTATGACTTCCTATGATTAATCTAGGTTGATTCTTTGCAAGGGGTTAAGAGCTTTCACGTTTTTGAACTTAATGATAAATATGTTATAGCAGTTAAAAACCACAAATTACATGCATTTTGACACTTAAGAAATCTTAGGGACGCTCTACGTCGACTTTATGGTGCTTAATCATGAATCAAAAAAAGAAAAGAACTGAAATGCTCAATGATGCAAAATAAAGGCTAAACAAACTCCCTGAAAAATCAAGAAAATAAATTAAGACTTGATAAATTACACAAAACTGTTGGGGGGCACTCTTCTATGCATCTTGTTATCTTAGTACACTAGGTGAGTTGTGTTTGCTCCATTTAACTTTCCCTAGTAGAAATGATAGTACTAGTAAAGAGTGAATAAAAGTCTTCATGGATGACACTACTTGTAGGGCTCGAGGATGGGCTATTTGCTCCACTCCATCTTTAGGTACCGAAGGGTTGTGTGATAAGCTGAAGCCCTAGGGGATAAAGTTTTCAAACTTAAAAGAACATGGAGTAAAAATGTGCTTAAAGAAAAGGAAAAATCAAACGTGCCAAGGTAGAAAAAGAAAACAACCCTTAAGCTTCTCTAAGACTATTAAGTGATGAATGCATGTAACCAAGAACACGCTGCACTTACAGTAGATTTAATCATTTGAATAAAATTGTAAGCTCTAATATTCTTGCTTATCATCAACATAGCTGAGGAGTGAATTATTGTTGCAGCATAACTTGGAATCACTGTAATCATAGCCTAGTGTAACCAAGAAAACACACTGCACTTACAGTAGATTTAATCTTTATTTTTTTCTTGTTTCCATTTTGCATTGCTTTAGGACAAGCAACAGTTCAAGTTTGAGGGTATTTGACGAGTGCGTATATGTTCTATTTTATATGCCTTTATTCCTTCTATTTTGCATGTCTTTAAGTTCATTTAGGTTGCATTTAGGTTAGAATGTACATATTTGCATATAGATAGGGTGTTACACCACATGTGCTTAAACTGTCATATATATTGGTGCTTTTCACGGGAATGTGGTATTTTTGTGGTGAATGTGCAGGATGCTGGAGGATAGCTAGAGCAGGAGAGAAGCAGATCGCATGGTTGGAGCTGACGAAATATAAAGAGCTGGAGATGAATCTTTCTTTACCCACGTGGACTTTCTCCCATATACACAACATTTAATGAAGCGGGAAACAATTGGCTTTCTTTAATGAAGCCATGCACTTTAGGGTACTGAAGCCCTAGTTTCACCGCCTATATAAAGAAGACTTGGACACTACTCAAAGAGAGCCGATCGATAGAGAGCACAATTCAGACGACGGTCCTAGTCTGAGCTTGCGGAGAACCATCGAGGCGAAGCTAGACGATTCTCCTCATCAAACGAAGCCAACAAGAGAGGCTGGTGGAGAGGAGGCCTGAAGCATAGTTGGACGGCATGGATGGAGTTTTGTCGAGGACGCTCAGCTTATTTATTTTCCTTTACTTGATAAATTGTCATACTATACTTTTAATTATGGTTGCTTTATGCTCAGACATGAGCTAAACTTTTTAGTTGGGATTATTGCGTCTCAGGATTATATATTTTGATTATTTTAATTCAATGCTTTAGTTGTTTTCATCTTCATCTATTTTGTTCACGTGTTTAATGCATAGTTAATTGTAAGAGCTAATCAAGAGAGGCATGTTAACTATTGATTTGTGGCTTAATATTCGAGAACATGAGCAGTGTGGCTAAGCTATCAACTTAGTTATAATCTGGCTTAGAAGTTTAGGGTTTCAATGACTAAAAGGGAGTTCTTCAATAAATAATAGAGTGGTTAGGGTTAACGCAGACATGTATCACCTTAATTACAAAGTTATTAACTTCTAGGCATTGAGAGAGTCAGAAATTTATTAGAAAATCTTGTCGAGTAGATGAAGTACCTTAGGGTTTACGCAGACATATATCGCCCGCATTGAGTTAGATAACCATACATATATCCTTAGCAATAATCCCAACCTCCATAATTAATCGTTAAGTCAATGCAATTGTTTGTCTTTTTTATTGTTATCTTTAGATTAGTTTAATTAGTTTCCACTTAAACCAACATTCACACATCCTTAAGTACGATAACCTCGTATTTATCAATTCAATCCTCTTGGGTTCGACACTCTACTCTCACTTTATTACTTGATACGATGAGTATACTTGCTCTAAAGTGCATAACTATATTTCAAGCATCAATTACACTTAAGCAAACCAGTGGATCTTGAGTCCACTATCTCCAAGAAATTCCCTTGAGAAGGGCGATGATACTTCCCAAGTATCAGCAAGACTCCTTTTAAGCGAACAAAGGGTACTTCAACCAACATGCATCCACTGGTCGATTTTGAGAGCGGGCTAAGGTAATAGATGTAGATTTGGTTTACAAGTCGAGCCACTCTAAAATCATTGTGTAAATTGTTTATTTTTTATTGTTCCCACAAATATTTTGAAAGCTAATTCACCCCAATCTTGCCATACTTCAATTGATTGATCGAGCTAACACTAGGTTATAAATAAGACGAGATAGGTCATGAGTTACTCGAGTCTAACTCAGTCAAATCTCAGTCAACACTTGACTCGATTAGACTTGACTCGGGCTCAGACTCGTCTCGAGTTCTTAATGAGTCGAGACGAGCTAGTCAACACCTGACTCGAAAAGCTCGCGAGCTAATCAAAAAATAATATATTAAATTTTTTGCATTGTGTGTATTGATGTGGTTTCATATTTCAATGTGTTTGCTAGGACAATGTCGTGACAACTTTTTTTTATTATTTTGGGATATGTAGTGTAGTTTTTTTCTTTTCATTTTACTTGAAATATTTATGTTCAACACAAGTATCCCACACATATGAAGACATGAGTTTACGTTGCATAAGCGTTACTCTTATGAATTCGTGGCTGACAATGCATGTTATTATTGATCATTCATGTGATCTATGTTTGTGAGTAGTTAGAAGAATTTTAGAATGATAAATGGAGTCAAAGATAAGTGTAGGAAATATAACTAGAGTTTTATGCATTGGCACTAAGTTTGAAAAATCACCAAAAAATCCATAAAAATAATTATGAAATTTGAGAATGTTTCGAGTTTGAGCTTTTTCGAGATTGAGCTCTAATTTTGAGCTAAGCACTACTCAGGCTCTACTCGTCACTTCCGTTAGATACCTTTTCTGTTTTGGTTTCATCCGTTAAAAACCTAACAGTGATGCTGATGTGAATTTTTTAATATTTTTAATATTATTTTAAAATTTTCCTCTCTACTCTAGATATTATTTTTTAAAGTTTTTATCGAAGTCAATGCGGTGGTTACACTAAACAAAGAAAATAGAGCTGACAATTGAACCTATGTCCTCAAGACACCATGTGGGTGCATTAGCCACTGGGCTAAACCTCATATATAGTAAGATTTTACCACAAACTAGTTTTAAATTATAAAAACGAACTCCAAATATCAAACAAAATTATAAATATAAAAGACTGGGAATCGAACCCAGATCGCCACAAAAATTCTAGCAAGAATTTAGTCACTACACTAAATATTATACATGATCACAATTTCATTACATTTTAATTATAATTATATAAACAAACCCAAAATAAACATATATTTTGAAAATCATTTGAAAATTTTAATGCACTTTAATTTTTAACATGATTACTTTTTCTCATATCTTTACCCAGATTTTTACGGGGAAATTAATAATAAATACATTTAAATTAAATTGTATTTAAATAATAATAATAATAATAATAATTTCATAATAACTATATATGTATCTATACATCATGAATTTATATTAATTAAACAAAACTTTAAAATATTTTAAATCTTATTGTTTAATAACATATACTTTTACTTTTAAAAAGTAAAAACAATTAACGTTATTTTTTTTGAGGATGAGTACGTCATTTTTATTCATAAAGGAAAAATCAAGAAAAAATGTTTACAATTTGATCCAGACAAATCCCTAAAACAAAACTAACACCTCTAGATCAAATAGGACCATAAAAGAAAAAGGTAAAAACCTAATTCAAAGACTCGAAACAAACTAGATACAAAATATCACCAAAGCTCGACGATGAAGGTAAAAAATCAACAACAACATTAAAAAATGGATATTGCAGAATTGAAGTACGTTGACAACACGTTTATTACCAAAACTCGATCGGGAATAATAGCGGTGATTAAACTTGCATCAAAATTCAAATCGAGGGTCCAAAACAGAGAGATCAACATGATAACTAAAGTAGCGCCATCTTGATTAGTCGTGGCGGCGGTAGATCCAACCCTGATAAAAAAGCAAAATAAAATAAAAACTTGCCACAAGGCAGAAAAACGTGCCAAGAAGCAGAAAAACATGTTAAGAAGCATACTTATTGAAATAAAACTAAAATAAAAAAGAACGAAATAAATAAATAAAAGAAGGTGACTGGTGGTCGACAACCAGCACTAGGGCTGGTGTCGCCGCCGGCCGTGAAAATAAACAAGAATGAAAAAGGGGATGGCGGCTCTCGAGAGAAAAGTTTAGAGAACGTGTTTAACTTAATTTCTATTTATTTATATTGATCTTTGAGTTTTCAATTAACGTTAATTCTGAAATAAAATAAAAGTAGATAAAAATATTCAAATGATATTCAAAATCTATATTTATTTTGGGTTTGATTTTATAATTTAAAATCAAGCTGTATTGATATATCATCATGTATAATTTTCTTTTCGTTTTTTGGGTTCTTTTCGCTATTTTTAAAATAGATATGGGGTAAATTTTGCTAATATATATGCTTTAGCTCAACTGTCTACGCACCCTCATTGTGTTTCTAAGGACTAAAGTTCGACTCCTAGCCTTGTCGCAATCTAATATATTTTCTTTGGTGATGTAGTTTTTTAATGGGGATGATTTTGACGAAAAAAATTTAAAAAAAAAAGCTGATAATTGGGTGATCACCTGTAGTTTTTCCTATAATTTTCTCTAGGCCATGTACTTTGATGGTGATATTTGCAATCAAAATTAGTCACCATGAAACATCTTTTGAGTTTGAAGTTACCCATTAAACGAATAATCTTCAACTGGAAAACTAAAGAGGGACATACTTCCTACAAAGACTAGCCCAGCTTGTCAAACAAGGTATGATAATTGAGATTTTTTTTGCCTTTTTTTTTTCATTTGGCTAATACATCATATATTCATTTCTTGTTGTGTCTAGGGCAATCTAGTTTGGAATGTCACTATGTCTTATAATTATTAGTAATTGTATATTTAGGGACGAAGCCTTTGAATGGTTGAGAGGGTCTATGCCCCCAAAGTTTTTAGTATAATAGCAATTTAATTTTTTTTGTTTAAATATTAGCCAAATAAGATATTTTTCAATCTTAATTTTAACAATTAAATGTTTAATGGACCCTTATTTTTTGATATAAAGCAATTTAGCCTCCTTTAATCTTTGATTCTAGCTTTATCCTTGTGTATACCTTTGCCTATTTACCAAAAATAAATTTATTGTGATAATTAGGGGTGAGTATCATTAGTCAAGTCGAGTAAAAAAATTCAGTTAGTCGAGTTGACGGATCCTATTTTATCACTTAAACTTTATTTGAAATTTTTTTGAGTCAAGTCGAGTTTATAAGATTTGAGTTGAGTCGAGTTGTTCAGGTTTTCATACAAATTTAACATTTCTTCTATTATTATGAATGTCATGTTTTAGTCTAGAATCACTAATATTATAAAAAAATATATTGATAAATATAGTTTTTTACGGTGTTAGTGATTTGTACTAAAAATAACATTACTAATAGACACAAGTTCAATATAGTAAAGAGACAAACCATAATTTGACATATAGCTTAGAATATTACACGCTTTATTTGAGTAACCTTATGGAAGTTTTTTTATTTGTTTCAGTTTCATCCGGTAAACATGTTGGGCTTCGAAATGATCATACAGTTTTTCATTGATTGATGGAATAAAAAAAAGAAATAATAATTTGTAAAGAGTTGCAATTAGAAGATCAAATCGAAAAAAATAAAATATTAAGCGTCTGAATTGAAAAATGACGAAATTTGTTGACAAAAAAAAGAAGTGAAGTTAAATAGGTATTCTATAATGATTGGGGAGCATATAATCACGGACGGCGCAAATGTTTACGAGATTTTGTGCAGTTTATTAAAACAATGCCCTTTAATATATAATCTCGAAGATATATAAGATTTTTTTAAAAAAATATGTTTATCTTAGTAAAAAATATATTATGGGGTCCTATTTAAAGTCATTTTTTATTTTTTTTCATGTAATTTATTAAACCAAAATTTTTTGTTTCTCCTCTATAAACATTTAATTCAATTAATTTAGGGCCCTCTTTTTTTGGGGTCTGTGCGGTCGCTAATCTCGCACATGTCCAAAATCCCAATTGCATATGATTCAAATTTGGTCGAAATAAGCTTAAAAGAAAGGAGGATTTTAAGAAAACAAAAAAATCATGTGAAGTTAAGGGACTAAATTACAAAAAGTGTGAATTTGTTATCAAAACGAGAAATTGAAGTTACAGAAGTATTCTATTCTATAATTGTTGTGTAATATGAGGTTCAAATTTATTTATATATTTGATGTATATTTAAATATGAATAATTAGTCGATTCTATCCTGGTGATTCTAAGGTGAGGTAGCCTAAAATGAGACTATACAAAAATTCTCATAAAAATAGTAAAAATTTTAGTATCGACTTTTATGTACATACAAAATGCTTATATACCAAAATTTTATAAGAATTTCTATATATACATAAAAATTAATATTAAAATTCTTAGTATTTTTATAAAAATTTAAATATAACATCATTTTGGTCTTATTTTAAGCGCCTACGTTAGAAAAACCATTGTATCCTATAGCGGCATTGACCGAAAAAGAAAGAGGCAAGAAGCAAGAAGCAAGAAGCAAGAAGCAAGCACTTTTCTCATCTCTGAATCTGATTCTGATCAATCAACTGAAAAGGAAAACTTACAAGTGACTACTACTAGTTTATAGGAAATCTGAATTGATTGAAGATCAAACCCTAAAGCCCTAATTCTTCACTGTCTTTGCTAATAATCGTTGGGAATAACACTTGAACCAGCCATGGATGAAGAGTACGATGTTATAGTGCTAGGAACTGGTCTCAAGGAATGCATCCTCAGCGGTCTTCTTTCTGTTGAAGGACTCAAGGTGTTTCGTCTAGTTTTTCTCTTTTTCTAATTTTCTTTTAATTAATTGATTTCTGATCCGTGATCTTGATGGCCGCATCTTATATTTGTGTGAGGATCTGTTGGACTTGGATCTCGTTGCTTCTGTGTGCACCTTAGGTCTGTTGTATCTCCTGGCCCTGGATTAAGGCAAACACCATGCCTTTCTCTATCTTTCTTATCCCCTTTTCCTTCACCCTTACTTATCCAGGTGCCTTTGATTAAGGCAAGGACCTGTATGTTGCTAGAAATAGTACTTGTTCCCCTAAAAGTTTCAGTCCTCTTGTAAACAGCGGCTGTCATGATACAATTATACCAAAATACACCACTTTAATCTAATCACGGGATGCCAACTATTGGAATGGAATGTGAACAGTTGGTTCTTATGATGCTGCTTGTATAATCAATAACCGGAACTAGTAATTTTGGAATATGACTACCACACCTGCTTTGACAATTTGGTTTTTAAGAGTTCGATTAATGCCTCTGTTTCATCAAACAATGCCCAATTGCCTGCCTTTAACTGTGCAATTCATGAAAATGTTTGAGCCAAGCATTTAGGTTCTACATATGGATAGCAATGATTAATATGGAGGAGAGTCTACATCACTTAACCTCATTCAGGTTCCATTTTCTGCAAAGTCCAAAAGCTTAGCTAATCTGTCCTTTTCCATTTTCTATTTATTGATTAATGTCTTCAAATTTTTCGTTGATAGCTCTGGAAAAAGTTTCGAGGAAATGACAAGCCTTCAGCTCATTTGGGCTCTAGTAGAGATTATAATGTGGATTTGATCCCTAAGGTGATTTTTCCCTTTTAAGGCTTGAACTTTTTGCAGATTTTATTCCTCTGCATTGAATATACTAACTTTTGTTATTCTTTGCACTAATTTATGACGGCAAATGGCACACTTGTGCGTGTTCTCATTCATACGGATGTTACAAAATATCTTTCCTTCAAGGCTGTGGATGGTAGCTATGTTTTCAATAAGGGGAACGTAGAATATCTTCATTGGATATTTTGGTTTGTCACTACCTGGACTTCAAATATTAATATATATATATATATGTTTGTACTTTACCTTCTATTTTTGGCTTCTACCAATTTAAACAGGTTCATAAGGTACCAACAACCGACATAGAGGCACTCAAGTCTCCACTTACGGGAATATTTGAGAAGCGTCATGCACGGAAGTAACGGAAGTTCATCCTATTGTCGCAACCTTTTTTAGGAGATTTTGACGTTTTGAAAAACTTTATAAAATTACAGAGTCGCCACTAATTTTTTTTTAAAAAAGTGTGATTGGTTCATTTTTTAAAACATGGGTTATTTTAATAAAATATTTTATTTATCAAAATAACATTTTAGGTCCAAGAAAACAAGAGAAAACAGGTTCAGGGGTCGATTACGTGTGAGGAAAGATTAACACCCCACAATGCCAAAAAATTAGTACCTAATTGATTTCAAAAAGCATTTTTAAAAATGGAATTTGCAAGTTTACAAAATTTTGATTTATTCGTCCGTAAAATGAATGTAAATCTATTTTAACGGCCTTATCGCCCGGGAAATGAACTTTAGTCACCGCCAACACTCCTGGCGCTAACCCGTAATTCTCGTTTGGTAAGACACCACATTAATTAAGTTTTCTCTTTTTTTAACAAATAAACAAGAAAATTAAATGTGTTATTGAATTTTAATTAGAATCTAAATGATGAATAATCTTAAAGAAATGTCTATATTACTTTTAATTATTAAAGTTTAAATATAGTTAAGTGCATTTTATTGAAAATAAAGAATGTTTTACAACATACGTCTCTAATTTATGTTTTAAGTCCCTAATCCTAAAGTTTAGCACACATACCTATACATACAAGAATAAAGAAACAAATGCTTAAATTAAATTAATTATCAAAGTAAAAAAAGGCAATTAATTTCATTTTTAAAAAAAGTTTGTATTAATGATTAAATTAAAAAAAATCAAAACGTGAGGGTTAATTCGAAAATAATTTAAAATTTGGTGCCGAATTGAAAGGAAAAAGGACAAAATTGAAACAATTGAAAATTGAAGAGTTGCGGAGTGAGATCCGAGAAGGAAGGGCGCGGGTTATACTCGGGTTTGGGTTGGGTCAAACGGGCTAGTATAAATAATCAAAATTATAAATAGATTTTATTTTCTTTCTTTATTTCCAAACAGATCAAAACGGGTTTCATTATAATTCTATGATGTGTTCTTCGTGTTCATAAAATGAAGAACATGATGAACATCCATCGTGCCGGCCATCTTCCACCGGCTCCGGCCGCCGTTGTCGGCGGCGAAATTCCCAGATTCTGATCAAATTTCTAGATTTCGGTGACGTTTCGAACAAAAAAAGATAAAACAATTCTTTTCTTCTTTATTTAAACTAAAATAGAAAGTAAATAGATAGGAAAATTACCAGAACTTGCTTCTCTTTATTGCTTCTGAACGATGATTACAGATTGCTTGCTCATACAAGTTCCGAATGCTATTGCTATGTGTGATTTCTAATGAATTGTTTCTGTTCAAATGTTGTTGTTGTTGTTACAATGATTTACAATGCTATTTATAGTACAAGAGTTGCCTAAATCTTAAGCTTAAATCCCTGATTTCTTTCCCTCTAATTGCTTGATTTTTACCATGGCACCGATTTGGGGATTCTGGTCTTTTGCTTTGGTTCTGAATTGCCTTTTGCATATCCAATTGTAGCTTGATTCTCGCTATGGCTTTGAATTAGGGATTATCCCTTCCCGTTTTGCTTTTGATTTTTCCAGCTAGGGCTTTGAATTAAGGATCTTAATCCCTATTGATTTCATCTTGAATTGCTTATGCCCCAACTTAGGGATTTAACCCCTTTTTGTTCTTTTGTTTGTATGTTTCTGATGACTCAAATGGCGCCGGCGAGAAACAATTGGAGCGAGTGAAACGTTGGAGAAGATGAAGCAGATGGCTGGAGCTGAATCGTCATGCACGTGGCTACCACACGCGAGTGGTGATCCGCGTGATATATCCCGAAGCGATCTAGATCATCAGATCGCATCCCGATCGAGCGGCTGAGAAGCGCGACTCTTGGTGATCCGTGTATAGACCCTGTGTGCGATCTCGTGCCATTGGATTTATTCTCTCCTGATCCGACGACTCTTCATTACCTGCGCATATAATAGTCAAGCCCTTTAGGAAATAATAATCAGGCCAAACAAGCCTTTGTGTAATGGACCTTCTATGTATTTTTTAATGGATTCTGATCTAAATTAAATCCAATGGACCTTTTGTTATTTTTAATTACAATTGGGCTATGTATTTCATGTTTTGGATTTTAATATCTAATGTATATAACCTATGTTAATTCTATATAAACAACTATATACTAATTAAAACATACGGCACATCTAATAATTCTAACTAACAATTATACTAACACATTGTATGGGACCTAAACTATTCTAATACTACATTAATCTTATAATATAGTACTTATTATAATACCCTAAGTATATTAGCAATGTTACATGATATTCAAATAATCCTAATACTAATTGCAATATAAGACTACCTAACCCAAAATGACATAGCTAAAATAAAGAAATTAGGTGAAAATTCAGTGACAACAGTCGCCCCCTCTTTGGTCAATCCGGTGAAACAGGAATAGAGAAAAGAAAAGAATGCACTGATTTTCACCGATTACCAAACCTGTTTATGCCTGAATAGACAGACGGGTTCTACTCTCCTTGTGCTTGAATAGATAAGCAAGTTCTATTCTCCAAATGCCCGAATAGATAGGTAGATTCTATTCTCCAAATGCCCGAATGGATAGGCAGGTTCTATTCTCCTTATGCTCGAATAGATAATCAGGTTCCATTCCCCAAATGGCCGAATAGATAGGCATGTTCTATTCTCCTTATGCTCGAATAGATAAGCAGGTTCCATTCTCCAAATGCCTGAATGAATAGGCAGGTTAAAAGGGTTCTATCCTCCTCATGCTCAGATGGATAAGCAGGTTCTATTCTCCTCATGCTCGAATAGATAAGCAAGTTCCATTCTCCAAATGCCCGAACGAATAGGAAGGTTCTATTCTCCTCATCCTCAAATAGATAAGCAGGTTCCATTCTCCAAATGCCCGAACGGATAGGCGGGTTCTATTCTCCTCATGCTCGATTAGATAAGCAGGTTCTATTCTCCAAATGCTCGAACGGATAGGCGGGTTTTATTTTCCTCATGCTCGAATAGATAAGCAGGTTCCATTCTCCAAATGCCCAAATGAATAGAGCGAGTTCTATTCTCCTCATGCTCGAATAGATAAGCAGGTTCCATTATCCAAATGTCTCATCATGCTCGAATAGATAAGCAGGTTCCATTCTCCAAATGCCCGAACGGATAGGCGAGTTCTATTCTCCTCATGCTCGAATAGATAAGCAGGTTCCATTATCCAAATGCCCGAACATATAAGCGAGTTCTATTCTCCTCATGCTCGAATAGATAAACATGTTACATTCTCCAAATGCCAGAACGAATAGGTGGGTTCTAAAAGATGACTTCATCCTCCATACGCTTGGATGAATAAGCAAATTCAAAAACCTATCAAAAATATTTGCAAATGATCCAATTAAGATGCATATGCCCCTAGGGATGCCTAATCATGAATGCATGTTTTATTTCTTTTTTTTTTCTTAACGTTTTTCTTAATTAGCATAGAAGAAAAATGTGAAGCTCCAGGAAACTCAGATTATATCATCTCAAACATTTTCTCAACTCTGGCAACCGAATGGTTGTCTGCTTTGGCTCATCCCATCAGAAAAGACAATTCGGCTTCACCAATTTCTTGTTGTTAAAATTCCATCGTACATTCCTTGGAAAATAATCTTCACCATTGTCCACTCTTAACCCTTTTAACAGCCATGCCTGTAACTTTTGCCTTGATTTTTCAAATAGGGAAATTCTTTGTTGCTAGAACACCTAAGCGCAAAACTCCGTGGGGATATAAGGAATGCATCGGTTTTCTAACATTAATGTATGAGAAATCATCTGAAAATTGCAACTGTATGCTTCGATGGTAGACTAAATAATCATAGATAGCCATATCCATCATATCTGTTTTACCATTCTTAGTCTTAGCACTAGCTTCATATGATCCTTGCACATTCGCTCACTCAATCCAGTTATCTTGTACTCCTGGTTGGAAGGACTGACTTCATCCTTATATTCTTCAACACTATGTTATCATTGTAGTTGATACATCAATATTCAGTGACAAGCTTCGTAGAATCTTGTTGCTCTCCCAATGTCTCATTTAGCTTTTCTTTTGATGTCTGTAAAATTGTTCTTATTGTTGTAGAAAGCAGAATATCTCATGTAAGCAACTCTGTTTTGCAACATGCTTCCTTAAAGCAAAGTCAAAGCATCTCTTGAGGCTTTCTGCCAAGGTTTGTAGCAAAACCTATAAGTTTGGCTACTTTTTATGCCCTAAGCTCCAAATTTGACCATTGAATACCTCATAGTTCCAATACCCTTCTAGACAAATTTCAAAGTAATGCTCAAAAATCTTTTGTATATTTCAAATAATGCCAAATTTTCATTTCAATGCAAGATGCTTTAGGGAAAGGTGTCAAAGGAGAAAAAGAAAAGTTCTAACAACAAAACTTTATTGGTATTGTGGCAAACACAAAAAGAAATTACAAGGAAAGGAATAGGCATTCAAATATCATAAACCAAAGCTTCTCGTGTAATGACTTCATAAGATGCCTTGAATGTCCACCATGCTAAGTAGACCCCGAAAATATTGATTATGCGGAAAGATATGAAGTTCCCCAAGCCAATCTCCGAGGAAGGTCTTATTTACAAATTGTCTGAGCCGCCCTTTACAGGTTTTCAACTTAGATCCTCCTTTGGTTTCAAAACGCTCTTTGCGAATTTTCATTTTGAACCCCATTTTCTTTTCTTTTCTCTTTTTCCTTTTTTATTTTTCTTTATTTTTCTTTTTTCTTCTTTTCTTCTTTTTCTTTTTTCTTTTTTTTCTTTTTTTTTTTCTTTTCTTCTTCAAACATAATACTTCTTTACCAAATCTGAATTTATCAGGTTTTGGAGTTTGTCTCTATCCATTATCTCGGCTAAAATTAATGCTCCCCCAGAGAAAACCTTTGTTACAATGTAAGGTCATTTCTAATTCGGTGTCTGTTTTCCTCGAGCATCGCTTTGGATTGACAGCTTCTTCCTCAACACCAGATCCCCCTCTCGAAATTCTCTTGGGCGAACTTTCTTCTTATAAGCCCTTATCATCCTTCTCTGGTACATTTGCCCATGGCACAGTGCTTTCAGTCTTTTTTCTTCAATTAAGTTCAGCTGATCATATCTTGCTTGAACCCATTTTGCTTATTCCAACTTTGCTTCCATTAAGACATGGAGCGATGGTAATTCAACCTCAATGGGTAGCACAACTTCTACTCCATATACCAATGAGAAAGGTGTTTCCCCAGTGGAAGTTCTTACTGTAGTTCGATAAGCGTATAAGGCAAACGACAGCTTCTCGTGCCAATCTTTATAGGTATCAGTCATTTTTGCAATTATTTTCTTAATGTTCTTATTTGCAGCCTCTACTACCACATTCACCTTTGGTCGATATACCACAGAATTATGATGCTTGATATTGAACTACTCACAGACTCCACTTATCATCATATTGTTCAAATTAGAAGCATTGTCGGTGATGATACTTTCAGGCAAGCCGTATCGACAGATGATTTCCTTTTTCAAAAACTTGTAAACTGTGGATCTGGTGACATTTGCATATGAGGCTGCCTCTACCCACTTCGTGAAATAATCAATTGCTACTAGGATAAAGCGATGCTCGTTTGATTTCTTAGGGTGAATCTGACCAATGACATCAATACCTCACATAGAAAATGGCCAAGGGGTTGTCATAACATGAAGAGGCTGAGGCGGCACATGAACCTTATCAGCATAGATTTGGAACTTGTGGCATTTACGAGAATAGTTGATGCAATCACCTTCCATGGTTGACCAATAATATCCCAAGCGCATGATCCTTCTAGCCATGGTAAAACCACTAGGATGGGTTCTACAAATTCCTTCATGAACTTTTTTGAAAATTAATTGAGCCTCTTTTGCCCCCACACATCTTAGAAGCACTTGATCACGACTTCTCTCGTATAAAATCTATCCATTAAGGACATACCCTGATGCCATTTTCCTGATCATTTTCTTTTCATTCTCTATAGCTTGTGGCGGGTATTGCTAGAATTTTACATATTGCAAGATGTCATAATACCAGGGCAATCCATCCATTTCTTCTTCCACATTATAACAATGGGCCGAGGAATCTAGCATACATAATCTGATGGGCACCATCTCTGAACCCTCATTTACCTTAAACATGGTGGCTAAGGTTGCTAAAGTCGGCCATTTGGTTGTCTTCTCTGGGAAGATACTTGAATGTGATCTCATCAAACTCTTTGGTCAACTCAAGGACCAACTTGTGGTACTCCACCAACTTTGCATCTTTCGTCTCTCATTTGCCACATATCTGATAAATGACCAACGAGGAATCCCAAAAGACTCTTAGGGTACGGATTTTCTTCTTTATGGCTTCTCTTAGTCCCATTATACAAGCTTCGTACTCCGCCATGTTATTTGTGCAGAAGAATTTCAAACAACTGGTAAAAGGATAATAATTTCCCTCTGGCAAAACCAAAACTGCCCCTATACCTCACCCTACCACATTTGCTGCACCATCAAAGTTCATAACCCAAGATTCTGCCAAACCCTCATTATCCTCAGTGATACACTTCAAATCTTTATCAGGGAAATTAAAATTCAATGCTTCATAATCATCACAAACATGACTTGCCAAAAAGTTAGCTATGGCACTCTCTTTTATTACTTTTTGGCTCACATACTGGATATCAAATTCTGACAATAACATTTGCCAACGTGCTAACCTTCCTAATAGAGTCGGCGCCTCCATCATGAACTTCAGTGGGTCCAACTTCGAGATTAGCCACGTAACGTGATAAAGCATATATTGTCTCAACCTTTTAGCTGTCCAGACCAGAGCACAACATAGTTTTCCAATCAACGAATATCTGGTTTCACAATTAGTGAATTTCTTGCTCAGGTAGTATATTGCCTTTTCTTTTCTTCCAGTATCGACATCTTGCCCTAACACACAGCCCATGGAATTTTCATAGACCGTTAAGTACAAGATCAGTGGTCTCCCTGAAACATGTGGTACTAATATTGGAGGATTGCTCAGCTGTTCTTTAATCTTTTCCAAAGCCGTTTGACATTCTTCATCCCAAGTCCTCGAGCTATTCTTCCTGAGTAATCTAAACATTGGATCACACATATCAATTAACTGGGAAATGAAGCGTACGATGTAATTTAATCATCCCAGGAAACCTCAAACTTCCTTTTGTGTTTAAGGTGGGGGAAGTTCCTGTGTGGATTTTATCTTATCTGGATCAATCTCGATTCCTATTTCGCTTACAACAAAACCAAATAACTTTCCAGATGTGACTCCAAATGTAAATTTGGTCGGGTTGAGCTTCAACTGGAACTTTCTCAGTCTAAGGAAGAGTTTTTCTAAATTGACCAAATATTCCTCCTCGGATCGAGATTTAGCGATCATATCATCGACATATACCTCTATTTCTCTGTACATCATATCATGGAAGAGGGTGACCCTGGCCCTTTAATAGGTTGCCCCTGCATTCTTAAGTCCAAAGGGCATTACTTTATAGCAAAAAGCTCCTCATAACGTCACAAAAGTTGTCTTTTCCATGTTTTCTGGGCATATCTTGATCTGGTTATACCCAGAGAAACCATCCATGAAAGAGAAGAGTGAGTGACCAACTGTGTTGTCGACTAAAGTGTCAATATGTGGGAGCGGGAAATTGTCATTTGGGCTTGCCTTATTGAGGTCCTTGTAGTCAACACACATTCGTACTTTTCCATCCTTCTTCGGTACTAGGACAATGTTCACCACCCATTCAGGATACTTGGCTACATCGAGGAATCCTGCATCATATTGCTTCTTTACCTCATTCCTGATCTTGAGGAGTGTTTCAGCCTTCATTCTCCTAAGCTTTTGCTTTATAGGTTCACATTATTCCTTTCTAGGGAGCCTATGCATGACGATGTCAGTGTCAAGGCCGGGCATATCTTGGTATGACCAAGCGAAGATATCCTTGAATTCTTTCAAAATCTCAATTAGACTTTTTCTGGTTTTTGCTAAAATGGTAATACCAATCTTCACCTCTCGCTTTTCTTTTGTGATCGAGGTTTAATATTTCTAGTTCCTCTTTATGTGGTAGAATCTGCTTTTCCTCTCCTTCTACCATTCTGAGCATATCACTGGGTACATCATATTCTTCCCCATCGTTAATATTTCAAACTTCTTCTAAGCACAGCGGTAATTCAAAGTCAACCTTGAAGTCAGACTCAGATTCATTTATGTCAATGATATCTGAAAACCTGAAAAGAGAATAGGCAAAAAATATATACAATGAAAAAAAAACAAAATGAATGGAATGTTTTTTTGTGCTTTTAACTTTATGGTTTTCATTTGGTTTTGGTTATGGAAAGAAAGTTTTCCACACAAGATTTAAGGAAATGCATCTTTTATTGAATTCAAATTAAATGTTTGACATAGGCCCTTTATATAAGATCCCCTATTGTCTTCGGGCCTGGAAGAAAGAGGTTGGTTTTGAGAATTACTTTGAACATGTCTTAAAGACTACATGAATTTCTTCAGCAGTCCAAATGTCAAGCTCAGAGCAAGGGCGAATCATTGATAGGTACTGGTTCTCTTCTTTATTGTCAGTCACAGCATTGATACTCAACTTTTCAAATGCTTCACACAGAGTGCTATCACTAGATGAGGCGTTTGGATCCAGTATGCCTCCGGATATAAAGTTATGATTAAGTTGATGGAAAGTCATCATCTCCCACTCGATTTCCTTTCCCTTCAATCTAGCTCTTCTCATCTTTTGATGTTTTCCGATTTTTGCCCTTCTTTGCCATTTGTTGGGCTTAAACCCTAAGTCGAACCGATCTTTTTTCGCCGGGATTGCTACAGGATACAATCTTCCTTGATGTCTTTTTTCGAATCCTTTCCCAATTTCAGCTCCTTTACCAAGCGTTTGTTTTACTTGCATCTTCGCACAACTTGACAATTCAGGTTTTGGCACCTTACTCCCTTCAATGACAAAGGTTGCATTGACAAGCTCCAATGTCCTAAAATGACACTTGAGTGTACCCTCATCGATCTTGATAAAGGGTGCATCAATGTTTATTGATGCAATGATTTCCTCTTCTGCACCAATAGTTATTAGTTGACCATTGATCACGAACTTTAATTTATGGTGTAAAGTAGATGGGACCGCTCCTGCTGCGTGAATCCATGGGCGCCCAAGCAAGAAACTATAGCTAGGTCTTATATCTATAACCACAAATTCAACATCGAAGGTTATTGGTCCGATTTATAAAGGCACCTTAATCTTTCCTAACACATCCTTCTGAGTTCCATCAAATGCTCTAACCGTATTTTGATACGTTCTCATATGAGAACTGTCTATTGGCAGTTTCTTTAGTGTGGCTAACGGTAGAACATTTAGTGCCGAACCATTGTCAATAAGGACACCTGGTAACATATGCTCTTTACATCTGGTAGTGATGTGTAAAGCTTTGCAAGATCCTGTTCCTTCACCTGGTATTTCCTCATCATTGAATGAGATGAAGTTGTTGACAGCAATGTTACCAACTAACATATCCATCTTATCAGTTGTGATCTCTTTTTGGCACAAATGTCTGGTTCAATATCTTTAACAAGGCCTCATGATGGCCTTCTGAACTCAATAGCAGGGACAACATAGAAATTCGAGCTGGAAGCTTATGGAGTTGCTCCACGGCGTTGTATTCACTGTGTTTTAAGATCTCTTTTTGTCGATTTTTCCTTTAAGAAATCTCAGTTATCTTCTTTTTCAGGCTCCTCAGTAGTTGCTTTCCTCTGCGTTGTATCTCCATCCTCTGCTATTGGTTGAGAATAGAGCCTTCCACTCCTTGTGAAACGACTCACCTCATTGACTGGTTCTTCTTTCTCCTGAACAGATGTGTCTTCTGGGGCTGCCACCGTACAAGCATAATCCCAAGGGACCTGCCGGCTCTCCTTGTAAGGAAATGGCATTGGTGCCTTAATTATGAGCCGTGGGGTCACACTCCTTGCTGGCTCACCAATTCTTGTTTTAGCCTTAATAACTAAAGGCTTCATTCCAGTATAATCTTTTCTAGAGGACGACTTCTCTAATGCACATACATCCAACAAACATTCTTTGTCTTCTTTTCCAAAGAAATCAAGTTCTTTCTTATTCATCTTGTCCTGAATTAGTTGCTTAAACTCCAAGCAACAATCAATCTAGCACTCAAATAGCAACTATTCTTCTGCTGAACTGGCAGCACTCAAATCCACACCGAGGTCAACAACCTGTTCAAAAATATTTGTGGCATTAGTCTACACAAAAAAGAAAAACCACCAACAGCGATAACAGAAAGTAAAAACACCAACAACAAATTACCAAATTATTTGGTACTAAACAAATTCTAGCACTTTTATCTTTTCGTACCACCAAACAACAATACCGAATTACACATTCTCTCCCCAAGTCCAGACGCTATTTATGTGCATCAAATTGAGTGAAATTTAAACAATAACTTTTTAAATATTGGTCATAGACTGGAAAAAAAATGACAACCAACGCTTACCTTCCCAGTTATCATGGTATACATGTTAAGTACATCTGTGACAGTCGACTCAAAATGTGTTGTAGCATCATAGCTCTGTGAAAGACAACCAGATAGTAATTAGCATTCAGCCACAGTTTTTCTGAGCAAAAAGCAAATAGACCACTTGAAAAACTAAAACAACCAAAGATTCTCACTGTTGATATGAAACAACTGTCAAGAGAAGGCTCATTGACTGGTTCAAATCTGTCATAGAAGAATACATCGTCAACAGGACCTAGAAGGTCAATTTCAGGCTTTAGTTCAGTCTCAGGGTGATCTGTCTCAGCTTCTGCAGAAACAAATGCAATGAATTTGCCCTTTGGAGCAACATTGTGAGAATATGAGCAACAGAAGACATACCTGCACAGACACATAACAATCCTAAATTTTAGACTAAAAACAAAAGAGCAGCAGTAAGTGATCATAATCAGAAATGAGAATATGAGATATCTTCAACTTTTTCAGGTTTGCTTACCCTCAAATTGAACTATCTTCAACAAGACAGAAGCTCAGTTCCAAGACAAGCCTAGAGTTGAATTATTCTTGACTTTCTTCTTCGAATATTAAATCCAAAGAATGGTTGGCAAAGCAAACAGTGGAAAAACAGCAGATAGCAAATCCTACTTTCTAAATATATTTAACAATAAAAAAATTGTTTTTTGGATCCCTGAAGAAAAACAGAATGTGTTTCTGTTTATTTTTTATTGAAAAATTATTATCAACTTACAGAGGTTTATAGACTTTTATAGACTAGGACTTTTAGTTACATTAGGACTCCTACTAATTATTAACTTCTAACTCTAGTCTTAGGAGTTTGACTTTAACTAAACATAGTTCGATTACAATAACTATTCTAGTTCAACTAGACTTACAATTCTAGTTTGACTAAACTTACACTTCCCCTCAAGTTGGAGAATATACATTGTATAATCCAAACTTGAATAAAAAATTGTCGAATAAGGCTTTTGGCAGTGCTTTTGTTAGTACATCCGCCACTTGCTCCTCGGCTGGAACATGCTCTAATGAAGCCATTACACTTGTCAACTTCTCTATGATAAATTGCCTATCTATTTCAACATGCTTTGTTCTGTCGTGTTGAATAGGGTTCTCGGCAATTTTAATGGCCGATTGATTATCACAAAAAATCTGGAAATTTTCATCTTTGGTCATTCCCAGTTCTTTAAGCAACTTTATTAACCAGATTCCTTCACACATTCCCAAGGCCAATGCTCTGTACTCCGCTTCTGCACTGCTTTTGGAAACAATTGTCTGTTATTTGCTTTTCCAAGTCACCAAATTACCCCATACATAAGAGCAGTATCCATTGGTTGACCTCTTGTCTGTTAGTTCACTGGCCCAACTTGCATCTGTTAATACTCTAACAGTTTTATTAGAACTTTTCTTGAATGTTAAACCATGTCCAGGTGTACCTTTCAAGTGTCTCAGAATCCTCTTTGCTGCTTCCATGTGTTTCTGCCTTGGATCTGTCATGTGCTGACTCACAATATTCACTGGAAAGGAGATATTTGGTCTTGTTAGTGATAGGTAGATCAATTTCCCTACTAGCCTCTGGTAGAGTCCTTTATCTTCCTTTGGACTTGGATCGACTTTGTTGAACTTTAAGTTTGCATCCATGGGTGTATCTGCTGGTTTGCAACCCAACATTCCTGTTTCTATCAACAAGGTGTATCTGCATCCATGGGTGTCTCTGATTGATCACCAAACCTTTGCTAGACCTTTCTATCTCCACGCTTAGGAAATATCTGAGTTTTTCTAAATCCTTGATTTTGAATTCCCTGCTCAACAGGGTCTTTAATCGACTCAATTCCACTTCATCATCTCTTGTCAATATTATATCATCCAAATAAACAATAAGGATAACCATTTTAATCAATGAGGTTACCTTAGAGAACAAGGTATGGTCTGCCAGTGATTGTTTGTATCCATTTTCCAAAATAACCCTGGTGAATCTGTCGAACCATGCTCTTGGAGACTACTTAAGGCCATAGAGAGATTTGTCAAGCTTGTACACCTTCTAATTTTGTCAAGCACCTTCGAGTCCAGATGGAATTTGCATGTATACTTCTTCCTCAAGGTTACCATTAAGAAAAGCATTTTTAACGTCAAGTTGATACAGTTGCCAATCACAGTTTACAGCTAGGCTTAACAAAACTCTAACTGAATTTAATTTAGCAACAGGGGCAAATGTTTCCTTATAATCGACTCCACAGGTCTGTGTGAACCCCTTGGCAACCAATCTGGCTTTATATCTCTGTATACTGCCATCTGAATTGTACTTAATGGCAAACACCTATTTGCATCCAATGGGTTTTTTACCTTGGGGAAGATCTGTAATGGTCCATGTACCATTCTTTTCAAGTGCCTCAATTTCTTCATCAACTGCTTCTTTCCACTTTGGATTCTGCAAAGCGTCTTCAATAGTCTTAGGAATCTGTTCTTCATCTAGCTTTGCTGTAAATGCTTTAAAAGATGACATCAAATTCCCATAAGCAGCATACCTTTGAATAGGATGCTTAGTACACTGCCTCACCCCTTTTCTTTTAGCAACAGGTAAGTTTTCAAATTCAAGAAGATGGGAAGGATTACTAGCAAAATCATTACCTCCACTTTCTTCACAAGCAGCTGGACTAAAATCCAATTCTTGGCAAGTACCAGATTGCATAATGGTTTCTGGAATGGTTCTCCTTTTTCTGGTGTAAACTGCAGTTGTTTAGGGGGTTGTTAAGAAGGTTCGGTTAGATTTTGGGTTCTTGCAGGCGTGACAGTAGGTGAAGTATGTGGTGTAGATAAGGTATTAGGTGAGGAAATAGGTAAGATATTAGGTGGAGAAAGAGAAGTTTGAGGCTCAAGTGATGAGGGATAAGTAGGAGGTGGTAAAGGAAAAGAAGGAACCTATTTTTGAGAGGGCTGGAAATCATCAAAACTCTCCCCCCTGAATTTCAGCCATGGAAAATATGGTTCCTGTTCAAAAAAGTTAAGATCCAAAGAAACATGAAATTTACGAGAAGGTGGATGGTAACATTTGTAGCTCTTCTTTAGTGAAGAATATCCTACGAACACACATTTTAGAGATTTAGGATCAAGTTTAGACCTAGAAGGATCATGGTTTGTAACAAATACGATACAACCAAAAGTTTTTAAAGGAAGTGTAGAGGACAAAGGCTTAAAGTGAGGAAAACAAGATAAAAGAACATCCCTAGGTGTTTGGAAATTTAAAACTCTACTAGGCATGCGATTAATAAGATATGTAGAAGTTAATAAGGCTTCTCCCCATAGATATTTAGGAACATCGTGGGTAAACAATAAGGCTCGGGTTACCTCTAGTAGATGCCTATTTTTCCTTTCTGCGACTCCATTATGTTGGGGAGTATCAACACAAGAACTAATCTGTATTATCCCTTTCTCCTTGAAAAAACCACCTAACGATTTAGTACAGAATTCCCCTCCAATATCTGATTTAAAGATTTGAATTTTAGAATGAAATTGGGTCTCGATCATGTTGTAAAATCTCTCAAAAGCACTAGTCATTTCAGATTTTTCTTTCAAGAGGTAAGTCCAAGTGGTTCTACTATGGTCATCAATAAAGGTCACAAACCATCTGCTACCAGTAATATTCTTCACTTTAGAAGGACCCCAAACATCACTGTGGATAAGAGAAAACGGATGTAAGGATGTAACATCCCTTTCCCGTATTTATCACCAAATACGAGTCAGTGATGTTATTAACAAATTTTAAACCCTATTATTTCTTTTCCTTAAGAAAACTGGCAGCCTGCACTACTTTACTAAAAAAATTATATAAAAAAATTATAAACATCGAAAGTTCATTCTGAAATTTTCTAATTAAATTAGATTCATTAAGATTTCTAACCATATAAATTATTAACCTAAACTCATTACGTAAAAATTCAAATAAATCTTTGAATTCACGTCACAGCCCCAAAATACTGAAATTCTGCTGCCCTGTTTTCTGACCTTCCATCGAATAAAAATTCATAACTTTTTACATATAACTCGAAATTAGTCACCGTTAATTTTGTAAGAAACTAGAAAAAATTTCCAGTTCATACATATAATATTCACTGTCTAATTCCAATTGTTGAATTTATGCTGATTTTTCAAACACTCTGCTTTTACATACATTTTTCTGGACAGATTTTTAATCTTTCCATCTTAAAACCCATATTCACTAAAACTTAGTCCATTATCATTTATAGACATAATAGGACTCACTAGGTTCATTATCCACATTATAACAACTTTTAACCAACCACATTTGGTAATAAGTTATTACAAACCCCACTAATTATACATGCCATTTAGTACATTTCAAAAAGGAAGGATGGATGTCAATACATTACTATGAGTATGGAGATATACCTCCCAAAATAAGCAAGTGATGCTCAGCTACTCTTCCTTTGCAGCTCCTTTAAAACCTACGCATGAAATTCATCATACGCTAAGCATATTCTTAGCGAGGAAACAACATTTAATTCAAATACGACTTAACATGGATATCAATATAATAAAATAGCAATGCATATAATCACTTTCATTTTATGCTTGCTAGCATATATGACATGATATGTATAATAACAACATATTACATGGTAATAACTTTAATTCTTACCAATACCATTGCCATATTTATCATCGAGCTTTCAAACTTCCCATCCTATTTTCAATTCATTTAGCCCAAGTATCGATTTAAGAGAATTTTATGTACACGAGTCATCCCCCATACCCAACCTTTATTGAGTATGTGTATTTTTGCACCGTAGTGCTTAGCACCCAAAGTGCTTCCTCAATGAGAATTTATAATATTTAGCACCCGAAGTGCTTTCTCATTGAAATTTATGCAACGTAGTGTTTAGCACCCGAAGTGCTTAAAATATTTAGACAGCTGTTTATGACTCTATGGATATCCAACTATACTTTTAAATCTCTATATCATACATTGGGCTTAATATCATCACATGTATCATCAATGGCAACATGTAACATTTTATATCAATATGGGGCAGTTCATACCCGAAATAACCTTTTAGTCCTCACCAATGTAATAATCAAATAATCAATAACATAATTAATACCATGATATGTATGCAATTGTACTCACCTTGACACTTTATAGAAATAGAATTTTACTAGCCTCACTAAGTTCGGTTTACACTTTCGATCTTCTTTCTTCACCCGGTTGATCTCGTAATTGCGTGTTATCTATATGTACATTAAATACATAACACAAGCAATCTTTAGTACATGTTTAAGCCTTACTAACACATGTACAACCCAAGTTGGAAAATTCAAGTTTTGCAACTAAAGGCTATTTTACAATAACAATGCTTCCAACACTTGTTTCTAGTCTTGAATTGCACATTGAAATCACTAAAATAATAATTCCATCTAAAACCCTAAATTCTCTCTCTTAGGGTTTATAATCTAAAATTTAGGAACTTTCACACTAGAACTCTAAATCCAAAAATTGTAATATCAAAATGATCCTTGAGCAATAGCAAACCACATAGCTACAACTTTTGAACAATTCACAATTTCTCACCTATTTCACCAAATTTGTAAAATTTACAAATTGGTCCCAACATGATGTTTTCTTCATTCTAATGACATAATTCAACTTAGAAAACATCATTCTACTTATTTCCAATATCAAAATAATTTTCACAAAATTTCCCTTAATTTTCCTCTAATTGCCGAATAGTCCCTCTTGCTTTCTTCATTGATTTTTCATCATTTCAAGCATGATAACAATATTACAACATCATTTCTTACATGCTTAAACCTTAAAACATGAAAAACAAACATGTCCTTCATCCACCTTAATCTCAAACCTCAACTTAGAGACATGAAAACTAAGCAAAACTTATATCAAAAGAAAGAGAATTCAAGGGAGATCAATTTCTTATTTCATGTCTCAATCCAAAAACCAATTAAATCAAGCCAAAAAATTGAATCAAAATTTCTTATTACCTAGCTATGGAGTTCACGACAAGCTTGGAGAAGATGAACCAAATATTTCAACTTTTTCTTTCTTTTATTTTGATGACAAATGGTTATAAATCCTTAAATAAAAAAATATCTTTAAAATAGTCAAGTGACTACTTTACCCTTGGATTATAACCAATTACCATCCAACACCTATAATTTATCTTCTTCCATAATCAATTATACCTTAAAAGTATAGGTGAAATGACCAAATTACCATTAATGAATCTAGATATCTACCAAAATGCCATTCCATCACCTATACAAAGTACTGGATAGAATCGAATCTAAATCGATTCGAGAAGATTCAAAATTTCAATGTCATATTCCTCGAGTCTTTCTAAGACTCCCTTCATAATTTCATAAGATTCCGAGCTTATTCGGTTACCCGATTTCCATTTTAACTTTAACCGTAAATTCCCAATAATAGAAATATCGGATCGAACCAAGGTTTTTATATTCGATCCACACCCTTAAGTGATCTATTTAATTATGACATACAAATATTTATTGGGAAAAGTACCATGTTGGTCCTTGAACTTTTCTCAACTTTTCACTTTAGCCACCAAACTTTGAAAATTTTCATTTTAGTCACTGAACTAGAACCACCAACTTTTGATTCTTTACGTTTTGATCACTAATCCAATAATGGAATATTACAGAGGATTTGTAAGTAGAGGGTAAGTAAGATTGTCTTGTTTATTTTGCAAGTTGACATATATGACATTTAAAGGAAGAAGGTTTTTGATTAACAAATAATTGAGGAAAAAAATTTGCAAGATAGGAGAAATTTGGGTGACCTAACCTAAAATGCCATAACATAACATAACATCAGACTATCCTAAGGAAGTAAGACAAAATTTAGAAGATGAAGTTTTAGAATTTCTTGTACTGTGAAGAACATATAAACCATTCTGAAAGCGAGCATTGCCAATCCTTTTTTTGAAGTCCAGTGTCTGTAAAAAACACTCAGAATCAGTGAACTAGAAAACACAATTTAAATCCTTGCAGAGCTTGTGAACTAACAACAAATTGCAATTCGGACTAGGCACAAAAAGTACGTCTCGAAGGACTAAGTCATCAGTAAGAAATACAGAAGAACCATCTGCTAATTTGATAGAATTCTGAGAGGAGGAAATTTTAAATTGAAAAAACAATTCCCTGTTACCAGTCATGTGGTCAGAAGCACCAGAGTCCACAATCCATGCTGATGTATTCGTAGTAGAAAGAAGTGTAGTGGAAGAAGAGTTGGTGTGTGTACCATCATTGTCTGCAAAAAGCATTTTCTGCCTTGCTCCCGATAAATCTGCGAATTGTTTCTTGTAGTTGTACCATCTGTTTTTTTGGTGAAGCCTCTAGATGAAGTCAGATTATCCATTGAAGAGGAAAAGAAAGAAATTTTTTTTCCGATTGGATCGAATTTAGACTGATACCATGAAGAAAAATAGAATTGAAGAAAAACAAAATGTGTTTCTGTTTCTTTTTTATTGAAAAATTATTATCAACTTACAGAGGTTTACAGACTTTTATAGACTAGGACTTTTAGTTACATTAGGAGTCCTACTAATTATTAACTTTTAACTCTAGTCTTAGGAGTTTGACTTTAACTAAACATAGTTCGATTACAATAGCTATTCTAGTTCGACTAGACTTATAATTCTAGTTCGACTAAACTTACAATCCCATCCTAGGACATAAGCCCAAAACAATAAAGAATAGAAACATATTTCTCTTTAGCTGTTCCAAGCTCCTGCAGAAGGGACTATACCCCAGAATCAAGGATACCAGGGACAAGAGAGGTGCCAGATATCAAATAGAAAAATTAATATATTATAAGCAATGAGAAACACCCATATTTTACTTTAATTAAGCTTCCCATTAAGTAAAACCCAATGTTAACTTACATATCTGATCTACAACCCAACTGCTTTTGTGGCAGGATAATCTACACAGATTGAGAATCATTCGTGTTTGGAATTGGATGACTCATTATAGCAATTTCCCTGGCAACCTTTCCAATCTTCCTAACCTGTTTGAGTAGACACAAATTCACGAGGATCGTGAGAAAATCAACTTGTATCTCATATTTACTAGTTCATAACTAAGTCACTATGGAATTAGATTTCGCAATCAGTTCAATAAAATTATAGCATATAGGTTCCATTTGATTAAAAAATACACAGAAAAAGGAAGAAAATCGTCTTGTTAAAAGTATAGTGTAAAATAGTGATTTCAATCCAATTTCATTTGTCTGGGCCAAGTTTTAAATGCATGGAAAATATCATCCTTCTCATTGGAAAAGGGTCTTCAAGATCAACTGCAACTAAGAAGAGGCCCAGCAGGAAAATGTAATATTTGAATGCAGGTAAGTGAACCTATTGAGAAAGTGTTCTTCCTTCAACATTCTTTAAAATGAAGGTGAACTCCATAAGGTCATGAGTTACTATGCTTTTGAGTGGGGAAAAAATTGCTAAAGTAAAGAAAAATAGTGCAGCACTACCTTGTTTGGCAAGTAGGAAGGGTCACAAACAACTTTCTTACACCTGGCAGTTTCACCTTCAGATGTGACACCACAGGCTTTGCCTTCATCATCATATTCCACCTGGAAATACACAATGATTTATATTTACGGTAAGATAACTTATTCCAGCCACCTAAATTTCATGAAAACTATCAATAACGTAAATGAAGAGAGATTAGAAATCTAACAAACGCCACCAGATACCTTGCACTCAGGTTTATTCAGCATATATGTTCCACCATAAACAACATTAAGCCGTGCAAAAGCCTGAGATATTTCAAAGGAGAAATATAATAACTTCACAAAACTGCACTACATAGCAGTTGAAATGAACTTGATAGAGAGTGATAGTGATGAGAACCTGGGGTAGATCGCCTAATCCATACAGTGGATAAATGTATGGAGAACCACCTTGAAAACGTGCAAGAGACTCCGCATAAAGCTATCAAATAACAAAGAGAATTAATTTAGAACATAATTAATCATGATGAACTTTCAACCAAGCATAAATAAAAAACTCAAGACACCAATCACCTTCATCCTCTTTACAATATCCAATGCAGGTTCATCGAGGTAGCGGTCATCTCTATGAAGTGCCAATGCATGACCAATGAAATCCACAGTGTTATCGTCAAGCCCATATTTTCTGTCCAAAAAACAAACTTAAGACATGCAAGATGGGCTACGGTGCTCTATCATCTAAGACTGGGTGCCTAGCAGATAAGAGCAGCAGTATTGCACAAAAAGATATGAATGGAGAACTTTCCTCCAAACCAAAAGTATTCCCAATCAATAGGACAGAAACATATGAAAGTACTGGGCCATTAGAAAAAAGAAGCTAGTAAAAGGGAAAAAGGCCCTTATGCAATTAGATTCCTGGTTGTCACCCTCGTCAAGTCCATTCCCTTATGAGTTTTAGGATCTTTTTGTGAGAAAGGGGCCATGATGGTCGGAGATGCAATGAATAATTGTTGTTTTGTGTGTGATCAGTGGTTAGGGATTTGTTGTTTGAAGAAGATGAACAAAATATTTTCTAGAGAGAACAATATGTTTCTCTATAATTTCTTATTATGCTTAATTATCAAATGTATACAGAGTAAGACTTTAAATAGGTTGATATAGAGTTTGAATATAACTAAAACTATACTTTTATCTTTAATTTAAATAAGACTTCTAGTAAATCTAAACTACTGATTAGGAATAAACACTAATTACACATTAAATAAAAACTTAACACTCCTCTTCAACTTAAACTCCCCTCAAGTTCTAACACTTCTCGGATAACTTACACTCCCCCTCAAGCTAGTGAGCAAACGTAGGTGAACACCAGCTTGGATCTTGGATGTGATGCCCTACTCATATTTCTTCTGTTGTTTCTTAGAGAGAAATGCTCCCCGTTCTCGGGAGTCTTTGATTTGATGAGTGAGGACAAAACCATGATGTTCTTGTGCAGCAATTGTTGATGCCATTCAACTTATGGTACGCTTGAGATGGTTGATGCATCAGTTGGAATATCAAGACTGCTCCACAGGATGCTCTAGCATGCAGTTCCTGACTAAAAAGTCTGCACCACATGATGCTCTAGCATGCAGTTCTTGACTGAAAGGTTTGATGTGAACGATGTAGGAAGTGATCACAGGAATCTACACTCCCCTCAAGTTGGCATTTACACAGACTAGAGTTCCAACTTGGATCTTTGATGTAGAATCCCTTAAAAAAATATTATCTAGTTTTTAAGGTTAAACTAGAACCTCTTCTCCTATCTTTTAGGATGGATGGCTAAGAGAGAACCAAATAGTTTTTAAGGCTAAATTATAACCTTTTCATCTATCTTTTTGATTGGCTAAGATAGAACCATTAAATTGAGAACGAAACAACAAAATTGAACGAGTAGAAATTTCAATAAAGATGTAAGATTCCAATGAGGGAGAAGCCAAGGAACGAGTGTGGCCTAATGATAGCAGCGGAAAAGAAAAATGATGTGCATCTGAAAAATTAGATCGTCGATCTGTTTCAGATTAGAGATGGCAACAATGGTGACGGCATCAAGACCGTTGTTGGCTCATGATACCATGTGAGAAAGGGGCCATGATGGCCGGAGATGCAATGAATAATGGTGGTTTGTGTGTGATCGGTGGTTAGGGATTTGTTGTTTGAAGAAGATGAACACAATATTTTCCAAAGAGAACAATGTGTTTCTCTGTATTTTCTTATTATGCTTAACTATCAAATGTATACAGAGTAAGCCTTTAAATAGGTTGATATAGAGTTTTAATATAACTAAAACTATACTTTTATCTTTAATTTAAATAAGACTTATAGTAAATCTAAACTACTGATTAGGAATAAACTCTAATTACACATTAAATAAAAACTTAACACTCCTCTTCAACTTACACTCCCCCTCAAGTTCTAACACTTCTCGGATAACTTACACTTTTTCATCGTAAGCTTGAACATATAGGTGTTGTCACTAAATTTTCACCTAACTTCTTTATTTTAACTATGTCATTTTGGTTTAGGTAGTCTTATATTGCAAATAGTATTAGGATTATTTGAATATCATGTAACATTGCTAATATACTTAGGGTATTATAATAAGTACTATATTATAAGATTAATGTAGTATTATAATAGTTTAGGTCACATACAATGTGTTAGTATAATTGTTAGTTAGAATTATTAAATGTGTCGTATGTTTTAATTAGTATATAGTTGTTTATATAGAATTAACATAGGTTATATACATTAGATATTAAAACCCAAAACATGAAATACATAGCCCAATTGTAATTAAAAATAATAAAAGGTCCATTGGATTTAATTTAGATCAGAATCCATTAAAAAAATACATAGAAGGTCCATTACACAAAGGCTCGTTCGGCCTGATTATTATTTCCTAAAGGGCTTGAATATTATATGGGCAGGTAATGAAGAGCTGTCGGACCAGGAGAGAATAGATCCAATGGCACGGGATCGTAGACGGGGTCTACATACAGATCACCAAGAGTCGCACTTCTCAGCTGCTCGATCAAGATGCGATCTGACGGCCCAGATCGCTTCGGGATATATCACGCAGATCACCACTTGCGCATGGCAGCCATGCACACGACAATTCAGCTCCGGCCATCTACTTCATCTTCTCTGACGCTTCACTCGCTCTGATTGTTCCTCGCCGGCGCCGTTCGAATCATTAGAAACATACAAACAGAAGAACAAAAAGGGTTAAATCCCTAAATTAGGGCAGACGCAATTCAAGATGAAATCAATAGGGATTAAGATCCCTAATTCAAAGCCCTAGTTGGAAAAATCAGAAGCAAAACGGGAAGGGATAATCCCTAATTCAAAGCCCTAGCGAGAATCAAGCTACAATTGGATATGCAAAAGGCAATTCAGAACCAAAGCAAAAGACCAGAATCCCCAAATCGATGCCATGGAAAAAAATCAAGCAATCAGAGGGGAAGAAATCGGGGATTTAAGCTTAAGATTTAGGCAACTCTTGTACTATAAATAGCATGGTAAATCATTGTAACAACAACAACATTTGAACATAAACAATTCAATAGAAATCAAACATAGCAATAGCATTCAAAATTTGTAGGAGCAAGCAATCTGTAATCATTGTTCAGAAGCAATAAAGAGAAGCAAGTTATGGTAATTTTCCTATCTATTTACTTTCTGTTTCAGTTTAAATAAAGAAGAAAAGAATTGTTTTACCTTTTATTGTTCGAAACATCATCGGAATCTAGAAATTTGATCAAAATATGGGAATTTCGCCGCCGACAACGGCGACCGGCGCCGTGGAAGGCGGCCGACACGGTGGATGTTCATTGTGTTCTTCATTTTATGAAGAACACAAATAACACATCAGAGAATTATAATGAAACCCATTTTGATCCGTTTGGAAATAAAGAAAGAAAATGAAATCTGTTTATAATTTTGATTATTTATACTAACCCGTTTGACCCGACCTGAACCTGAGTATAACCCGCGCCCTTCTTTCCCGGATCTCACTCCGCAGCTCTTCAATTTTCAATTGTTTCAATTTCATCCTTTTTCCTTTCAATTCGGCACCAAATTTTAAATTATTTTCGAATTAACCCTCACATTTTGATTTTTTTTTAAATTAAATCATTAATACAGAATTTTTTAAAATGAAATTAATTGCCTTTTTTTACTTTGATAATTAATTTAATTTAAGCATTTTGTTTCTTTATTCTTGTATGTATATGTATGTGTGCTAAACTTTAGGATTAGGGACTTAAAACATATATTAGAGACATGTATGTTGTAAAACATTCTTTATTTTCAATAAAATACACTTAACTATATTTAAACTTTAATAATTAAAAGTAATATAGAAATTTCTTTAGGATTATTCATAATTTAGACTCTAATTAAAATTCAATAACACATTTAATTTTCTTGTTTATTTGTTAAAAAAGTAAAAACTTAATTAATGCTGTGTCTTACCAAACAAGAATGACGGGTTAGTGCCGGAGTGTTGGCGGTGATTAAAGTTCATTTCCCGGGCGATAAGGCCGTTAAAATAGATTTACATTCATTTTACGGACAAATAAATCAAAATTTTGTAAACTTGCAAATTCGAGTTTAAAAATGTTTTTTGAAATCAATTAGGTACCAATTTTTGGGCGTTGTGGGGGTGCTAATCCTTCCCCACATGTAATCGACCCCCGAACCTGTTTTCTTAGACCTAAAATGTTATTTTGGTAAATAAAATGTTTTATTAAAATAACCCATATTTTAAATCATTCCAAGAAGGAGGTATATATTGTTGACAAGGTGAAAGCTGAGAAGAAATGGGATGATCGTTATGAGAAATTGGAGGGAATGATTAAATCATTCCAAGAAGGAGGGATATATGGAGGGATGGATGCCAAGGATTTAATCCTAGTGACTGATTTGGTGGTGCCACCAAAGTTCAAGGTCTCCGACTTTGAAAAATACAATGGAACAACGTTCCTTGCAGCACATTTGACTATGTATTGCAGGAAAATGTCAATGTACCTTGAGAACGAGAAGTTGCTTATCCATTGCTTCCAAGACAGTCTAGTAAGGTTAGTTGCGCATTGGTATACGCAGTTAAGTCGAGTAAACATCAGATCATGGAAAGATTTGTCCAGAGCCTTCAGTGAGCAGTACAAGCATGTTTCAGACATGGTTCTAACCCACTTAGTTCTACAAGGATTGGAGCAAAAACATCATGAGAGTTTTCGTCAGTACTCGTAGAGATGGAGATATGTAGCTGCCCAAGTTCAGCCACCATTGCTGGAAAGTGAGATCACCCCAATGTTCGCGGAGACATTGAAAGGATCATTTTATGATCGTATCCTCAATCATGCCACAAAGAGTTTTGCGAACATGCTTATAAATGGAGAATTGATACTTCTGGCCATGAAAAATGGAAGGTTAGATAGCGGGGAAGTAAAGAAACCATACAAAAAGAGAGACAATGAAGTCAACGTTGCTAATGTCTATAGCCCTAGTTACTCGAAAGGGGTTGTCTTCAACAAACCCAATGTCTCAACCGCATCTACAGCAGTCACAAACCCGCCAAAAGAAGAACGAAGGTATCAAGGGAGCTCGAAACCATATTTTCCTCCTATTCTGATGACATGTGCAGAATTGTTTGCTGAATTGATCAAATCCCAGATGGTGCTGCCAAGACATGTTCCTCCTTTCTCACCACCATATCTACAATGGTATGATGAGAAGGCACAATGTGAGTATCATGCATGAGTTAGGGGACATACCATTGAAAATTGTACTGTATTCAAAAGGGTGGTAGATGACTTAAGAAAATTAGGGATTCTATCATTCGATACTTCAGAAGATAAAGGAAACCCCCTGCCAAATCATCAATAGGTAGGAGTGAATGCAATCATTGAGGAGGAAGATTTGACTTGACTAAAAAAAATCTTAATTTTAAAAACTCAACTCCGAAAAAAAGTTCAAATAAAGTTTGAGATTTTAAATGGAACTTTGTATAACTTGAATTAGTAGATTAGTTTTCAAGTTTGAGTCGAGTATCTCAAATCTACTTAATACGTGCATCCCATGTAAAAAAATGAAGAAATGCATATGTATAGCTTGAATTAGTAGATTAGTTTTCAATCGCATATGTATACAAAAATTTTATGTTCGTTTAATAAACGAACGAATACAAACATGTGTTTGGTTCGTCTATATTCTTGAACAAGCTTATTTATGAGTTTGTTTGTTGACTCGTTTATTACTCTTTTATTTATTAATGATATTTATAAAATATAATATCTCATTATTTTTTATATTTCAATTTCAAATTATATATATATATCTTTGATATACAAGTTGTATAAAGTTTAGATTAGACAAATTTGTTAAATTTAGGGTTTAAGGTGTAAGTTTAGAATTTAGGGTTGACAAGTTTATGTCGTATGATTTAGAATTTAGGGGTTTATATTAAAAATTTTAAATTTTAGATTTGAGGAAGACTTGTGTAATATTTTTTACACAATTTGTGTATCAAAATATAACCCATATTTTATGCGCCATGAATAGCAATGGTTTTTTCCTGAGAATTTGTATGAGCCGTGGATGTTGGATGAGAATAAGCGATGAAAGAAAGGCGAAATCCTAATAAAGTGGTGGAAATTTTGGACAGTGATATGGCATATGGTTCATTGTATAATGTTTTATAGTTTTTTCTTGAGAATTTGTATGAGCCGTGGATGTTGGCTAAGAATAATCGACGAAAGCAAAGGATCCTAATAAAGGGTGGAAAATTTGGACAGTGATATGGCATATGGTTCATAGTATAATGTTTTATGGGATGAGACTGAGGGTTAGGTGGAGAATGAAAATAATGGAGCTCTGAGCATAGATGGGCAACAAGTAGGGGTGTTCAAAAGTATCTAACCCGGTTGACTTGGCCCAACTATCCGATGACCCGATACAAAAGAGTTGGGTGGTTTTAAGATTTCTAAATTATAAGATGAGCATCGCGTATCGATATGGATGAACCATGTACCGATACGAGTTCACCAACCCTAACTATATTATCGGTCATGACACAATCGTACCGGTACGACCTTCCTGAGTACCGGTATCGATACAGGTATTTCAGTTAAAAGCTATTGAACTTGGTTTGAAAAATTATAGAATGGTCACTAGTTAATAATTGGCTTAATTGACTAGTAATCGACCTTCGTTTGGTATGAAATTTTACATGCTTATTGTATACACACCGAATTTCTTGTTGGTAAGGTTAATCTTAGAAAAAGACATCCAATTTATAAAATACAAATTAGTCCTTAAATGTGGTAGGGAGTTTAATTTAGTCCTAAAATGGAAATTAAAGCATAATATCAAATTATTAACTCTATTGCATTGTTATTGTTTCATCAAATCATTCAAATTGAGAAATAATATTGTATTGATCACCGTATCGAACACTGGAAACGCACTCTGACCCGATTTGTAACACTCTGGTTTAAAAAAAGGAACTATAGAAAACAAAATTGATGTCAATGGAGTTTGAACCCTTAACCCCTTGCCTTTTGAGCATAAGCCTTAATCATCTGGGCTAAGGGTAATGCTAGGTAAATTTTACCCCAGTTTAATATTAGTCTATATTCGGTGGTTATATCGAAATTAATTAAGTCAAATTTGACTTCTCACCTACCCATTGAATGCCATTTGAATCTGGAAATCGAAAGAGAAATTCTAGAAAGCTCTCACCTAATCCATACTAGTCTTGGCTGCCGATCTGCTCCACCGTTGTGCCGTAAGTCTTATCGCCACCGTCGACATGATCGTCGCCACACACCGAACTCGTCCTTGGCCATCACTCGCGGTGAACGACCATCATTCACCGTGGAGATTAGATTGAAGGTTCGTCGAGAACCAAGGGTCGCCTTTCTTTTTGCATCGATCCGTCGTTGTCTGTCATCTGTGAGTGGCATTGTTGTTTCCCTTATGTTCATCGTCGTCCCGCAACCAAGGCCCGGCCTCCACACGCCCTAAGCCTCCACCATCCACCGTAAAGAACGCGTTGAAGCTCTATCAAAATTGTTGGGGGTTTCAATCTGCGTTTGAACCCTCTTTTCCGATCGTTTTCTCTGCGGTAACCCTCGAATACCCCTATTTTTTCATTTTTTCACTATTTTTTGTTCATCGCCAGCGATTTTCGGCGGCCATAACTTTATCTTTGATTTGGACCGGATCAACCGATCTAGCCTTGATTCGAGCCGTGGGCTTAAACCAATCTATTAGTTTTGAACTGGCCTGCTCGACCCAGTCTATAACCAGTCTACCCAAGCCCAATGGCCTCTAACCCAACCCGACTATCTGACCCATTGACTAAGTCAACCCATCAGAGTCAACTTAGTGATTCAACTCGTCCGAGTCAACTCAGTGAGTGAACTTGACCAAGTTAACTCGGTTGACCGTTGACCGATGACGTTAGTGTTGATCGATGACTTCAGCGTTGACTTTAACTTTGACCCAAAAAGTCAAATTTTCTAAAAACTCGTACTTTATGTTTTTCGACGTCATAAGTCTTATTTTGAGGTATGTTTCATGAAATTCTGACTTGAAAGCCTCCGAATGTGGCCTTCAACCCAAGCATGATTATGTATTTAATTATTTAGTTAAGAGCAATGTTAATAAGGACTAAATTTGAAATTTGTGTAATTGAAGGTATTCACAGTTCCTTGTATCTGAGATGTTTAGGGATGTCGAATTTGGGTGAGAGTGATCGAATGAAGTATCATAGTCGATCTATACAGCAAGTATTCAAGGTAATACATTACTACCTCTTGTATGCTTTATGAACTTGTTGGTATCCAGTTAATGCATGCATAGTCATGATGAAGTATACTGTTAACTCTACTTAAATCTAATCATATACAAAATATTACTATGGTAATCTAGATAAGAGTGAAATACCCGAATGAGAAGGTTAATAAATTGGAAGGATTTGGAGTTCAATAAATATTTAATAAGGCAACTCATCTCCGAACTCGATTAATAGTGTTGAAGGATTCAACGTCAAAAGTATTTGGATATGAAATTATAAAAAACCCCTTGAGGTGTATGAAATACTAAACTACCCCTGAAGGGAAATGATTTGGAACTTACTTTTGATCTGATTAAACATCTAATACATATGAAATTCTTGATCAATGTGGAAACTCTGGTAACATGATTCAAGCAGTGAGATGACAAATTACTCGAAATTTTCTGGATTCTAAAAAAATCTCTGAAGATAAATTTTCTAGAAGATTCTCATACGTCTGAGTTAATCAAAATGGCAGAAAAGACTGAATTGTTTGGAACGAATGTAGTGACTGAAAAATCCTCGGACACCGAACTTATTAAATTAATTGAAATGATGGTTATACCCTCAAGTTCTGAAATGGATAAATTGTTTGGAAAGACCAAGAGGATCAGAATGACTAAAACTCTATCGAACACTTAAATGAATGAAATACCCTCATAACTTGAGATAAGTGAAAGCTTTTAAAATCTTGAATATACCGGTAGAGCTCAAATAACTGTAATACCCATATGTGTTTGAGGCCTGACATGTGTACGTCAGTCGTTCCTGATATTGTTGCAATAACGAAAGAATATTTTATAATAGATGTTCGACCATATATGACTCATTCATGTTGAGTAGTGTAAATGATCTGTTGAACTATACTACAATGTTGAGAGTTGAGTAATTCAAGTAGATTTTGGAGGATGGATGAACTGTTAGGAGTAGTGGATACCGCTGATAATCATTCTAGCTTTTGGGTTAAATTACTACATAGCACTTCGAAGTCAAATAACCAAAATGCCCTTGTAGGCCTAAATGATGGATTAACCCTAAAATATCTTAAATATAGAGGAATCTTAATATAACCAAAATCTGGATGATCTTGATGTATAATCCCCTAAATAAATGGATGGAGTCGGTAATTATCAAACTCCTTAAAGAGGATTCCCGATTCCAAAATCAATCTAATTGAATAAAGTTCAATGTCTTCTTTCTATAATGAATAAGGACCTCTAGTAATAAATTGAACCATCTGGTGATATCTTTGCACATGCATATTCTCTCCAATTTGAAACTAGTATTCTCTTATCTAAATCATGAATTCTATATGTCCGAAAATACACCTCTTTGACTGTTCAAAAAAAAAATACTTTTTTTGGTTTTTGATAATCTGGAAATATGTCTGATTTCTGTTTTCACCATTCTGTCTGACTGCTGTAGTGACCTTTTTTGAAAGGACAATCGTGTGGATCGTATATGAATTTGGCACTACGAATTATCCCCTCAAATCATTACTGAAAATCTTTTAATGGAATAGGGATTTCTTTTAAAAAACTTTAATTTTTGAAAACGATGAAAACATGGAGTCACCACCGGCCACTTGGGTAAGGTAGGCCGGACACCATAAGAAACCAGAGATTCATTGTGAAAGGGTCTGAGAGTTGGTTACGCATGGGGAAGGATTAGCACCCCATCAAGCTCGGAAATCGGTACCAAAATATTTGTTACTTTTAAAAGGATGAAAATCATTGAAACTTATATTGAATTCAATTCAGAGTTCTTAAATGAAATTTAACCTTAACTGCACGGGCTTTATTGAATTGGTGGATTCAAATTAATTGGACATTTAATTAATAAGGTTGATGATATATCAGACCATAGATTAAATCGACATCGAATAAGCCCGACTGCCGTGTTAAATTATGGTTCGACTTCCGTACGTCACCTTTATGCATGATGCAAGAATTTAAGTATGATGTGATGATTTTGTTAACTTTTGATCCATTTACCTAGGGATGGTAAAGATTAATCCGAATATTTGGTCAACATGCTTTAAGCTCGGACTGTTACAACACAAATATTGGAATTAATAAGTACCTCCATTTTAAAATTTAGATTAATTAGGAATGCAATTAAGATCAAAGGTTATATGAATGAAAATTAAGGTATGCCAATCAAAGGCACAAATATAAACACACAAAAGGAAAGCCCAACTTATTAGAAAGCCCAATTAGTGATCTATTTATTAACTAAATGATTCTGATACTTAACCATGAATTAATTAGCCCTAAAAGACTAGAAACCCTAAATTATGGTGATTAAATTGTAATTTAATGTCAATCTAAACTTGAAATTAATTTTATCGTAAAAGTAATTAAGAAATGTTCAATTAATTTGATGAATTTAACATTTACCCTGATAAGCCAAGGATAAATTTAAATTCACTAAATTAATTCGAACCCTAATCTAACTAAGGCTCTAAAGAACCTAATCCTGAAATTAATCTAATTAATTTAAGGATTGTGCCCATATGAGACGAGTACACAATCCTAAACTAATTAAATTAATTTGACTAATTCAACTCAATGACACAAGGCCTATACTAATCACACTAAATCAGTACAAGTAAATATAGACATAACTAAACATTGTACATTATTTAAAGAAAATAATGGATAGACTTTAAAACTATATACGTATATATCAAACAAAAACATACATTGTACATTTTCGCAAAATTCTACTATATACTTTAAAAAAAACTATATATTATATACCAAAAATATGTATATTACATTTTACAAAATTATAGTATATACCTTAAAAACTATATATTATATCAAAAATATATATGTATTATTTTATAAAATTATATCACATACTTTGAAAACTATGTATTATAGGTCATATATATATATTACATTTTACAAAATTCTATCATATACTTTAAAAACTATACATTATATATATAAAAAATATATTACATTTTTTAAAAATTCTATTATATACTAAAAAAAACTATATACACTATATATCAAAACATATACATATATTACATTTTACAAATTTCTATTTTATACTAAAACCGTATATATTATAGGTTGAACATATATACATAAATATTTCATTTTACAAATTTCTGCTTTACCTACAAATATATATTAGACATAAAAATTATATGTTACACTTTTATGGATTTCGATCTTGTACTAAAATTGTGTGCATGTTAAATCCCTAATGTATACCATTCGAACTAACTTTCACCCACAAAATAACGATCACAAACGAGCAATATTAACACAAGTATTAAACTGAAAATTACAAGAAATAAATGTGAAGTTTTGAATTAAAATGCATGAAGAAAAAGAATAAAGAAGTTTATAATTTAAAACTGAAAAAGGGACTAAATTGGATAAATTGAAAATCGGGGACCAAAATTAAAGATATTTAAACGTTGAAAAAGGGACTAAATTAAAATGATCAAAAAGTTTCAGGGACTCGGGGCGTAATTAAAAAGGTGGAATGGCTTACTGGCGTGATTATCCCACGCGGAGGGACCAAAAGCGTAATTAGACCATGCGGAAGGACCTCATGCGTGGTTATTTTAGGGCGGAGGGATTTAAAATGCAATTAATCCATTTTTGAAACAAAACAAAATGTAAACGACTTATTTTGGCCAGATTTTCAATTCTTTTGGCATTATTTCTTTAAGGTTTTATAAACCCTCCCTCACTCTCTCTACCTTCGATGAACACCGCCGTTCATCGGGGTATAATCACAGAAACCGATCGCCATCCGCCGCATCGATCGCCACTCTTCGACGGCCGACAAACCCAAAACCGGTCAAAATCGACCCCTTTTTCATTCTAATCTCAGATTCAGTCCTGGTTTTTTTAAATCAACCCTTTTTCCCATTAAAACCCCAAAACCGAGGCTAGAAATAAGATTTCCGCCACCATTTACTCGCACCATTTTACCATATTTGGCCTCGAGGAGGCCATGTAACATCCTTTTCCCGTATTTATGCCCAATACGAGCCAGTGATGTTACTAACAAATTTTAAACTCTATTACTTCTTTACCATAAGAAAACAGGTAGCCTTCACTACTTTATTTAAAAATTTATAAAAAAATTTATAGACATCGAAAGTTCATTCCGAAATTTTCTAATTAAACTAGATTCATTAAGCTTTCTAACCATATAAATTATTAACCTAAACTCATTACATAAAAATTCAAATAAATCTTTGAATTCACGTCACAGCCCCAAAAATACTGAAATTCTGCTGCCCTATTTTCTGACCTTCCATCGAATAAAAATTCATAACTTTTTACATACAACTCGAAATTAGTCACTGTTAATTTTGTAAGAAACTAGACAAAATTTCTAGTTCATACATATAATATTCACTTTCTAAGTCCAATTTTGGAATTTATGCTGATTTTTCAAACACACTGATTTTGCATGCATTTCAGGACAGATTTTTTAATCTTTCTAATTTAGGTCCTATATTTACTAAAAGCTTAGTCCATTTTCATTTATAAACATAATAGGACTTACTATTTTCATCATCCATATTATAACAACTATTAACCAACCATATTTGCTAATAAGTTATTTCAACCCCATTAGTTATACATGCCATCTAGTACATTTCCAAAAGAAAGGATGAATGTCTTTACATTACTATGAGTATGGAGATATACCTCCCAAAATATGAAAGTGATGCTCGGCTACTCTTCCCTCGAAGCTCCTTTAAAACCTACGCATGAAAGTCATCATACGCTAAGCATATACTTAGTGAGGCAACCACATTTAATTCATATGCAATTTAACATAGTATCAATATATTAAAATAACAATGCATATGATCACCTACCATTTTATGCATATTTGCATATGACATGATATATGTATAATAAGATATTACATGGTAATAACCTTGAATCTTACCAATACCTTTGCCATATTCATCATCAAGCTTTCAAGCCTTTATATCCTGTTTTTCAATTCATTTAGCCCAAGTATTGAATTAAGGAAATTTTTGTACGCGAGTCATCCCCTATACTTACTTGAGTATAGTATATTATGTGCACTTTACTGGAAGTGCTTAACACCGAAGTGCTTTTGTATACTTACCGGAGTATACAATTATTAAATATTTTGCACTTTACCTGAAGTGCTTATAATAAATTGCACTCTACCGGGAGTGCTAAAATGTTTATACAACTGTTTATGACTCTATGGATATCCAACTATATTTTTAATTTCCAATCTCATACTTTGGGCTTTATGTCAATCACAATCTCATATATGGCAATATATATACATATTAAACAATTCATACGCAAAATAATATTCCATAAATAAGTAGTGATCCATGCATGAAATTTTCAATTCTTGACATATTTTTAACATGTCAATTATATGATGAATGACATAAAAATCATGCTATACATGCATTGCACTCACCTCGACACTTTAAAAAGTATAATTTATACTAGCCTCACTAATCTCAATTGCACTTTCTATCTTCTTTCTTCACTCGTTTGTACTCGAACTCGATTGTTATCTGTATGTACATTAAATACATGATACTAGCAACCTTAAGTACATGTCCAACCTTTACTAATACATGTACATACCAATATGGAAAAATTAATATTTTCATCCATATACATATTTGTAACTACAATGCTTCCAATACTTTAATCTCATCTCAAATTACACATTACAACCAATAGTTTGATAATTTCCCTTTAAACCCTAAATTCTATCTCTTAGGGTTTATAAACTAAAATTTGGAAACTTCCACCTTTCATCTCCATTTACAAAAATTTTAACACCAAAATAATCCTTGTATCATAGCAAACAACATACCCATGTTTCTTGAGTATTTTCCCATTTCTCACTTATTTCACCCAATTTACATAATTTACAAATTGATCCTAAAATGATGTTTTCTTCAATCCAACAACATAATTCAACTTAGAAAACATCATTCTAATCATTTCCATGATCAAATAAATTTTTACAAAATTTCCCCTAATTTTCCTCTTATAGCCGAATTGGTCCCTATAAGCTTTTTAAGAGATTTTCATCATTTCAAGCATAGAAATAATACTACAACACCATTTCCAACTTGATTGAACCTTAAAACATGAAAGCCTAACATGTTCTTCAACCACCCTAATCTTCAACTTCAACTTAGAGACATGGAAACTAAGCAAAACTTACATCAAAAGATAGAGAATTCAAAGGAGATCATTTTCTTGTTTCATGTCCCAAATCAAAATCTTACTAAATCAACCCAAAAATTTGAATTGAAAATTTGTTCTTACCTTGGCTATAGGTCTCGGTTTGGAAGAGAAAGAGGAGAGAAATTTTGTAAGTTTTTCTTTCTTAATATTATTCCACATGTCCCTTTATTTAATCTAATAATGCCACATGTTTCATTAAAATGAATTAAAAATTCATTTTTAATCTACTTTACCAATTTATCCCCCAACTATATTCATACTTGCATGTCCTCTTCCAACATGCCACTCCATTACTTAGGAACTAATTTAGTTCCTTTCTAACCGGCCATCATTAAAAAAATCATAAAATTTCATTTTACGAATTGATAATACGATTTATGGAAAATCACCTAATACGATTTTCCATAAATCGTATTATCAATTCCCAATCTAGATTCTCATATTTCAAAATTACATAAATAAATAATATTATCATAATCAGTTTCCCATATTTATGGAGTCTAACTCTAAAATTTCGGCTCGATTCAAAAATACCGATAATTATCTGAAATCTCTATCAAATAAAATTCTCTTAAAATTTCTTTAACAAAATTTTTATACAAATCACTTCTACTTATTCAGAGTCCAAAATATCTGTCAGAATCACTTTTATGGAAAATTCCCAGAGGCCACCTATCATAAAATTTTCTCTGGCCTTAGCACGCTTAATAATTTTTTTCTGATCCAATTTCAGTACCTTTTTCTCCATCTAAATTTTAAAAACCGACATCAAGGTACTTAATTCGATCCAATTTCACATTTATATTGGATAAAATTACTTTTTGAAAAAACTACCATATTGGTCCATAAACTTTTCCCAATTTTCACTTTGGTCACCTAACTTTAAAATTTTACATTTTAATAACTAAAAAATATTGGGGTATTACAATTCTCTCCCCTTTAAGAAAATTCGTCCTCGAATTTTCAAAAAATACCTGTTTCAAACAAGTGCGGATACTGCTTTTTCATGGTTTCCTCCGTTTCCCAAGTAGCTTCTTCTACTTTGTGATTTCTCCATAATACTTTAACTAGAGGAACCTTCCTGTTTCTTAACTGCTTTTCTCCTCGAGCTAGGATTTTTATAGGTTCCTCTTTGTATGTCATATCAGGTTGAATCTCAATCTCTTCTAGTATAATGACATGCGAAGGATTTGATCGATATCTTCAAAGCATCGACACATGGAAGACATCATGGATCTTGCTCATTTCTGGTGGTAAAGCCAATTGATATGCTACTGGTCCCACTCTTTTTAAGATTTCATACGGGCCAATGAACCTGGGACTGAGCTTTCCTTTCCTCCCGAATCTCATGATTTTCTTCCAAGGCGAAACTTTCAGAAATACTGTCTCCCCCTTAAAATTCAATGTCTTTTCTTTTCAGGTCAAAATAAGCTTTTTGTCGATTAGAAGCTGCTTTTAGATTATCTCGGATTATTCATACTTTCCCTTCTACATCTTGAACCATATTAAGTCCAATAATCTTACGATCTTCCAGCTCGAACCAATTCAATGGTGTCCGACATTTTCTTCCATATAAAGCTTCATACGGTGCCATTTTAATGCTTGACTGATAGCTGTTATTATACTCAAATTCAGCCAATGGTAAGTACTTTTCCCACGAACCTACAAACTCAATGACACACGCTCTCAGGATATCTTCCAAAATCTGAATTGTCCTCTCTGATTGTCCATCAGTTTGCGGGTGGAAGGCAATACTAAAATGCAATCGAGTACCCAATGCTTCCTGTAGTGCTTTCCAAAATCTAGAAGTAAACCTGGGAACTCTGTCAGACACAATGGAGATAGGAACTCCATGTAGTCTAACGATCTCTCGAATATACAACTTTGCATATTTACTCAAAGAGAAATTTGTTCTGATTGGGAGGAAATGTGCTGATTTGGTTAATCGATCCACAATCACCCAGATTGAGTCTTTCTTACTCGGCGTCAATGGTAACCCGGTTACAAAATCCATAGCCACTTTCTCCCATTTCTATTCTGGAATAGCAATTGGTTGAAGTAACCTTGATGGCACTTGATGTTCGGCTTTAACTTGCTGACAAGTTAAGCATTTAGACACGAATTCTGTTATAGTTCTTTTCATTCCTAGCCACCAAAAATGGCTCTTCAAATCCTGATACATTTTATTTCCTCTCGGGTGCATCGTTAAAGGACTATAATGTGCTTCTGTAAGAATTTCCTTTTTCAATTCCTCATATTCAGGAATATAAGCACGTCCCTTATAATATAAACATCAATTAGACTTCACTTCGAAGTCTGAAGATTTTTCCTTTTCAACTTCCTTCTTTCTTTCTAAACAATTTTCATCATTTTCCTGCGATTGTTTTATTTTGTCTATCAAGGTAGACCTGATATTCAGCTCAGCAAGTAAAGCACCATCATCCAATATTGATAACTGAGCATTCGATATCCGCAGGGCTAAAAACATCTTTCGGCTATGTGCGTCTGCCACCACATTAGCCTTTCCCGGGTGATAATCAATAATTGCATCATAATCCTTAATTAGCTTTATCCATCGCCTTTGTCTTAAATTCAGCTCCTTCTATGTTAAAAGGTATTTCAGACTTTTATGGTCTGTATATATATAACAATTTTCACCATATAAGTAGTGGCACCAAATTTTTAAAGCAAAGACAATCACAGCTAACTCCAAGTCGTGAGTATGATAATTCCTCTTATGAGTTTTAAGCTGCCTTGAAGCATAAGCCACCACTTTCCCGTCTTGCATAAGTACACAACCCAAACCATTATGCGATGCATCACTATACACCACAAAATTCTTACCCGATTCAGGTTGAACTAACACCAGAGCTTCTGTTAAGACTTTCTTCAATCTTTCAAAGCTTTATTGACATTCTTTAGTCCATATAAAAGATACATTCTTCCTGAGCAATTTGGTAATAGGTGCAGCAATCATCGAGAAATCTTTCAAGAACCGTCAGTAATATCCTGCCAATCCGAGAAAACTTCTAACCTCTGCGACATTTTTAGGAGGTTTCCACTCTATGATAGCTTGAATTTTCTGAGGATCAACCTGAATTCCTTCAGCCGATACTATATGCCCAATGAATGTCACCTCAGAAAGCCAAAACTCGCATTTAGATAGTTTGGCATATAACTTCTTCTCTCTCAATATCTGAAGGACTATTCTGAGATGAACATCATGATCCTCCTTGGTTTTAGAATAAACCAGGATATCATCTATGAATACCACTACAAACTGGTCCAGGTATGGCTGAAAAATTCGGTTCATCAAATCCATAAATGTTGCTGGGGCATTAGTTAATCCAAACGGCATTACCACGAACTCGTAATGTCCATATCGAGTCCTAAAAGCCATTTTTGGAATATCTTGTTCTTTGATCTTCAATTGATGATAACCCGATCGAAGATCAATCTTAGAGAACACTGTCGCCCCCTTTAATTGATCAAAGAGATCATCAATTCTTGGCAATGGATATTTATTCTTTATCGTCACTTTATTAAGTTGACGATAATCGACACACAATCTCATTGATCCATCTTTTTTCTTTACGAATAATACGGGTGCTCCCTATGGCGATATACTTGGCCGTATAAAACCTCGATCCTGGAATTCTTGCAGCTATGACTTGAGCTCCCGGTGTTCAGCAGGTGTCATATGATACAGTGTCATCGATATGGGTGTTGTACCGGGTAATACATCAATTCCAAATTCTACCTCTCTATATGGAGGTAATCCCGGTAATTCTTCTGGGAATACATCTGGAAATTCCCGCACCGTAGGTATATCCTTTATTTTCACTCGTTGCTTCAAGGTATCAATTTCAGGAGTTGGATCTATTTCACAACCATCCATCAACATTTCATTTGCATCAACAACCGAAATAACATCACTACAATGATTCGGCTTCTCACCCACGAATATCATTTGTGATCCATCTAGTGTCTTTAAAGTTAATCTTTTTAATCGACACTCCACCACAGCATCATACGCAAATAACCAATACATCCCTAATATTATTTCGAACTCACAAAACGGTAGTTCCATAAGGTCAGTGGGGAAATCCACATTCTGAATTTTAATAGGACACTGACGGGAAATCCTCTTAACCTTAGCACTCTGGCCTAACGGATTGGTTGCTACCACCTCACTCGTAATTAGTTCTACTGGAATGTTTCTTTCTAGTATGATTCTAGAAATAATATATGAATGAGTGGAGCCAGGATCAATTAGTGCAAAAATAGGCATATTAAAGAGTTCAAGCATACCTGATATCACATCAAGATCATCTTTACTCTCCGTGGTCTTGATATTATATACACGAGCAGGAGCTTCGCCTTTCAGATTCGATGCAACTTTCAATGCACCTTGATGGGAATTCCACCCTCGGTTCCCTTTATTTCTCTAAGAAGCAGCCACCGATTGATTCTCCTGTAATTCTGGACATGCTCGTTTGAAATGACCCGGCTTCCCACATTGATAGCACACTGTCTCTGGTGCATACCAACATCGACCAGGATATCTTCTTCCACAAGTCTTGCATTCAGGTCTATTCCAAAGTTCATCACCTTTACTTCCACTAGTTCTATTGTGGACTTGTTTGGATTTACCAGCAGAAGAATTCTTCTTTACGGACGACAGTGATCCAGCTGATCTCTGCTGCTGAAATCCTTTACCACGTTTAGACCAAGGTAAAACACTAGGACTTCCAGGTCGCTTGGTTGACTGTGCTTTCTTCTCAGAAGCTTCTTATTGTTCCACTCTTTCCATTCCTTTAGCTCGGTTAACCACAACTTGAAATTCAGACAAATCGAGAGCAACCAAGACTTTCTTATACTCTGGATCTAGACCTCCCACAAATCTAGTAACTCTATGCTTCTCAGTCGGAAGAAGTTCTGTACCAAACTGGCTAAGCTTATTAAAACTCACATTCATACTCATATACTGATCTGCCTGCTTTCTTCAGACTCAGAAATTGATTCCTCATATCCTCGATGAAAACATCTCCAACATACTTGTTCCGGAACTCTTGTAAAAAGAACTCCCAAGTAACTCGTACCCGAGGAAATTGAGCAGTAATGGTGGTCCACCAAATTCGAGCAGGCCCCATCAAAAGTGATGTTACACCTTCAAGTTTTCCTTGATCATCACACCGGATAGTACCCAACATGATTTTAATATCGTTTAACCAAAAGTCCGCAGACATCGGGTCCACATCAAAATCACCTTGAAATTCCGATGCCTTCATCTTTCTCAACTCCCTAGGTACAAATACCGGTTTTTTTCTATTTAAGATATCATCTAACGCCTGTAGAAATAGTCCACGATCATGAACCGACATATCTTGCTGTCCTTGTGCAAGTGCCTGACCCTGATATTGCTCCCAAGGTACATTCTGATTTACCTCGTTACTCCCACTCTGCACAGGGACCTCCTGTTCGAACGCATGTCTAGAACCTTGATGGTCCGACATCTTAACAGAACACATTTTCAACAAATTTCTTAATATAGAGTAGCATTACTAATTATATAGAGTCAGAATATCTGCACATAATCATCAGTAATTATGACATCCTAGTGGCATGTATACAATTCCCACTCATTTTTTTAGACTCAATTTCTATCCAGAATTGACTAAACCTTTAGCTCTGATACCAATTAATGTAACATCCCTTTCCCGTATTTATGCCCAATACGTGTCAGTGATGTTACTAACAAAATTTAAACTCTATTACTTCTTTACCATAAGAAAACATGTAGCCTTCACTACTTTATTTAAAAATTTATAAAAATATTTATAGACATCGAAAGTTCATTCCGAAATTTTCTAATTAAACTAGATTCATTAAGCTTTCTAACCATATAAATTATTAACCTAAACTCTTTACATAAAAATTCAAGTAAATCTTTGAATTCACGTCACAGCCCCAAAAATACTGAAATTCTGCTGCCATATTTTCTGACCTTCCATCGAATAAAAATTCATAACTTTTTACATAAAACTCAAAATTAGTCACCGTTAATTTTGTAAGAAACTAGACAAAATTTCTAATTCATACATATAATATTCACTTTCTAATTCCAATTGTGGAATTTATGCTGATTATTCAAACACACTGATTTTGCATGCATTTCAGGACATATTTTTTAATCTTTCTAATTTAGGTCCTATATTTACTAAAAGCTTAGTCCATTTTCATTTATAAACATAATAGGACTTACTATTTTCATCATCCATATTATAACAACTATTAACCAACCATATTTGGTAATAAGTTATTACAATCTCATTAGTTATACATGCCATCTAGTACATTTCCAAAAGAAATGATGGATGTCTTTACATTACTATGAGTATGGAGATATACCTCCCAAAATATGAAAGTGATGCTTGTCTACTCTTCCCTCGAATCTCCTTTAAAACCTACGCATGAAAGTCATCATACGCTAAGCATATACTTAGTGAGGCAACCACATTTAATTCATATGCAATTTAACATAGGTATCAATATATTAAAATAACAATGCATATGATCACCTACCATTTTATGCATATTCACATATATGACATGGTATATGTATAATAACATATTACATGGTAATAACCTTGATTCTTACCAATACCGTTGCCATATTCATCATCAAGCCTTTATATCCTGTTTTTCAATTCATTTAGCCCAAGTATTGAATTAAGGAAATTTTTGTACGCGAGTCATTCCCCCCATACTTACTTGAGTATAGTATATTATGTGCACTTTACTGGAAGTGCTTAACACCGAAGTGCTTTTGTATACTTACCGGAGTATACAATTATTAAATATTTTGCACTTTACCTGAAGTGCTTATAATAATTGCACTCTACCAAGAGTGCTAAAATGTTTATACAGCTGTTTATGACTCTATGGATATCCAACTATACTTTTAATTTCCAATATCATACTTTGGGCTTTATGTCAATCACAATCTCATATATGGCAATATATATACATATTAAACAATTCATACGCAAAATAATATTCCATAAATAAGTAGTGATCCATGCATGAAATTTTCAATTCTTGACATATTTTTAACATGTCAATTATATTATGAATGACATAAAAATCATGCTATACATGCATTGCACTCACCTTGACACTTTCAAAAGTATAATTTATATTAGCCTCACTAAGCTCGATTGCACTTTCTATCTTCTTTCTTCACTCGTTTGTACTCGAACTCGATTGTTATCTGTATGTACATTAAATACATGATACAAGCAACCTTAAGTACATGTCCAACCTTTACTAATACATGTACATACCAATATGGAAAAATTAATATTTTCATCCAAATACTTCTTTGTAACTACAATGCTTCCAATACTTTAATCTCATCTCAAATTACACATTACAACCAATAGTTTGATAATTTCCCTTTAAACCCTAAAATCTCTCTCTTAGGGTTTATAAACTAAAATTTGGAAACTTCCACCTTTCATCTCCATTTTCAAAAATTTTAACACCAAAATAATCCTTGTATCATAGCAAACAACATACCCATGTTTCTTGAGTATTTCCCATTTCTCACTTATTTCACCCAATTTACACAATTTACAAATTGATCCTAAAATGATATTTTCTTCAATCCAACAACATAATTCAACTTAGAAAACATCATTCTAATCATTTCCATCATCAAATAAATTTTTACAAAATTTCCCCTAATTTTCCTCTTATAGCCAAATTGGTCCCTATAAGCTTTTTAAGAGATTTTCATCATTTCAAGCATAGAAATAATACTACAACACCATTTCCAACTTGATTGAACCTTAAAACATGAAAACCTAGCATGTTCTTCAACCACCCTAATCTTCAACTTCAACTTAGAGACATGGAAACTAAGCAAAACTTACATCAAAAGATAGAGAATTCAAAGGAGATCATTTTCTTGTTTCATGTCCCAAATCAAAATCTTACTAAATCAACCCAAAAATTTGAATTGAAAATTTGTTCTTGCCTTGGCTATAGGTCTCGGTTTGGAAGAGAAAGATGAGAGAAATTTTGTAAGTTTTTATTTCTTAATATTATTCCACATGTCCCTTATTTAATCTAATAGTGCCACATGTTTCATTAAAATGAATTAAAAATTCATTTTTAATCTATTTTACCAATTTATCCCCCAACTATATTCATATTTGCATGTCCTCTTCCAACATGCCACTCCATTACTTAGGAACTAATTTAGTTCCTTTCTAACTGAAAATCATTAAAAAAATCCTAAAATTTCATTTTACGATTTTTTGTTCGATCCAATTATCCGAAAATCACCTAATATGATTTTTCCATAAATCGTATTATCAATTCCCAATCTAGATTCTCATATTTCAAAATTCCATAAATAAATAATATTATCATAATCTATAATATCCCATTATTAGATTAGTGATCAAAACGTAAAGAATCAAAAGTTGGTGGTTCTAGTTCAGTGACTAAAATGAAAAATTTCAAAGTTTGGTGGCTAAAGTGAAAAGTTGAGAAAAGTTCAAGGACCAACATGGTAATTTTCCCAATAAATATTTTTATTTCATAATTAAATAGATCACTTAAGGGTGTGTATCGAATATAAAAACCTTGGTTCGATCCGATATTTCTATTATTGGGAATTTACGTTTAAAGTTAAAATGGAAATCGGGTAACCGAATGAGCTCAGAATCTTATGAAATTTTGACGGGAGTTTTAGAAAGACTTGAGGAATATGACATTGAAATTTTGAATCTTTTCAAATCGATTTAGATTTGATTCTATCCAGTATTTTGTATAGGCGATGGAATGGCATTTTGGTATATATCTAGATTCATTAATGGTAATTTGGTCATTTCACCTATACTTTTAAGGTATAATTGATTATGGAAGAAGATAAATTATAGGTGTTGGATGGTAATTGGTTATAATCCAAGGGTAAAGAAGTCATTTGACTATATTAAAGATATTTTTTTTATTTAAGGATTTATAATCATTTGGCATCAAAATAAAAGAAAGAAAAAGTTGAAATATTTGGTTCATCTTGTCCAAGCTTGTCGTGAACTCCATAGCTAGGTAAGAAGAAAATTTGATTCAATTTTTTGGCTTGATTTAGTTGGTTTTTGGATTGAGACATGAAATAAGAAATTGATCTTCCTTGAATTCTCTTTCTTTTGATTCAAGTTTTGCTTAGTTTTCATGTCTCTAAGTTGAGGTTTGAGATTAGGGTGGATGAAGGACATGTTTGTTTTTCATGTTTTAAGGTTCAAGCATGTAAGAAATGATGTTGTAATATTGTTATCATGCTTGAAATGATGGAAAATCGATGAAGAAAGCAAGAGGGACTATTCGGCAATTAGAGGAAAATTAAGGGAAATTTTGTGAAAATTATTTTGATATTAGAAATGAGTCGAATGATGTTTTCTAGGTTAAATTATGTCATTAGAATAAAGAAAACATCATGTTGGGACCAATTTGTAAATTTTACAAATTTGGTGAAATAGGTGAGAAATTGTGAATTGTTGGTTTGCTATTGCTCAAGGATCATTTTGATATTACAATTTTTGGATTTGGAGTTCAAATGTGAAAGTTCCTAAATTTTAGATTATAAACCCTAAGAGAGAGAATTTAGGGTTTGAGATGGAATTATTAATTTAGTGATTTCAATGTGCAATTCAAGACTAGAATAAGTGTTGGAAGCATTGTTATTGTAAAATAGCCTTTAGTTGCAAAATTTAAATTTACCAACTTGGGTTGTACATGTGTTAGTAAGGCTTAAACATGTACTAAAGATTGCTTGTGTTATGTATTTAATGTACATACAGATAACAAGCATTTACGAGATCAACCAGGTGAAGAAAGAAGATCGAAAGTGTAAACCGAACTTAGTGAGGCTAGTAAAATTCTATTTCTGTAAAGTGTCAAGGTGAGTACAATTACATACATATCATGGTATTATTTATGTTATTGATTATTTGATTATTACATTGGTGAGGATTGAAAGGTTATTTCGGGTATGAATTGCCCCATATTGATATAAAATGTTACATGTTGCCATTGATGATACATGTGATGATATTAAGCCCAATGTATGATATAGAGATTTAAAACTATAGTTGGATATCCATAGAGTCATAAACAACTTTCTAAATATTTTAAGCACTTCGGGTGATAAACACTACAGTGTATAAATTTCAATGAGAAAGCACTTCGGGTTCTAAACACTACGGTGTATAAATTTCAATGAGAAAGCACTTCGGGTGCTAAAGACTTCAGTGTAATATCATAAATTATCATTGAGGGAACACTTTGGGTGCTAAGCACAACTGTGCAAATAATACACATACTCAATAAAGGTTGGGTATGGGGGGATGACTCGTGTACATAAAATTATCTTAAATCGATACTTGGGCTAAATGAATTAAAAACATGATGGAAAGTTTGAAAGCTCGATGATAAATATGGCAATGGTATTGGTAAGAATTAAAGTTACTACCATGTAATATGTTGTTATTATACATATCATGTCATATATGCTAGCAAGCATAAAATGAAAGTGATTATATGCATTGCTATTTTATTATATTGATATCCATGTTAAGTCGTATTTGAATTAAATGTTGTTACCTCACTAAGAATATGCTTAGAGTATGATGAATTTCATGCATAGGTTTTAAAGGAGCTGCAAAGGAAGAGTAGCCGAGCATCACTTGCTTATTTTGGGAGGTATATCTCCATACTCATAGTAATGTATTGACATCCATCCTTCCTTTTGCAAAATGTACTAAATGGCATGTATAATTAGTGGGGTTTGTAATAAATTATTACCAAATGTGGTTGGTTAATAGTTGTTATAATGTGGATAATGAACCTAGAGAGTCCTATTATGTCTATAAATGATAATGGACTAAGTTTTAGTGAATATGGGTTTTAAGATGGAAAGATTAAACATCTGTCCAGAAAAATGTATGTAAAAACAGTGTGTTTGAAAAATCAGAATAAATTCCACAATTTGAATTAGACAGTGAATCTTATATGTATGAACTGGAAATTTTGTCTAGTTTCTTAAAAAAATTAACGGTGACTAATTTTGAGTTATATGTAAAAAGTTATGAATTTTTATTCGATGGAAGGTCAGAAAACAGGGCAGCAGAATTGAAGTATTTTGGGTTGTGACGTGAATTCAAAGATTTATTTGAATTTTTATGTAATGAGTTTAGGTTAATAATTTATATGGTTAGAAAGCTTAATGGATCTAATTTAATTAGAAAATTTCAGAATGAACTTTCGATGTCTATAAATTTTTTTAATAAATTTTTAAGTAAAGTAGTGCAGGCTGCCTGTTTTCTTAAGGAAAAGAAATAATAGGGTTTAAAATTGGTTAATAACATCACTGACTCATATTCGGTGATAAATATGGGAAAGGGATGTTACATAATTAGTCTCCCATATTTATGGAGTATAACTGTAAAATTTTGACTCGATTCAGAAATACCGATAATTATCCGAAATCTCTATAGGATAAAATTCTCTTAAAAATTCTTTAACAAAATTTTTATACAAATCACTTCTACTTATTCAGAGTCCAAAATATATGTCAGAATCACTTTTATGGAACCTTCCCAGAGGCCACCCATCATAAAATTTTCCCTGGCCTGAGCACTCTTAATATTTTTTTTCTATCCAATTTCAATACCTTTTTCTCCATCTAAATTTTAAAAACCGACATCAAGGTAGTTAATTCGATCCAATTTCAAACTTATATTGGATAAAATTACTTTTTGGAAAAATTACCATATTAGTCCCTAAACTTTTCCCAATTTTTCACTTTGGTCACCTAACTTTAAAATTTTACATTTTAATCACTAAACAAATATTGGGGTATTACAGGCCGAGGCTTATTAACACCAGAGTAACGGCTGGAGGAAGCCGAAATAGTACGAAATAGAGGCAAATCTGCGAGGGTAAACTCTAAACCCTTTGTTGTTGTTTTTTTATATATACATGCATGTTATATTTTCGAACTGAAAAAAGGAAGAATAGATACCTTGAAAGGCATTTTCTTTGTTTATATTGATTATGGGTTTTTCCCCATTCGAAAACTTAGGGTTACAAAAATATTTGATTATCATCTTATATCTGATTTTTTGTTTACAATCTTAAGCAAACATTAATTGAAAAAACTGTTGATGATGCCTAGGATTAGCTTCTGACATTTTTTTATTGTTTCTCTGCCTTGCATGGTGGGTGGAAAGCCGGTGAAAGGACGGCGTGAGCGAGATTTCCGGCGACAGAGCCACGTGGTCAGGAAAGACGAAGGGTCTGGCGCGTGAGAGCCGAATGATCACGGTAGTGGGGAGCACGCGCGCGTGGGGAAGCTGACGGGGTACTCGGCTTCATCTGGGGCCGTTGGATCATTCTTGATCCAACGGCTATGGAGCGGTTGCGCGAAGAACAAAACAAATTAGGGTTAATTTAGAATTGGGCCCTAACCGGGCCAGATGTAGTAATATGTATTAATTTTTTGGGCTTTTAAAATGTAATTGGACTTTAATAAACTCGGGCTTATATTATATGATTTTTTTAAATTATGACAGCCCACTTATAATAATACTAATAATAAACACATAATATAATAATAATAATAATAACAATGATAACCATAAACCCATACGCATATATACACACAATATACATACTCACATATATACATTCAAATAATAATACGTACATACATGCAAGCAACACATACATATGATATTTATACAAGCATACATTTATGCCTAAATAAATATTAAATATACATGCATTAAACACATAATAGAAAATAACAATAATATGATAACAACACCTATATATATAGTTAATATAATAAGACATATACTAATAGTAATATTTTATTTTTCTTTTGCTCTTGGATTTTAATGACAGCCACATACACATATATTTAGATAGTTAATAATTAAAGAGTAACCCATATAAACCCATAGAACGAAAATAAAAAGGTTTATTTTGGACAAAATTAGTGATTACAACTGCACTAAACTATTTTACTCTGGATACTTCTGGGCTATGATATGATGTCTCTGTAGGTTCAGTGCTTGTAATTCCTTATGGACCCAAGGTTGCCCCTTGGGTAGGTTTCGATGCTTCGGCTCGGCAGTTTCTTATGGGCCTAAGACATCCCCTTAGGTTGACTCCTACGCCCTATAGGCCTAGGGTAAGTCCTTATGAATGCAGCTCTGGGGAACTGCATATCGGTGTACGGTTGGAGGGTAGCTAGGTGCTTCAAGTAAAACCTTCCTTCCTCTTTTAAATTTACCATACTAACTAAAATACCAATGTCTGAAACTCTTTGTATGGTTCCTATCTGCACTCAATGGAACACACTAAACTTTCTAGCTCAACTTTCGTAATCTATATCTTTTCGGGTCCTTCGGACTATAGGCATCTTGCCTGGTACTCAAGTGATCAAATAAAGAACAACCATGTAACTTCGAGTATATCGTTGATACGAATATCAATTCATAAATGGAACTCGTTGTTGCTTGGACCATCATGTCAGTATTATTGCCTTGTCATATACCTTCTTGTGCCTACTGCATCATTTGATAGTTTTGTATTATTGAGCTTTTCCAAGCTCATACTATTTTTGCCATCATAGGTTATAAAAGAATGTACATGATGCAGCTATCGACATCAGTATGAGAGTTCTTTCGGCACTGCTTGCGGAGTACGTACATGTGTAATTATAGGGCATGTATGTCACGTCTTGTTTTATATTTGAGTCGAAAACTCGTCTTTATAACGTGTATTTATGAATATTGTTATGTTAAATGAATAATTTTTGAACTTGTATTTTTTATTCAAAATTTGTTTTATGATTTAAATATTTTTGACAATTTATTTTATCTAAAAATTTTAATGTGGGTCGCTCCGGTGACCCAAATGTAACACCTCAGATTGGATTGGGCAACCCGTATCAATTTGGGTGTTACACGATTTTTTACCAGGCCGAGAAGGGATGTTACAGGAAAATTCCGCCATGACTTTGCACCTCGTTCCAACTCTGACGGTGGGGCGGAATCCTACAACCATGGATTAGCCATCCTAACCTCACCAACCTACGACCTTAAAATGGTCGAAGCCTACCCTCGCACGTCGGACCGGAAAGAGGGGTGAACAAAGGTAGGAAAGAGAAATCGCCTCATTTTCGCTCACTGGAAAACCTCAACCTCTCCCCTTTGCCCTTCCTGCCGCATATTGAGGACATGGTGAATCAGGGATGTTTAGTTGAGTTTCGAAATGTATATCGGGAGAGCAACACCTTAGTTGATAAGATTGCCTGGAAACTACCATTTGGCTACTGTATATACTTGGATCCACATGCATCAATTCTTGAATATTACCAATCTAATTTATCTATTTTATAGTAGTTAGGGCATTGGTTTGCCTTTTCTTTATATTCGAAAAAAAGTTTTATCACCCAAATAACGATCTTAAAAATATTAATCTCGATCGTAATTTTTTCCTTTAAATATAATATGAACAAATTAATACAATTTTTTTTTGAAAAAAATAAAATTTAAAAACATATAATACAAACATAAAAAGAATTTAGAGATTTAAATTTAATTTTGGTTACAAATATTAAGAACATACAATAAAAATATAATTTAAAATTTTATAAATATATTAAAAGTACCGGATTAGGTCGAGTACCCAGTTTCAAAAAAAATCGGCCCAAACCCGACCCAACTACTCAGGAAAAATCACGAGTCGGGTACCCTGTTTGGTCGGGTATTTTTTTAGAAAAAAACCTAGTTTTTTAGGGTTCAGGTCAGCGGGTCAACAAGCCAGGTCATCCGGGTCGAGTATTTTTGAACACCCCTATAAATAAGTAATGATAACTTATTTACACCTATTCACCTATGTTTGCGAACATACAAATGAACATGTCTATGAACGTTAAAAGGACCGAACACGAACACACCAGATAATAAACGAACCGAATTCGAACATGATATTAAAATTTTAAATAAACATGAACAACTTCAAAAATAAGCAAACGAATACGAACATTGATCCTAGTTTATTTACACCCTAATAATAACCAAACGAATATCACTAAGAAAGTTGATGCCTCAACATATGCCGAGATTTGAGTGGACAAAGATAAAAGAAGCAGAAAACAGTATTTCCGGTTCAGGGTTTGAATAGGAAAAACTTGATGAAATGGGAATAAAACAGGTAATACGGTTGAAAGATCAACTTTGGAGAAAGGACGGGCAGAAGAGCGCTGTGATTAAATAGTACCTGTTTGATATCAGAAAGCGGCCATGCTGAGAGATTTATGCAGGTTGACATCCCTTACCCATAACCAATCTTCATCATCACCAACGCCAGTGAAGAAACACTATATATCCTAGTCCTAGGGACAATGGACTTCAGGGCAAGTGCTGTATGCTTTTCTTTCAAAAAAGAAAAAAAAACAGAAAAAGATAATGAAAGCTTTGTTGTATACCAAAAAGGCTCTTCATCATCTTTTGGCATCTTGAGAAGGTCCTCCAATCCGGTTCTCACTCTTTTCATCCTTCCGGGAAGCATCAGAAGCTGGTGACACGCTTCTTGCTTTACCTGGATCGGTGTTTGGTATTTGATCGATAGGTTTTTGTTTAGTAACCTTGCCTTGCACCACGGAACTGCTGCCGGACTCTGATTTACTTCTGTCTTCACCAGGTTCACTAGCAGTTTGCTGAGTTTTAGTTATGTTGACTGCTGATTGTTTCTTTGATTCATCAGCTATTTCCTTTAATGCCTCCTCTAGTTTACCTAGTCTCACTTTAATCTCAACGAGCTCCGAATCTGTCATAATTTCTTCCCCCTCTTTATCTCTCTCATCCTCTTCTTGCTTCCTTTTCACTCCTTCGGGCTTCTTCTCCTCTAGTTCCTGAGGAGAATGAAACAGTCATGGGTGGAAGTAAATAGTTCACGAATTGAAAGAGCCGAAAAAAAGTATAATAGAAACAAGAAAAATTTAGTTACCGCTTCCATTTTCCTCATTTCATAGCGAGCATATTGAGCTACCAAGTACACAGCTGTTACAAAACAAATATTATTTTCGATACCACTAGTTAACCAAGAGACATTCCAATATAAAATCGGCAAATGTTAAGCTTGTTAGTTGAGATACCCAATGAAGGCATGCAGGCAAAGAAGAGCTGCACCAAATGGAAATCCATCCTGAAATAAAATTAAGATAAGGAAGAATAAGCCTCCAATAAATGCAGAAAGATGCCAAGAAGTTAACTAAAGCAGTAATGATGAGATAAGACGATGCTTTCACTTTACAGAAGTCATTTTAAATATTCTGGCCTCTCAGGTTAAAGATATGCTGAGTTTGTGAACCTCATGAACAATGGAAGGACAGCAACTTGTTCAGAGTATTGAACCGAACAAGGACAGTTTGCACTTTCCAATAAATGAAAGATCCACTAAATTATAAAGAAAACCAAATGAAATCCATATGATTTTTTTACTGAGAAAGTGAAAAATTTACATTCAATGTGGAATTGAGGACAACAAAAAGATACAAATTGCAAACTATACTATGTATATCTCATCCAGAGTATGGAACATGAACAAGAATGTCAGATATAGAAAGGAGCCAGCAGAGTAAAATTACAGAGGTCCTATATCACAGACGAGTTTGCACAAAGTGGAAGATCCATTAAGTTATAAATGGAACCAAATAAAACCCATTTAACTTTTAATGATAAAAAGCAGAATATCTTGAATTAAATGTCGAATAGAGGAGAACAAAACAGTAAAAAGTTCAAACTATATCATCTATATCTTATTAACTTCTCATCGCATTCAATTGTACAATTAAATGATTCATGAAGACCTTAAAACTATTTTACTTTAGAAGCATTCTTAATTTTTATGTATACCACTGAATTGCTGAAGCAGATGCTAAAACAGAAAGGATCCATTTTAAGCATCAAAAACACTAAAAAGAAGGAAATGTGTTTAACGTGCCAAAAATGAAGAGACAGAAAACGTGGCCGTTTTAATTAATTTTCTTTTCATCTTATTTTAGTTTAGTGAAATGGTGAGTTTTGGTTAGGCACTTAGTCTTGTAAAACGCTGCGTTTAGCAGGATAGGGCTATATGGTCTGAAGCCTATCATTTTCTTCCTTATCGAATGAATGAATGCAATTGATCTCGTCTTCCTACTTTCTTCTGCTTCTCCCTAATATTCTGCTTCTTCTCTTTCCTTGCTCTGTTCTATCTTCTCCCTCACTCAAATATTTGTTTCTTTATTTTGTGTTGTTACAAAGGCATCAGAGCCAGGTTTATCCTCGGATTTTTGTGGAAATTTCGGAATCAAGCAGCAGCAACGTCCATGACGAATCAAGCCCAGAGGATATCGGTTCCAGCCATGGTTGACGATCACCAATCGTCTTGGTCTGAACTCTGTGAGCAATTTAAACTTTTGGTAGAAAAATTGACGAATCGAATTCTCTTGGTAACTGTTAGTCATCTGTTGCATCCGATCACTACAGACATTATGTATCAGGTGTTCTCACCACATGAGTTAGTGGAGAAGATTGTTCCGCTTCAGCATTCAATTCACTTTCAAGCATTGATCCATTATCAAGAACGTCATGAGGCTATCTTCGCCAAAAATTCTCTTCAGCAGTGTTATATATACGATGGGTGTTGTCAGTTGGACATTCAAGTTTACAGAGACGCATCAATTTCAGATTACGCCGAGTTGAAACAAGAATCACAGTTAAATTTCACTAACATAGGCAACATGTTTGATGAAATGTCTGTGCAAAGTGCAGAAGTTAAAGATAGCAATGTGTTTGATGAAGTGCTTGTACAAAAGGACGAAGTTAAAGATGGTGGAAATATTGATATCAATTCAGATAGTTCGAATCTAGAATTTGAGGTTAGTCCAGTGAAGGTTGCAGTGATGATGGAGGATGACTCGCTGGACATTGTGAAAGGTTTGCTTGTGGCAGAGACAGAACAAGAACTGTGGTCGATCAGCTCTAACGACAACAAGGTGTTTGAAGAAATGTCTATGAGAACAAATAGACAAGCTTTTGGTCAAATGATCCATGTTACCAAGGAAGTTGATTGTCAGAGTGATAATATTGATCCTTCAAAAACTTTTGAGGCAGTGGATATAACGACAACAGTGTTGGATCATGGAATGAAAAATGAATGTGAGTATCGAGTTCATATATGCAATTTTGATATTCAAAGAATTCCTTCTTTAGTTGTGAATTGCTTATGGCTATCTGCACCTGATTGTGGTTATGGATCTATATCTATAATTGTTGATGTTGATGATCCTTATAGTTTTACACTATTATTAATGGGAGATGGTGAAATGAAACCAATAGTTAGAACTGTGGAAGGAGTAAGTAAAGATGGTGTGGTCAATATTGAAGAGAAATTGAATATTGTTTTTGAGAATGGTGAAGCTATAAAAAGAACATACATGGAGGATTGGATTGTCCGATTTGCACTATTTTTCAAGAACTATATTGGGTTTTATTCTGTTTCGTACTTGGATCTTTATGAATTTGAGATGAAATTATATTCAGAAGCAATGGCAGGTGTTGTGACAAGTGAAACCACACAAGAGTTGTTTGAAATTACTACAGATAAATTTCAAGAGATGGTTGTTCTGCCATTGTTCAACGGGGAAATCTTCATATGTCCAAGGCAAAGAAGCAGGTCAAATTAACAAAAGATGGTTCAACAGAATCTATGTTAGCCCAGGTTCAGATTGCATATGAGTGGGAACAAAAGGAGTATGTATTGGCAGCAAAGAGGTATGGGGAAGCATTGAAGATTAAACCAGACTTTCATTATGTTTTTGAAGAAGTCAGCTTTAGTGGTGCACATGTATTAGAATTCAATTTTGATCTTGGGAAAAACACTACACCTCTTTCAACAACAGTTGCTGTTTGTGTTAGAAAAAAAAATTGTATGGATGATTTTGGTGAAACTGAATTCAAGATAACCTTAACAAAGATCAGATCAACTATAAAGTCAGAATTGATAGAATTTATTGAAGCTGAGCCTGAGTTGGTAGTGCCAAAAGAATTACTATTCCCACAACAATTGCAAGAGTTTAGGATGCTGCAAGAGTCTTCTTTTGTTCCTCTTAGTCCTGACAAAAAGGGTCACAAAACGGAAGCTAAGGGAGGAGGGATGCTGCTGATAGTTGGTTGGGAAAGAGGCGTTGAATCTTCTGATTCAAAAGGAGCTGAAGAAGTAGGTGTCCAACCTCTCAATGAGGATTACCGAGGTAGAAACTTCTCAAGAGAACAATCACTTCATAGGGCGTTGGAGCATAGTGTATGCTTCGAGGATGCATTTGATAGAGCTCGACAATTGTATTTGTCCTACCATCATTCTATTCCGAAGAGTTTGGAATGTTCAAGGGCTCACAAACTCATATTAGCAAGGATGAATGAATTGAAAACAAGTGCTTGTAATACATGGATTCCTAAAGAGTTGCTGGTGCTTGAGGCTCTCATTACCAAGGCTGAGAAATGTTGTGTATTGACTGTTATTGGATACTTGGCATAATTTATGAATGACTCCAAGGATGTGGATATGATTAAGATCATGGCTGTCTTTAGTGTTGAGGGGGAGTTAGTAAGCCTTACTGAGTCATTTATTGAAGCTATGGTTGTTTTTTTCGAGGCATTATTCATGGTGGTCTGGTTGTTGTTCAATATGGTTTAGCATCTCCACCATCAATGGTTAGTGATGCACTTACAAAAGACAAAACTATGTTCAATGCAGAAAATGGTGCAAGGAATTTATTTGCACCGAAAGTATTCGAGCCTCTTGGTGCAATTAAGCCCGACTGTCAGTTCTTAGAGCCAAATTGTTTGTGTCCAAATCATAACCGAACCTTGATGTTCAGTTTAGTGAAGTTTTTGATCCCGGGGGGAAAACCATTTTGAGCGAGGCATCCAATATGTTTAGCCATGGATTTAATTCTGACATGAATCACAAGTCGGCAGCCTTATTGTTGGTGCTCAAGCCAAATTTGGTTAAGAGGAAAAGGGCAATGATGAATATCTGGTCAAATCATTTAAAGAAAGCAAGGATGGTCAAGTGTGGGAACCAAGTTGTCACTAAAGCGATTTTGGAATGGACTGATTCATTTTCAGATGATGCAACTTGGAAATCCTTCGTCATTGCAACTACAGTAACTGCAATTATATGCCTTTGATCCTTGAGGTCAAGGATCTTTTGGAAGCAAGGGGTATTGTAACGTGCCAAAAATGAAGAGACAGAAAACGTGGCCATTTTAGTTAATTTTCTTTCCATCTTATTTTAGTTTAGTGAAACGGTGAGTTTTGGTTAGGCACTTAGTCTTGTAAAACGCTGCGTTTAGTAGGATAGGGCTATATGGTCTGAAGCCTATCATTTTCTTCCTTATCGAATGAATGAATGCAATTGATCTCGTCTTCCTCCTTTCTTCTGCTTTTCCTTAATATTCTGCTTCTTCTCTTTCCTTGCTCTGTTCTATCTTCTCCCTCACTCAAATATTCTGTTTCTTTATTTTGTGTTGTTACAAAAAATGCCACAAAACACTCAAACCAAGAATCACCCAAAAAAGAAAGAAAAAACTCTCAACCAATTCTTAAAAACAAAGTCAAACCCATTAAAAACTTCCAAGAAAAAAAGTTGGAGAAAATAAAAGTAATACCCAATTTTCTTTTTCTTTGGAGGCTGAGTGAAGAGGATCTTAGCAGCAGTCATGAAGTCAAGATTGTCAAGCTGACGATATGACTCATTCAAAGTGCTCACATTTGATTCAATCTTGCCATCAACAATGTCGCTGTTGCTGTTCTTGGTGTTCTTGCCGTCTTTGATAGTGCTGCAAAAGGGTCTTGCCTTGAAATGGGTTGAGAATCGAGCAAGAGCACTTCTGGCACGAAACATTGTTTGTTCTTCTTTTTTTTTTTTTTTCTCTTCTATTTTGTTCCGAAACCTCCATGGCAATGCTAGGGACAGTAGCTTAAGCAGTCAGTATACCGTATCATGTCTATTTTTTTAACTTAAAACTTTAACAGCTAATAGCAAGTTTTTCTTATTCTTCAAGATCCATACTACTTTATCTATAAAAGTGACTCTAGAAATAACTTCAAGAGCTAAAAGGAAAGATTCAAATGAAATGGAAAAAGAAAACCATCCACCTCTGATCATGGATTTGTACTAAGATATAGAGCTTAGAAGTTAGAAGAAGAAATAAGCAGCAAGGAACAATGTTTGTTGCATAATCAGACTGTAAGAAATTTGTTGCATAATCAGACAAGTTTGTCATGTCACAAGCATGGATCTCAAAAGAATAAATAAATAAAATGAGTTAGGACTAGGAGGGTAATGAAATTGCTGTATACATTACAATATTCAATTCTCAACACTCTGTTCACACACACACACACACATTGCAGCCTATCCAAAGACCAAACCCAAACCACCAAGCAATCAAGCAAATACTTGACAACTAGCCAATCCAGGGTGCAAAAGAAGGGAAAATATGAAAGGTAATGGAGAACAAAAGATCCTAAATGTCCATCGCCGGTGATTCTTGCTAGAAAACTTACGAATGGGTATATGAATGTGATCCAACAGCCATGAGATGAAATCCGAGTAATGTTTTACACGAAATTCCTTTAGCAATTTCCCGTCTCATGTGGATGTAAAGTAAGATCACGGCGAGAAAAAAAAGACAATACCCAACTCTAAGACTCTCCTAAAACCATTTAACTTGAAGCGGAGAGAAACGGGCCTCGTTCAGACACTACATCAAACAGTTTGTTTGCAAATTCCTAGTAAACTAACGTAAAACAACAAGCAAAATGCCTAAAGTTATTGAAAAATATGATCAACTGAAAAATCATAAGAAACACCTGTTTCAATGTCTTCAGATGGATAATAGTCGTGGAGAGACACCAGCAAGTTAGAGCGTAGTGACCGTGAGACTCGAGCACAAAAGATACGGGGAAAGAACAAGTAAATGAAGGATGCTCATAAAAAAGGTTTTGTACGAGTTTGAATTTAGTATGGGAATTTGTTTAATAAAAAAAGTATAAAGTCAAAAATAAACTCAGACAAACTCTTAATGTTTTATTTTCATTCAATTTTCACCATCAATTTTCGTTTAAAAACAAAGGAATAAAGAAATAAAATTTAAAGTTTTGCTGCTTGTGGAATCAAACCCATACCTAATGGGTGGTAAGTTAAACATCTAAACACCAGGCTAACCAGCCAAGTTAAAAACTTATTACCAGTTTATGTATTTAGCACCATCGAAGTACTCTCCATATTCACAAACTCCCTTCCATTGAGAGAGAATTGACCAACCAGATGATGCCACGTGTCATCATCCGAATGGCGATCGGTTATAATTAATTAAAAAATTTTCAAAAAAATAATTTTAAAAAATATTGGTTTTACATGTCATCTTTGTCACATCACCCTCACTTTACAAGTGGCACTGCCACGTCATTTCCCCATGCCACGTTGGAATGTCATGTCAGCCCCAGACGATCAATGTCTGTTAACTGACAGTTTTCGTCCATTGAGGGTACAAATTGAACGAAAATAAAATGTTAAGGATTTGTCTGCACCAAAAAAATAATGTGCTAAAATGACCAAAAGGTCAAACGTTAAGGGCTATTTTTGACTTTATGCCAATAAAAAAGGCAAACTACACCAGATGCCGCTAAACTATTACCACTGACTCGAAAATGCCACCAAACTTAAAAAATGTTCAAATCTAACATTGAACTTAACTCAAAACAACATCGTTTGGTGCGGCTATTTGAAGTCTAATGTAGCTCAAAACAACGTTGCTTTGTTGGAGGAAAAATAATAAAATTCATGCACTTAAAGGTTTGAACTTAAGACCTACACATACAAAGAATAAATATTAACCACTAAACTAATATGAAATTATATAATATTTCACCACAAATATTATATATGACAATTACATATGAGATTAATTCAAATATTTTATTAAATAATACTATAAATAATATAAAAAGTGAAGCTTTCATCGAGGCTGCCGGAAACATGAAAATGAAGCTTCAAGAAAATAACGGGGGCTAAAATGATCACCACGGCTAGCAAATTCAATTGAAGTCCCTTCAGCCTTTAGTTTAGTCTAAGAAATAGGGAAATAATATTCGAACAACCCAATTTTCAAGTTAGCGAATCAGGTCTCGAACTCGGATTATGGGCCTTTATTTTGGAAGCCTAGTTAAGAATCCTTAAGTTTGGGCCCATTATATTGGGGGAGAAGGTTTTGAATTTTAAAATAAGGGGGATAGGAGAAAAAGTGGGAGATGTTATGTTGAAAAGAGAGAAAAAGTAAATAGAAAGAGAGGGAATGGAAAAGTGAGAGAGAAAGTAAAGGGGGTTTGAAGTCTAATCTACCGTCATCGAAGTATCTGTTCGCGACACCTTCGGTACTGTTAGAAAGTCGAGACGAGTCGACCGATGGTCACCAAGTCGTTGTTGCCATCGCCATTTGTAGGGGTGAGAGGAAATAAGTTTTAGGTTGCTTGAAAAGAGACATTTTCAGAAGCCAACTCATGAAATGGAGGGCACCATCATGTTCACCGGCGTCAGGATAGCGGGATTGGATCTCACCACCGTCATCCGACCACCAGAGCATGCCTTACGAGGCCCACGTGATGCCTCTATGCGTGGACGAGGTTCAACTGCAATGGACAACTTATCCAGTTGCTGGGCTTGGGCCGAGCTGGCCTACTAAGCCGAACCAAGCTGAGCTGCTAGCCAAGCTGAGTCGTCGTTGATCGAGCAGTTGACTTTTTTTAAGAGACCCTACTCGGGGGTATCTCGACCATTTGAGTATGTTGGAGCAATATGTTTTGCCAAATTTGAACCTGTAAGCTATTTTTACGCGTTTGACCTTGTGGATTAGTAAGTGAATAAGGTTTATTAATATTGTGGTGTTCATTTATCTATGAGGATTGTTCGGGCTCTATAACCCCCTAATCCTATTTAGGAGTAAACCGAACTAGAAGGTATTACAGAACAAACAAGGAATGATTTAGCACATGTAATCTGATTTCAAAACACCAAAGGTAAATAAAAGACAAGCTTATACTACAAATTACTCAAATTTAGTAACAATTTTAAACCCTAACTCAAGTTACCTTATAAGGATTCAAGTACATAACTTGTTCATCAAGCATCAAATTAAGACCTTTCATTTCACAAGCATTCAAAGTATTTTACCTTTTAAAGGCATTCAACCATTCTTTACAAAGGTGGCTTAGACTTCGATTTTAATCTTCTAAGGTTTTTAACAAATTAGGCCAACTGGATTAATCTAATTCATTCTTTAGTGAGACATCTTAAAACCCTTAGCTATTAACTACATCTTTGTTATACCAATACCATCTTTTCAAACTATCACATAAGAACATCGAAGATCCATAGGTCATTTCCTTAAAACTAAATCGACTAATCGTCATCACTATATCATTATCTAATCCCATTGAATTATTACTAGTTTACTAAAACAATCATTTACTTAACATGTATAATTCATTCGAGGCTTCTAAACCTTAAGACTCATTCCTTGACTTCCAATATATCATACTCAACAAAAACTTTGCAATTATTCATTATTAGAACCAATCAAGTAATACCTAGTAAGATACTAGAAATACAAGAAATCAAACAACCACCTAAGGATCGACCTTTCTAAGATGGTTTGACTAGCATAATCAACTTCTATGGTCATAACCAATTAATCAATCCTCTCATAGCATAACAAGCATTTTGATTTTATCTTTTAATCTTATTCGAACCATATAGGTGTCATTCTATTCATTCATGATCTTAACTTATTCAAACACTATAACTAGCATAACTTATTCAACAAGTAGGCATTCAAATATATTTCTAGCATGGCTTAGCTATCAAGCAACTATTCAATTACCATATTAAACAGAACTTAGCCAACAAACAACCAAAAAGCATAAAAGGCCATTACAAATAGTGATAGCTACTTAAGAAACTTATACACATATGAGATCAAAGAATTAACTAAATGCATTATGCATAACCAACGATTATGTGTCACCATTTAGGAGTTCTTTAAGGAAATACAAAACATACAATCTCGACTTCTTGTGATCTTGTCCAAGCTCAAAAGCTAACCAAAAGCGAACTTAACCTGAAAGATAGTGAAAGGATAAATAAGTATGATTACCTTAAAGCAACTAAGGCCTGAATCAATAACTCATCCTTCACCCAGATCTATTAATCATATACATATAATTCCAAACTTGGACAAGAAGTTAGCCATTTTAGGACCAGACATTCAATTAAGCAATTATACTTATACATGGGTGATTCAAACTAGTCATGTTCATATATACATATAGGTATTCGAATAGAGCATAGCATGTACATATACACATGGATTCTTAAGCAAAGAATTTTCATATATATATATACACACAAGGGTGTTCGAATATAGCATATACATATACATATGAGTACTCGAACTAGCATATCTATACACCCAATTAGATACTCAATAATCAATATAAAGACATTACTCGTTATGCAAGACATTACAATGATTCATCGATTTAAATTCTAAACTTTTTTATTTCTCTTTAATATAGCTTATCAATACATAAGTTACTTGACACTCAAGTCATTAAACATAATATACCATAACATGAGTTTCTTGGCAAGTAAGACATTAACACAGTTCATCTTAAACATGAGTTTCTTGTCATAAAAGACGTTAACATGGCATATCATATTCATGAGTTATTTGGCATATAAGATGTAACGACCCAAAATTGGGCTTGGTAAATTAGGCATCAAGATTAAAAGCCCAAATCCAAAGATGATGGGTTTGGGCCTTATGCAAAAAAAAATAAAATAAGATAATAAAAGAAAAGAAAGAAAAAATGGGTTTTTATATTTTAGGTTGGTTGGTGATGTGATGGGGGTAAGAGGAAAAAGGGGAAAATAGATATTTTCATGGGAGAGAGAAAAAGGAGAGAAAAGAGAGAAAAGTGGAGGGGAGGTTTTGAACCCTGATCTACGGCAATCAGAGCCGCCGTGCACGACACCTCCACCTCTATTGGAAAGATCTCGCTGAGACGAGTCCAACGGTGGTCGTCTCACCGCCGTCCGAGCTGTTGTTCGTTAGAGTGAAGAGAAAGAAGAATCAGGAAAGCATGGTTAGGCATGTTCCGGCCAGAACCACCGCAAATGGAGGCTACGGGCGTGCTCACTAACTAGAGAACTACCAGACTGGAGCTCGTCGGCTATTCGACCACCAGAGGATGACCCATGCACCGCCCATGCGGGTGGGCCTGTGCCAGGCCAGGCGGGTGGGCGTGTGGCCTATATGCACCACGCTGCACAGGATGATTATCCCATGGGTGCACGTGCACCCTGCCGCATGGGATAATGCCCTACGGGTGCACCAAGGCTGTGGTGCTCTTGCCGGCACTAGATCCCGCTCTTAGGGTGCACCCAATGTTACCTACTCAAAAGTATTGTTTTTCATGCCTATTTTGATATGCTTTTTCTTATTTTCAAGTACATTTAGTTGCATTAGTTTGTTAGAACCATGCATTTACATAAAGGAGTTAGTAGGCTGCCTATGCCAGTGTGATGGGTTATTTTAGTGGCCTTTTTTGCAGGTTGGTAGGAGGAATGGACGCAGGACACAAGGACGCAGTTAGGAATACCAAAGTGAATGCCAGATGTTGTGGGCACGAAAAGACCAGATGAGTGCCAAGCATTTGTTGGCAGAGAAGTATGCCAGCGGTCATGCCAAGAAGAGATAAACCCCTAAAAAAATACGAAAGGATCAGGTTCCTAAAAGATCGTAATTGGATCAACTTCCGAAAAAATAGTAGATAAGGTGATGCCAAGTGATGTTGGCAAAGTTGTGCCAAGCTCGTATGCCAGGATGGCCATGGCATGATGACATTAGCCCTAGTCTGATAAGCTATCACACTGAGCTGGTAAGATATCAAAATGTTCAGATAAAGCTCTATCTCTTATCTCTCGATCATTTCAAAATCAAATGCAAAGGCTTATCTCATCCCTTCCCTTACACGCCCATATAAAGACCAACTGATCAAGCATTAGAGATCGATTACCCGAGAAGAGGAGACGAGACGAGAGGTGGACGGAGTGAGGTGTTGGAGCAGCGAGTGACAGTCGGTGCAACCGAGGAAGGGTGGTTCAACCTCTTGGCCAAAATCCTGGCGTGGAGGGCTGCATCGAGAGACCCCTATGCCTATTCCCTTGGCACAAGTTGTTTTTCTTTAGTTTTTATTATGATGGTGATGTTAAAAATGTTTGTTGATTTGTTGGTTAACCCCCACACCATGAACTAATTTAATAGTTGGTGGGGGATGTTTTGGTTTTAAATGTTGGCTTTTATGCCTAGTTCCTTTATAATAATTCCTCTTTTGGCAAAGTTTGTCTGTTTTCCTAAGTACTTTTTGCTTTGAATGCGATGGAAGATGAGCACTTCGATTATGTTGCATCTATGACCATTGCCAAACGCAAGAAACTGCTGACAGACTTGTGTGAGCCTGGCACAGATTGGACAGTTTCAACGATGGGCCATCGGACGGTGAAGAGGTTGGCGTTGAAGCCACAAATGTGAGGATGGAACCATTTCATCAAGGAAAATCTGTTGCCTACATTTCACAATGAGACTGTCTCGGAAAATAAGTTGATTTTGTTGCATTCCATCATCAAATGACGCAAGATCAACGTTGGCAAAATCATTACCGATGAGGCTTATAAATGTGCTGACAAGGGTAAGGACATTTTATTTTTCCCTTTGTTAATTTCTAACATTTGTTTGTGCCAAGGATGGATGAGGATATTGGCCAAACAATTAAGAGAACCCCATTACTACCATTATTTGGAAAGACCTCACGGCTTTTGTGCCAAAGGAGAAGGGCAAGGGAAAGGCCAAGACGACCACGCCGAAGTAGAAGCCAAGGGCCGAGCCAGCAAGTGTGCAAGAGACCATGCCAGCCAACTCGCTGGCAGTGCTGTCCCAGGTGTACGCATGCCAGGAGATTATCCTTCGAAAATTGGAGATATCTGAGGAGCTTAATGCAAAAATGAGACACTACACCAAGGAGCGGGATGCCATCATTCGGGAGGTACTTGTGAAATTTTCCCCCGATGTGGTGCCAGTATTTCCACCTTTCCCTACCAAGCCTGCTGCCAATGACCCTATGCCAGCCAGTCATGCCAGTCTGGTCAAGCCTGCCAGTCCAGTCAAGTCTGCTAGTCCAGCCAGTCATACAAGTCCAGTCAATTCTGCCAATTCTGAATCTGAAGCAACAGTTCCCCTGTACTCAGTGCACGTTGAAACTACCAGCACCGATTCCTCCTCTGAGTTAGAGGAGATTCCTACCAAGAAAGAAAAGCCAGCACCAATCACACCACCAGCCGAGTCTGCTAAGAAGAAGGATATTGGAGCCTCCACTGCTGCCTCAAAGCAAGGCTGGAAAGGGAAGAAAAAAATGGCCCCTGAATGTGGAAGCCTAACCATGCGAAAGACTCGTGCCAAAAAAGAAGAACAAGCCCGTGCTAAACGAAATGAAGCCTCATCCGAAGGGGAGCCTTCTTCTACCTAACTCCTTCGTATTTCATGTTTGTATTTTCATGATCATGTATTTTTTTTTCTATTTTTCCTGTATATGTGTTGTTTCATGCATTAAGGACAATGCACATCTTGGGTTTGCGGGTGTGCATTTTCTCACATTTATGCCATGCCATGCACGTTTAATTTTTTTTTGTAATTCATGTAGAGTAGTTGCATACCGAACCATTTAAAAAAGTGAAAAAAGAAAATTTTGTCTCAGCCGAAAATTGAAGTTTGTTAACAACTGTTAGGCAAGCTTATTTTGATCTATTTGCCTGCCCAATGATGAATTTTGATCTTCAGTTTTGCCATGCCAAGTAGAATAGTATGCCATGTTTGCTTGATAATTGATCTCTAGTTTAGGAAATTGATTTTACACTTAACACGTGGTATGTATCTAGTTCCCTAGCAAACTTAGACTATTTGAAACGATGATCTGATTAAAAAAAATTGAAAAATGATGTCAGGGTAAAAAAAGAAACTAATAAGGCAGCAATGTTCTGCCAAGACAATAAAAAAGTAGAACTCTCCTCTACCTAGGGATAGTAAGTTACTTGGGGCTTTGTGGTTTGCTCTATCTTAGTTCTCAAGTCCAAAACCCTAGCGTATGAGTTGAAGTGAAAGCCTAGTGATGTCTGGATTAAGGTGGGGATTCATGGTATGCTCCATCTTATCACTCATGCTAAACAGTGTCACGAAGCAAACTTAAATTAATGCCAACAGAACCGTCAGCAAGAAAGAAAAAGAAAGAAAAAAAGGATATGAGTTTAGGTAGTAAAACTGGCTAAGGGAGTGAACAGACGCTAGATGCATACTACCCACACTTTGCGCACAAATCATGCACTTAGACTAGAGTTATATTATTGCACTTGAATTACTATCTGCTTGGCACTATGCATTGAGATTTCTGAGGGCAGCATTAGAATCAAACTCTACTTGCCAATATTTGTTGGCATTCCAACCAAACTTTTGCCGAGGTATTATTTTCACTATTTTTGTTTTTCTCTTCTCTTGCATTACTTGAGGACAAGCAATGAGCTAGATTTGGGTGTGTGTTACCCCCTCAAAAGTATTATTTTTCATGCCTATTTTGATATGCTTTTGCTTGTTTTCAAGTACATTTAGTTGTATTAGTTTGTTAGAATCATGCATTTACATAAAGGAGTTAGTAGGCTGCCTATGCCAGTGTTATGGGTTGTTTTAGTGTCCTTTTTGTAGGTTGGCAAGTGGAATGGAAGGAGGAATGGATGCAGGGACGCAGTTAGGAATGCCAAGGTGAATGCCAGATGTTGCAGGCATGGAAGGACCAGATGAGTGCCAAACATTTGTTGGCAGAGAGGTATGCCAGCGGCCATGCCAAGAAGAGATGAACCCCCCAAAAAATAGGAAAGGATCAGGCTTCTAAAAGATCGTAATTGGATCAACTTCTGAAAAAATAGGGGACAAGGTGATGCCAAGTGATTTTGGCAAAGTTGTGCCAAGCTCGTGTGCCAGGATGGCCATGGCATTATGACGTCAGCCCTAGCCTGATAAGTTATCATACTGAGCTGATAAGATATCAAAATGATCAGATAGAGCTCTATCTCGTATCTCTTGATCATTTCAAATTCAAATGCAAAGGCTTATCTCATCCTTTCCCTTACACGCCTATACAAAGACCAACCGATCAAGCATTAGAGATCGATTGCCCGAGAAGAAGAGACAAGATGAGAGGTGGTCAGAGTGAGGTGTTGGAGTGGTGAGTGACAGTCGATGCAACTAATGAAGGGTGGTTCAACCTCTTGGCCGATAGCCTGGCGTGGAGGGCTACATCGAGAGACCCCTATGCATATTCCCTTGGCACAAGTTGTTTTTCTTTAGTTTTTGTTATGATGGTGATGTTAAAAAAATTTGTTGGTTAACCCCCACACCATGAACTAATTTAATAGTTGGTGGGGGATGTTTTGGTTTTTAACATTGGCTTTTATGTCATAGTTCCTTTATAATAATTATGCTTTTGGCAAAGTTTGTCTGTTTGGCATACTTTAATTTTTCTAAGTACTGTGCCAAAGCGAGAGCTGACACAGTTAGCTTATTGCCTTCCAATATCTTAACAGACTTGTGTTGGCAACGATTAAGTTGCTGAACACTTGGGAGAGAAGCTTCGAGAGAAGTCGTTCAAGTAGATGAACTTACTTCAGAAGTGAAATATACCCCCACAAAGTATATATTGTTTTTAAATCAAATTGGTTTAAGGAAAGTATACACTATAGAGATATAGGGGTTTTTACTTGGTTAGTTTAGGGCAATGACCATCGAGAGAGGCTTTGCTATTTTTTAATTTGCTCGGCAAACAATGCCAAGACAGTTTTTCCAATAAAGGTTGGCATGAACCACGTTGAAATCAGACATTCCTTGCCAACATTCATCATTCATTTGAAAAAACCTTCCTTGCCAACACTTTACTTTAGTTTCTATTCTATTTTATTTTATTTTCTTAGTTTAAAAATCAGCTCTTTCAAACAACAATCTTTTCTTCCAAAACAAGTAACTATCGAACAATCAAATTCAAGTCAATCTCTGTGGGATGGATAACTCAGTTTACCAAGCTGTATTACTTGTTGACCGTGTATACTTGCACGCAAAAGACTCTTGGCACAATTTATCTTGCGCAAATACATACCATTTATACCTTTTCCCAACATTCATTTTACACATCTCCCTGAGAGTCTACACCCAGCTTACGGTGCACCGCGTCGCACCAGATTTCTAGGGCAGTTGACCAGCCTTTGACCGGGTGTTGACCGCCCGTTGACTTTTTCTAGGGGACCCACCTGGGGGTTTCTTGACGTTCTGGATCCAAGGATACAGTTTGTTTTTCCAAATTCGAACCCGGTAAGTTATTTTTATGTGTTTGACCTCATAACTTGAATAGGGGATGCATGAATTAATATAGCGATTGCCAAATTTGAACTTGGGGGTTTATACGAGGATTTTACGGGATTAGATTTCGGGTCAAGTGGAATATTCGAGAAGTTCGGATGAGGAGATGTAAGCATAAGGTTAGTACACCTCAAACTCCTATCGCTTGCTGAGCATCATAAATATAATTGTCTTGTGTGTTAGTATCCGTAAATAAGTTAGATGAAAAATATGCATGTTGGGGACCGTATTTATGAGATTCGATAACTGTACGAGATACATGATGATAATACGAATATGATGGTACTATTGGAGGCTTTAGAGATTGTGTAGGGTTATTTGTGATGCTTGTGTGATATTTGATGATTTGTTGTTTGGTTGATGAATTGTGATGTTCTGTATGCTTGTTCGAATGGGTTGATGTGATTCGATGGAATCTGTATAATAGATGAATAATGGTTATATTCAAATAAATAGTATTAAAGATGATAAATAATATTAATGGGATTAAGGTGTTAGCAAACTAACTATAATGACTTTCATAAGCTTTAGGGATCGTGTAAGCATGGTAATATTGTAATTCGAAGAAATTGTGCGAACCCATGAATATGGTATCAGTACGATCTTTGGTCGTGCCAGTATGCGATTAGGGGCTGTACCGGTATTGGTTGACCCATACTGGTTGACCCGTACCGGTACTTATGGAAAATTAAAAATGGGGGTACTGATACTCGGGGTATCGTATTGATACCCATGTACGAGTATCAGTACCCGATACGATAAATAATATATAATGCAAAAATAAGGATGGAAATTAATTTGAATATTAAAAATGGAGTTAATGAATGGGATTAATTATACATGAGCTTAATAACTAATAGATCGGTAAATGTTGAGTGACTTGTTTGGTAATAGTAAACCATAGGGGTCATTAGTGGATCGTGTGTTGAGCCGTGCTATGTTCGGGCACTTGTGTGGTTGAGTCACCGTTGGTTGGTAGGATCCGGACACTCAGTGGTAGAGTGGCAACACATGAAGACCACTCAATGTGAGATTCCAAGTGATTACACTCGATGTGAGATTCCTAGTATTAATACTCAATGTGAGATTCCGAGCATGAGTGAACGTTCTCGATGTTGGGTGACACCAAGCCTCACTCTAGTTTTGTGATGATGTTATTGTGTGTTTCGCTCGGAGGGTCTGGTGGGATCCCGAGTATGGTTGGGCCTTGTGGGCCATGTATGATGATTGCAATGTTGAGAGCATGTGTTTAAGCGACTAGTGGTAGCGCCACATGTTTACTTATCTATCCTTATTGCTCGTGCTAGCTTGCATGCTTATGCTTATGATTAACATGAAGTATAGTAGAGTAGATGTGTACCACTGAGCTTTGTAAGCTTAGCGCTCAGAACCGTTGTTTTTGTGCGTAGGTTGATCGTTGGATCGTGGGTTTGAGGAGCACTATCATTTTGAGATTTCAGCATGTGGAGGCTTCTAGAGTACGATACTTGTGTTTAGTGGGCTATGTATTCATAGGGCCTTACATGGTTGAGTCTGTATTTCTTATTTTGAAATTGTATAAATCAAATCAAATGTTTAATGTTTTAAATTAAATTGGAGCTCATTTGTACTGTTTCGATTATTTAATTATATTTTCAACTATTGACTTTAAATGCTTAAGAAATAACTTGTTTGGGCTAAACCCGTTTTGAGGAATTTCATTGTTTTGGTTTGGGCTTGAGGCCCAAATTGTGACATCCGGGGCGGGGGGTGTTACATAAGACTAAAATATAACATATCAAAGGTATGTGATATTTGTTTCAAAAGTTATCAAAATAGTTTATCTGATAGAATTGCAAATTTCATTATTTTCTCTTTAGCATAGCCTTGAGAATCAAATAACAGCCTAGGGACATGAATCCCCAAGCAATTGTCGCCAAATAAAATGGTACTCGCAGTACCGGTCAATCCCTCCTACTGTCGCCAAGTGACCACAACACTTTTCTCCTACTGTCGCCAAATAAGGACCGTAGTCCACCCCAAACACGAGCTATATGGACTTTATGGCATGCCAACTATACCTAAGACTGACTCGAAACCAAGTTTTTTCACATAATTTTATCATGTCAGAATCAAGGTTGAGCTTAACTCCTTATTCATATAGTCATGAGCTTGTCATATTCTTATCAAAGATGAGCATTGCTCCATATTCTTGCTATCATGCCTTCAAGGCTTATTTCATAGCATATCCACAAGTTCAACCACATGTATCATTTGAACAAAGTATGCATTTCAAACATATTCAACCATAATCAAAGCATCGAGTGAACATAGCTTATTGTTGTTCATTTTAAGTGCATGTATAGTTCATTTACATCGTTCTCAATTCACAACCCTTTTTATTTAGTCGAATGATAGCACGACGAAGGTTGTCTAACAAACATACATAGATCTTACTACAACCATAACATTGAACAAGAATTACATAACACATCATACCTAACAATTAGGTACTTACCTCAAGTCCAAGCTTGCTTATGCATGATATAATTCAAGGTAAAGCAATATTGTTAAAACAACAAGAAATGCTCGGGAAGGTTACTAGCCTATCCTGAGACTTTAAACTACACTCACAGTTTGTTCCAAGCTAATTTTGCTTTCGAATCACAATCCCCTTTTGTTTATCTACAAATTGATCTACCTTAGTCTCCTCTCCAATAACACCTTCTTGGTCTAACAATTCACAAGGAGTATAATTGCATATTAGAACCATTCCTATCAACAAACCATTTGCAAAACAACTCTATTCTTCATGTATGCAAACATATAAACACAAGACAACTCATAACAATCTCAGGTGTCAAGACAGTCCCTAATCACATACGTTCACATACTTGTGTGCAAAACAGTCCACAACCATTCATGTATACACAAAAACAGGGCAATTAAACTTATATACACGTTTACACATCAAAATTGTCCATTATCTCTTCCTATGTACCCCAAACAGTCCATTATTCATATTCATACTCAAAACAGTCCATTCACCAATTATGCATACTTTTGTGCATCAAAACAATCCCCAACATGATTATATACATTCAAAGCAGTCCAAATACTATTGCAAATGTCCATAACAGCCCTAAACTCATAAGCACACAATTATTCATGCTTAAAACAGTCCATAATTTTCACAAGCTTCCAAAAATAGTCCCTAATTCCTAGATATACAATTATGTGTACATACAACAGTCCATAATGTTTTCATAGGTGCAGGGCAGCCCTTAACATCATTGTTTTCATTCAAAACATTCCTCAAATAAATTAATAAAACGTATCCCTTGTTTTAATTATTCAAAACAGTCCACTAACGTTATTAAAACATGTAAAATAGTCCCTAAACAGTTTCAAATTCCTACATAGCAGTCTCAATGAATAGCCAACTCATTTTACACTATATACTAGCAATTTAATCCTTCAATATTTTATCAAAACAATTCTTTAATAAACTGATTTATCCATTACACCATTCGAAAGGCCCTCATACCCGATCCAAAATCTTCAATACATTACAACTATGCTACCATTCGAATGGACCAAGAAACATATAACATAAATTCAAGTCTCTAACATTCCTAGCAGCAACTAATTCATGAAAATGTGAAATCAAAAGCTGGATTTAAACGTGAACAAGGAGAAAGAAGAGTGTAATCACATTTCTGCCCAAGCTAGTCGAGCAACAAAACAAGAAATGGCTAGGAAGAAGCAATTCCTTGCAAGCTTCTCTCTGAACTCTCTCAACAATGGTAGTCTCGGCTAGGTAGAGAAGATGAGAACAACGGTTGATTGTTCTCCCACTTAGTCGACCCTTCCAACCAAACCTATCCTCAAAGTGACATGTGTGCAAGCCCCCACCAACCTTTTATTTTTACATGTAAACCACAATATTTATCAAAGCATTCAGTTTGGTCATTTCAATTTAACTAGTTCTCTTTTCATGTTTCGATTTCAATCCTTATTTCATTCGATTATCTAATCCAAAGCTACTAAAATCAATTTAAGTCACACATGAGTTAATAAATACTTCCAAGCCATATTTTGGGGTGTTACTAGCTCAAATACCAGATCAAAAGGAGCGCTTGAGGAGCTCGAGTAAGGATTTATCGATAATCGCTTAAGGTTAGTACACCTCTAACTCCTATTGCTTCATGAACATCATAAATGTGATTGCTTTGCGTGTTAGTATTTGCAAAATAGGTAGACGGTGAATATGCATGTTTGGAGACTGATAGTATGTGACTTGATTTCTATGAAATGCATGATGATGTTTTGGATATGATAAGACTCATGGAGACTTTAGAGACTGTGTAGGGTTGTTTGAGATGCTCGTATGGTTTTTGATGATTGATTGATTGGTTGATAAAATTGTGATACCTTGTATATTAGTTGAGTCACCTTTGATTGATGGGATCTAGATACCTAGAGAGCGTATTGTAACACCATGGTTAGAGATACAGAATGTACGTTCCCAACATTGTGTGAGACTAGGCTTCATTCGATGATACTCAAGGAGAGATGTTCAGTATGAGTGTACGTTCCTGATGTTGTGTGACACCAAGCCTCACCTAGAAAGTGTGTGTGTTCCCAAGGTTGTATGACACTGGGCCTCACTCCAGGTTTGTGGTATGACTTTGTGTGCTTTTGCTCGGTTGATCTAGTGAGATCTCGAGTATGGCTGGGCCCTGTGTACCATGTATGATGTTTTGTTATGATGAGAACGTGTGTTTAGGTGACTAGTGGTAGCGCCACATGTTTATTTATCTCTCCTTATTGCTCGTACTAGCTTGCATCCTTATGTTTATGATTAGCTTGAATTATAGTAAAGTAGATGTGTACCACTGAACTTTGTAAGCTCAGTGCTCGTAATTGTTTCTTCCGTGTGTAAGTTAATCGTTGGATCGCGAGACCGAGGTGCACTATCAGTACGAGATTCAAGCATGTGGTGATTTCCAGAGTACGATACTTGTGTTTTGTGGACTGTGTATTCATAAGACCTTACGTGACGGAGTTTGTAATCCTTATTTTTGAAATTGTATTAATCAAATCTAATGTTCAAATGTTTTAAATTTAAATTGGAGCTCCTATGTACCATTTTGATTATGCAAAAGGTCAAAAGTTTCCCCCAACATTTGACCTTTTGGTCACTTTGGCCCCTATTCTTTTTTTTGGTCCAAACAACCACCTAACATTTCATTTTCATTCAATTTTCACCCCCGTTGGATGGAAACTGTTAGTCAACTAACGGTCAACGCCTGAGGCTGATGTGGCATGTCTATATGGCATGTGGAGATGACGTGGCAATGCCCGTGGCAGTTTGCTGACATGGAATTTTAAAAAATTAAAAATATTTTTTAAATATTTGTAACCAATCGGATGATGCCACATGGCACTTTGCTGATATGGCATCATCTGATTGGTTAAAAATATATATTTTAAAAAACTATTTTTTTAAAATAGCCCTAAATTTTCTAAATTTTACAAATAGCCCCCAAATTTTGAAATCCCTAACTCCCCCAAAATTAAATCCCGATTTGAGCCGGTTCTACCACCGATTGCCAGCTACCGAACCATCACGATCATTTACCCCAACATCCCATCGCCAGAAGTCAATCGACACCGTGTGAAATGTCAAGCAAGAAAACTCGTCGAATGGTTCATTTCAACGATTCACAATGAACAACGGCAGAACAGACAATGAACGGTGTGTGAGTCGTTCAGCGTAGGGGGTGCTTCATTCTGTCGCCGGCAACGCGGCCAATACCAACGAGAGTGGCTGAATTTGGAGATTTAGGGTTTTGAGGACTATTTTGAAAATATTTGAAAATTTTAGGAATTTTTTAAATATATATATAATAATTATTTTTTAAATATATATTTTTAACCAATCAAATGATGCCATGTCAACAAAGTGCCACATGGCATCATCCAATTGGTTAAAAATATTTTTAAAAATATTTTTTAAATTTTTTAAATTTTTTTTAATTTCACGTTAGCAAAATGCCATGTGGCATTGCCATGTCATCCCCTATGCCATGCAGACATGCTACGTCAGCCTCAGGCGTTGTCCGTTAGTTGACTAACGTTTTCCATCCAACGGAGGTGAAAATTCAACGAAAATGAAATTTTAGGTGGTTGTTTGGACAAAAAAAAGAATAGGGGCCAAAGAGACTAAAAGGTCAAACGTTAGGGGGCTACTTCTGACCTTTTACCTTTTGATTATTTATCTATATTTTCAATTATTGGCTTTAAATGTTTTTGAGAAATACCTTGTTGGGCTAAACTCAGTTTGAGAATTTTATGGTTTTGGGTTGGGCTTAAGGCCCAAATGTGATATCCGGGTCGAGGGTATTACATTTAGTGGTTCAGAGCTTAGGTTTAGCTGGTTCTAGGAAACCCCAGGGTGGTATATGTGTTTTAGTAAGGTGTCTAGTGAGTACAAGCCCTTAAATTAAGTTCGTACTCCTTAAGCTTGGAATCTTGATGGTACGTTCAAGGTTGTGATGCTAAGACGTTTACGATCATGGTCGATAAAGGTAAGTTAAGTGTTGTGCCGTTCATAGGAGCGATCCCGGGGATGAGGTTGCCCTAGACTGTTAAGATGCGAGTTAGTTGAAAGATGCCAGAGTTGAGGATGTGTCCTCCCCCCACCACTTGAATGGTGTCTTCGTTGTGTGTTATAGTCATTCGAAAGCCTTCGAATACGTAATGAGAGTTTGTGGCAAAGAATCTTCATCGTTATATTGAATAACATTGTGAAGCGGGTATAGATAACACACTCTCGAAATCGATCAATAGATGCACATTGGTTGAAGGACCATTTGTTCGATTAAAAAGAGTCTCGTTGATGCTTGGTAAGTATCATCGCCCTTCTTAAGGGCATCTCTCAAAAATAGTGGATTCAGGATCCACTAGTTCGTTAGAGTGTGATCGAAGTTAGATGTTCTACTAGTTTGGTAGAGCTACCTTCTTCAGAGTTATTGCACTTTGGAAAATTGATTTAGTTGATCAAGCACGACGCTAGCCTATAATGTCAAGAGGGAGCTCGGGACTTCGAGACCTCGAGGAAACCCAACCTTTGGTAATGAGAATGTTGAGCCATTACCTTTCAATCATGATCTCCATAGTAGTTTGTTTGATAATGGCGTAATGGGGTTGTGGGACATGTTTAACGGTTTGGTAGATGCCAACGTGTGTTATTCAACGCTCAAGAGCTTTTGGATTAAAAAAGTATTTGTTTGTGCTTCTTGGAGGAGTTGTCAGGACTTCTTCCCTATCAAGAACATGAGTGGATGTTGAGGTAAGGCCAAGTTGGACGTCAAAGATTCAGTTGCGCAGGTGCAACTTGAACGAGGTTTCTTTTGTCTAAGTGTTTCGCCCAAGGAAGAATCGGGCTTGTTTGCTAGTATTAAGTTGGTTCGTTAAGGTGATGCTTAAACCGTTGATAGCTTGACAAGTGACTGTGAAAGACCGTTACCTGTCTCCTAAGGTGGATGATTCGTTTAACGAATTGTGAAGTACCTGCGTATTTTTCTGGGATTGGTTTGAGAATAAGATTTTTAAGGTTAAAGTGTTGGAGGCTAGTAAATTTGAAATGAATTTTGGTTCGAGGATTTCCTCTTTAGGGTGTGTCATGGTAACATTGATGTCTGTAGTAACGTTAAGGTGTTTCAGCGATGCCACCATATTGTCTCTCGAATATAAGTTTGATGTTTTGCATGACACGTGGGAATGTATGAGGAATATGGAAATATGAGCGTGACGAGATAATTACCTTAATGACATTATGTGTGGGAGGGGTTAGTGATCGTGTGATAAGTTAAGGAGATAAGGGTTTGAGACTTCATAAATATTTTTGATAAGTATCACAGTTTCTTTGGAACGAGCCGATGAACATTGGTGGAGATTCAAGCTGCGGGAGACCGTTTTATTGTGATAATGGTGTTGACTCAATTAGAGTTAAATAATATTTTGAGATCTTCAAGGATGTTTTTTGCATAGTTAGGGCTGTATTTTTGTACTAGAAGTGGAAAGGTTGTGTTCACCCCAACAGTGTGAAATTTTGGGTAACTTGGGAAGTCGAGAGAAGTAGCATCTTATTGTATTTAAGATGATACATCGTTATGATTGAAGTTAGGTTCGATGGTTCTGATGGACTTTGAGATCTTATTTTGGGTGTCTTAGAGAAAGACATATCAAGACAATAGATTCTTCCTATATAGTATAGTGGTCAGTATATGGTGAATTCTTAGAGTGACAATTTGTACCAAACTTCTGTCGCGTGTTTTGGGGAGATATTGTGGAGTCATATGCTTGAGATAGTGACAAATGTTTGACTTGCCATCGGTTCGGAGTCAAACATGAGTTCCCCATAATTGTTATGACGTTTCAATGTTCTTCTGTGGAAATTAAATAGATGACCATGGATCTTGTAAAGGATTGTGAGCGAACAGTTTTGATGGAATTTTGTTGAGTAATGACATTTCTTGGTAGGTATTGCTTGTTATTTTGGCTAATGCGAGATCCAGATGGAAAGTCTACTTGGATTGGTTGTGGGTTGGATTGTACGAAATTGCAGTGTGTACATTCTATCTTTTGACACGAGGTTTGAGGTCCATGATGGAACCTTATCCTTTGGTGGGATTTCATGCGATGGCAAATCCTAGTGAGGGTACATATGACGTGTTTTCTATACACGTTATAGTTTGGAGTGTAAGACTCTTGCGTGAACCGAGTTTGGAGGAGTTGCATTAGTTGTCATTTTGATGTAAAGCATGTCGGGTTTAATGTAAATGCTTGAGACGAGTTGAGACACCATTCTTTTTCAGGATTCTTGCACCGGGCAAAGCAATGATATTAATAAGGGATGCCATCACAGTTTTAGAGTCTCCTTCAAGGAGTTGCCACGAGAGGAATCATTTCGTTTGGTTGTAACGACTATTTAACCTCCTGTTCTTTTAGATCATATGGAGTTTTAGAAAGATTTTGTTGTGCAACAATATTTTAGGTTCTACATCATAAGTTAACTTTCTTTGATGGCGTATTTGTGTGACGTTTTTGTCAAGGTACCACTGGGTTTGTTTCATGGTTTAGGGTAAGCACCAAATAATTATGGATCTCTTTAAAACAAATGGTCAGTTGAATTAGGTTTGTACCATTAAAAGACAAGGGTTATAACTGATAAGTGTTGTGAAAGATCAGCATAGAACAACGAGAAATGTTTGAGAACGTTGGAGAGTTATAAAAGTTTTAGCATCTTCTCGGGTTTACCGGTATAAATTTCAAGGATGAAATTATTTTAAGGAATGGAGAGTTGTAACGATCCAATTTTTGGGTTAGCAAATCGGGTCTCGAACCTGGGTTATGGGGCTTTATTTTAGAAGTCTAGTTTAGAATCATTATGTTTGGGCCCATTATATTGGGGGAGAATGTTTTGAATTTTAAAATGAGAGAGATAGGAGAAAAAATGGGAGATATTATGCTGGAAAGAGAGAAAAAAGTTAACAAGGAAAGAGGAAATGAAAAAGTGAGAGAGAAAGTAAAGGGGGAGTTTTAAAGTTTGATCTACCACCGTCTAGCATCCATTGGCGACACCTCTGGCACCGTTGGAAAGATCTCGCTAAGATGAGTCGGCCGGTGGTCACCAAGTCACTGTTGCTATTCGTCGGGGTGAGAGGAAGCAATTTTTGAGTTGCTTGAAATGAGGCATTTTCAGCGGCTAAATCATGAAATGAAGGGCACCATCGTGTTCATCGGCATCGAGTCAATGAGACTAAAGGTCACCACCATTATCCGACCATCGGAGCACACATCACGCGTTGCCCCTTCGCGTGAGCAAGGTTTAACTACAATGGGCAGCTTATCCAACTGCTAGGCTTGGGCCGAGCTGAGCTGACCTACTGAGCATACCAAAACCGAGAACTGAGCTGGTCTGCCAAGTCGATCTGCCAGTCAAGCCATTAAATTTTTCTAGGGGACCTTACCTAGGGGTTTCTCTACGTTTTGAGTCTGTTGGCATAGCTCGTTTCACCAAATTCAAACCCGATAAGCTATTTTTACGCATTTGACCTTGTGGATTAATGAGAGAATAAGGTTTATTAATATTGTGGTGTTCTTATATTTATGAGGATTGTTTGGGCTCAAATACCAGATTAAGACGAGCGTTTGTGGAGCTCGAGTAAGGACTTATTGATAATCGCTTAAGGTTTGTACACCTTGAACTCTTATTGCTTTATGCGCATTATAAATTTGATTGCTTTGCGTGTTAGTATTTGCAAAATAGGTAGATGATGGATATGCATGTTTGGAGACCGATAGTATGGGAATTAATATCTATGAGATGCATGATGATGTTGTGAATATGATGAGACTCATGTAGACTTTAGTGATTGTGTAAGGTCGTTTGAGATGCTCACATGATTTTTGATGATTGATTGATTGGTTGATAGAATTATGAGGCCTTGTATGTTAGTTTAAATGAATTGACGTGATTTGATAGAAACCATTCTTAATGGATAATACCGATAAACACTCGATTAAATGATTATGAAGCTGGTAGTTAATATTAATTGATTGAGTGCGTTAGTATACAAACCCTAATGACTTTCATAAGCTTTAGGGATCAAATCAAGCGTAGTAGTATTGTAATTCGAGGGAATTGTGCAAACCCATGAATAGGGTATCGATACGAGCTTCAGCCGTACTGGTATGCAATTGGGGGTCGTATCAGTACGGGTCAGCTTGTATAGGTACTTGTAGAAATCTAGCACTTCTAGTATGTAATATTTGTATTGGTACAAGTGTGAATACCGGTACCTAAGGGTACCTTATCGTACTCATGTTCGAGTATCGGTACCCAATGAACGAAATAATCTATAATGCTAATAAAAAGATTGAAACTAACGTTGGATGTTAATGAGATAATTAATGAAGATATTAATGTACACTTCCATAATGTATTAACTAGTTGGCAAAATTAAATTGGGTGACTTGTTGTAATAACAACCATATGAGATCCTTGATGGATTGGGTTATGCTGTGTGTCGTGTGGTAATCGTGTCGATGCAGCATGCAGTTTGGACACTTGGTTGGTTTAGTCACCTTTGATTGATGGGATCCAAATATCCAGAGAGCGTGTTGCAACACCATGGTTAGAGATGTCGAATGTACGTTCTAGACGTTGTGTGATACGGGGCCACATTCGATGATACTCGAGGAGAGATGGCGAGTATGGGTGTACGGTCTTGACGTTGTGTGACACCGGGCCTCACCTAAAGATAGTGTATGTTCCCAAGGCTAGTCTCACTCTAGGTTTGTGGTATGACTTAGCGTGCTTTTGCTCAGATGATCTGGTGAGATCCTAAGTATTGTTGGGCCTTGTGTGCTATGTATGATGTTTCGCTATGATGAGAGCATGTGTTTAGGCGACTAGCAGTTGCGCCATGTGTTTATTTAGCTCTCCTTATTGCTTGTACTAGCTTGCATGCTCATGTTTATGATTAGCATGAAGTATAGTAGATAGATGTGTACCATTGAGCTTTGTAATCTCAACGCTCGAAATCGTTGTTTCCGTGTGTAGGCCGAGGAGCACTACCGGTACGAGATTCCAGCATGTGGTGATTTCCAAAGTACGATACTTGTGTTTAGTGAGTTGTGTATTCATAGGATCCATTAAGGGTTAATAGCGGAGTGACATAAACGAGCCAGAAAGTAAAGTTTAATGTTATATTTGAACATTTTTAAGTTCGATGGCATTTTCGAATTAATGATAATAATTTAGTGGCATCTGATGTAGTTTACCTTAAAAAAATTTAAATGTGTATATTTCTCTATACAGCTCAATCTGGTATTTATAAGTTTGACTTAAAGGTTTAAAAAACTTCTATTAAAACAATTAAATTTTTATTTTTTTCCGTTCAATTAAATGTTGGGTAAACTTCACCGGAGGTCCCTTATGTTTAGGGCGTGTTTTATTTTAGTCACCCAATTTAAAAAATGGTTATTCTTGCCACTTATGTTTTCAACAGTTACTGTTTTGGTTACCCGACCATTACCCTCCGTTAACACCCGTTAATACAATGACGTGACACGTTAATAAAATAAGTTAATTTATAATTTAACCCCTAAAGTTTCAAAATTTTATTTTCACCATCTTCCCCAAATTTTTGATAAATTACCCAAATAGAAGTTGTCTTCTTTAATGATAACAAGAGCTCTATGAACGGGTTTGACATCCACCCAGTCCCCTTCATGCTTAATCTGCATCCAAACACGTGGTATTCTTGAGCTTATCGGGATGACGACTGAATTGGGTTTGGTTTTTAAATAGAGGTTGATGGTCGGGATGACTACCGACTTGGGTTTGGTTTTCAAGTTTGACAATGATTCGGGTGGGTGAATGGAGATGAGAGGGATGGTGATGAGCTCTGAATCGACGAGACCTTTTACTCTAAATTTTAATGCATTGAATCTTTTTACTTCTTTGGTTCTACCGTAGTGGTTCTCGCCATTAACGGCTATCGCCATTTCCCCCTTTTCTAATGAGGTAAAGATGTCAGGGTCAGATTTCTAGCTTAAAGACATGAATTTAATTATCATTTTTGACACCCAAAATTTATTCATTAAACGTTAAAAGAAGACATTGAAAGAAGACAACTAAATTTAAATAAATAAACCCACCCATACATATGAACCTAATTCCTCTTAGACTGAACACAAATTTCGAACAAAGTTATGTTAAGAAATCAAACTATATGTTAAGCATTTCGGTTTCTGATTCTACACTTCAGCACAAAACCATGTCAATTTAGTCTTACTTATTTCAATCACCATAAAAAGTTAAAAAATTATTCATAGAATTATATAAATGAAAAAACCCATTTATAACAAACTAAAATGTGTGGGGAAAACAATCGAAATGTGAATAGTCATTAACATTAGAAATATACAAAAAAATGCTCCAAGGTTGACAAACTTACCCGTAAAAGCAAGCAAGATTTGCAGTCGGGAAAAGAAAATTGGGGACGACACTGATGCATAGAGAAAGAAGAGAAAACTTCTATTTGGGTAATTTATCAAAATTTTTAGGGAAGATTGTGAAAAATAAAATTTTGAATCTTGAAGGGTTAAATAAAAAATTAACTTATTTTATTAACGTGCCACGTCATCGTATTAACAAGTGTTAATGAAAGTTAACGGTCGGATGACTAAAACAGTAACGATCGAAAAGATAAGTAGCAAGAATAACCTTTTTTTAAATTGGGTGACCAAAATAGAACACACCCTAAATCTAAGGGACATCTGGTGAAGTTTACCCTTAAATGTTTGAATAGATTTAGGCAAAATGACAAAATATATTCCTAACATTCGCATGTTTTGTCATTTGACCTCCTATTTTTTTGTAGCAAACAACCCCAACGCTTCAATTTGGTCCAAATATGCCCCGTTGGATGGAAACTGTCAGTCAACTAACGTCAACGGTTGATATTGATTGAACTTGTCATGTGTTAAGATATGCTCACGTGTCAGCATTTTGTTCACCACGTATCACCATTAGATTTGGTCACGTGTCAGCATAATAGTTAGCCACGTGTCACCATAAAGAAGGGTATAACAAAATATTTTTTTTAAATATGACATGGCATATGCCACGTCAACAGATCTCAACAAGTGATAAGTCCAATCAACATTAGTCATTGACCGCCAATTAACTGACAGTTTCTATCTAACGGGGGCATATTTGGACCACGACGTGTGAGCGATGATACACCAGATGAACTTCTTTAATTTTAAAAGAAAAAATATATTTTGGTCAGTTGAAGTCTGATTTGATCTCGGTCTGTTTTGAAACTCATAGTTCTGATTAAATAGGTGTTTAATCATACGGTTGTTGAAAAATATTCGAGTTTCGTGAAATTTATAATTCAATCCCTATAGTTCATAAATATTGCAATTAGCTATATTTTATAAAATATGATCGATCTATTTCTTTCCAGATTACTCTAAAATGGAACTATGAAATCATATAGCTTTTTATTTGCATGTTTTTAATATCTTTACAATTTTTATGATAAACTAGATCCGACACTATTCCTATATGCGTAGTGTGACATCTTCGGCCAATTGTTTGTACGGTACATATAGCGACGTTACAATCCATTTCGATCACTAATTCCACATTTTGTTTGTAAGTTGGCGATAATGAGTTTATGGGGAACCTCTTCATTTTGTGTGTTTTGACAAGAGTAGTTAGGGCTTACCAGCCACATCAGCGTTATGCATAAGCATAATATCTGAAATCTGATTAAATGAATTTTGATTCGACAAATGCCGGGACCACGTAATTTTATTAATTTAAAGAGGTATTAATTAATCAATAAATTAATAATTTATAAATTTTAAAGAGTTTTTTTTTTCAATTCAACGGACCTACATTATTCTTTATGAATAAAAAATATACATTGTTTTGACTAATTGAATGTTCATGTACAATGTGACTGATTAAATATAATACATACCGCTAAAAAACAAAGTTCATTGTAGTACGTGGTACTCGTTAAAACTTATTGCAAGATCATGTATGTTAAGGAAATCAACCACTATATAAACAACATCAAACATTCCTAATTAGCCAATCCAAATCAAAACCAACCAAACATGACTTCACATCTAAAAGGTGTCCAAAAATCAACCATGCCTGATCAAATATGTGAAGCACTATGTGAGTATAATAGAGATCACCCCACATGACAGATCAAATACGTCAAGCACTATGGCATATCATATTTTACTAAGTTGTCCTAGTTATATTTGTAATTTTATAGAATTATTAATTTATAATATTGAATGAACCATAAATTTATATAAGGGTCTTCCAAAAAATTATTATCTTATTAATTTATCGAAATTATTAATTTAGACATTGGGCCCAAGTAGGGGTGTAAATGAACCGAACTTGAACGAACAATACTATGTTCATGCTCGTTTGTTTATTTTTAAAGGTGTTCATTTTCGGTTTGTGTTCATTTAAATTTCTAATATTGTGTTCGCGTTTGTTTATTTATTTTTGAAGGTGTTCGTATTCATGTGTTTAGTGTTCGCGAACGTGTTCGTTTGTTTAGTGTTCGCAAACGTGTTTGTTTAAATGTTCGTGAACGTGTTCGTTTAAGTGCTCACGAAGGTATTCATTTCAGTGTTCACGAACGTGTTCGTTTATTCGTTCGCGAACATGTTCGTTTATATGTTCAGAAATGTTAACTAAATTAACAATAAATAAATAAATAAAACAAAAGAAAAAAATAAAGCTTACATTTCAACATGAACTTATATAACATCCTTAGCAACAACAAAAAGTAGTATTTAGATACATCCACAAGCATTTTCATCCTATAAACGAGCTTATAAACGAGCCTATAAACAAGCTTGTTCGTGAACATAAATGAGCCGAACACACCTTTGTCTGTGTTCAATTTGTTTATTAAACGAACATAATGTTGAGATGTTTATTTTGATATAACAAAGTGAAAAATGTTTTTGGACTTAAACATATTTCAAAAATAATCTAAAGTTCACAAAACTTGAAAAATATGTTTTAAAATGTTTTGACTTAAAACCAATATCGAATATATCTTCAAAAAGTCAAAATTTAGCCAATTTTTCAGTATTTTAATGAAGGTTTCGATACCCCCTATAAGTTGTTTCGAAACCTCTCAGGCAGTAAGGTTTGGAATCTGAAACTGGCTCAAAGTTTTGAAACCCCTGGGCATGGTTTAGAAACCATGTCCTATAACAGCTAGTTTATTTTTTGAAAATCCCCAAAGGTTTTAAAGCCTCTTTAAAGGTTTCGAAATCTCTGTGCAGGTGGGAATTTAAAGCACGGCTTTATGACTTCTCAATGACTTTAATCAACCCCCAACAGCTAGTAACATTTAAGAACTCATTAGAGGACTTAAAAGTATCTTTCAAGCAGCCATGAAACATTAAGAAACCAACTACCAACATTCAATAAAAGAGAAAGTGTTTTAGTGCTTAATTTTTTCATATTTCTTTGTAGAACACACTTGTGAGCTTAATTGTTACATATGCTCAAGTGTTAGGATTTGGGTGAGTTCTTAGAATTGCAAACATATAAGCCTTAAGAGGTTTTCCTAGTTTTCTAATTTGTTTCTCTTGTAAGAGAGGAATTAACAAGACTTTGGGGTATAAGTCTTGTGTTGTAAGGGTTATCTCCTTGAGCCTGATAAAAAAAAGAAATTCAATAGTGAATTTGGGAAAATCCTTAGTGGTGTGCTAAGGTAGTAGATGTAGACTTTGGTTAGAAAGTAAAACCACTATAAATCCTTGCCTCCAATTTTTAATTTTCTATCACCTCCACCACTACCACTCAAAATCCAGTTCACCCCCTCTTGGCATTCGGTTGATCGTTTGAGCCTCCCAACAATTAGTATCAGAATTTCATCTCTTCATGAATTAACATCCAAGAGTCGATCCTTGAGGTGCTCATTCAATCTACATCAACTAGAGTTCATGACGCAATCCATGGATAGACCACCTTTCTTCGACGAAACCAACTAATCCTATTGGAATAATAGGATGATGTACTTCCTGAGAGCCAAAGACTACTGTCTTTGGGAAATTATGCTTGATGGCTCGTTCGTTCCTCAAAGAAGTAAGGCAAAATGGAGTGCGGATGATCGCAAGAAGATGGAGCTTAATGCGAAGGCCTTGCACATTCTATTTTGTGAACTTGGCCCCAAAGAATATGCCAAAGTGTCATCTTGCGAAAGTGCTAAGGAGATTTGGGACAAGCTTGAAGTCCCTCATGAAGGGACCAATGAAGTGAAGGATGTTGGTAAACGCCGGTACACCCCATGGCATAGCGAAAACATTATCCAACGTAATCCACCAATAATCCATGTACAAGAGATTAATTCAGGGTGATAAAGGATGAAAATATTACCTCAAGTAATCTAGAATTCTGCAGCGATTATAGGAGAATCCAAATCAAATCTGAGTCGTCACAACAACGTTCCGACCTCTATGCAGTCCACCCGAATAAAACAAACAATTTTTCTCTTTTCGAACTGTTAGAGAGGATTTTCAAAAAACATGTGTTGGCTGCTAGACCTTATGCCTTTATATAGTATTTAAAAAACTAATTCTAATTAAATTTGAATTCTTTTTAAATATACAATATATTTAATCGAATATAATTAAATATATAGAATCTGATTCTACTTTAATTAGGTTTCTTTTAGATATATATATTTAATAGTATTTGATAATTAAAATAACTTATCAAATATTAACATAGATATAAAGACGAAATTGTCCATAATTATAATAATTATAACAATTTTGGTTTCTCACTAATTACATGTACAACAAGTTTGTACACATGCTATCTAGTCGATATTTGTTCGTTTCAATCTTAGGGTGTGACCCTTATAGGTTCATGTAACGTTAGCACTAATATCCAGAACAATTCTAATATTACATGCAATGAGTGGTATCTAGCAATACATCATTGCTACCTAAGTTACATGAAATCGTGGTTCGATTTAACCTTTTTTCGTGATTAACTTCTTTTATGTATTTCATCATGTTGTCCTCACATCTAGATCAGACACAAGTCATGGATTAATCACACTTGTATAGTCCATCTAATGTTTCTTGATATCTTGAGTAGACTATTATAAACGAATAACTATGATATCCCATATCAATTTATTCGAGCATGGCCATGCATTTTCTAGTTTCACTCAATCAAGTGGCCTATGATATTACTCCTATTATGCAGGAGGGATAAATCCTATCTTGATCAACCATATTTTGCTACATGGATTGTGACATATCCAATATCAGTCTTTATAGTGTAGTCAGTTACGACACACGTTTGGCCGTATCAAAATATATCACTCACGATGTTGAAATAATGATGATCTCAAGTCTGAGGATCATACATGTAGTTATCACCATGAGCAATGTTGTGATTGTCACATAATAATCCAAGTAACATGCTCATAGCGGGTCAGTCCAATATGTCGTTCCCTAACTCATACTTATGTATTGATTTTGACATCTCTATGTCAATGACAACACTTTGTCATCAATCAACTACTTATTATTTTTAATATATTATTGTTATCCAAGCCCACAATATTTCTCGACTAAGGACATTCAAGAATAACTATATTATTTTAAGGACTTTATTATAAATCAATTTATTTATAGATACACAAAATAAGTCTGAAATAATAATAATGTCTTCTTATTAATAAATAAGATAAAATAAGTATGTCTTTTATAACCATCTCATAATTGGTCTTTGGGCATACCCCAACAATCTGCCACTAGCACTAAGACCAATTACTCATGTATCTAATACCAAGAGACTTTGTGTGACGCTCATGCTTCTGATGTGTCAGAGGCTTTGTCAGTGGATCGACAATATTGTCATCCGTTGGTACTTTGCATATTTCTACATCCCCTCGATCAATGATTTCACGAATGAGATGGTAACACCTAAGTATATGTTTGGATCGTTGGTGAGATATGGGTTCTTTTGCTTGTGCGATGGCTTCGTTGTTGTCACAACATAGATTTATAGCATTTGATATGCTAGGCACGACCCCTAGTTTAGATATGAACTTTTTGATCCAAACAGCCTCTTTTGCAGCATCGCTTGCTGCAATATACTCGGCTTCTGTCGTATTTTCTACTGTATCTTGCTTTGAACTTTTCCAGCTTACAGCACCTCCATTAAGGCAAAATACAAAACCCGATTGCGATCGAGAATCATCCTTATCAGTTTGATAGCTTGCGTCAGTATAACCTTTTATACTTAGCTCTTCCTCACCTCCATACATAAGGAATATATCCTTAGTTATTCTTAAGTACTTATGGATATTTTTGACTGCAACCCAATGACCTTCACCGGGATCTACTTGGTATCGACTTGTCATACTTAGTGTATATGATACATTTGGACGTGTACATAGCATGGCATACATGATAGATCCAATGGCCGAAGAATATGGTATCTTACTCATGCATTCTCTCTCTTGAGGCATTGAAGGACACATTTCCTTCAAGAGCGAAATGCCATGTCTCATAGGTAAGAATCCTCTTTTAGATTCTTCCATACCGAATCTTTTCAGTACTTTGCCTATGTATGTATTTTGACTTAGTCCTAGGAGTCGTCTTGATCTATCTCTATAGATCTTGACTCCTAATATGTAGGTTGCTTCACCCAAGTCTTTCATGGAAAAACATTTTCCTAACCAAGTCTTTACAGATTGTAAGGTAGGTATGTCATTTCCTATTATTAGTATGTCATTATGTCATTTCCTATTATTAGTATGTCATCCACATACAATACCAAGAATGTGATAGTGCTCCCACTAGCTTTCTTGAAAACACATGGCTCATCTTCATAGTCTATACCATGAATTTGACGAAATCCCTTAGCGACCAATCACCCGTTGTATGTTTGTATATTGCCATCCAAGTCGGTTTTCTTTTTGAAAACCTATTTGCACCCTATGAGCTTAATTCATTCGGGTGGATCAACCAAAGTCCATACTTGTTTTTCTCACATGGAATCTATCTTGGATATCGTGGCTTCTAGCCATTTCTCAGAGTCTGGGCTCTCCACTGCTTCCTAATAAGTCCTAGGCTCATCTTGGTCCATGAGAAGAACATCTTCATGCAATGTGACAAGAAATCCATATCTTTTAGGCGCATTGCGTTCTCTCATAGACCTTCGCAGTGGTTGTGTTTCAAGAACGATTGGATGTTCCTCAACTATTTGTGGAACTTATTGTTGTTCAATCTCTGGTTCAGTGATCTATGGTTGATCTTGAATTTCCTCAAGTTCAATATTTCTCCCACTTCATTTTCTGAAAATAAATTCTTTTCAAGGAAGACTCATATTCGAGCAACAAACACTTTATTCTCAGGTGGATTGAAGAAATAATATCCTTTATTTTCTTTAGGATATCCCACAAAATTACACTTATGAGATTTGGGTTCGAGTTTTGTAGACATATGATGTTTAACATAAACTTTGCATCCCCAAATTTTCATAAAAGACATACTAGGATGCTTCCCAGTCCATATCTCATATGGTGTCTTTTGAACTGATTTAGATGGAACATGATTTAGTGTGAAAGCAACTGTTTCTAACGCATGTCCCCAAAAAGAAGTTGGAAGATCGGCATGACTCATCATTGACCGAACCATGTCTAACAACCTTCAATTTCTCCTTTTAGAGACTCCATTGTGTTGTGGAGTACCTGGAGGTGTAAGTTGTGAGACAATCCCACATCCTTTAAGAAGTTCATCAAACTTTAGGCTTAAGTATTCTCCTCCTCAATCTGACCGAAGAGCTTTGATACTCTTTCCTAGTTGGTTTTGTACTTCATTCTTAAATTCCTTGAACTTTTCAAGGGCTTCAGATTTAGGATGCATTAGGTAAACATACCCATATCTACTGAAGTCGTCAGTGAAAGTAATAAAGTATTGAAACCCTCCTCTTGCTTGTGTATTCATCGATCCACATACATCACTATGTATTAGGCCTAATAAATCACTTACTCGCTCGTTTTTACCGTCAAATGGTGATTTAGTTATTTTCCCATTAAACAAGGTTCACATATATCAAATTTTTGGAAAACAAAATAATCCAAAAATCCATCTTTATGAAGTTTTGATATGCGTTTCTCACTTATATGATCCAAGCGACAATGCCAGAGATAAGTTTGATTAGAATCATTTGTTTTTTATCTTTTCGTATTTATGTTATATATGGAATTATCTTGATATAAGATATAGAGGTCATTGATTAATTGGTCGTACTATAAAAATATTATTGAGGGAAAAATAACAACTATTATTATTACTAATAATCTCAAAACCAATCTTGTCCAAACAAAAAATTGAAATAATGTTTCTAGTCAAACTAGGTACAAAATAACAATCCTCTAAATCTAAAACAAGTCCACTAGGTAATGACAAAGTATATGTTCCTATAGCTAATGCAGCAACTCTTGCTCCATTTCCCACTCGTAGGTCCACATCTCCTTTTGCCAATTTCTACTCCTTTTTAGTCGCTGTACAGAAGTACAAATGTGAGAACCACAACATGTATCTAATACCCAAGAAGTAGATGTTGATATATTAATATCAATAACATAAATACCTAATCCAGACTATCCATTTTCTCTTGCCTTCTTGATGTCCTCAAGATAGACATGGCAGTTTCTCTTCCAATGTCCAACATTGTTGAAATGGAAACACTTTCCTTCTTTTGTAACTCCTCATTTTGGTTTCAATGCAACCTTTCCTTTGTTGGGCTTTCCTTTTCTGTTATCCTTTCGGACCATCAAAATAGGTTTGCAGCCAACCTTTTTCATGTTGCTTTCTGCTGTTCTTAACAGACCAAGCAACTGATGCAATGATTTGTTAATTTCATTCATATTGAAATTAAGAACAAACTGATTAAAACTATCTGACAACGATTGCAGGATAATATCAGTAGCCAATTCAACACTTAGAGGAAAGCCCAACTTTTCCAGGGTCTGAATATACCCTATCATTTTGAGAACATGAGTTACCACTGGAGTTCCCTCAACCATTTTGCATCGAAACAAAGCCTTAGAGGTCTCATACCTCTCTTGACGAGCTTGCCCCTCATATAATTCCTTGAGATTTTTAACCATCTCATAGGGAACCATGTCCTCATGTTGCTTTTGAAGCTTAGGGGTCATGGTCGCAAGCATCAAACAACCGACATCTACCATGTCACTTGAATATTTTTCAAAGGCTTCCAATTCATCTTTAGAGGCATCATCTGTTGGCTTTTTAGGGACATGTTCTTCGATGACTGATAGTTTTCGTTCTTGTTTGAGGACAATCTTCAACTTGCGAAACCAGTCAAGGAAGTTCAAGCCATTTAATTTGTCCTTCTCAAGGACGGATCGCAATGATAATAAGTTTGAATTTTCCATAATAAATCTACAACGATAAAATATGATTTATAAGTACCCTTTTATCATGTTTATAAAGTAATAACATTCCCACTATTAAAAAGCCTCAAAATCGAAAAACTTGCTAAAAGTATTTCTAGTGGGTAAGGATCCATATTTCATTTCATTCTAAGTCAACTTTGGCTTTACTCCTAGAATTCAATTATTTAGGTAAGCAACACTTGCTAATTACATCTCATGTAATTCCTATATTTGATGAACAACTATTTGTCCAAAACAAAAGTTCATATAGTATAATAGAAAGAACAATAATGATCAGTGCACCAGGTAGGTAACTTATGAAAAGAGAGGTGGTGTACTGGGCATGCTTAAATACTAAGTCTTTCAAAGAACTAATATTGTTTTTAATCACTGAAGTTCTTGAACAATCATTAGTCTTTAGGTTTCTGATCTTATTAGAATAACCTAGTTTAACCAACATTACAACAGTGAATATCACTTGCTTATTCTTTGCGCTTAACCAAGATAGATCTAAGTACTTTGCTTTGGCAAAACCTACATAATACCGATTGAGGTTTTAACGAGGGTAATATTGAATAATCAGGTTTTGTTATATTAATCTCACCATTTTACTATGATCTAATCATTTATCATCGTGCTAAAACATACATTGCATCACATACATGTAAAGCAGTAAATATAAATGCAATGGTTATAGCCCTTAAAACTAAGGTGGCCCATCCTATGCCAATGGGAGAACCAAAATTACTAAAGATAGAACTTGCTTCTCAAGCATCTAATCCACCTTTGATCGGCCCATCAGTCTGCTCCTTTGGTCCAAGCTTTCTCCGCAAATATTATAATTTTTCATAAACTCGTTTTACATATGAGGGGGTTAGATGAGAAGAGAATTACAATAAAAGAAAGGCACGACACGCATGTCGTATTTATATAAAACCAAAGTAAATAGGCTATTTGGGCTATAACCATGCATTTCAAACACCGTGCATATCATCCAAAACATACACATGTTTTATCTTGATAATTAAGATTACCTAAATAGTTTCTACGACCTTTGTTGCCTACGCGGTCTGGCAGATCCGGGGCCGTCTAGTCCGCCCGTATGCCGAGAAATTTTTTTATTTTGGCATTTCGATTACTATGGAAAAACCTCACGATTTGATAACTTTTATCAACAGATTCGTGTTTTTGGGATTTTTAATCCCTAAGGTTTTTCACTTTGGAACAACCATTATTCCACTGCCAAAAATGATCTGATATCTTAATCGCATGTTCATCATGTCAACTATTAACATATGATTATCAAAAGCTTACTTCAACAAACACATGATTAACACTTAACCATTGATCGTAAAAACTTGTTAAAACAGATTAACATATTAATCGCAACTGGATTCAATTTCTACATTTCGCACAAACATCCCATACTCCTCAAAATAGAAAAAGTAAAGCATGCATCTCATACAAAAACATCATCCAAGTATTTAAGTCCGAATTCGTATCGTACAAGTGGCTCTAATACCACTGTTGGGAAACGCTGGTACACCCCATGGCACAGCGAAAAAATTATCCAGCGTAATCCACCAGTGATCCATGTACAAGGGATGAATTCGGGGTGATAAAAGATGAAAACAATACCTCAAGTAATTTGGAATTCCGCAGTGAGTATAGGAGAATCCAAATCAAATCAGAGTCGTCACAGCAACGTTCCGACCTCTACGCAGTCCACCCAAATAAAACGAACAATTTTTCTCTTCTCTAACTGTTAGAGAGGAATTTAAAAAAACATGTGTTGGCTGCTAGACCTTATGCCTTTATATAGTATTTGAAAACCTAATTCGAATTATTTTTAAATATACAGTATATTTAACCAAATATAATTAAATATGTAGAATCTGATTCTACTTTAATTAGGTTTCTTTTAGATATATATATATTTAATAGTATTTGATAAATACAATAACTTATCAAATATTAACATATATATAAAAATAAAATTATACATAATTACAATAATTATAACAATTTCGGTTTCTCACTAATTACGTGTGCAACAAGTTTGTACACATGCTATCTAGTCGATATTTGTTCATTTCAATCATAGGGTGTGACCCTTGTAGGTTCATGTAACGTTAGCAGTAATATCAGAACAATTCTACTATTACAAGCAGTGAGTGGCATCTAGCAATACATCATTGCTACCTAAGTTACATGAAATTGTGGTTCGGTTTAACCTTTTTTCGTGATTAAGTTATTTTATGTATTTCATCCTTTTGTCCTCACATCTAGATCGGAAACAAGTCATGGATTAGTCACACTTGTATAATCCATCTAATGATTCTTGATATCTTCAGTAGACTTTTATAAATGAATAATTATGATATCCCATATCAATTTATTCGAGCATGGCCATGCATTTTCTCGTCTCACTCAATCAAGTGGCCTATGATATTACTCCTATTACGTAGGAGGGATAAATCCTATCTTGATCAACCATATTTCGCTACATGGATTGTGACATATCCAATATCAGTCTTTATAGTGTAGTCAGTTATGACACACGTTTGGCCGTATCAAAATATGTCACTCACGATGTTGAAATAATGATGATCTCAAGTCTGAGGATCATACATGTAGTTATCACCATGAGCAATATTGTGACTATCATATAATGATCAAAGAAACATGCTCATAGCGGGTCAGTCCTGTATGTCGTTCCCTAACACATACTTATGTATTGATTTTGACATCTCCATGTCAATCACAACACTTTGTCATCAATCAACTACATATTAGTCTTAGTACATTATTGTTGTCAAGCCCACAATAATTCTCGACTAAGGACATTCAAGAATAACTATATTATTCTAAGGACTTTATTATAATTCAGTTTATTTATAGATACACAGAATAAGACTGAAACAATAATAATAGCTTCTTATTAATAAACAAGATAAAAAAGTATGTCTTTTACAACCATCTCAGAATTGGTCTTTGGGCATACTCCAACAAAGGAGACTAAGATTGGTCTTCTCAACTTGAGTATGAGAATTTCAAAATGGAACCGGATGAAGACATCACCAAGATGTTCGATAGATTCTTAGTCATCATCATTGGACTTAATGGCTATGGATAAATAATTTCGGAAGACAAGCTTGTTCAAAAGCTTATCTATTCTCTCCCCGAGTCATGGGACTAAAAAAAGACCACCATCATCGAAGCTAAGGATCTAAAGGCCTTAAAGATTGATGCTCTTATGGGGTCTCTTATCACTCATGAAATCATGAAGAAATGAAAAGAAGAGGAGAAGAAAAAGATGAGGAAGAAGAAGATAATGAAGCAAGGCATTGACATGAATGTTGTTGCTCTCAAATCCTCGACAAGCCAACAAGAAGATTCAAGTGAAGAGGATAGTAGAGAAGAAGAGATGGCAAAGCTCTTCAAGAAATTTGCTCGATTCATGAAGTGTCTTAAGGAAGAACTAAGGCATGAACCGAGAATAAAGAGGATAAATCCTATCATATGCTTCGAGTGCAAGAAGTCATTGAATACCAAGTATGATTGCCTTTGTTTCAACAAGAAGGTATCAAGCTATAAGAAGAAGGCATATGTGGCTATATGGAGTGATGAAAAGGACTCCACCGAAAATGACGTAACTCACCTTTGTATCATGGCCATCAAAGAATATTCAAGGGTAACTTCTAACTCATCTTGTTCAAATTCTTATACTTTTGATGATTTATAAGATATCTATGATGATTTAGTTTTGGAGTTTAAAGCTTCATTTTCGAAAAATAAGAAATTGGTTTCAAAACTAAAAATAAAAAATAATTTAATTTCCAAAATTAATTTAGAACTTGAAAGAAAACTTGATCAAATGCAAATTGTTTTTAAAGATTTTGAAGTGAAAATTTCAAACTTGCAAAATTTGTTTTCTAAAGTTCAAGAGGATCATCAAAGGGAAATTGATGACCTCAAAAGAATTTGTTTAACAAAAATGTTTAAGAAAGTAAAGTTGGAGGTAGCTCCAAATCAAATTTTGTTAAAAATAAATTTTTATCAAAGACAATCAAATTCCCTTAGATTTTTGAATGAAATATGTGTTAAAAACATTTGGAGTCCCAAAAGGACTCATTGTTTCAAAGAAAATGGATGAAATTGAAAAATGGATTCCTAAGGAGAATAAAAATTTTTTGGACTAACTTTATTGGATCCAAAGCAATTTGGATACCAAAAATTACTTGATTGTCTTGTGTAGGTGTGCTTGACCCATTAATGATCAAAGTCAAATCTTAGAAGCTCATGACACACAAAGGAAGAATGACATTTGGAGAATGAAGGCTTAACATCCTACCTTGATTCAAATGGTAAATTTATTTTCATGCAATTGCTTGATCATGTTTTCCATGTCTATTTTTTGATCCAAGCATGTTTTTATGACTCCATGTTATGCCTAATTGCATATAGTTAGGGGGAGTCTCAATTGCATGAGTTACATGATTTTGGCCTAATATGCTTACACTTATGTTTTTGGCCTTAAACTTGTAATGTTTGGTTGAATTTGGTGAAATTCATGCTTTGTATGTTTTAAATGTCATGTTTTGAGAAGCATGTGTAGTAATATGCAAAATGTATTCTTAGGATCTCATAAAGTCTTTGTATTAACTTAATACTAAGTTGTAAGGCTTTTTGGGTTGGTTTTACTGTATATTTTCACCATTTCTTGCCTTCGGTACCGGTACCACCCATACCGTACCGATACGACATTCAACCAAGGTATCGACACGGTCAATACCGTACCGATACTCATAGTAAAAAAGGAACTTTTTGTCTCCTTTTTACCATGCCTTGTATGCTTATTGATGTAATTTCAATTTATGGCATGTTTATTGAATTTCTTGCATTCAGATTGATTTATTTATTCTTTTAAAATTTGATATATTTCTCTTGAATTGTTGTACTAACAATTTACTTGATGCTTGAGTAAGGGGGAGCCATTTTATCAAAATTCTTTCATTTTTCAAAAAAAAAATTGGTCTAACTCTCTATTGTTATCTTAAACTTTAAAGTGATTTCAAACTTTGATTTGAATTATTTTTTATATAACAAAAAGGGGAGAGACATGTTTGAAAAATTAACTTTCAAAAAGAAAAAAATGGGAGCTTTAAATATTTTATAAAATATTTCTTTTTCTAAAATTATTTTCCTAAAGGGGAGATTTTTAAAAATAATTTTTAAGTAGTTTTGTTATATCAAAAAGGGGGAGATTATTGAGATATTTATTTTAATATAATAAATTGAAAAATGTTTTTAGATTTAAACATATTTCAAAAATAATCTAAAATCCACAAAACTTGAAAAATATGTTTAAAAATGTTTTGACTTAAAATCAATATCGAATATATCTTCAAAAAGTCAAAATCTAATTTTTTCAGTATTTTAATGAAGGTTTCGATACCCCCTTTAAGTGGTTCCGAAACCTCTGGGCAGTAATGTCTAGAATTTGAAACTGGGCTCAAAGTTTCAAAATCCCATGAAAAGTTTCGAAACCATTTCCTTTAACGGCTAGTAACGACTAGTTTAGTTTTTGAAAATCCCCAAAGGTTTCGAAACCTCTTTGTAGATGGGAATTTAAAGCACGAATTTATGACTTCCCAACGGCTCTAACCAACCCCCAACGGCTAGTAACAGTCAAAAACTCATTAGTGGACTTAAAAGGATTCTTCAAGCAGCCATGGAACATCAAAAAACCAACTACCAACATTCAATGAAAGAGAAAGTGTTTTAGTGCTTAATTTTGTCATATTTCTTTGTAGAACACACTTGTGAGCTTAATTGTTACATATGCTCAAGTGTTAAGAGGTTTTCCTAGTTTGTTAATTTGTTTCCCTTGTAAGAGAGGGTTTAACAAGACTTTAGTGTATACGTTTTGTGTTGTAAGGATTATCTCCTTAAGCCCTGGAAAAAAGAAAGAAATTCAATAGTGAATTTGGGAAAATTTTTAGTGGTGTGCTAAAGTAGTGGATGTAGACTTTGGTTAGAAAGTCGAACCACTATAAATCCTTATGTCCAATTTTTAATTTCCTATCACCTCCACCACTGCCACTCAAAATCGAATTCACCCCTCTCTTGGCATTTAGTTGATCGTTCGAGCCTCCCAACACATAAAAATTTTGTTCATATTCGTTTATTTAGCTTAATAAACGAACGGTTCGTCGAACGCTCTATTCATTTATACCCATAGTCCCAAGTCGGGACCAAAAAAAATATTATTTTAGAGTTGTTATTAATTTATCGAGTATTATTTTGAATAGGTTCTACTATATATATATAAATTCTGAACATGACTTATGACTAATGACTTGATTATTAATGTCTAATACACTCGTGCTTTTGATTATGAATTATTGCTCGTTTAATTTACTTTAAATAACTTGTTTATATTGTATGTTTGTTTATTACTATTTTTTCACTTTATAGATCACATTAAGCTCTTAACTCACCCATTTTTTTTCGAATAAGAAAGAGGTCGAAGCTGGTAAATCAAGCTCTTATGTAGGGGTATGCAAAATTAGGTTTGGTTAACTGTTAGGAAATTATTTCATATAACTGATAAATTCAATTTGCTTAATTCTTGACCCTAAATCGTAATCATTAAATCGATTAACCGAAATATTCAATTCAATTCGACTAATTTTTGTACTTTCCTTATTAAAAACATCAAATTTAATAACATAGTGAAAAATAAGCTCTGGTTTGAACATTTAAATCTTTAATGAGGAAATATACGAATGCATGGGATTTGGCAAGAGTAAATAATTGACAATTGTGGTTAAATTTCTCTTTCCCAAAGTAATATAAATCTACTAATATTTTGGAGGAAAATACATTGGCAATTGTGGCAATTAGCTGTCTTGAGTGGATTACAAGGTTTGCAAATTGTATAGCCAATATTTAATTGCTTGGTTATCAAATCCGAGTAATATACACACTATGGGACAAGAATGGTTTCGATTGAGTACTTTAGAGGGGCCTCCGACTATGGTGAGTAAATGAAAGGGGCTGAAAGGCTTTCTAAAGGAATGGAATAAGAGTAGTTTGGAAACATTAATCAACGATACTTGGATGTGGTTAAGCGGATTGAAGTTTTGGTTGTGTTTTGAGTGTTGGAGTCATGCGTTGGGGTTGGTGTATGAGTCTAAGTGGAAAGGTGTACAATCGGTGGTGATTGAATTGGTTTCGAAGGTAGTAGTGTCCTGGATCTTATGCACTGCTCGACGCCCTTGGATTCATTGGCAATGGTTCCGACAGAATAATGAGGCATGTGAATCCTTACAATGTGTGTGCTTTAGTAATATATATCGGGAAGCCAAAAATTCTAGCTGATTCGCTGGTGAAAGTGGTGTTGGCTGATACACTTCGATTCGTATGATGACATGAGTTGATTGTGCTGTGGGGTGATTTATGTATGTTTTGCGTGTTATGGTTTATTTTTTTTGGGCATTTGTAACCTTTGATCGCACTCAATAGTACTCTTTTCCTCCATTTAGAATTAGGGAGGTTTTTAAGAGGCCTTTGAGTGTGATGGCTTTGTATGATTCTATTTAATAAAATCATACGCTTTTGCCGATCAAAAAAAGATTACATTAGCTAATAGCTGGTTGCGTTAGCTGATTTGACTAACGGATTGTATTAACTGATTGTATAAAAGTGTTTGGTAAAATTAATTGATAGTTGATAGATGTTTGATTATTTAAACAAACAAAATTACATATAAGGACATAATTATATTTGATACTTGTTTGAATAGTTTATTAGTTATCAATATTTTGTATCGATTAATATTACGTAAAATATGAAAAAATATTTTTTAAGATAACATTACTAAGCATATTTGAAGGATCTATACATTAATTTATTATTTGTATAATTATTTTTAATACAATTTAATTAATTATTAAATTTAAATACAAATATAAATGTGTGAAAGTAAAAAAAAAAGTATTAGTTTAAAAATGTCACAATATAAATAATGATGGTGAAGAATTAAAATAGAAAAATGTTAAATTTAGGTTATTGGAGATTTTTTATATTTGTTAAGGGCAAAGAGGTCTTTATAACACTGATTTTAAAAAGCACTAATTTTAAAAAGCTCTTGTTAACAACTTTTTCAAAATTAGATGTTTCACCTCAATCCGCTATTCACCAAACATCCAAGTTAGCTGATTTGACCGGTCAAACCTATAATATTAGCTCAAACCTCTAATTTTAGCTCAAACATCTATTTACCAAACATAACCATTAAAAATTGCCACTAATTTTTCACTTCCTAAGGCAATAAAAATATGCAAATATTTAGGGGAAGAGAATAAATTAACAATGATGCTAAAATTTTGCCAGTATAATTTTATAAATATGAAGGTCCTGTTTGGTAAACAGCTTTTTGAGCTAAAATTAGAGGTTTGAAGCAACTTTAGAGGTTTGACCAGTCAAATCTGCTAATTTGGATGTTTGTTAAATAGAGGATTGTAATAGCAGATTGAGGTGAAACCTCTCATTTTATGAGCTTTTTGAGTTAGAGATTTGGATAAAAGACTTGTAAAGGCTATTTTGTCCTTGATAATCATAAAAATTCTCTAAATAATATAAATTTAGTTAACTAATAAAATAAACAATAATTTCATAAATAAGAAATTAATATATACATATAAATTTAATAATTAATAAAATTATATTCAAAATATTATTTTATATATAAGAAATTAATGTATACATCTAAATTTAATAATTATTAAAATTATTAAAAAAGATAATTTCAGAAATAAAAAATTAATATGTATACATATAAACCAATCGAGATACTCGAGCTCACATAGCCCATCTAGTTAATACATGCCATACCCTGATCACTCAGCCATTGGGCGCATAAGCTATCATCTATAGCATTCACACATCATTTATATAATGGCCAACAAAGCCCTACTTTACCCGTGGTCACACAACCGTCGAGTTACCTATGTTCACATAGTTGTCGGGTTAATCGACCGTACCCCGATCACCATAGCCACATATATATCATAGACATACTTGGATCAAATTAGCCACAAGTAGTCTTTACCTGAGGTCACTCAACCTATAAGTTTACTCGATCTCACTCATTCTATCGAGCCTGTAACCCCTTTGACCCGGTCTAGACGCAAGACTGAACCGAGCGAGCTACATTGGGTTTGCTAAAACAAACCCGAAAAGATTTAACTCGAAACACATCCCATTTTTTATTTTAGATTATCTAGATGCAACATTATAACCTATAGTATGCATATTGGCAGCAAGTGTGTAACACCCTCTTCCCAGCCTGATTGAGAACCGGGTTGGAGCATGCTACCGTTGAATGATACGGTGATAGGTGCTGTAAAATTTCAATCAATGACTAACATTCAATCTCTTTAATAATTACCAAGTATAGGCATTAATCCAATTTATCCTGCATGGAACAATAATCCTTCAATTAGGACTAATTTTTAACTTTTAAAAGTTTTAGGGACTAAACTATAAATCTATTAATTTAGAGGTCCTTTTCTGTCATTAACGATGCACAATGAATTTCAATGAAACAATAGCGAGCTTGTAAAATTTCGTGCTAATCAGAGTTCATTAGCCCTATTAATTAGACTTATAAGATTTTAGTGACTATATTGCAAAAATTTAAAAACTGTTCTTTATCACTTATAACTAATTTACCCGCCACTGTATTGATACCCTGGAGACTGTATTGATATGCCGTGCTTAATTCAAGTATTCCAGATTAAAAGGGAACAAGCCTGTATCGATACACTTGAGACCGTATCGATATAGGTTGACCACATTGACTTTGTATCGACATGCCCTGAACTCGTATCGATACCATTTTTGTAACCAAATTCCAGTGACCAAAGTCCGTATCGATAGGCCTAAGTAGTATCGATACACCCCCTTTTGACCAACGTTGACCAGACCAAATATGCTAGTCCGTATCGATACACCACCACCTGTATCGATACGCCCTACACTATAATGACAGATTTTTTCTGATTTTTATTCGATTTGACCTACCAAACGATGTCCAAATGCAATAAAACTTTACCAGCAAGTTTATGTCCATTTAATCTACCAGCATGCCAATTTTCGTGTCAATATGAATCCATTTACTAGGTTTTCACCCTTTTAAGCCACTTTTAACCAAAAGCAACATATCATTTAGGGCCTTTAAGACCTATACATAACTTAGGCAATACACACAAAACAAATATACCATATACCACTAGTTTAAATACTTTTCCACCATTCTAGGAGTTTATAAGGACAAAACACATTACTCTAAGCTTGTGGTGACTTGCCGAACTTCCAACTAGCTCCTATCTCGATCCTATATACTTTCTTAACCTAAAATGCGGAAATAATTCATTAGACTTACATAGTCTAAGTGAGGTATCCATAACAATGACTGAGCATGGTATGCAATCCAACATGCTTTGATAACAATTCTAACCATGCTAACAAAGGCATATGATTCAACTTGGCATAATTATCATGCTCAACATATAACATGGAATCTATGATCAACATGGTAACAATAATCAATGACAATGTTTCACAACAATAATCAATAGCATTATTTTACATTAATGGTCAATAGCAATACTCAATGGTTTCCTTGGATTGATTTTACGGTATATGGATACAAGAATTCCACCCACTCACCAATAACAATAATTGTCTAGTCATATTCCCTCTGCCGCACCAATTTGACCAATACTCATCAACATCCCTCTGCCGCACCACAATAAAGGCTGTAGCCTATACCCGTACCAATGAGATCATGAATTCTATAGAATGCCAATTGTATCCAATACTTTTGATCCCAAGGTTCGATAATCAATGATTCAATATCAATGTATCAATAGCAATGATTCAATAACAATAGTTCAATAGCAATGATTCAATAATAATAAATCAATAGCAATGATCCAATAGCAATATTCATGTGTCAATATTTCAATAGCTTAGCATAGCAATGCTTCAATGTTTTTCATGGCAACAATAATGATGTTTCAGACATGATTTCAATGTAATACTTACTCATTCTTCCCTATGTGACTTTCAATAGGGTTTTATGCAAAAACCTTCAATACAATGATTAGCAATACAATAAGCAAAAATCAATGATTCGAGATGGCACCTAGCCAACTCTCGATACTTCGACTACACTCACCTTACTTCCGAAGATCCTACGACTCTTGGATTGTAATTCCATTCTTTTCTCGATTGATAGGTTCTGATGGGTTCGATGATTTCTCCACTTGTTCTTGAACTAACAAACATGGAGGAAATAGGGATTTTAATAAGTTTCGATATCAACGGTCGATTCTATAGTATAATTCAACTATAGAAACAATAAGATTTAAACTATGATATTCCATAGGTAATCCCCATAGAGTTCAAATTCTTTAGGCATGGAATTGTCTATAATTTAGTCAAGTATTCAATAAATTGCTAGGGTTATTGCTTACCCAACTTGTAAGAATCGATTGAATTCGATAGATTGAAGAATTGTCTTTAGGCATTCTTGCTTTCTTTTATTATCAATGACCAAAGCTTTCCTTCAATTGAAGGAATTTTGTTTAAACATTCCACGTGGGTGATGACCATGCTTAGAGATGGGCTAATCAAAAAGTTAGTCCATCAACTTTCTATACTTTGTAGTTTTGTCCTCCAACTTTCAATCTTTATAGATTAGCCACCAAAACAACCTTCAATAGGCGATGACATTCCTTTGATACATATAGGATATAGAATGGACAAGTTCCCATCTTATTAACATGTTTACCTTCTAGTTCCAGCCATCTCAACATAAAATCATTGTTCTTCGGGTGATAGACTTTATTGTCAATGACAGTTCCAGGTTATGTTTCATCTGGAGGTCTTTAACATGATGTTTTTGGTGCAACAATCACTACAAACCTTGGATTCCATCTCTTGCTGAGGCGTTTGCAAGTCTTCTTATTGTTGTACTCTTGTTAGTGAGGGATTCAATATCATCTTCACTTTATACACTATTTCTTCAATAACTCAGAGTGTTAAAGTTCACCTGCAACTTTCAAAACATAGCAATACCAAGAAATTATCTAATTTTATACATTAATCAGCCATTTCATGATGCTTTAGAAAAAAAAGCTCAGAAAAGAATTCATGAATTTTATTGAAGCTTATAAGTAGAAATACAATGGAAATTTGAAAAAAGTCATGGCAAACTGAAACAACAAAATCAAGAAACAAAACCAGATCTTCGGGCATCCATAGCATGAAGGATACAATAACCCTATCGACCAGATATAGCCTTGAACTTGAACCCTTGTCCAACAGACTTCAAACGTTGTCAGAATGTTTACAAATGTGAAATCCTTTTTGAAATACTAGGTGTACGAGAAGTTCTGATTGTTGGATACCTATTTTCACAATTCTGAGTCACCCTTTACAGGTTTTCAACCTAGATCCTCCTTTGGTTTCAAGACGCCCTTTGCGGGTTTTCATCTTGAACCCCCTTTTCTTTTTATTTACTCTTTTTCTTCTTTCTCCTTCTTCTCTTTTTCCCTTTTTTTAATATCTAAGGCGCCCTTTTGGGGTTTTCACCATAGATATTTTCATTTTGTGAAGCGCCCTTTATGGGTTTTCACTTTTCTTTTTCCTTTTATTTTTCTCTTTTTCAATTTCTTTTTAAATTTTCAAGCATAATATTTCTTAACTGAATTTGAGTTCACTGGCTTGTGCAACTTTTCACCATCCATTTCAGTTAAGATCAATGCTCCTTCGGAGAAGGCCTTTTTGAAAATATATGCCCCCTCCCAGTTAGGCATCTATTTTCCAGAGAAATCTCGATGTATTTGCAAGATATCTTTCAGCACTAGATCGCCCTCTCGGAATTCCCTGGGCCAAACTTTCTTGTCATGGGCCCGCATCATTCTTTTTTGGTACATTTGGCTGTGACAGATAGCTTTCAGCCTTTTTTCCTCAATAAGATTTAATTGGTCAAATTGAGCCTATACCCATTCTGCGTCATCTAGCTTTAATTCAGACAAAACTCGAATTGATGGGATTTCAACCTCTATTGGGAGTACTGCCTCTGTCCCGTAGACCAGGGAATATGGTGTTGCCCCAGTAGAAGTTCGTACAGAAGTTTGATATGCGAATAAGGCAAATGGCAACTTCTCATGCCAATCTTTTTATGTGTCTGTCATTTTTGATATAATCTTCTTGATATTCTTGTTTGTTGCCTCCACTGCCCCATTCATCTTAGGGCGATAAGTCACAGAATTGTGATGAATAATTTTGAACTGCTTGCATGCTTCTACTATTACCTTATTGTTGAAGTTGGTGGCATTATTAGTAATGATTATTTCTGGAAATCCATATCGACATATGATCTCCTTCTTTAAGAACTTACAGATTGTAGATCTGGTGATATTGGCATATGAAGCTGCTTCTACCTATTTAGTAAAATAATCAATAACCACAAGAATGAAACGATGTCCATTGGAGGCTTTGAGGTGAATTTGCCCAATGACATCCATGCCCCAGACTGCAAAAGGCCACAGCGAGTTCATTGTATGTAAAGGTGCAAGCGGAGCATTTATTCTATTAGCATATATCTGGCATTTGTGACACTTCTTAGCATATTCAATGCAATCTCCCTCCATAGTCGACCAATAGTAACCATATCTCATTATTTTCTTGGCCATTGCAAAACCATTAGCATGTGTTCCACAAATTTCATCATGCACCTCTGTCAGAATTTCTCTGGCTTCTTGAGAATTGACACATCTTAACAAAATCTGATCTTTGCCCCATTTGTATAAAATTTCACCATCAAGCATGTACCCTGAGGCCATCCTCCTAATGGTTCTTTTGTCATTATCATTCGCCTTCTTGGGATAAGTCTGATATTTGACGTACCGCAAAATATCAAAATACCAGGGATTTCCATCTGTCTCTTCTTCTATGCTATAATAGTGAGCATAGGTATTGTAACTCTGCATTTGAATTTGCATCATATCCTCAGATCTATTGGCCACGAATACTGAAGCCAATGTAGCTAAAGCATCTGCCATCTGGTTATCTTCCCTGGGGATATACGCGAAAGTAATTTCTTTGAATTCTTTTATCATTTCAAGGATCAACCGATACTCAATCAACTTGGCATCTTTTGTTTCTCACTCTCCTCGAAGCTGATAAATGACCAGTGCTGAATCTTCGTATACTTTCAAACTTTCTATCTTTCTTTCAATAGCAGCTTACAACCCCATAATGCAGGCTTCATATTCTGCCATGTTGTTGGTGCAAAGAAATTCTAACTTACTTGTAAAAGGATAATGCACATTGTCGGGAGAGATCAACACTGCCCCAATTCCTCGTCCTAGGGCATTAACAGCTCCATCGAAATACAGTTTCCAAGCTTTCTTATCTGAGATTTTGTTTTCTTCCATGGAGACATTCATTACGTCCTCATCTAGGAAATCAAAATTCAAAGGCTCATAATCATCCGAAGCACGACTTTCCAGGATATCTGCTATGGCGCTTCATTTTATTGCCTTCTGGCTCATATATACAATGTCAAATTCTGACAACAAAATTTGCCAACAAGATAATCTTCCAGTCAACGATGGTGCTTCCATTAGAAACTTCAATGGGTCGAGCCGAGATATCAACCAAGTAGTATGGTATAACATGTATTGTCTGAGTCTACGAGTCACCCAAACCAAAGCACAACACAATTTTTGAATTGGTGAATATCGTTCTTCACACTTTGTAAACTTTTTGCTTAGATAATAAATGGCTCTTTCTTTCTTCCCTGGCTCATCATGTTGCCCCAACACACACCCCATTGAGTGTTCATAGAACATCAAATAAAGAATGAGTGGTTTGTCTGGAACCGGTGCGACAAATATCAGAGCGTTTGTCAAGTACTTCTTAATCTTGTCAAATGTTTTTTGACATTGTTCATCCTATTCTCCCGGGTTATTCTTTTTACTAAAGATTGGATCATATTTATCGGTCAACTGGGATATGAATCGAGAAACATAATTCAACCTCCTAAGGAATCCTCGAACTTCTTTCTGTAAACTAGGCGGCGGCAAATTCTGAATTACTTTTACCTTATCTGGATCTATCTTAATTCCTCTTCTACTAACAACAAATCCCAGGAGTTTTCCTGATGTTACTCCAAAAGTACACTTATTGGAATTGAGTTTCAACTTGTACTTCCTCAATCTTAAAAACAACTTTCTTAGGTTCTGGATATGCTCTTCTTCGGTCTGGGATTTGGCAATTATGTCATCCATGTATACCTTAATCTTCTTGTGCATCATGTCGTGGAACAGGGTTACCATGGCTCTCTAGTACGTTGCCCTAAGATTTTTCACTCCAAAAGTCATTACTTTGTAACAATATGTGCCCCATAGGGTTATGAATATCATCTTGTCCTTATCTTCTAGGTTCATATTTATCTGATTGTACCCTAAAAATCCATCCATGAAAGAGAACCATGAATGCCCCAATGTATTGTCAACCAAGATGTCTATGTGAGGCAAAGGAAAATTATCCTTCCGGCTGGCTCTATTCAAATCTCTATAATCCATGCACATGCGTATTTTCCCATATTTTTTTGATATTGGGACTATATTGGCCACCCATTCTGGATATCAGGATACTTCAAGAAAGCCAACATCAATATGTTTTTGTACTTCTTCTTTTATCTTTAGTACCATCTTCGGCCTCAATCTTCTAAGCTTTTGTTGAACCAATTTACATTCTAGCTTTTATGGGCAATTTATGTACCACTATGTCAGTATTCAATCCTAACATATCTTGATATGACCAGGCGAAGACATCTTTGAACTTGCACAACAAGTCAATTAGCTCTTGTCTATTTTTTAGTGAGAAAGTAGTCCATATCTTTACTTCTCTCTTGACCTCATCTGTTCCCAAATTGTGAATCTCTAGCTCTTCCTTGTGAGGTAAGATATGTTTGTCTAGTTCAGTATCATTCATGCAACTAATAGTTGAAGACCTGCAAATAAAATAATAATATATGTTTGGAAAGGAAACAAGAAACATGTTTGCCATTTGTGAATCAGCATGAAAACATATTTATTAAAATGAACTAATATGATGACCCTTTACAGACAATCCCCTATACCCGCAGGCAAAGGTATATGGTGGTTCATGGTATTTACTTTGTTTTGAACTTAGATACTAGAGAGAGATCTTCAATAGTCCAATTTCCTAGCGCTTCACCAAGGAAGCATGGTCAGATCCCCTCTAGATATCTACCAGGTTGAGCCCCTTCAAAAATTCCTCCAACAAAAAGCCCCTCCATGTTATTTCTGAAAACCTCATCATCGTGCAGTCTTATTGTTTCCCAGTTAACCTCTTCAACTTGCTTTTCAACGTTTTCAAACCCTCGAGACTTAAAGATACCAGTTAAGTTTGAGAAAGTCGTGGGCTCAAAGAATGATTCGCTTCCCAAAAGTTAGGCTCTCCTTTGGCTTTCTCTTTTCTTTAAATTATTTTGTCGCTGCTGAAGGTTGGGCTTAAATCTGAGGCCAAGGTGGTCTTTATTCATTATCACATGCTTTGGTCTCAAACAACCCTGAACCCGTTTACCAAGTCATTTACCAATTCTCGCTCCCCTGCCAAGTGTCTCCCGGACTGTCATTTGGGTGTAGTTTGACAATTTGGGTCGCGGTATTGGTTTCCCCTCAGCAATGAACGTTGCGTTTATAAACTCCAGAGCTCTGAACAAGCATTCCAAAGCATTATCATCTGTCCCAATATACGGCACATCAGTGGGCACTAAAGCAATAATATCTTCCTCGGCTCCTACGCTGACTAGCTTTCCTTCTATTACAAACTTGAGCTTCTGATGCGGAGAAGACGGTACTGCCCCAGCCGAATTGATCCAAGGCCTTCCAAGTAAAAAATTATATGCCAGTTTAATGTCCATCACTACAAACTCCACATTGTAAACTGTGGGCCCAACGAGCAGTGGCACCTCAATCTTTCCGAGTACGTCTTTGGTCGTTCCATCAAAGGCTCTTACAGTATTCTTATATGTCTTCATATGGGAATCATCAACTGGAAGCCTCTGTAAAGTGACCATTGGCAAGACATTCAACGCTGACCCGATGTCAATTAATACCCCTGGTAATACATAGCCCTTGCAATGCGTAGTGATATTCAAAGCCTTTACGGATATCATCCCTCTTTCAGGGATCTCGTCATCAGTGAAGGTAATGTAATTGTCAGTAGTAATATGATTCACGATTCTGTCCAATTTGTTTACAGATATGTCATTTGGCACAAACGCCTGATTGAGCACCTTCATTAAGGCATTATGGTGCCCTTCAGAACTTAACAACAACTTTAAGACAGAAATTCTAGCTTGTTGCTTTTTCAATTTCTCAGTAATGTTGTGTTCACTATGCTTTAGAAACTTTAGAAACTCTTGAGCTTGTTCTTCAGTTACTGGCTCGTTTATTTTGGGGGCAGGTTCTTCCCTAAAGATTTTCGCAGGCGCTATCATAGCCTTCCCTTTTATTTTCTCCGCTTCTTTTGATGTTTCTGGAGAATAACACCTACCACTACGGGTAAAGTGCCCCACTTCATTTACAAATTCTGTGTCAGTTCTTCCATCTTCTTTTCTTATGGCACTCTCTTTGTTTCTTCTAGTGATTTCATCTCCTCCAGTGACTTACAGTAACACCCTAAAAATTGGCCTAGAAATGTTACCACAATATAAACTATAGGCTAATTGAATTCATGAGCTAATCAATTTAAAGAAGAATGAACATTAGCCATCCATAAGATCAAATTGAATTGAAATTAGAACAAGAAGTCATAAATGAAAGGATGAAAATGTGAACATGCAAAATTCTATAGATTGCATGTAAGATTAAATTAAATGGAGGCCTTGACACATGTTCTCATTGGAAGAGAACATGTGCCAATTTGGATGATGGCTCATGGCTAGGGAGAATAATGACCAAACATATTGTCATCTTCCTCCCATTATCACCATCATGGCCGAAACTATTGAGAGAGAAAGGGGAGAGAAGAGCTTCATGCAAACACCTTCAATTCATGCTTTTTGATTCATCCATTGATCAAATTTAGCTTGGAGAAGGTATAATGCTTGACTTTACATGTTATAGATTGTTTGAATATGTAAATGATGATGCTCTTGTTGCCTAGATGGAATTGGATGATTTCTATGTGTGTTAGGGGCATGCTAGTTTCATTTTGAACTTGAAATTGTAGATACTAATAACCAAATTGATAAAGGAAATATGTACATGGTTGAAAACAGTCTTGATTAGGGACTGTTTTGATAGAGAAAATGTGTAAACATGTCAATTGAACATAGAACCCTATTTTGATCATGCTTCTAGATAAAATGAAGATAGAATTGAATAGATATGTTGCTGGAAAATGACTACACCTAATTTTACTAGTTAAATTAGGTAATGGACTGCCTAGTTGATGAAATAGATGTGCAATGTTGATAAAATAGATCAAATTAGGTTCAACATGATAATGCCCTGTTTTAAGAACATGGCTAAGTGAATTAGAATGACCTAGACATGTAAGAACATGAGAATGAATTGAATTCCCATGTTAGAACCTGGTTAAAATGAGTTAAGAAGCTAGAAATTCAACCTAGTGTAATCTGCCCAGAATGCTCTATTCTGGGCAGTAACTTTGAAAAATCACTATAAATTGTATATAATGAATTTAAGGCTTAAATTTTTATGTACAACACCTTGATATGTCTAAATTCATTAGGAGAAAACAGAACTGAATTCTGGGTTGTATACTGAAATGTAGAGAAAAAACACTAGGGACAATGGAAACTATCCAGTGTAGAAAAATGCCCTGTCTTTAAGTTAAAAAATGTATTAATTGGTAAAGAACTAAAATGCAAGCCTTATATGGTTATAAATAAAATTTTGTTAGCTTTCCAACGGTGTAAACCAATTGAAATGCTGACGTACTGAATGGAAGTTATGCTTGATTAAGTGACTAGAGTGCAAGCTGCCTGGCAGCAACAGTATAAGCAATTGCACACTGTTTTGTGGCAACTTGCAAACTGTTTTGTAAACAGTTTTAGGACATGGATTTTGTCTTGTTTTACATGAACTAGAATATAGATAAGTATAGTTAAGTGTAATGAAGAATGTACATGAACATGCTGCCAAATTTGTGAATGTTGTATACTTGTAACCTAGTCTTGAATTGAATGACTTTGTGATCTTATTTTGACATGTTTGCACTTGTAATGTGATAGAACCAGGAGTAAACTTGGTGGAAGAGGATAGAGTGGATCATCCTAAAGCCAAGAACAAAGGAGTGTGGATCCAAGACTAGCTAGCTTGGAGTATTGTGAGTGTAGTTATCTTTAGGGTTAGGACCATGTTTACATTCTTGGAATGTTGAATGAACTTAATCATGGACTTGACCTAATAGGGGAAGAATGACTAGTAATGCATGAAACTAGATCACATCATGAATACATGTTTAATTCAATTGCTAAGCATGTTTTTATGGTATATTGGTGCTTGTATGTGGCATGACACTTGTGATTAAATGCTAAAAAACATGCTTGATATATCATCTCATCTTGATGAAATGAAACATGAAAACTACATGATATGTGAGCTATGGCTCAATGGCCTAAGGGCCTAGTATGAAATGAACTTGCTTGACATGAACTTGATCTTGAAACACTTGAATAAATGGTAAATCAAACAACCTTGGTAGCTAGTTGGACTAGGTAGAAGGGCATGCCTTAGAGTCTATAGCTCATTGTGTAAGGATGGACTATTGTCTAGGGCTAAGGCCCCTATTTGGCGATAGACGGAGGGTACATATATTGTCTTTGGCGACAGTAGGAGGTTTGACCAACACTACGATGCATCTTCTAGCGACAGTTGGTAGTAGACTCGATTACCTATATAAACTAAGTACCAAGAGGGTTGTTTAATTGATAATACATGAAATAACAATCCTACATCATATGTTACTTGTTTTGAAAGCCTTGAATTGAATGTTACTTGTCATGTAAGCATGACTTTCTTGATTACTTGCTTTGTAAGCATGATGTGCTTGATTCATGATATGAATTCTTGATTCTTGTTTTTGATAGCCGAATGCTATGATCCTTAGCTAGGATTACTCTAATGCTTGATATCCTTAGCTAGGATTCTTCTAATGCTTCAAAGCCTTAGCTAGATTCAATCTAATGCTTGAAACCCTAGCTAGGTTCAATCTTGTTTAAATGACATAACACTTGACATAACAAATGGTTAGATTTAGTTACTACCTCACTCAGTATATTCTTGTACTTATCACTCTCGTTTTCGTTCTTCCAACTACAGGATAAAGGATTCAATCATTGCTTGATCTTGAAGCTTGTTACCTTGAGCTAGAAGCAACTCACACAAGCTTTGCCTAAGTATGGTTTCATACTTGTTTTGTATATCTCCTAGAATGGTGGCACTAGATTGTTTAGAGTGTAGATTGATCATGCATTTTGCTACTTGTATATAAAGTTCTTGATGGGCCTTATATGTTATGAATTTAGTAACAAGTATGTAATGAACTTAGATAACATGTAATGAATGATGTTTTGTTGCACATTTGATTACATATGGGAATGATCAAGTGTTTGAATTAAATTACATCGAACCATTCGATTACTTTGTTTTTGTGAACATGTGAATGATTGAATGAATAGCATGAATGTTTATGTATGTATACCTAGTTTTGTGGCTACCAATGATTAGAAATGACAATGCTAGCTTTCCTGGATCGAAAGTCAAAATGAAATGAACCATTCCTACTTGTCTTGCCACTCGAATGATGTAGATTTTGTCTTGGGTTAGTATGATGCTTGCCGAATGCATAAGAATAGAGTAAGGCTTGATTGAAAACAAGTTTATGCAATTGTATGTATCTTGTGTTAATGGCCGAATGTATGAGTTAGTATAAGGCTTGAATAGAACTAGTTTCATGCTATTGAATGTTTAGATAATCATGCTTAGTAAGTATAGGATTGAGATGTCTAAATGTATACAAACTAAGGAACCTTGAATTGAAATGAAACATGTTGGTACTCTTAGGCATTCGAATATGATAGGTTGTCAAAGATTGAATGTTGTAATATGAATCATGAAAGTAGTAACTTGTAATGAAAGCATGAAAGGAAATAATTTAGAAGCCTAATCGAATGCCTTAGGATGAATAAAAATCAAATATGAGTTGCTTGTATGACAAGTAAGTATGATTGGTTGCTTGCTTGTCCTTGTATTTTGTATTCTTTGTATTTTCTTGTTTCTTGCTTTAATGTAACGCTCCCAAGCCGGTTTGCTACTAGCCCGGGTAGGGGGTGTTACATTTAATTGGTATCAAAACTTTAGGTTTAGTCGATTCTAGGACTAAACCGGGCTATCATGCATCATATTGGATACTTGTGCCACCTAGGAGACTTGTATTGAATAGCTTGTGTCCTTGCTTATTAAATCGAATCCCTAATTATTCTAATTGAACGTAGAATGTCCGAAACGAGACTTGGTCGATATAATGAAAGTCATGAAGGCATGGTTGAAAATTGTCTTGATTAGGGATTATTTTGATAGAGAAAATGTGTAAACATGTCAATTGAACATAGAACCCTGTTTTGATCATGTTCCTAGATAAAATGAAGATAGAATTGAATATATATGTTGCTGGAAAATGACTACACCTAATTTTACTAGTTAAATTAGGTAATGGACTGCCTAGTTGATGAAATGGATGTGCAATGTTGATCAAATAGATCAAATTAGGTTCAACATGATAATGACCTATTTTAAGAACATGGCTAAGTGAATTAGAATGACCTATACATGTAAGAACATGAGAATGAATTGAATTGCCATGTTAGAACCTTGTTAAAATGAGTTAAGAAGCTAGAAATTCAACCTAGTGTAATCTGCCCAGAAATGCTCTATTCTGGGCAGTAATTTTGAAAAATCACTATAAATTGTATATAATTAATTTAAGGATGAAATTTTTATGGACAAAACCTTTATATGTCTAAATTCATTAGGAGAAAACATAACTAAATTCTGGGTTGTATACTAAAATGTAGAGAAAAACACTAGGGACAATGGAAACTATCCAAAGTGTAGAAAAATGCCACTGTCTTTAAGTTAAAAAATGTATTAATTGTTATAGAACTAAAATGCAATCCTTATATGGTTATAAATAAATTTATTTTATCTTTCCAATGGTGTAAACCAATTGAAATTTGATGTACGGAATGGAAGTTATATGTTGATTAAGTAACTAGAGTGCAAGCTGCTGGCAAAGAATAAAGATAAGCAATTGCACACTTTTTTGTGGCAATTTGCAAACTATTTTATAAACAGTTTTAGGAAATGGATTTTGTCTTGTTTTACATGAACTAGAATATAGATAAGTATAGTTAAGTGTAATGAAGAATGTACATGAACATGCTGCCAAATTTGTGAATGTTGTATACTTGTAACCTAGTCTTGAATTGAATGACTTTGTGATCTTATTTTGACATGTTTGCACTTGTAATGTGATAAAACCAGGAGTAAAATTGGTGGAAGAGGATAGAGTGGATCATCCTAAAGCCAAGAACAAAGGAGTGTGGATCCAAGACTAGCTAGCTTGGAGTATTGTGAGTGTAGTTATCTTTAGGGTTAGGACCATCCTAACCAAATACATTCTTTTAGATTCTTGAATGTTGAATGAACTTAATCATGGACTTGACCTAATAAGGGAAGAATGACTAGTAATGCATGAAACTAGATCACATCATTAATACATGTTTAATTCAATTGCTAAGCATGTTTGTATGGTATATTGGTGCTTGTGTGGCATGACACTTGTGATTAAATGCTAAAGAACATGCTTGATATATCATCTCATCTTGATGAAATGAAACATGAAAACTACATGATATGTGAGCTATGGCTCAATGGCCTAAGAGCCTAATATCAAATGAACTTGCTTGACATGAACTTGATCTTGAAACACTTGAATAAATGGTAAATCAAACAACCTTGGTAGCTAGTTGGACTAGGTAGAAGGGCATGCCTTAGAGTCTATAGCTCATTGTGTAAGGATGGACTATTGTCTAGGGATAAGGCCCCTATTTGGCGATAGACGGAGGGTACATATATTGTCTTTGGCGACAAGAGGAGGTTTTGACCAACACTACGATGCATCTTCTAGCGGCAGTTGGTAGTAGACTCGATTACCTATATAAACTAAGTACCAAGAGGGTTGTTTAATTGATAATACATGAAATAACAATCCTACATCATATGTTACTTGTTTTGAAAGCCTTGAATTGAATGTTACTTGTCATGTAAGCATTACTTTCTTGATTACTTGCTTTGTAAGCATGATGTGCTTGATTCATGATATGAATTCTTGATTCTTGTTTTTGATAGCCGAATGCTATGATCCTTAGCTAGGATTACTCTAATGCTTGATATCCTTAGCTAGTATTCTTCTAATGCTTGAAAGCCTTAGCTAGATTCAATCTAATGCTTGAAACCCTAGCTAGGTTCAATCTTGTTTAAATGACATAAAACTTGACATAACAAATGGTTAGATTTAGTTACTACCTCACTAAGTATATTCTTGTACTTATCACTCTCGTTTTTTTTCTTCCCAACTACAGGATAAAGGATTCAATCATTGCTTGATCTTGAAGCTTGTTACCTTGAGCTAGAAGCAACTCACATAAGCTTTGCCTAAGTATGGTTTTATACTTGTTTTGTATATCTCCTAGAATGGTGGCACTAGATTGTTTAGAGTGTAGATTGATCATGCATTTTGCTACTTGTATATAAAGTTCTTGATGGGCCTATTATGTTATGAATTTAGTAACAAGTACGTAATGAACTTAGACAACATGTAATGGATGATGTTTTGCTGCGCATTTGATTACATATTGGAATAATCAAGTGTTTGAATTAAATTACATTGAACCATTTGATTACTTTGTTTTTGTGAACATGTGAATGATTGAATGAATAGCATGAATGTTTATGTATGTATACCTAGTTTTGTGGTTGCCAATGATTAGAAATGACAATGCTAGCTTGCTTGGATCGAAAGTCAAAATGAAATGAACCATGCCTACTTGTCTTGCCACTCGAATGATGTAGTTGTTGTCTTGGGTTAGTATGATGCTTTCCGAATGCATAGGAATATAGTAAGGCTTGATTGAAAACAAGTTTATGGAGTTGTATGTATCTTGTGTTAATGGCCGAATGTATGAGTTAGTATAAATCTTGAATAGAACTAGTTTCATGCTATTGAATGTTTAGATAATCATGCTTAGTAAGTATAGGATTGAGATGTCTAAATGTATACAAACTAAGGAACCTTGAATTGAAATGAAACATGTTGGTACTCTTAGGCATTCGAATATGATAGGTTGTCAAAGATTGAATGTTGTAATATGAATCATGAAAGTAGTAACTTGTAATGAAAGCATGAAAGGAAATAATTTAGAAGCCTAATCGAATGCCTTAGGATGAATAAAAATCAAATATGAGTTGCTTGTATGACAAGTAAGTATGATTGGTTGCTTGCTTGTCCTTGTATTGCTTGTATTCTTTGTATTTTCTTGTTTCTTGCTTTAATGTAACGCTCCCAAGCCGGTTTGCTACTAGCCCGGGTAGGGGGTGTTACATTTAATTGGTATCAAAACTTTAGGTTTAGTCGATTCTAGGACTAAACCGGGCTATCATGCATCATATTGGATACTTGTGCCACCTAGGAGACTTGTATTGAATAGCTTGTGTCCTTGCTTATTAAATCGAATCCCTAATTATTCTAATTGAACGTAGAATGTCTGAAACGAGACTTGGTCAGGATAATGAAAGTCATGAAGGCATGGTTGAAAACAGTCTTGATTAGGGATTATTTTGATAGAGAAAATGTGTAAACATGTCAATTGAACATAGAACCCTGTTTTGATCATGTTCCTAGATAAAATGAAGATAGAATTGAATATATATGTTGCTGGAAAATGACTACACCTAATTTTATTAGTTAAATTAGGTAATGGACTGCCTAGTTGATGAAATGGATGTGCAATGTTGATCAAATAGATCAAATTAGGTTCAACATGATAATGACCTATTTTAAGAACATGGCTAAGTGAATTAGAATGACCTATACATGTAAGAACATGAGAATGAATTGAATTGCCATGTTAGAACCTTGTTAAAATGAGTTAAGAAGCTAGAAATTCAACCTAGTGTAATCTGCCCAGAAATGCTCTATTCTGGGCAGTAATTTTGAAAAATCACTATAAATTGTATATAATTAATTTAAGGATGAAATTTTTATGGACAAAACCTTTATATGTCTAAATTCATTAGGAGAAAACATAACTAAATTCTGGGTTGTATACTAAAATGTAGAGAAGAAAAACTAGGGACAGTGCAAACTGTCCAGTGTAGCAAGTTAAAATGTATTAATTGTTATAGAACTAAAATGCAATCCTTATATGGTTATAAATAAATTTATTTTATCTTTCCAATGGTGTAAACCAATTGAAATTTCGATGTACGGAATGGAAGTTATGCTTGATTAAGTAACTAGAGTGCAAGCTGCCTGGCAGCAGCAGTATACGCAATTGCACACTGTTTTGTGGCAATTTGCAAACTATTTTATAAACAGTTTTAGGAAATGGATTTTGTCTTGTTTTACATGAACTAGAATATAGATAAGTATAGTTAAGTGTAATGAAGAATGTACATGAACATGCTGCCAAATTTGTGAATGTTGTATACTTGTAACCTAGTCTTGAATTGAATGACTTTGTGATCTTGTTTATACATGTTTGCACTTGTAATGTGATAAAACCAGGAGTAAAATTGGTGGAAGAGGATAGAGTGGATCATCCTAAAGCCAAGAACAAAGGAGTGTGGATCCAAGACTAGCTAGCTTGGAGTATTGTGAGTGTAGTTATCTTTAGCGTTAGGACTAGGTCCTAACCAAATGCATACATGTTTAGATTCTTGAAATGTTGAATGAACTTAATCATGGACTTGACCTAATAAGGGAAGAATGACTAGTAATGCATGAAACTAGATCACATCTTTAATACATGTTTAATTCGAATGCTAAGCATGTTTGTATGGTATATTGGTGCTTGTGTGGCATGACACTTGTGATTGAATGCTAAAGAACATGCTTGAGATATCTTCTCATCTTGATGAAATGAAACATGAAAACTACATGATATGTGAGCTATGGCTCAATGGCCTAAGAGCCTAATATCAAATGAACTTGCTTGACATGAACTTGATCTTGAAACACTTGAATAAATGGTAAATCAAACAACCTTGGTAGCTAGTTGGACTAGGTAGAAGGGCATGCCTTAGAGTCTATAGCTCATTGTGTAAGAGTGGACTACTGTCTAGGGATAAGGCCCCTATTTGGCGACAGACGGAGGGTACATATATTGTCTTTCGCGACAGTAGGAGGTTTTGACCAACACTACGATGCATCTTCTAGCGACAGTTGGTAGGAGACTCGATTACCTATACAAACTAAGTACCAAGAGGGTTGTTTAATTGATAATACATGAAATAACAATCCTACATCATATGTTACTTGTTTTGAAAGCCTTGAATTGAATGTTACTTGTCATGTAAGCATTACTTTCTTGATTACTTGCTTTGTAAGCATGATGTGCTTGATTCATGATATGAATTCTTGATTCTTGTTTTTGATAGCCGAATGCTATGATCCTTAGCTAGGATTACTCTAATGCTTGATATCCTTCGCTAGTATTCTTCTAATGCTTGAAAGCCTTAGCTAGATTCAATCTAATGCTTGAAACCCTAGCTAGGTTCAATCTTGTTTAAATGACATAAAACTTGACATAACAAATGGTTAGATTTAGTTACTACCTCACTAAGTACATTCTTGTACTTATCACTATCGTTTTTTCTTCCCAACTACAGGATAAAGGATTCAAACGTTGCTTAATCTTGAAGCCTGTTACCTTGAGCTAGAAGCAACTCACATAAGCTTTGCCTAAGTATGGTTTTATACTTGTTTTGTATATCCCCTAGAATTTGCACTAGATTTTTAGAGTGTAGATTGATCATGCATTTTGGTACTTGTATATAAAGTTCTCGATGGGCCTATTATGTTATGAATTTAGTAACAAGTATGTAATAAACTTAGATAACATGTAATGCATGATGTTTTGCTACGCATTTCATTACATATTGGAATGATCAAGTGTTTTAATTAAATTACATTGAACCATTCAATTGCTTTATTTTTGTGAACATGTGAATGATTGAATGAATAGCATGAATGTTTATGTATGTGTACCTAGTTTTGTGGTTGTCAGTGGTTAGAAATGAAAATGCTAGCTTGCTTGGATCGAAAGTCAAAATGAAATGAATCATGCCTTCTTGTCTTGCCACTCGAATGATGTAGGTGTTGTCATGGGTTAGTATGATGCTTTTCGAATGCGTAGGAATAGAGTAAGGCTTGATTGAAAATAAGTTTATGCAATTGTATATATCTTGTGTTAGTGGCCGAATGTATGAGTTAGTATAAGGCTTGAATAGAACTAGTTTCATGCTATTGAATGTTTAGATAATCATGCTTAGTAAGTATAGGATTGAGATGTCTAAATGTATACAAACTAAGGAACCTTGAATTGAAATGAAGCACGTTGGTACTCTTAGGTCATTCGAATAGGATATGTTGTTAAAGATTGTATATTGTAATATGAATCATGAAAGTAGTAACTTGTAATGAAAGCATGAAAGGAAATAATTTAGAAGCCTAATTGAATGCCTTAGGATGAATAAGAATCAAATATGAGTTGCTTGTATGATAAGTAAGTATGATTGGATGCTCTTGTCCTTGTATAGCTTGTATTGCCTTGTATTGTTTTGTTGCTTGCTTTAATGTAGCGCTCTCGAGCCGGTTTTCTACTAGCCCGTGTAGGGGTGTTACACTTACCTTCCTCGGGTGTAGTCACCATTGGCAGCATAGTTCAATGGAACTTTATGGGTACTTTTGAAAGAAAACGGCGTGAGAGGTTTAATCACAATCTTGGGAGTCATTGCTAGCTTTACATTATATGAGCTTTCGGCCTTGGGCCTAATAGAAACGACCAAGGGCTTATGGATCCTGTACTTGACTCCGAAAGATTCGGAAGCACATACTTCCACTTCCTTCCTCTCTCCTACTTTCTAAAATAACTCTATTTCTTTATTATTCATCATTTTTTGTATCAAACTTCTGAACTCTGAGCAATGTTGAATTTCATGATCATGTTCCTGATGATACTCACAATGCACATTAGACTGTACTTCTTTCTCCACTTTAATGCCTATCTCGATCATCTCGGCATTGTATAACTGTTCAAATACCAACTTCATCAGAGATCTGACGTCTGATACATCTGTCTTCAATCGTTTTGCTTCATTATCTTCCTTGATGACATTCACCCCTCACCCACCATGGCTCGGCAATGGGTTCGCTGCAATATTGGGTTCATCAAACCTCAAAATCCCATTGTTAATCAGATTTTGGACCACCTTTTTGAATGTCGTGCAAGTCTCTATCGTGTGCCCTAGTATTCCGGCATGAAATTTGCAATGACCATCAGGTTTGTACCATGAGGGTAATGAGGCTACAGAGGGGTCAAATAATATGTTCTCACTAGATCTGCTTCGTACAACTGTAGGTACAACTCGGCATAGGACATTGGTATCGGTGTAAAATTGATCATATCATTCCTAGGGCCACGAGAGTCTTTCTTATTTGAGCTTTGAGAACCACCTGTCGCAAAACCTGACGAAGTAATTGTTACATTCTTTGGAGCCTCGTATGCACTTGTGTTATTTACCTCGCTGTCCTTCCTCTTATAGTTCTTGCGAGAATTTTCCATACTCTCAATTCTGCCACTTTTAATCGTCGGCTCAATTAATTCACCCGTCATTACTATGTCATCAAAAATTTGCGTAACATTATTGATTAATCTGTCAAAAAGTGGTTCTCTTAATGTATGCACAAACATATGAGCAACCTCACTCTCCAGCAACGGAGGTTGTACTTGCACTACTATATCCCTCCATCTCTGGGCATACTATCGGAACGTCTCGTTATTCCTCTACTCCATGCTTTGCAACATAACACGGTTGCGGACCATCTCTGTCACATGTTTATAATGTTCTACAAAGGCCCCAGAAAGGTCCTTCCATGATCGAATATTTGTGTAGCTCAGCTGTGTATACCACCGTGCTACTGAATTGGTCAAACTGTCCTAAAAACAATGTATCGGCAACTTTTCATCTTTCAAGTATGCAACTATTTTACGACAATACATTGTAAGGTGGGCCCTTGGACAAGTGGTCCCATCGTACTTTTTGAAATGAGGTACTTTAAACTTTGAAGGAAGAATCAGATCAAATACTAAGCTCATTTCCACTGTACCCGATCACGTCTTATTTACCCTCTGCATTTCCAACAAACGATCCTCTAAAGCTTTGCAGCGTTCCTCATACTTCTTTTCAATTGCTTCATGGATCGTTTCTATCTTATTAAGAGTATTCAAGTCAGGAACTTCCTCTCTGCTTCCAAAATTTGCTCTAATGTGTACCGGGTGACTACGCATTGCTCCTAACAGATTGACTTAGACCTTCTTCACAAGAAGAGGTCCCTCAGGCTACACTCTTCTGTGAGATATGGTTTCTTCCTGATCGTTCACGTCATTTGAAGCACCCTTAGGTATTTTATCCTTTCTAGACTCTTTTAGCCCCAACAGAGCAATTAGCTGGTTAATTATCTCCCTTTTGAGCCTGAGCAAAATAGTCCTTCATAGACTGTTCAATTCTATCAAATTTGTTTTGTACTTCGACCCGATCGTTTTCAAGGCTAGTGATCCTGTCCTCTACAGCCATGGTCTTAGAACGTAGACGTGTTCCATATGAATGCGTAATGATTGCGGTTTAAAAACAAACTGCCATAAAACCATTCTTTATTAAGCCATTTTTACTTTGTAGGATAAAACATAATGTAAGTGCATGCGTGTATGAATGCATGTGTGAATGCATGAATGCAAAAAGGCATCAAATTCAAGAACTGGTCTTTTGGAAACATTCATTTGTTAGAAGGTCCAAATATAAGGAAAAGACAATTTCTTCTATAGAAAACAACTAGCCATAATTCCTAGATTGACTAATTCGTGTAGCAAACGGGTAATGACTTCTCCATGGTCCAACTCAATGTCTGGTTGTTCTAACAGGTTCGTGGCTTGCCTTGACAATATCTACACATATGAAGCAACACTCTTGACTTGTTTCTTAAAGTTTACCAATTCATCATTTTGGCTTTGGACGGTACGCTACGCTGCTTCATACTTACCTTTCCATGCTCCACTTTCTTAGTGTAGTGCTCCCTCGTAACTTACGAGCTTCTCCTTCAAGCCCTGTACTATATTCTCCAACTCTGATATCTTTTTCTGTAACCCTTCCTTCTCCTGTTCCATTTTATCCATGTCTTCATTATGGTATTTTACGACCATCTGCTCCAATTGTGACACTTGGGACATTAAATCAAAATTTCGGGCTTGTTCTTCTTCCAACATCTTCTTAACCTTGCTTTCACAAGATTTCTTCTCGTACATCTTTTTGTAGTTATTTCTTTCTTTTTTCATTTCATCCAATTCCTCCGACAAACTATGCACCATTTTACTCGTTCCTCTTTTTTGCTTTGCTTTGTAACTCATGGATTTCTTGCTAGCTCCTTCAAGTCTCGGCTGATCTTTTTGTTTTGTTCCATCAGCTCATTTTTCTTTCCTTCATGCTTACTCACTTGTAGCTTTGCCATAGTTCCTCAGTAAGGTCACTGATTCCTTTCTCGTATTTCTTCAAGTCTAGTTCCCGATCGTGCCTTAGCTTCTCTAGCGCATACGGTGCTTCTATAACTAATCGAGCAACCGGCCCTGCATTCTCTTATATCTCTTGAAAGGTTGTATCATTTACCCTTTGTATCCTCCATTCCTCGTATCTTTTCATATCTTCAAAATCCTGATATTGATGAACCCTCCTCGGCTTCTCCCATGCTTTTGCAGTTTGAATTATTATGCCTTTGTAGTAATTCGTCTTGTGTGCATATTCGAACTTTGCCATGCATGCAGTAGCTGGTATGAACTGTCTTGAACCAAACTGTCTAGACACCAATAAAGGATAGTAGGTCGTTCCACACTAAATCCTGGGTAATGGGACCCATTCTCTGTCTCCATGTCAATATAGAAATGTTATTCCCCTGTTCAACCAATGTAACACCCCCTTCTCGGACTGGTAGAGAATCGAGTTAGAAAGTGCTACCGAAAAACACATCGGAGATTCGAAAACTTAATTAGAGCACGAAAACTTATTCAGATCATTTATTAACCTCTTTTAAGGCATAACAAAATCATCTTATTAAGACTTACACAATTCGGGATCAGTTTTAACCCTTTTTGAACTTAGGGACTAAATCATAATTTTTACAAATTAGAGGTCCTTATTGGGATTTCTTTTTACTAGACTACAATTGAACCTATCAACTTAAGCCATACGAGTTTTAGTGACCATTTTATAAACTTATTAAAACTGGTCTCTATGTCTTTTAACAGAATTAACTAACCTTGTACCGATACCCTTGGGGTCGTATCGGTACGCTAAGCTAAATTTTCATTTCCTAGATTCGAAATAACATGCTTGTATTATTACAGCTATCCCCGTATCAATACACGTTGACTAGGGTTGACCGTTTCCGTACGGCCTAGGGCCCTATCGATACCATTTATTTTCCAGACCTTATTGTCCAAATTCGTGTCAATACACGTCTTTGCGTATCGATATGCCCTATATCACTTGGTCCAATCACACAAGGCCGTATCGATATGCCATCACCCGTACCGATGCGCTTGCCTGTAATGACAAATTTTTGCTAGTTTTTATTTGAATTAACCTATCATTTGTTATCCAAACTTTACCAAATTTTACCAACAAGTCTAATATCCAAATCTTTAATAACATACAAAATATTAGGGCGTTTCGAATCCATTTGCCTAGCTTTTACCTTTTAGCACATTTAAGCTCGTTTAACTAGTTTAACCAATTCACAAATGTACTATATTAGCCATTAAACATTTGGTTACCTTTAGGCTATTACACACACATAAAAAGGCACATACATAACATGTTTAGACCATATACCACCTTACTAGGAGTTCGGGACAAAAGATAAGCATACATATGATTTGTAGGAGTGACTTGAAACCTCAACACACGACTGTTAGGCTCTGGATAGTCCCTTACACAATATATCCTTATTTCACCACACATATAGGTCGTAGCCCGGACCGTAGTCCAATCTCTTACTTGGTGAGCTCGAATAACCCAATGGCATGCCAATTGTATCCAATGTCCATAAATGTCCAAGTTTACATACCATCATCAAACTTACCATTGTGCCCGTAGGCCATTCCATATCAATCATAAATTGAGCCATTGCTCCAAAGTCATATCATAACATAATCATATCATATCGAATAACATATCATGGTATGGTCACAACATATCGTATGGCATACATATGCTCGTAGACATGTTAAAGCACTATGAAGACTTACCTTGCTTACCAATAGCATCCACACTTATGCTTGCTCTACTTGAGCCCTTAATCAAATACAAACATAATCACAAAGCAAATGCAACGAGATGGCACCTAGCCTATCCCTTGACACAACTACACTCACCTTGATTCTGAAGCTTTCAAGGTTCCTGGATTTCGACTCCTTTGCTTCTAGACTTGGTTAAAGTGGCGGATTGTTTCCTTCCAATTTTCGAGCTAGGAAGAAACACAAGGAATTATTATAATCACTATAACGACATAGTACTCATTTCAAAGTTTAGGCTTAGGATTTCGGTTTAAAATTAAACTTCAATTATCCATGGAATTCAACAGTTGGTTGAGGGCTTTTACTTACTAGATCGATAGCTTTGCTATGGAGGTTTCGAATCAAAGAAAGCATAGACATAAGAGACTTAATAGAAGAGGTGTGTGCTTAGGCTTAGGTTGAAGACAACAATGGTGGTGCTTGCCTGTTGGATGGAAAAAGGGTGGGTTTAGCTTTCGAAACAATTAGGAAAGAAAGAAAGTTTCCTTTCTTTTATCCGTTCTAAGAGAGCCAAGGCTTAATTATTTCCCCACCTTCACATGAAACAACATGAAGCTTTCCTATTAGCAAGGGAAAGATTAAACAATTTTTCCCATCTTTTCATGCCTTTATCCTTTTTAAGGCAATTTATAACCATCCGTCATTCAATCTGATGGATTTCACGTGGAAGGTACAAGCAAGGAGGTGACTAAGCACCTTACTTTTCATTTCCTTCAATTTGGTCCTTAAAACAGATTTATATAGAGGGTCGTATCAATACCCTATATAGCTGTATTTATACACCTAAGCTAAACGGGTAAGTTTGTTATGGTAGTTAGGTCGTACCGATACAGGTATTACTGTATCGAAATGTCTGGTTCTAGACTGTATCGATACTGGTCTAGCTGTACCGATACGCCTAGGCTAAAACAAGTAGGTTAGTTATGGCCGTTAGACCGTATCGATACACTTGACTTATTTTCAGTATTTCAACTTTGAATTTCTTACAAAGAGGTCCATAGATCAATTTAATACCTCACATTTCCATTGATTACAAAATTGCATACAAGGAACATAAAATTACACTTTCGAGTATGTTTGATACAAAATTTTTTATTACCATAACCTTATTCCGACTAGGTTGGTTTTTGGGATGTGACAACTCTCCCCCTTACGAAAATTTGTCCTTAAATTTTCACTGCAGTTGAACAGATGGGGGTACTGTCTCTGCATCGTCTCTTCTGGTTCCCACGTTTCTTCTTCAACCGAATGACTTCTCCAAAGGCTTTCACTAAGGGCACGAACTTATTACGAAGTCTTTTAACTTCTCGTGCGAAGATATGAATTGGTTCTTCCTCGTACGTCAAATTAGACTGAATCTCTACAGACTCTGATTCGATCACATGGGAAGGATATGACCGGTACTTTCGTAGCATAGACACGTGGAAGACATTATGAATTCAACTTAAGTCTTAAGGAGGAGCTAATCGGTAAGCAACATGTCCAACTTTCTTGATCACCTCAAACGGTCCAATGAAACAAGGACATTGTTTACCCTTTTTGCCAAAATAGAAGATCTTCTTCCACGGAGATACTTTAAGAAAGGCTTTCCCGCCAACCTCATACTAAATGTATCTTCTTTTTAGATCAGTATACTCTTTCTATCAGTTAAATGTAGCTTTGAGCCGATCATGGATAATGGTCACCCTTTCTTCGGTTTCCTGAAGTAAGTCAAGGCCTAACACTTTGCCTTCACCAAGCTCAGTCCAATAGAGAGGGGTTCTACATCTCCTCCCGTAAAGGGCTTCGTAGGGTGCCATTTGGACCGAGGCTTGGTAGCTATTGTTGTAAGCAAATTCTACAAAAAGTAGGGATTTCTCCCACGTATTCCCGAAATCAATAACACATGCTCAGAGCATATCTTCTAGAATCTAGAAGAAAGAATAGAAATTCATATGGATTACTTATACATATGAATAAAAGAGAAATAAGGTTACCTGAATAACCCTCTCAGATTGACCATTGGTCTGCAGATGGAAAGCAGTGCTTAGGTGCACTCGGGTTCCTAAAGCCTCTTGTAGGGTCCTCCAAAACCAAGATGCAAAGCGTGGATCACGGTTGGAAATAATAGACATAGAAACTCTGTATAAAAGGAGGACTTCTCGAATGTACAACTCACCAAGCTTAGGCAGACCAAAGTCCATTCTCACCAGAATAAAATGAGTAGATTTGGTGAATCGGTCTACTATGACCCAAATAGCATCATTCCTCTTCGGTGTCACCAGCAAGCCACTTACAAAATCCATTGTAATACGTTTCTATTTCCATTGCAGAAGTTCAATGGGTTGCAAAAGACCACTAGGCACCTTGTGCTCGGCTTTAACCCATTGGCAAGTCAAGTACCTAGCCACAAAGTCCGTGATTTCACTTTTCATGCCAGACCAAAAGTATAATTCTTTCAGGTCTTAATACATCTTGATAGCTCCAGGATTGATAGAAAAAGGGATCGAATGAGCTTCATTCAGGATTTGATCCCGAAGATAATCATCGGGAACATAGATACGACTCTAAAAACACAACAGGTCATCAGAATTCATAGCAAAATCAGGATCTGGAGTATCCTTGATCTTTTCAATAAGAGTTCGTAACTCTTCATCAGACTCCTAGAGGGCTTTGATTCGAGACACAATGGTTGACTGAACTCTCAATTTAGCCAACAACTTCCCATGCTTTTTGAGTCGAAAGTGAGCATTCAAACATCTCAAAGAGGGAGTAGGTTTTCGACTAAGGACATCAGCTACAACATTGGCTTTACTGGGGTGGTAATCAATAACCAAGTCGTAGTCCTTCAAAAGCTCTATCCACCGATGTTGACAAAGATTCAACTCTTTCTGAGTCAAAAAATATTTCAGACTTTTGTGATCCGTGTACAAATAACACTTCTCACCGTAAAGATAGTGAATGGGTTAGGACTTGCTTAAGCTGATCAAAACTTCTTTGTTGCTCCGTGGTCCATACAAAAGGAGTTTCTTTATGGAGAAGCTTCGTCAAGGGTGCAACAATCATAGCGAATCCCTTAATGAATCTATGATAGTAGCGTGCAAGTCCCAGAAAGCTACGAACTTCTCCAACATTCTTTGGAGGAACCCAGTCAAGAACTGCTTGAATCTTCTTTGGGTCAACTTGAATTCCCGTAGAAGAGATCACGTGTCCCAGAAAGGATACTTCAAATAACCAGAATTCACACTTACTGAATTTAGCATACAATTGTTTCTCCTGAAGAGTCTAAAGCACAATCCAGAGATGTTCTTCATGAGTGGTTGTGTCTTTGGAGTAGATCAAGATGTCATCTATGAACACAACCACAAATCCATCTAGGTAGGGTCAGAACACACGGTTCATCAAGTCCATGAAGGTTGCAGGTGCATTGGTAAGCCCAAAAGGCATTACTAGAAACTCATAGTGGCTGTAACTAGTTCAGAAAACAGTCTTTGGAACGTCAGACTCCTTTACTAACATTTGGTAGTACCCATATCGTAAGTCTATCTTGGAGAAGATGGAAGCACCATTCAACTGATCGAAGAGGTCGTCGATCCTTGGTAACGGATACTTGTTCTTGATTATTTCTCTATTCAACTGATGATAGTCAATGCACAATGCATCGACCCATCCTTCTTCTTAACAAATAAAACCGATGCTCCCTAGGGTGAAGAACTCGGTCGAATAAACCCTTTTGTCCAGAAGATCTTGGATTTGGGCCTTTAACTCAACTTGAGCCATTCGGTACGAATTAGTAGAGATGGGTGTGGTCCCTAGTTGCACTTCAATTCCAAATTTGATTTTTTGGGTCGGAAAGAGTTCCAGAAGTTAATCAGGAAACACATCAAGGAATTCTTTCACCACCGGTACATCATCGGACTTTGGATCTTCTTTGGTCTCCATGGCACATATAAGGATCTTTTTAGGCTCGGGTTTGGATTTCATCAAGGTTATGCTCTCCTTACCAAGTCCACAAAGGTACAACTTCTTCTGTGAGCAATCTACCCAGGCTTGATGTTCAGCTAACCAATCAAGGCCTAGGATAAGATCGAACTCACGGAATGGTAGGGCCATCAAATTAGCCAGAAATGGGATCTCTTGGATCCTCAAAGGATAAGCTTTAAAGATCCATTGGATAACCACACAATCTCCTAGTGGGTTAGAGACAACAATCTCAGATGTAACTGGTTCAGATTCTAGAGCATATTTTCCAATCAACGGTTCACTAATGAAGGAATGCGTAAAGCCTGGATCTACCATTGCATGTCCTTTTTTTTAGGCATAGAACGCTTGGAGTCATCTCGAACCTCTTTTCAGAACGGGATTGGTTCCCCTTTCTTCTTTCATAAGCCTTATAGGAGTCTTCAATAGTAATGGCTCCATTGACTAGGGTCTGGAAATCCTCTATCTCCAAAGTAGTGAAGAGATGATGTAGTTCGTAATAGAGGCCATCAATAAACTTTCTGCATTTCTCCTTTTCCGTGCGTATGATCTCATCACCATACCTCGCATACTTGCAGAAATCATGGATATACTGCTCCACATGTCTTCTTCCTTGTCTCAGGTGGAGGAACTTCTTACGTCTTTCGGCAATGTAGTGCTCACTGATGTATTTTTTGCAGAACTCCTAAAGGAATAAGTTCCACCTAACTTTATGCTCAGATATTGTGAGCGTTACAGTGTCCCACTAGCTTTGAGCTTCTTCAGAGATCAGTGCCAGAGCGCACTCCATCTTGTGTTCATCAAGGCACCTCATTTGTTTTTCAAAACATTAAGAGTATTCACTAGCCAATACTCTGCTATCTCAGGATTCTTCAGGTCCTAACCAGTAAAGGTATAAATAGGATACTGACGAAGCTCACTAATAGGAGCCTTCGGAACAGAAGAAAACACTTTAGCAAGCTGAGGTGATGGTTATTGCTTGAGAGACATGACCACCTGTTTGATCGTTTTAGCCATAAACATTAGATACTCTTGCTGAGTGGGATGCATCGAAGGAGGATGAGGTGGGTCGTTCTGCCCTACTTGTTCGGACCTTACTTCTGCCCTCATATTGTCCCTCTGTATTGAAGAGGAGTTGGGGTGTGGTTCATTTACAGCACGTCTATCAGTGGGTGCAGACATTTTTAGATCTATTCATGTAAAAAAGGTTTAATCGTGTAAGTTGCAAGTCACAAATAACATATACAAATAAATTCCTTGGTGGCATATGCAGATGCAGACTCATAACAAACTTCAATTTAGTCCTAGAACCTACTAAATCTAGGCTCTGATACCATAAATGTAACACCCCTTCCCGGCCTGGTAGAGAACTAGGTCGGAAATTTCTACCGAAAAATATATTAGAGATTTGAAAGCTTAATCGGAGCACAGAAACTTAATCAGATCATTTATTAACCTCTTTTAAGGCTTAATAAAATCATATTATTAAGACTTACACAATCTGGGATCAGTTTTAACCCTTTTTAAACTTATGGACTAAATTGTAATTTTTACAAATTAGAGGTTCTTATTGGGATTTCTTTTTACTAGACTACAATTTAACCTATCAATTATTAACCCGTGAAGTTTCGTTGCTAACAAAGGTCGTTTACCTATCCAATTAAGCCATACGAGTTTTAGTGACCATTTTATAAAATTCTTAAAATTGGTTTCTATATCTTTTAACAGAATTAACTAACCTCATACCGATACCCTTGGGGCAGTATCGGTACGTTAAGCTAAATTTTCATTTCCCATATTTGAAATAACATGCTTGTATCGATACACCTATCCCCGTATCGATACGCATTGACTAGGGTTGACCATTTAGGCCGTATCGATACCATTTATTTTCCAGACCATAATGTCCAAATTTGTATCGAAACACCTCTTTGCATATCAATACGCCTTGTTTCACTTGGTCCAATCATGCAAGGTCGTATCGATACGCCATTACCCGTACCTATACGCATGCCTATAATGACAGATTTTTGCTGGTTTTTATTCGAATTAACCTACCATTTGTTATCCAAACTTTACCAAATTTTACCAGCAAGTATAATATCCAAATCTTTAATAGAATACAAAATATTAGGGTGTTTCGAATCCATTTACCTAGTTTTACCTTTTAGCACATTTAAGCTCATTTAACTAGTTTGAACAATTCACAAACGTACCATATTAGCCCTTAAACATTTGGTTACCTTTAGGCTATTACACATAGATAAAAAGGCACATAGATAACATGTTTAGAACATATGCCACCTTACTAGGAGTTCGGGACAAAAGATAAGCATACACATGATTTGTAGGAGTTACTTGAAATCGCAACACACGATCGAAGGCCGGAATCCTTTAAGTTCCTAAAATGCATGAGACACACAAATGTTAGGCTTACATAGCCTAGTGAGGAAGTTATAACAAATGCAATTGTTGATGAGTAATTTGAACATCATTGTCACATGCTTGAATGACATATTTAGTGCACAAAATATACTTGTATCTCATGCTTAAGTCAAATAACACATTTCCATATACAAAATACATATCATAATCACATATCAATTCCTCGTATGTGGCAAGCAATAGATATCGGATTCTCTTATACACCATACATATCGGAAATAGGTCGTAGCCTTGAGCCATGGCTCCGGATAGTCCCTTACACAATATAGGTCGTAGCCCCAGACCGTTGTCCAATCCCTTACTTGGTGAGCTCAAATAACCCTATAGCATGCTAATTGTACCCAATGTCCACAAATGTCCAAGTTTATATATCATCATCAAACTTACCATTGTGCTCGTAAGCCATTCCATATCAATCATAAATCGAGCCATTGCTCCAAAGTCATATCATAGCATAATCATATCGTATTGGATAACATATCATGGTATGATCACAACATATTGGATGGCATACATATGCTCGTAGACATGTTAAAGCACTATGAAGACTTACCTTGCATACCAATAGCATCCACACTTATGCTTGCTCTACTTGAGCCCTTAATCAAATGCAAACATAATCACAAAGCAAATGCAACGGGATAGCACCTAGCCTATCCCTTGACACAACTACACTCACCTTGATTCTGAAGCTTTCAAGGTTCACAAATTTTTATTATTTTGCTTCTAGACTTGGTTGAAGATGACGGATTGTTTCCTTCCAATTTTCGAGCTAGGAAGAAACACAAAGAATTATTATAATCACTATAACGACATAGTTATCATTTCAAAGATTAGGCTCAAGATTTCGGTTTAAAATTAAACTCCAATTATCCATGGAATTCAACAATTGGTTGAGGGCTTTTACTTACCCGATCAATAGCTTTGCTATGGAGGCTTCAAATCAAAGAAAGCTTGGACTTAAGAGACTTAATGGGAGAGGTGTGTGCTTAAGCTTAGGCTGAAGATAACAATGGTGGTGCTTGCTTGTTGGATGGCCAAAGGGTGGGTTTAGCTTTCGGAAGAATTAGGCAAGAAAGAAAGTTTCCTTTCTTTTATCTGTTCTAAGAGAGCCAAGGCTTAATTATTTCCCCTCCTTCACATAAAGCAATAGGAAGATTTCCTATTAGAAAAGGAAATATTAAACAATTGTTTCCCATCTTTTCATGTCTTTTATCCTTTTTAAGGCAATTGGTAACCATCTGTCATTCAATCTGATGGATTTCACGTGGAAGGTACAAGCAAGGAGGTGACTAAGCACCTTACTTTTCATTTCCTTCAATTTGGGCCTTAAAACAGATTTTTATAGAGGGCCGTATCGATACGCCTAAGCTAAACAGGTAAGTATTTTATGGCAGTTAGGTCAAACCGATATAGGTATTACTGTATCAAAATGCCTTGTTCTAGACTGTATCAATACCGGTCTAGTTGTACCGATATGCCTAGGCTAAAACAGGTAGGTTAGTTATAGCCGTTAGACCGTATCGATACTGGTCTTACCGTATCAATATGCTTGACTTATTTTCAGCATTTTAGCTTTGAATTTCTTACAAAAAAGTCCATATATCAATTTAATACCTCACATTTTCCATTGATTACAAAATTGGATACGAGGATCATGAAATTACATTTTTGGGTATGTTTGATACAGAATTTCTGATTACCAGAGCCTTATTTCGACTAGGCCAGTTTTTGAGATGTGACAACCAAGGAGCTTTCTATACAACATCGACATCCTTCATATTCTTGTAGCATCCTTCCCACTTTTGGTTATGTTCTCTTATTGGTGAATATGTATCCAGATACCTAACGGCTCTATACGGAGTATCCCACCTATTTCCTCTAAACCAAATCTCGAGCATCTGTGCATATCCCCAAAATCTTCATCCCCCTAATTTCTTACACGCAATCAACGATCTATATGTTTCCATTAAAATGGTAGGCACCGAGTTTATACCTTTCTCTCATCGCTCAAACAATCCCACTATTGATGGACCTATGTGCTCCAGAGTCCTTGGGAACAAAACTAACCCATATATGCATAAGGCGTATAAGCTTTTTGCCCTAACTAGTTCATCTTCACTTGCCAATATCAACTTCTTAAGAACTCTCCAATTTACATGTTGTTTGTTCTCGTTCTGATTAGTGCTGTCATTATTGGCTATCTTCCTGTCTAACCATTCTTTTGTATTTCGAGTAATTGATACTAATTTCTTCTTAAAGTACGAGTTGTTATTAGGTCTAGTATAGATCTTGTCACTTTGCACTCTAGGACAATTAATCAGTACCTCATACTCCTCAAGTGTTAGTGTCATGTCTACTCGGCCAAAGGTAAAACAATTGTACACAGGATTCTAGAACCCCGCCACTGCTCTAAGTAACTGTTGATCTATCGGTACATTTAACAATAGAGCTATATCCCTGAATTCTCTTCTGAATGACTCCTTCATTTCACCTCTCCACTGATCCCATATTGCCTTTACTTCCGGTAGACAAGTATTCTGATTGGTATTTAACTTTACTTGACTCTTCATATAAGACAATCTCCTTTTCGTAAACTGTCTCATTTCTCGTGTTGAGTTTGCTCCTCCCATGTCCAGACTGCAGTATTGTCTTCTCCTATCTTGAACCTTCCAGACATATTGAACACTTCCAAATTAACTAATTCCCGAATCGATGCTAAAACAAGTGCATTATGACATGATTCATAAACAAATAAGAACAAACAAAAGAAAAGAAAAAACAACTTATGTCAGTATTGTGAATTAATACAGAAAGCAAATAAATAGTATATTAACACAGAAAAACACAATATATTTGCAAAGAAAATAACCAGAGAAGTGTATTTAAATCGGAAGCACCTGGCCTAGGTCCATGTCTGGCTCTAATGGGGTGGGTTTCTAAAACAAAATATGGGTTTTGTTCTAGACTCTAGGTTTCTGAACTGTCGTTACCGTCTACTGTGACAGCAAGACATTAATTCGGTAGTATAGGTCCCTTACAACGGAGGCGTGGGCCCTATGACACATAAAGTTAGTATACCAGAAGAAGACAAAAATCCAAACTCGGAGCTGGAGAGCATCACGTCAGATAATGTCTTTCTCCCACTTAAGGGTGAAGAGCCCGGGTCGAGGGCTTATGCATGAATGACAGGTATATCATACACAAAAGCTACCTCCATTCTTTTTGAAAAGTCATCCAACAATTATTGGAGAAATTAAATTCACATTATTTTTCAAAATACCGAAATGCCACGTGAAATTATGTAACTAGGCCTAACTCTCAATTTTAAAGTCCCCAATGGAGTTGCCAAGCTGTCGCGACCATTTTTAAAACCGAAGTGTGGAAAAAATAGCCTGACGATTTGACTTTTGCAAATAGGGGTTTTGTCCATTTTAGTTCATTTTATCTTTAAAATTAGAATTTTTATATTAAATCAGAGATTTCATTTAATTAACCATACTCTTGATTTTTTTCCTTTTATTAATTTCTTGAAAATAGGTTTTAAAAAAATCAATTTAATTGATCATAAAATTTCCTACCAATTTTCACATCACATTTCCTTTAATTTTGGAAAAAATAATTTGGAGTCGCCACCGGTCACTTTGGTAGACCGGACACCATAAAACAACCAAAGATTCTTTTCTTTTAAAATTAGGGTTCGGGAGTCGATTACGTGTGGGAAAGGATTAGCACCCCCACAAACGCCCGATATCGGTACCTTATTAATTTCACGTGGCATTTTGGCATTTCAAGCAATAATTTGAATTTAATTAATTTCTTAATCGTTAATTAAATTTTCATTCCAAATAGAGATATCCTTTTGTAAGAAAATACATTTTTAGAAAATATAAGTTTTGAAACTTCCAATTACTTTAGGATATTTCAATTCATATTCAAAAATTTATTTCAACACAAAATGTTTAATGCGTGTCCATTTATTTTTTTGTCAATTTTAAGTTCAAAACCTAATTAAGGCTCCAATTGATTAAATTAATTAATATATGAATTCTATTGAATCTAGGGTTTATGTGATAACACCCAAATGATCGGGCACTACCCATATTAAGCCCTAAGTTAATAATATTCCTAATCGTTAATGTCTCTAATTATTTATACCTAATTCCAGTTTAATTAAACTAACTACATGTGATTACCATTTTAATTTCAAATGAGATATTAAATATTCTACCAAAATGTTCCCTTGGCTAACATCTCATTACAATGAGAGACTAGTCAACTTATAAAATTAAGGTTTCCATTTAATATTCATTTATTTTCTACAATTATCTTCCTATTTTAAACATTTAAAATTAATTAAAGAACCTAGATACTAAGGCTCTAATTAATTATACTAAGTTTTTAATGTTATCTAGCAAATATACTAATTGATTTTAAAATCATGCAAACATACAATATAATTAAAAGCATTAAAATGAAATTAAAACTGAAATTAGGGACTGAATTGAATTAAATTGCAAACTAAAGTGCAAAATTACAACAGTTTAGGACCAAATTGAGAGAAATGAAAATAGAAGGGTCGCGGTACAAAGACCATGAAAGAAGGTCGCGGGGGTTCGCGGGCCTCGAAGTCTGACTTTTGGTCTATAAAAATACCTCATCAGACACCTCTTTTCCTTTTTTCCCATTTTTTGGATTTCATCCTCTCTCTATCATTTCCTCTCTCTCAAACTCTCATGGCCTAACATTCTAAACCTAGAAAAACATGCCCCATTTTGATTAAAAACCCAAGTTCTTCATCAATTCATCACCAGTTCATCCCATTTTTCTTCATTTGATCCAAAATAACACCAAACTCTCTTCATTTTCTTGTTTCCAAAGATCAAACACCCAAAACCCATTTGGTGTTCATCTTAGTTCATGATGAACATCAAAGATCCAGCGTATCACGCTCTTCTACACCACCATCTTAATCTTCAACCACCAACACCGATCAACCCTGGCCTGTTCGTCGGCCGCCGGAGGCGACGCCAACCACCACCAGTCGTCGTCTCTGGTTATCTTCTCCATCCATTCCTTATCCTTGACCACTATCTAGTTCATCTCTGGCGACCGGTCACCGCCGCAAGGTAATTTCCAGTCACCGTCTACCGTCGTTCAAAGCCCTAAAAACATCATTTTTCCCTATTTTTTATCCTAAATACAGATTTATGCCTGGATTCGATCGAATCCACCCTTATTCCCCATCTTAGGTCTTAAATCTACCCAAAAACCAGACACTCCTCCTTCATTTTTGACTTCACTGCTTCCTTAAACACTCCAGCCAACTCATTACCACTCTCGAATAGAGCTTATAATTTGTAATTTGGGCTTTTTAGATGTAAAAAGTGGACTTGTAATGTATAATAGGTATTGTATTATTAGACTCTTATAAACATTTATTTTATTTAATGGATTATTATTATTTGGTTTTATTTATAGAGAATATATGTATATATAAGTACCCAATTAAAATACAGGTACTACAAATTATTATCAATTTTTAGGGCTTTTAGGTTATAATTAGGGTTAGGGGTATTTTGGTATTTTTGGTTGTTTGGGTCAAGTCAGGTTAAATGGATACTAGGCCATGTCATGTAAATGGGCTATTGGGTCAACTATTTGTAATTAGGTTGAATGGATTTGGGTTATGGGCCCTATGTATTTGAATGGTTTCTTATGGATTTAATTTGAATGGATTTAAATTGAATTGAATTTAGTTTTGGATCTGAATTTAAAGCCCAAACAAAAATGGGTATTATAGCTGCCCCTCTTTGCTCATTATTGTGCGACAAAAATAGAGCAAAGATACAAGAATAACCATTTTTTGTTTGGGTGGGCTAGGGTTCCTTTCTCTGGCCACCGCCTGTTCTTTTGGGCTTCATCTTGGCCTATCTCACCGCTATTGGAGGCAAAATCTTCAAAATAAGAGGATCTGTTGAGGAGAAAAAATCTTCAAATTGGGAATTCAAGGTCACAAGTTCTTCCTATATAGAACTATTTACTCTTCTTCTATCTAGAGCCTTGGAGAAGAAAATTCTTCCTATATAGAATTCAGTCTATCTTTGGCAAAGTCTTCAAGCTGCAAGTCCTTCTGGTATAGAACTTTTCGCCTTCAACTATCAACGATGTAGGTTTTTCCTTTATAAAACCTTCTGCACCATGCGTGGATTCTTCAAACTGAGAGTTCTCCCTATATAGAATTCCTCATCTTAGAATACTGAAGCAGATGTTTTCCCTATATAAAACTCCCTACGTCAAAATCTTCTGAGCTATAGGTTCTTCCTATATAGAACATTTAGCTCTCTTTGGGATGGATTCCTCAAGCTGCAATTTCTTCTTATATAGAACTTCTCGCCTTTGAAATTCTAAAGCTACGAGTTTTTCCTATATAAAACTCCCCTCTTTGAAGTCTTTGAGCCCCAGGTTCTTCCTATATAGAACCTTCCGCTTCAAAGTGCTAGAGCTGTGAGTTCTTCCTATATAGAACCTCTTACTATGAAATCTTGGAGCTACAAGTTCTTCCTATATAGAACTTTTCACTCAAGAGTCTTGGAAATATGGGTTCTTCCTATATATAACCTTTGTCTTTGAAAATGGAACCCTGTTTCCTTATGGCATGAGTACTAGTAGATTCTCATTACTTCTCTATCTAACGCCTTGGAATCACGAGTTTTTTTGGAACTTTTTGCTTTTCCTTGGTGAATTATTTGATGCCCTGATTTTAGAAGATTTTCACTACTTCCTAGATGGCTGGAGAATGGAAAACTTTGAGATAATGTCCCAACTTCTGGTTGTCTTGACATCATCAATCAAACAACACAATCGAGTGGGTACGAAAGGCTCTTGATTCTTTGTTAAGATCTTCTTCCTCAGTTACAAAACAAAAAATCTAATTTTCCTCTAACTTTTGAGTACCTGTCAAGAAAACAACCAAGATACCGAATAGTATGAGTTAGCATGCTCCTAATCTTAGAGATGCCTATCTATATGATGCATGGTTAATGATATCACGATATCGTTCTGACGTTTTTGCTTTGATCGGGCGATGTTGATTTTCTTTCCATTTTCTTCTCCTTTATTTTTCTTGTGGTAGTGATACCCTATCTCATATACGGGTTCAACATCTTAACCTTTTTTTTTGAAATCAAGAGTTTGAGTCTGTTCTCAAGCGTCTTTCCAGGTTTTCCCTTTTATTTTCCCAAACTACCCCTTTCGAATTTTCCTTTTTGTTGTTTTCCTTTCTCTTTTCTCTTCTCTCTCTCTTTTTAACGCCCTTTTGGGTTTTTGCCTCGAATCCTTATGTCCTTGTCATTGCCATCTTCTTGCTTTTCTTGGACAAATTCGAATTTAGATGACACTCGTTGTCTCACTGTGGCGCATTCTAAAAACTTGGCGCATGAGATCTTCTTGTGGGTGCACTGTGGCATATAAAAACCTTTGTACCGAGGTTAATTCTTCCCTTGAATCACTTGCACTTTGTAGGCTAGAACTAAAACATAGTAATGCCAAGAAGTCTTTTTCTTATCATGAATCTACGTTAACTTACTTGCAGGATGCTTGAAAAATGATAAAAGAGGGTAAAAGTAATATTTTATTAGTAAATTGTTCAAAAAGTCATGGCAAAACATGAGACAAAAGAAAACAAAAGACTATACAAAGTCCTAGGTATTCACTACATGAATGATGCATGAGCCCTTCGTTAGAGGTAGAATATTTTCCTCAAGCTCTTCTCTAAAGTATCAGTTTTTTCAAGAGGGTTTGCTTGCTGGATTCCTGATCTAAAAATTTATTTGAGCCACCCTTTACGGGTTTCCAACTCAAATCCTTCCTTGGTTTCAATAAGCTCTATTCGTGTTTTCATCTTGAACCTCCACTTTTTTCACTCTCTTGTTTTTATTTTTTTATTTTTTTCTTTTTATTCCTTTTCTTTTTTTATTTTTCTTCAGGGGCATAATACTTTTTGACCGAGTCTGAATTTACTGGATTGCTCAGGTTGTCCTCGTCCATCTTTGTTAGGATCAACGCCCCTCTAAAAAAGGCCTTCTTAACGACATATGGCCCTTGAAAATCTCCTTCCTTGGTTGACCAGTAATATCCATATCTCATGATCTTTTGGGCCATTGAAAATCTGTTGTTGTGTGTCGCGCACAAACCATCGTGCACTTCTACGAGAATATTCTTAGCTTCACGAGCATCAACACATCTTAACCGCACTTGGTCTTTACCTCTTTTGTACAAGACCTCACCATCTAGAACGTATCTAGCTGTCATTCTTCTAAAAGTCCTTTTATCATTCTCGCTCGCTTCTTTAGGATAGGCTTGGAATTTAATATATTATAAAATATCATGGTACCATGTGTTTCCATCCATTTCTACTTCCAGGCTGCAACAATAGGCGGGAATTTCAAAAGTTTGCATTCGTATTGGTTTCATCTCCGCCTTTGTACTTGCTTTAAACATTGCGGCTAAAGTCGCCAAGGCGTCTGCCATCTGGTTATCTTCTCTGGGAAGGTAGGTAAAACTAACCTTCTCGAACCCTTTAATCAGCTCTTGGATTAAATCATGATATTTTACTATTTTTGGGTCTTTTGTTTCCCATTCTCCACGAAGCTGATAAATTACTAGAGATGAACCTCCAAAAGCTTGAAGTATCTTGACATTCCTCTCGATGGCCGCATGCAATCCCATAACACAAGCCTCATACTCGGCTATGTTATTTTTACGGAAGAATTCTAATCTGCTCTTGAAAGGGTAATGGACATTGTTTGGGGAAATCAATATTGCACCTATTCCATGACCAAGGGCATTAGATGCTCTATCAAAATACAACTTCCATGACTTCTCCTCCAGGGCAGTCTCTTCTTCAGTCATGATACATATCAGGTCCTCATCAGGAAAATTAAAGTTCAAGGACTCGTAATCATCTAAGGCATGACTTGCAAAAAAATTAGTTATATCGTTCCTTTTTATCACTTTCTGGCTCATATAGACAATGCCGAACTCAGATAACAACATTTGCCAGTGGGCCATCTTCCCAGTTAATGTTGGTGCTTCCATCAAGAATTTCAACGGGTCTAACTTGGATATCAACCAGGTGGTGTGGTACAACATGTACTATCTAAGCCTTTTAGTAGCCCACACTAGAGCACAACATAACTTTTGAATTGGTGGATATCGCATTTCGCAGTCAGTGAACTTTTTGCTCAAATAGTACATAACTCTTTCTTTCCAGACTCATCATGCTGTCCCAATACACACCCCATTGAATTCTCGTAAACTGTCAAGTACAAGATCAATGGTTGACCCGATTTTGGTGCCACTAGAATTGGGGGATTCGTCAAATACTTCTTGATCTTTTCTAGAGCCTCTTGGCATTCTTCATCCCATACCCCTGGGTTATTTTTCTGAAGTAATCTAAAGACAGGATAACACTTGTCGGTTAATTGAGAAATGAACTGAGATATATAATTTAGTTTTCCTAAAAAGCCTCAGACTTCTTTTTGTGTCTGAGGTGGCGGAAGATTCTGAATAGCTTTCACTTTGTCAGAGTCAATCTCGATTCCCTTCCTACTAACCAAAAATCCCATGAGCTTTTTGGATGTCACTACAAAGGTGTATTATCACACCCTGAAAATCGGCCTAGTCGAAAATAGGTTCCGGTGATCAGAAATTTTGTACTGGTTATGCTTGAATGATGTAATTGCTTGATCCTTGTAACCAATTCTGATGTAATGGGAGCTATTTTGGGCTTAATTGAAGTTGTTGGACCTTTTTGTAAAGAATAAAAGTTAGGAGTTTCAGTGAAAATGCTAGAAATCCTGAATTTGGGCAAGGCGTATCGATACGGTAGGACCTGTATCGATACGGCCTAACTGCTTTTAACTAACTTACCCAATATAGCTTAGCTGTATCGATACGGCCATAAGGTGTATCGATATGGTTCCTACCAAAATCAATTTAATGACCAAATTGAAAAGATTTGAAGTTGGGGATGACTCACTTACTTGCTTGACACCCCTCCACATGAGAATGATCTGAAAAGGATGACAATTGGTCATCAATTGTCAAAAGTTGGAAAAGATTGAGAAAATGTATTAATTAATGGGTTAAGCAAACCCTTTGCTAAGGGAAAGCTTCCCATTGGCTAAGGATGAGGTGGAGAATGATTGAGGCTTTAGTCACCTTAAAAAGAACAAGGAAAAAGCTTTCTTCATTTGTTTTGAATCCCCCCAACCCAATCTCACCTTTTTCATTAAGAATCCAAGCACACACCTCCATTGTCATCTTCTTCCTAAAGCTCAAGCAAGCACCTCGATCCAATCTTTAACCTTTGCTTGATTTCAATACGCCATTTGAAAGTTTGGTAAGTAAAATCCTATGTCAATTTGATGATTCCATCAATCTTTAGAGTTTAATTTCAATAGTTGAGTCTTGAGTGTTCAAGCTAAGCCCATGTGTTAGGAAGCCAATTTCCTTATTTTGATGTTTTCTACAAGCTTTGGTAAGCTTGAAAAACGTTTATAAATTATTAGTTTTGATTTTAATGCAATCCTCTAATTTTGAACTAGCTCAAGTGGTGGAAGGCAAGTCATCTTCACCATCAGCTATTCTGACCTCTTCCAACGGCAAAAGGATCGCTATCCGTGAACCTTGAAGTCTCCGAGTATTATGTGAGTGTAGTTATGTTACGAGTATTGGCTAGATGCCATCCCGATTGCATTTGTTTTGTGCTTAGAAACTTGCATCTTGGTAAGAGCTCGAGTAGAGTAAATGTATGTGGATTCTATGGTAAGTGTGGTAAGTCCTTCATATTTGAATATGTTATATGTGAACTTATGTATGACACTTGAATATGTTATGTGTGGAATTTGATATGAACATGTTATGATATGATATTTGGAGCCAAGGCTCAATTTGCAATCCAATATGGCCTAAGGGCACAAAGGTAAGTCTTATGACGAAATATGCAACCTTGGACACTTGTGGACATTGGATACAATTGGCATGCCATAGGATTATTTGAGCTCACTAAGTAAAGGATTGGACTATGGTCTAGGGCTACGGCCTATATGCAGGGAGAAAATGTTGGATTGTGTAAGGGACTTCGGAGCTACGACTCAAAGCTAAGGCCTATTTTCAATATATGTGGCGTACAGGGAAATCTGCGTATCCATTGGTTGCTATGTCCAAGGGGGAAATGAAGAATATGTTTTTGCATTTGATATATAGAATTACTATATGTTGATGTTAAGCATGAATTGTATATGTTAATATTATGTATATGTCATTCAAGCATGCTCACATGTTATACATGCCATTAAAGAACTTGGTTGCATTTGTTATAACTACCTTACTAGGCTATGCAATCCTAACATGTGTGTCTCATGCATTTCAGGACCTTGAAGCAATCCGAGCCTCGATCGAGTTGTTGAAGTTGCAAGTCACTTCTGTCAATTTCATGTATGCTTACATTTTGTTTTGAACTCCTAGTAAGGTGGCATAGGGCTTAGACATGTTACATTGGTCTATTTTGATATGTATGTAATGGCCCTAAAGTGTCTAAGTACTAAAAATGAAAGATGGTGTGGTTGTAAAATTAAAGAAACTAGCTAAATTGGGCTTAAATGCACTAAAAGGTAAAAACATAGTAAACGGATTCAAATGGACCTGAAAATTGACATGCTAGTAGGTTTTAGTGATTAAATACTACTGGTAAAATTTGGTAAAGTTTGGACATCATTCGATCTGTTAATTCACATAAAATCAGATAAAATATGTCATTACAAAATAAGCGTATCAATACGTGTCAAGATGTATCAATACGGCCTTGCATATTTGGACTTGGTAAAATAGAGCATACCAATAAAAAAATGGGGTGTGTCGATACGGACTTGGACAGTAAGGTATGGGAAATAAATTGTGCGGTATGGCCTTAGGTTGTACCGAAATGGGTCAACCATGGTCAACACATATTGATACAGGCCTAGATGTATCGATACGGGCTTGTTACCTTTGAATCTGGAATTGAGAAATTTGTATTAGCGTACCAATACGGTTTCAAGTGTATTGGTACGATGTTAGTTAATTCTGCTAAAAGACTTAAACTACAGTTTCAAATAGTTTACAAATTGGTCACTAAACTTTAAATGGTCTAATTGGATAGGTGAATGACCTCCGTTGATAACAAAATTTCACAGGCTAATAATTGATGAGATCAATTGAAGGTTGGCAAAAATAAATTCTAATAAAGACCCTTAATTTGTAAAATTTACAATTTAGTCCTTAATTTCAAAAAAGTTTGAAATTAACCCCAAATTGAGTAAGCTATTAATAAGTTAGTTCGATAAGTTGTAAAATAGATTAATAAGACATTTAGAATAAGAATACGAACTCTGATTAAGCATCAAACCTCTGAATAAGTTTCTGGTAACACTTTTCAACCTAGTTCTCTATCAGGCCGAGAATGGGGTGTTACATGGATTTAGCAGGGTTTAGCTTCAACTAGTACATTCTCAATCTTTGGAATAACTTTCTCAGGTTTTGAATATGCTCTTCTCAGTTCAGGATTTAGCAATCATATCATCCACGTACACCTCAATCTCTATGTGTATCATATTGTGGAAGATAGTTACCATGGCCCTTTGATAAGTTGCCCCAGCATTGTTAAGTCCAAAGGGCATTACTTTATAAAAGAACATGCCCATTCAGTCACAAATGTAGTCTTCTTCATATCTTCCGGGTGCATCTTTATTCGACTGTATCCCGAAAAGCCATCCATGAAAGAGAATCATGAATGCCCCACCGTATTGTCAACCAAAGTGTCAATATAGGGTAAAGGGAAATTATCCTTTGGGCTTGCTTTATTGAGAACTCTATAATCAACACACATACGCACCTTTTTTTCTTTCTTTGTTATCGAGACTGTGTTCGCGACCCATTTTGGGTACTTGGCAACTTTCAAAAAAACCAGCATCAAATTGTTTCCTCACTTCTCTGATCTTTAACAGCATACCAGTCTTCATCCTCCTGAGCTTCTATTGAACTGGCTTACATTCAGGCCTCATTGATAACTTATGCACCACAATGTCTGTATTCAACCCCGGTATATCTTGGTAAGTCCAAGCAAATACGTCTTTGAACTCTTGAAGAAGAGTTATCAAATTATGTTTAGTGTTTGACGAGAGGGTGATGCCAATCTTTACTTCCCTCCTATCTTCATCAGTCCCCAAATTGAGAGTCTTTACTTCCTCTTGATAAGGTAGGATTTTTTTTCCTCGGTTGCCATCACCCTTACTAGCTCATCTAGGACTTCATATTCTACTTCCTCTTCCCCTTCATCTATTTTCGCCAAACACATAGGTTGTTCGAAATCTACCTCGGGTTCAGATTCAAAATTATTCATACAGTCAAACATAAGGACCCTTCATGAAGAAAAAGGAAAATATGTATTTGGATAAAGAATGAATGTTATTTGTATGAAATATAAAATATAATTATAAAAAAGATGTTGGAAATGTTTGTGATTTGATAAAACACAAAAAACATCTCTTTCATTGCATATGCAGGTTAACATAGTAGCCCTTTTACAAAAGATCCCTAATGCTCGCGGGAAAAAGCAAAAGGTTTGGTTCGAAGCATTACTATGATTTAGTCCTAAAAACTACAGGTAGATCTATAATGCTCCAATTAGTGAGTGACTCCGTCAGAAAACAAGGGTGTATTCCGGTTATAAACTTGTTGACATTTCCACCATGTTGATAAGCAACCCTTCAAGTGATTCACTAAACATCTCCTCATCATTGAGCTTGTCATTCTCTTGGTTGGCTTCATGTACCTTATGTTCGGCATTGACGATCCCACCGAACATGAAGATATCTCTTAGGTAAGGAAAAGTCATCAGCTTCCATAGGATATCTTCTCTCTTGAACCTGGCCCTCCTTCGTTCTTCCCTCTTTCTATACTCCTCTTTTCTTTGTAGCATACTAAGTTTATAACCAAGCCAGTATCGATCTTTTTTGAAAATAACACTTTTTACACGTAAGCTTCCCTGTAAGTTCTTTCCAAAACCTTTTTCCAATCTTAGCCCCTCGTCCTAGGGTCTCTTAAACGGTCATTTTGGTATAATTGGATAACTTGGTGTGTAGGATCTTACTACCTTCCATGACAAAAGTAGTATTTACAAATTCTAGATCCCGGAAAGAGCACTCTACATCATCTTCATCAGGTGGGATATAGGGAGCATCAGACGTTACAGAAGCAATGATGTCTTGCTCTGCTCCATCACTCACCACAAAGCAATGATAAAAGAACAACACTAGTAGAATGAATTAGGGACTTCCTAGTAAGCAGTTATACATCGACTTAATGTCCATCACCATAAAGTCAACGACATACTCTATTGGCCTGATCAGTGAGGGTATCTCGATCTTCCCCACTACCTCTCTTTGAGTTCCATTAAAGGCTCTTACTAAATTATGGCATGGTTTCATGTGGGAGCTGTCCACTGGTAACCTTTGTAAAGTGGCCAACAGTAACGTATTCAGTTTAGAACCATTATCAATGAGCACCCCAGGCAAAACATACCCTTTGCAGTGGTAGTGATGTTTAGCGCCTTGGTAGACCCCATTCCTCCTTCTAGGATTTCATCATCGCTGAACGTGATATAATTATCTATAGGATGTAGCCCACTATCTGGTCTAACTTGGCTACAAAATATCATCCGGAACAAATGTTTGGTTTAACACCTTCATCAATGCATTACGGTGCTTTTTTGAGCTTAAAAACAACTCAAGTATTGTAATCCTAGCCTGTTGTTCAACAACACTATACTCGTTGTGTCTTAAAAACTTTAAGAATTCTTGTGCTTCAGTCATTGGCTCGTTTATTTTTGGGGGTGGCTCCTCACCGAATACTTTCTCAGGCTCGACTTTGCATCTTTGTCCTTCACAGTCTCTGTGGCCTTCGAAGTCTCTGATGAGTAACATCGATCACTTCTAGTGAAATGCCCTACTTCATTTACAGCTTCAGTTTTTGACTCCTCTATTTCCCCTTTCTGCATGAATTCTGTTTCAACCCGTATTTTTTTCTTTTTGTGGTTTTGACATAAAAATATGAGCATCATAATTCCAAGGAACTTTATGTGTGTTCTTGAATGGGAAAGGGGCAAAAGCTGAGATGATAACCTTAGAGACCATCTTTGCACTTTCCACTCAGGGTGAACTACTTTCCTTTGGCTTGGGTGAGATGACCAAAGTTCGGTTCATGTTGTACTTGACAACAGGGTTGTCTAACGTGCATACGTCTATCTCTTTAATCCCATTAACTTTCTCAAAAAAACTTAATTTCCTTATTGTCCATCATCTTTTAGACCAATTGTCTAAACTGTTCACAATTTTGGATCTTATGCCCCTCTTCTTAGTGGTACTCATAGTAGTGCCCACATCCTTCTTGTATTATTTCCATCCCTCTTTCTATTAGACGTGCCATGCACAATTGTTGGAACACCCATCTGAGAGGAGACTTGGCCTCGGATACACTCTTCTTAGCTTTTCTGTTACTTTCGTCTTCAATGGCATTCACGCTACACCCTTCATGGTTCGTTAAGGGATTAGCGGCCACATTTGGGTCATCAAATTTTAGAATTCCTTTATCTATAAAATTATAAACAACTTTCTTAAAAGCAATGCAGTTCTCCATCGTATGACGTAGGACGCCAGCGTGATATTCGTAGCGACCATTTTCGTCATACTATGCAGGGAAAGGGGGCTTGAACGATGTAACATGATATGGTCATACCAAGTCAGCCTTATACAACTGAGAATACAACTCAATGTATGATATTGGCAGGGGAGTAAAGGATATCTCCTCCTTTTCTTTCTTGGGGGATTTATCTTCTTTCTTGTTTGAGCTCTGTGCGTTTCTAGTAGAAGTCTGTGGTTGAGAAATAGAAAAGTTCGCAAAGGCACTATAAGTACTGGTGATATTTACCTTATTGTCCTTCTTCTTATAATGCTTTTGAGAATTTTCCCTAATATCAATCCTTCCATTTTTATGGATACTTCAATCGATTCCCCAGTCCTTATTAAATCAGCAAAGTTTTGAGCAATATTGTTTATCAAGCAGTCAAACATTGCTCCCTTCAGAGTGTTTACAAACATAGGAGTGATTTCATGTTCAGGAATGGACAGATGAATCTGGGTTGTTACATCGCGCCATCTTTGGGCATATTGGCGCAAACTTTCATTCAGTCGCTGTTCCATTCCCTCCAACATAACTCGACTATGGGTCATACCGGAAACATGCTTGTAGTGTTCAACAAAGGCTCTGGAAAGGTCTTTCCATGATTTAATACTATCATGGCTAAGCTGCGTATACCAACAGATTGTCGACCCGATCAAACTATCCTAGAAACAATGGATCAACAACTTCTCATTTTTTATAAATGGTGTCATTTTCTTGCAGTACATGGTTATATGAGCAGAAGGACAAGTGGTTTCGTCATATTTAACAAAATCTAGTATTTTAAATTTTGGCGGGAGAACTAAATCTGACACAAGGCTCAGGTTGCTAGCCTCACACCCCTGTTTGCTCACCTCTAGCGTGGCTCTAAATTGTTATGCAAAGAGGCAAAACTTTTCTTCATTTTTTCTTTCCAACTGAAATCTAATTTTTCCACTATATTTAGATCCGGTACCTCTTCCTTGTGGACTGTCTCTGGATTTATCAGTTGTTTCGCAGTTACTCCTTCTTGATGGCTGAAAGACATTCTAGCGGTGTTAATGTGCATTTTCCTTTTGGTAATCGGATCAAACCCTAATGTGAGATGTATTCGCAGTACCTTATGGCTCTTCAACGGTGTCATCTAAAACCTTATCTTTACCAAGCAATGTAGCTATCTTAGCCAAAATTACTGCTTGTGACTAGGCAATCTTTTCGCCAATGTTTTACTCGGTCCGATCAAAACGAGATTCAAGGTCCTTCTAGACTTGTTCTAGGTTGGCTACTCTGTCTTCCATTATATTTGTTTGCAAACAAGTACTGTATCGATGCAGAATGATTGCAGTTTGAATTAAACTTTTTGTCATGATATTTTTACAATTAATTCAATTATTCTTAATAATGTATGCAAGATATAATATAAAAAACAGTTATATGTTATGTCAGAATGAATTCAATAGAGGTGTTGATTCTTAGACAGTTCTTAGAAAGACTTTCATTAGATTAAGAGGTATGATTACAAAAAGCAAAGATAACGCATTACATATAGCGTCTAGCTTATATTCCTAAGACCTCAACTTTTTGAAGTAACGTATGTACTCGGGCTCCTAGTGTTGTCCCTGGACTGACACGCATGCGTAGTTCATGTGCTTCCCTTGCCAAACCCTGGACGTGTCGGGCCACCATGACGTCCATCATTGCTCTATGCTGGTCTCGAATCAGCTGACTGACTTGTTGAAGTCCATACACTATCTGATGATTATCTTCTTGCAGTGCTCTTTCCAAAAAGAAAAGTTTTTCCTTGCAGTCACGAAGGGCATCTTCGAGCAATCACTAAAAGCAGTTTTACACTCTTTACATTTTGGTCACTAGCCAAAATGTCAACTTTCCAAATTCTATTTTCCAAATTTGACTTTACCAGAAATATATATTAAATAATGAGTTTAATATAGTTTCCCATATTTTTCTCGCACCAAAAATATTTATTCTAATTTTTAAATCCTGAATCTGACTCGAATCTCTAATCTTGGCCTATCAGACCGTCTAATCAGCCTAAAAGCCACTAGGCCTAAAACTAGGGCGTTACACATGAAGTGTTGAGAGGACACTTGTTGAATCTGTGTATCCGATGTAATATTTTGTAAAGTGGAACTTGGTTCATGATCACTTAAAAGCCAATATAATTGACAATGCATCATATTGATGGATTGTGTTGTATAATGTTGATTTATACATGTTTACTCTTTAAGCCTTACAAATGGGTTGTTATGCATGGGAAAGCTTAAATTGAGGGCAGCAAATGGGATTTTGTTGTTGATCCATGATACATGTTGCATATGGTTTAATATGTATGCTTTGGAAATGTTAAAGTGCATAGTTTAAAAGGAATGATGTTTTGAAAGATATTTTAAAATGGTGAACTCATGTGAGTTGGAAAACGGTTTTAAATGCATTGATGGTGTTGTATTTTAAGCGCTCCTTACTAAAACTTGTGTGCTTCCGCTCTCTTTTGTCCATCAATGTAGAGAATTAAAGGTTGGAGGCAACGAGCAAGCGAGGGAAAATCCAAGGACTAATACACAAAAGTATGTTTTCGAACTAGACTTGTAGAAATAAAGGCAATTGGGTTCATTATTGTTTGGGAGGGTTTTTGGTAAACTTCCTATTTGTGAGAGTTTAATATGTTGTTGTGGTGTTGTATGAAACTCTCTATGTTTGGTTTTGAGGTGGATTTATGTTTTGAGTTTTGGATGGTTGAGTTTTAGGAAGCATGCCTCTAGATTCATGATTGAAGTATGTAGCTATGTTTTATGCATGATTCCTTGACATCCCAGAAAGGTTTGATCCCTAGATTAATGGTAAACATGTTTATGACTTGTTAAGGCATGTTTGAATCCATGTTCAAAAGAAAATCCAACAAATTTGGACATTTCAGGTCCAGACGTACAGATACATAGGGCTTTGTATCGGTACTGGTATGTGTTTTTGGTGGTCTCGTATCAGTACACGGGAACGTGTATCGATATGCCCCTTAGCCACTAGAATTTGGATTTGGTTAGTGTAGCTCGCGTACTGATACGCCTTAGGATCGTATCGGTACGGTTAGCCGTTATGTTAGTTATGGACTGTTTATGTTTTGAGAATCTTCCGTTTTGGTCCCCTAGCTTTTATGTATGCAATTGTATGAGTTTGGATTATCATTTTGAGCTGAAATTTGGTAAGCAAGCATGTAATCTGATTAATTGAGGATTGGTAACTCGAATTTTAATTTAATCCTTGTAACTTTCTAGATTTGCATTTTAATTCGCTCAATTGGATGTCAAATTGACGCCCGATTTAGTTGAGGTTTCACCCGCTGCTAACATGTACACCTTAGGATATAATGTTGCATCTAGACAAGATAAAAACAAAAAAAATGGACCTAAGTTTAGTTATTCGTTCTGGGTTTTGTTTCGGCAAAACCCAATGTAGCTTGCTCGGTTTGGTCTAGCGTCTAGGCCAGGTCGAGGGGGTTACACGCTTCTACCCATAAGTGTCAGGTGTTTCTCTTCTTCAACACCCACAAATGGTCTTCCGTATTAAACTTCTCAATAGTTATCTCCCATTGTTCATCAAATTTCTCAGGTGTCCACCAAGAATGCATGCATCTGCTAAATTCCTTTGTAAAATTTTGATTCCCAATATTTGCTTGTACATTGCGAGCTAGATGCCAAGAACATATTCGATGCTTAGCATCAGGAAAACATTTTTTATCACCCTTTGCATTGCCCTATTTCCATTTGTAACAACTGAAAGCAGAGACTTCTTTAGTATAGCTTCAGCAAAAGCATTTAACACCCACTCAAACATATATGCAGTCTCGTCTGCAAGGATAGCAACAGCAAACACAATTGTTTGATGGTGGTGATTTACACCAAAAATGGGCATAAGAGGTCAACCATATGCATTACCCTTGTAGGTGGTGTCAAATGTAATAACATCATCGAATATGGCGTAGCCAGCTCTAGAAGTTGAATCAACCAAAAATAGATTACGCAAACGATCCTGATTATCGACTAAGATTTGCATGAAAAACCGGGATATGTCTCCTTCTTCGCTTCAAAGTAACCTAGTACAAAATTCACATCCCCATCAATAACTTCATTGGTTTTTATGTTATGGAGGGCATTGTATAGACCTTTCTAAGTAAAACCAACATTTTGATAACCACTACACTGTTGCATGAAGAATTTCATAATTCATGATGTTCCAACACTGACATTTTACAATGCTGAAGCCTCTACAATATCGACCTCCATCACAAATCAATGTGAATAATGGAAGGGTGTCATGGATGGTGGACAAAGTTCATGGTTATGTTCGTTATCAGACAATGTTATTACCCAACAATCCGAATCTTTTGCATCGACCACTACTCTAGCCTTGCAATCGGTCCTTGTTGGAGTGCGTGAACACTTTGCCTCATCTACTTTTGATTTCCTTTGCCCTTTTTTTGAACAACAAAACTTTTGATGGTATTTATTTCCATTTCTAACCTGACTCGTGGAACAACGTACACTAATTCTATTTTGATTTGCGTATTCCTTATTCATATTCTTCTTCAAGTGACGCAAATGTCATGCCAACAATTTTTTTTGAACTCTCCACACTATCTTCTCCTACTTTAGTATCACCTATTGTACTCAAAACTTCCATGATAAGTATACTCTGGAACCTAACTAAATGAATATGAAATAACCGAAACATTGAATGGAATTAAGTTGCAAAAACATACAAAAAAATTGCTATTATGAACTTACTTACCTTCTTAAGATCGTTAATACTGGCAAAAAGGTTTTTGAGCTTCAAGATAAACAACTTCTTCAATGGGAAGAGGATTAAGAGGACGTAAACATGTTTTGAAGTTGGTAGTACTTACCCTAGGATGGTAGTTGAAACATTTACTCTAAATTTTATTTAACATTTTGAAAATGGTTGTTGTTGGATTAATAAATTTGACCATTCTACATAAAATTTATTTTAAAAGTTCCAAAATTTCATCTGTACGTAATGTTACTGATATAACATCTCAAAATTGGTATATAAGTTTCAAGACTTTAAAAATATTTGAACTTTGAATTCTGACATTTTCGGTTTTAAACTTCAAATATATTACTTTTTCGAGTGTCGTTTCCACTTCTTTTTCCATTACAAGTAGCAAAACATATGACCCAGTTCCGCTACTTAACGTGGAGTATATATATCAAAGATGGAATGTCATAGCCAAAAATTGTTGTTCATGCTTCTTTTTCCATTACAAGTAGCAAAACCTATGACCCAGTTCCGCTACTTAACATGGAGTATATATATCAAAGCTGGAATGTCACAAGCAAAAATTAATGCTTGTTTTCTTCTCTCACTCAGTTGTGTGAACTAATTCGATTCCTTCAGTTCAAAATCTTTAAATTCAGAGACTTTTAACTTTATCCTTTCACCAATCAAACCTTCAATACACCATCTCCTCATCCAATTTAGTTTAATTTGAATCTGCAGGCATCGAAGGTATTTCTAGAAACCCCAGTTTTTTTAAATAGCCTTGCTTTTGTTTGGATTTCATGTACTTTCCATGTCTAACCGTTGATGTTGAAAATATGGTTGACATTATTGATGGGTTTTTCACATTTTCTAATTATTTTGTTTAAATTTTACATGAACCTTAAACTCAGTCCACTCAAAGCCTGACGGACGCAAAGGTATATTTCCAAAAACCCTAATTTTGTTAGAATACCTTGCCTTTGTTTGGTTTCCATTTACTTTCCATGGATGACCATTGATGTTGCAAATTTGGTTGATATTATTGACGGGGTTTTTAGATTTTTCCATTCATGTTAGAATACCCTAAACTCAGATTTTTCCATTTACTTTCCATGTCAGATTTTTCCATTCTCGTAAAGCACTAATTAGAGCTAGAATAAAAGGTATATTTCTGGAAACCTAAACTATTTGTTAACATTCTTAAGCTTTTATTGGTCTTTATTTACTTTCCATGTGATGTTCTACAATTCTAATTTGATTATGAATATGGATGTGTTATGTTGTAAAACAACCAATGCTAGAATACGTTTGGAAACTAGCAATTGCTTCCTTATTATCAATGTAATATGAAATACTCACAAGTCACAACACAACTAGTAAGAAATCCAAACATGATCGTGAAGTAACTAAGAGTTACTTCGACACGATTCATGTCAAGAATCTGTTATACACGTCGCTGACACGTCGTCTCATTATCAGGATTCTATGTTGTACGTGCCTGAACACGTCTTTTCTTGTCTAGAATCTTAGTTGAAACATAACTAAGAGTTACGATACTCTAACATTTAAAATGTATCATTCCCTGTAAAGTTTTGATACTAATCGTGTACAATGTTCACGTTCATGTATAGTTACATGTTCATACTTATAACGAGAATGGCCAGCTTAAATGTTCCTATATCGTGTAAGAATTTAGGTTCATGTTGAAGACTATCAAAACATGAGTATAGTATCGATACTTATCGCTGCTAAAATGATGTCAAACGTGTTTAACGATATACTCAGCTCTGATTAAGCTGATTGACAAATCTCATTACAATTTCACATTTTTTCGAGGAACTGAGAGAAATATGATCACCAACACAAACATAAATTAGATTAAAAAGTACGATATGAAATTCGATAAATGGTTTATTGCTACTAAGCTACCTTAGTTCAGTTAAAATGAATAGAAGAATAGTCTATTTCTGTGTTGTCGTAGTCTGTAGATATATCAGATGTGACGTTCAATTCTTCAATTATTTGTTCTTTCTCTTGTCGTCTCATGGAATTACGTACACAAACAACGTCTTCATCTGCGGAAGGTGAAAAACCTCCTGGGATTCTAGATGAACTAACACCTTCAACAAAATTTACATACAACTCGATGTTGGTACCCCCTACATGATTTTATCTACTAAACATCTTGCGAAGGCCGCTTGCATTACATATCTTTAGCATGTAATGAGATTCAGGGTCGGGCTCATCAACGGGGATTTTGGCTTCTAATGAAAACAATTTATTCCTTGTTGATTTGCTAACCTCCGTGGAATTCAACTCAAACAAATCATCCTTCTTGATGTTGTTGTTGAATGAAGTGTAGAGGTGTGTTCCTAAAAAGAAAACGGTTGCAGAAAATCTTGCCATAATTTTTAAATAAGAATTTCTGCAAAATATGGTAGTGTAGAAGTATTTATAGAAGATTTTTAAGGCTCAAATTAGGGTTTATGACCTACAATGTTACTGATATTTAGTTTGGGGTTTGGAACTTAAAATGTTATTGGTATTAGTTTAGGGTTTGACACCTAAAATGTTATTGATAATTAGTTAGGGTTTTACACCTAAAATGTTACCAGTATTTAGTTTGGGGTTTGACACCTAAAATGTAATTGGTAATTAGTTTAGGGTTCGGACTGTAAAATGTTAATCAAATTTAGTTTGGGTTTAGCACTTAAAATGTTATCCAAAACAAGTTTCAAGTTCGACACCTAAAATGTTACAGAAAAAATAGCTTGGAGTTCGACACTTAAAATGTTACAAGAAACGAGTTTGGGTTCGTGACCTATAATGTGACCAAAAATCAGTTTTGCGTTCCGAATCTAAAATGTTAGCACAAATCAGTTTGGGGTTCAGACCCTAAAATATTAATGAAAATTATTTTGGGGATCGACACCTAAAATGTTACCTACATTTCAATTTTACTCTAAAATGTTAATGAAATTCAGTTACAGGATTGACACCTAAAATGTTACCTACATTTAGTTTGTCGTTAGGGAACCTAAATTATTGCCAAGATATTGAACCTTTTAAGTTGAGTAAAACATTTTATTCGCCACCTAAAATGTTACCAAAAAGTAGTTTGAGTGGTTAGGGAACCTAAAATATTACGAACATATTCCACTTTCTAAGTTCAAAGGGAAACAATTAACTCGGCACCTAAAATGTTAGAAAAAACCAATTTAGGGGTAAATGTAATATCCTCAAAACTAGTATAAAAGAAGTTACTACAATGCCTTCATTTGATTCCTAATTGATTGAAAACAAGATACTAGGTCTAGTTATTAAGGACTAGAATGCTATAAATGAAAAAGTGGTAACCTAATGTATAAGTGACCAAACCGAAACAAGTGAAAATTAAAGGAATGCATGCAAAATTCTTACATTCCTAAAATGCCCCTACACATGTCATTAATTAGTGGATAATTAAGGAGAAATTAGTCATTTTAGGGAGGAATTAATTGATGATCTATCATCATCTTCCTCCTTGTGGCCGAACAATATGAACAAAATAGAGATGAAAGGAATTGAGAGAGAAAACTCTATGTTCATTGATGCAAGCTTGAAATTTGGAGAAATTGGAGTTGCTAGCATACATATTACCTTGATAGGAAGGTAAAATCTCTTCTTAAATGCATTATAGATTCAAATGATGCATGTAGATTTAGGGTTCTTGCTTGAATTACATGAATTTGATGAATAGTTAGTGAATTGATGCTATAAACTAGTTAAGAAGTTCAATTGATTGATCAATCCATGAAATTGATATGCCATTCGAATGAGTAGGAGAAATTGATGTTGTAAAAAGCCAAATTGATGGTGAAATGCTATGCTAGATGTTGGAAAATTTGGATGATGATTAGAATGGATGATTGATATGTGAATTGAAATTTTGGTTGCTGGAAATTCTAGTGAATTGATGTCTAAATGAATCAAATTGGAAATATTGTTCAATTGCCCTATTTTTATAGGTTTGACACATAATTGGACTAACTTAGACATGAATGAATGAGTATATATGTTGAACAATCATGTTAGGATCCTTGTCTAAGTGATTAAAGAACTAGAATCTAACTAAAGGAGAGTTGTCCAGAATACTCTGTTTTGGGCAGTGAGTTTGAAAATCCATAGAAAACCACATAGAGCAAATTAGGGAGCAAATCTTATATGAATAGAATCATGTGTATGTCTAGTTTCTTATACAACAAACGGAATCAAATTTCGAGTTATAAAACAGTTTGTAGAGACAAATCTCTAAGGATAATGCAAACTGTCCAATAGCATAATTTGGTCTGCCTTTAAATGAAAAACTGTATTAATTCACTAGGAGTAAAATTGTAAGGCCTATATGGTTAAAAGGAAAATTAAGTTAGCTTTCTAACGGTGTAAACTGTTCAAAATTTTGACGTACGGAATAAAAGATATGAACATTTAAGGAAGCAGTGCATAAGCTGCCAAGCAGCAACAATTTTGATGTTTGTATTGAATTGAATGCTTGAGTATATGGAGTCACATAATGACTCAATTGGTTGTTGGATTGTATCTAATACACTATGTATTGTATGAATGTTAGATCAAGTGGAAATTGAGGAAAAGGGGGCTCACTTAGATTAGCAAGCTAGTAGAGGGAAAGGGATCACAATCTGGGATCGACAATAGCTCAGAAAATTCCTGTGAGTGTAGTTTAAAGTTTGGAGAGGGCGGTAACCTCTCCAAGTCTAATTCTGATTTGTATTTCTTATTGATTCATAAGTATAAATTGTATAATAAGCTTGCTATGGAGTATTAGCAAGGTAAGTGCTCTTTTGAGTGATTACTTGATTGTGAAGCATGCTTGAATTGCTATTGATTGTCATGATATGCTTATTGCCTAATTGAGCTATATTGAAATAAAGCATGATGTTATATATAGAAGTAACTCAATTCATTGTTTAATGACATATTGATTGACATGCCTTCATTGACTATTGAAACACTGATATTGGTATTGGCTTGAGCCCTATTCGATTGAAAGGGGATATTGGCACAAAGTGTGCACATTGAATTCAATCATGCTTCTAATTGATTGAAAGTGATAACTATTGTAAGCCTTGGTCTCGAGTTGGTCTTAGATATAGTAGGCATGCCATAGAGTCTATAGAGCTCATTGTCGGGGTGGACTACGGTCCGGGACATTGGTCCCTAATTGGCGACAGTAGGAGGGAAGTATTGTTATTGGTCATTGGCGACAGTGTGAGGGATTTGACCAGGTACTTGGTACCATATTGACTATTGTTATTGGCGACAGTTTGGTTGGAGACTCGAGTATCTAGACTGAGTAATCGATTCTCAAGGCTATACCTAAAATGAACTAATAACTCATATACATTGAACCTATTGCTACATTAAATTGCATTGATTGATAGTAAAGGAAAATTGAATGCCATGAACTATTGATTTTGAAACATTGATTGAACATTGCTTATGAGATTGCTTGATTGTAAAGAAAACATCAAATGCCATGAACTATTGAACATTGCTTATGAGATTACTTGTGTATTGAGACATTGATTGTGTTCAAATGATATGTTATGCCTAAAGTAATCGAATTGGATGATTAAGCATGTCTAAACTTCAAGCCTTGTATTGATATTGGATTGAAAATTAAGCAATGCACCTAGTATTGTTTGCCTTGTTCGAATGGTTCCTTATTAATGGGGGAACCATACCATCTATTTGATGGTTCATAGTTGAGACTTTTTGTATTGATTACCTTGTAACTTTAACTCACTCACTAAGATTTGCTTATTCAAGTCTCATTTCTACGATACAGGTTGATATTGGATTCTATCCTGAAGTCTAAGCTCGTACAAGTCACATTTTGCTTAAAAGAGTACGTTTCCATCTTGTTATAGTTCTCGTAGGATGGTGGCACCTAAGGAATGTATATTCATGGTTACTTAGATATGGTTTGTATAAGTTAATTCCATCTATGATCTATAAGGAGTTTGGTATGTATATATGAGCATGTATGCACTTTAATGAACTTATATGCTTGTTAGCCTAATGTTAGATTTCCATGGTTGAATTATGCATGTAATGGTTGAATAGATCTTTTGAAAATGGCTAGTTAACATCAAGTAAATGTAGCAATCCACATGTTTAGACTTGAACCACTTTGGTCACATATAGTATTAGCCGAATGATGTATATAACATTGTAAGCCTATATGTTTGATTAAGGTCACTTAAGTAAATCATGTAAATCACCTATTGTTATGCTTATTAGCTACATTGAATGGAAATTATCTATTAGGCTTCTCATTTAGTTTGAATGGTTGCTTGGAGATCAAGTAAGTCTTAAATGGTTTTGATTATGATAACATATTGCATTATAGGTCCTAATATATCTAATAGGTGCATTATGCATTGTTTAGTTTTATTGGATCCTCTCCTATTCAAACACTTGCTTAATGAGCAAGAATGACTTAAAACAAATTGAACTCACTACCATAAATTGAATGAATCATTGATTGTAATTGTAGTAACTTATCTAATCTTACTAGGGTGGTTAGAGTATGTTACAGTAAAACATTTCATTAGCCAACTAAAAATCTTAACCAAAACCTGTTTGAATTGGTTGGTAACCTGTAACTGGGAAAATAGTTGCATTTTAACCTGCCACATAGTAGACATACCCTTTAATTAATAAAGATAATATTTCTACTGATAAAGTAAATCAAATCTCCTATATAAAATTCTTATCATGATAGACATCCATATAGATAAATATTAATAGATACAAAATGTTAATAACAACAAATTATTCAAACAAGTATCAAATATAATCATGTCATTATATGTCATTTTTCTTGTTCAAATAATCAAACAACTATCAGCAATCAGTTAATTTTACCAAATACTTTTATACAATCAACTAATGTAATCTGCTAGTCAAATCAGCTAATGTTATTCGCTATCTGCTAATTGCCAAACAGGGACGTAGATTTTATATATTATATAACCAGTCGGTTCAGTTACCCGCTTTTGTTTAAAACTATGAACCGTATCCGAATCGAAATAATATTTTTTCTTAAAAAACCTATCGAAACTGATTTTTCGGTTTGGTTAACTGTATTTTCGGTTTTGGTTTTTTTGAATTTCGGTTTTGATTTTTTGAATTTTTGCATAGCCCTACTCTTAGGCGTATGCGCAGAGGACCGTGGATCTTTACTCAACGTAGAAGTCAAGCTATCGAGAGGGTGCTCAAGGACAATGAGTACATTGATGTTAAAATTTCTGACACGTAAATAAGTGTAAGTATACACATCCAACACTAGTAATAAAGTGGACACACACAAGGTGTGTATCATATTGTTGAATCCCACAAGAATGTGCAACGATTATCTAATGTTATTGCTTGTAACAATTTAATAACTTTGATAGTGTTCAGGAATGTAAAAGAGAAACTAGATTGATACTTAGATATATGGAAAAAGGGGATCCTGTATTATCTAGAATTAATCAAACAGTTGTGATTTAAACATTGAAATTATCTAATGCAGCATAGCGTACTAATGTTTGCATTGTTACAGTACCGACATAGTTGATGGGCAGTGCTCTTTTAAGGGCACAAATAGATACACCCATGCTAACTGCACTAAGTCACTTGACATAGCATGCCGGTAATCCATCCATTCAAGTGTCGATACAACCATTCTTTCTAGTTAAGACCCAAGTGCCACGTGACTTGCCAGGCGGAACTTTCGTTACTCATGGTGCTTAAAATATTTTTATCCGGTTAAGGCATGTCAAATGTAACTTTATATTTCTATAGTGGTTTGAGTTAAACACATGCCTATAACAAAGAAATTATAGCAAATGGTAGCTATATTAAATAAAGTATAAAGTTCTACAAAACCATAAGATAAAAATAAGTTCAGAAAACACTATATTTCTTAGATCACATATGATCAGTAGAAAGTAACATGTCCCTCTCGGTCTCTTGAACAATAATCCTCTTGAGGTGGCCTTTCAGTCATCTTGTTACTCCCTTCTGTACCAAGACCTCCAAGCTCCTTAAGCTTCCATGGTCGTGATCATTTTCTTGGGAAGAAGAAAGATTTTCCAGGAAAATGAGATGTCCAAACATACCTCATTTTCACATGAAAATGGGTTTTCTTTATATATGCGGGTGAGAGATAAATGGCAGCTAATAATAATGCAACACTTGTTGCTCTTCCTTGTGGTCCTATCACGACAAGGGTATTTGTCTTGATACAGCTGCCATCTTACAGCTCCATGATGTGTATGGTGGCATGGCTTGGCAATTTGTCTTTATGTAGTGAGCAAATTGTGGCTTTTGGCACACAATGGTCCTAACACCTCCAAGCACCACGTGGCTCTTGTATAGCTGAAATGGAGCACCTGTTAAGGTTAGGCTGTATTAGTGGTCCCATGTGTCCCGTTCTCTCACGTGCTAATAGTTGTTCTGTAACCCAAAATATCAAGGTTGCTTCTTTATCTTTTCTAAGCTCTTGGGTTTTCTTGTGTCTTAACAACACAAGAATTATGGAGCTCTATATCGACTAGAAGTGGCAAACGGGTTATTCAGTTTGGTTTCGGTTTGGGTTATTTTGGTTTATGTCATTTCGGGTATGATATTATTCAGTTCAAATTTGTTTCGGTTCGGTTTTGGTTCGATTCATTTCGGGTCGGTTGATTTTCGAGTCGGTTAATATCGGTTCAGTTATTTTTAGTTCGATTGATTTCGATTCAGGTCAATGGGAGATCAGTTAGTTTTAATCAATTTTTTAGGTTGGTCAATTTTTTACACCCTATATATAGATTTATAAAGCCAATATATTTAACTTTTTGGTGAATTGTGCGGTTGTTCATATCCCGTCTTTTTTATTTCTATTAATATATTTTCTATATTTTAGGTTGTCTTCAGTTTGGGTCTATTCGGTTCGGGTCCATTCAGTTCGGATCTATTCACTTTGGTTGAAAATCGATTCGGGTCCATTTTGGTTCAATTAAAATTTGGATCAGTTTGGGTTCGATTTGTTTTGGTTTCAGATCAAATTTTGGGTCATCATGTTTGGATCAATTTCGGGTAAATCGGTTCAATTTTCATGTCTCGGGTCAAGTTTGACAGGTCTTGTATCGACACATACATAAAGTACCGGCATACAAAGGCAGAATTTCAAAAACTATAACTAAATGCATGTGAACATAAAGTAAAGGCTAAAATATAAACGAACAAAGTGGAAACCTAACTAACGAGGTGTATAGATAAACGAAGATCTGTACTGACATGTAGCTTTGACATAAATACATTGAATTTTCACATGTTCGAGTCTCTTTACAAAATATCTATCCTAAGTTTTCTAACAAGCTCGATAAGTTTAAATCAGTGCAGATTAGCAAAAATTGTGCAACTCAAATAAATCATAGATTCAATTCATAAGGAGCAATGTAGAGTGTGATGTTTGCATTGTCGTGACATGCTAACTTCTATAAGCAACCTAGAGTCTATACTTATTCCTTGCATGCTTTCATTTTAACATAGCTGTCAGTCCTTTAATCCTTATGCATAAATAGAATGAGTTCTCATGATCCGTTTTGGCTGAAATTGGTTGTGTAAGCATATTTTTTATTGAATTGCATGTATATATATGTGATTAATTTTTCATTAGTGTTTTAATTGTTGATATTTACATTTTAGTCCCTAAATTTGTTAATCATTTTAATTGAACATGCTCATAGAGTCCTTTAGGGTAGAATTCGGCATGTTGAATAATTAAAATGGGTAAGATTCAATTATGCATCGAGTTTCGAGTTTCAACATGTCGTTTTGCAAGTTGTGTATAAAATGACGTTTTACCCTTACTTGATTTCAATTGCCTCAGTGTTTGCAAGCACGTTAAGACCCGAGCCCATCTAATTTTTGTTGTTTTAATCTGTTGTTTGCTAGTGCATGAAAAGTTTTAAATTTGTACGTGTTTTATCTTCAATTAGTGTTAGGATCATTCCGCTGATCAATGTGATATTCATTATCCAGGTCTACCCGTCTACGCCGGGTGATGAGTGTCATAAAAGCCCCTTGATAAGTTTGAAAACGATAAAGAATTGAAAAGAATATGGTTTAAGAATGGATTTAGGGTTTTTTTTTGAAGAATTAACTATATTTTTTATTTTTTGAAAAAATATATTTATAATTTTAAAAAATATTTTTATAATTTCTTTGTATTTTTATAGTTAGCATAAATTGATATAATTGACAAAGATTGAGGGTTATTTTTATTAAATAGAGAGGTGTTACATTTTAAGGTAAATATTGAGTATTAAACTTATACGAGATGAGACAACATAAATGTCATTGGTGATTCGACCAATTAGTGGATTTCTTGGGAGTGAGATCAACGTTAAATTACTATTTTAGCTATAATTTTTAGATCAAATTAGATATTATTTTATTAACGTACCCAAGTTATCGACACACTTAGAGGTTTTTTTAATAAATTGCTGGCTTAACAGTCAAATAAGTGTCCAACCTATATTTTTTTCTTAAATAGGTGTCTGAACTATATTCTGGGTCAAATAAGTGCCTAATGTTTTCTTTCGTGATCTATTTCATAGTTTTCGTGGCCTGATTTTTTATATTTTTATTTCTGAATTTATTTAAAAATCCTAAAGTCATAATTTCTTTCAATCAAACCCCAAATCACATCTCCCTCACCGTCTGACATCCCCACAAGTCAGTGGTTCACCGTTTACTGCTCAAAGTGTTGTGTTACCTAACTGTTCGACATTTGCCATCCTATAGCTGTCGGTGAGAACCCAATCGACCTATTTTTTTATTGTTAGGTGTTCGTCGACGGTGCAATCAACGATTCATTCATCGGTTTTTGACGACAAAATGATGAAGTTTTTAGTAGTGGGGGTCCAATGAAGACAATGGTGACGGTGGTGGTTGAAGTGGTGGTCGAAGGGGAAGAATTTAAGGATTTAGGGTTAGAGTTTGAGAGTTTTGAGAGAAATTAAAGATTGTTGGGTTAATTAATATTATTTTATTTTTCTCATTTTCTCATTTTAATTTTAGAAAACGAGCTAACCATGTCACATGTTCGGCCCGAAGTATAGTTCAAACACCTATTTAGAAAAAAGTATTGTTTGAGCACTTATTTGACTGTTAAGCCTAAATTATAATATATTGTGTAAAAAATATCAAATGTTATTAAACTATGTAAAAATAATCTTTTTTGTCGTTAAAATTGGAAGTTATAAAATGATAATTAAACTTTTTATTAGATTATGAGATTGTCATTAAAATTTTCAAAAGTTACAAAAATATTCATTCAAACTTATCGAATCGTTACAAAAAAACCTTTAAACTTATCAAAATTTATCAAAAATTAAGCACTAGTAGGGACCATTTTGTATGTTAATAAAAATTTATTGACTATTTCATAACTTCCAAAACTCGAATAACCAAAATTTAAAGACCTCTGGTATTAATTTGGTTTCCGGTGCCGAAAAATATAGAAATACTAGTCTCTCTACGGAGGAAACGAAACAAAAGGAAGAATTGGCAGAGATAAATCAAAGACCTAAAACCAGTTTGAAATGGACGTGATAAAAACTCAGCAAATATCGTCTCGACCTATAGAGAAGGTAATAGTTCATCCTTTGGTTCTTCTAAGCATCGTCGATAACTACAATCGCGTCGCTAAAGACACGCGCAAGCGCGTCGTCGGAGTCCTCCTTGGTTCTTCCTTCAAAGGCATCGTCGATGTCAGCAACAGCTATGCAGGTTTCTCCCTTTTATTTTTTGAATTTCGTTCTAGATCTGTTTTGTTTGCTTTAATAAATAGTGTTTTAGGGAAAACTTATGTTCTTATCTTTTTCACGATTGCTGATTGAGATGAATTATACTTCTTAATTATAGGTCGTTTAGATTAATTTTTGAGTTTTAGGGTTTTTAGCTCAGAATGTTGGATTTTGATTTGAGGCTGTTTGTTAGTTGTGTTGACCTAAATTTCCCTCTTTTTGCTTGAATTTATGTAAATCAAGGCAAAGAATGTATGTTATTGAAGATGATGCAATTAAAGAAATATTTGAAGAAATGCCTTGGCCTTCCTTATGTTTTGATGATATAATTTCTTATTGTTGAGCTTGGGTGACACTTGAATTGCCGTTATTAGTAGTTTTATCGTGTTTGAAGAGGTTGAATGTTGAATTTTCAGTTCCTTTTGAGGAAGATGAGAAGGATCCGAATATATGGTTCCTTGACCACAACTACCATGAATCAATGTTTTCAATGTTCAAGAGGATTAATGGTAACTAATTTCTAATCTTAGAGTGAAGATGGTGCTGCTTTTAGTATATCTATTCTCTTCTTTCTTGTTTCAGCTGTTATGAGTTAATGTTCTTTTTCTCTGGATTTGTTTTGATAATTGTTTTAGCCAAGGAACATGTTGTTGGTTGGTATAGTACTGGCCCAAAATTACGGGAGAATGATCTAGACATTCACAGATTATTTCACAAGTAAGGTTCTATTAATTGTCATTTCTCATACTGTTTTTAACTTCATTTTGTAGTCCAATCTTTTAATCAAGTGCTTTTGATGTTGCAGCTATGTCCCAAATCCTGCCTTGGTCATCATTGATGTTCAACCAAAGGAGTTGGGGATCCCCACCAAGGCCTACTATGATGTTGAAGAGGTTAAGGAGGTAAGAAAAATCTTTGGATGCATTGTTTTTCTTTTATGGGATGGATAAAGAGCTTGTCTGTTGAGGTGGACTGGCAGTCCTGATGTTAAGTTGGACTGCAACTAGATATGATCTTTTTGCAAGAAGCTCCCACTTTTGTATGTGCTTATTCGGCATTTGAACTAATATGTTGGTAATGATGCAGAATGCCACTCAAAAGAGCCAAAAGATTTTCGTTCATGTTCCTTCTGAAATTGCTGCTCACGAAGTTGAGGAGATTGGTATGTCAGCAGATGAAATTTTATATCTTCCCTGAAAGTTACCCTTTTTGAGTAATTCTAGTTTATTGGATTTGTGGACCATTCATTTTCTTACAATATAACTCCCTTTTCACCCACAAACAGGAGTTGAGCACTTGCTAAGGGATGTTAAAGATACAACCATTAGTACACTTGCAACTGAGGTTTTTCTGTCTTTATTTATTTTTCAATTCCATCTAGTAGTGAAGCTTTTGTTTTTGTGGAAAAATTTCAACAAAGAGATTATGTACCTTGGTCTTAATGGCAGGTAACTGGAAAACTCACAGCTTTGAAGGGTTTGGATGCAAGGTTAAGAGAGATACGGTCTTACCTTGATCTTGTTATTGATGAGAAGCTTCCACTGAATCATGAAATACTGTACCACTTACAGGTGAACTAATTTTAGTGGTAGTTGAAAGCAAAGTTAAAAAGAATTTGTAGGTATTAAATTTAAGTTTCAGTACTTGATTGCATAAATTCCCTAGAACTTATCTACCTGATTTATCCAGAATATTGACAACTGTATATAATTTTAAGCCTATTTGGATTGGTTAATGTCTGCCTCACTAGTGTTACTGTTTTTCCATGCTTAAACTGCAGGATGTGTTCAACTTGCTGCCAAATCTAAACGTAAACGAATTAATCACGGCTTTTGCAGGTAATACAAAATCAACCATACATATCTCAAAAAATCGTTGAACATGCTCATGTCCTTTGAGATCAGAAGGATATGTATTAACTTTTGGAATTCATTATCTGCATTTTCCGTTGCTTGTGAAGTGAAAACAAATGATATGATGTTGGTTATATATCTGTCTTCTCTCATCCGAAGTGTCATTGCACTCCATAACTTGATCAATAACAAGGTGAGAAACCCAGTCCTGATTTCTGTGCTGTAGTTAAACCATGCAGAAGCTTGTAGGTTGTGTTTTGACTGGCAATTTGATTTGGTTTTCCAGATGCTGAACAAAGAACATGAGAAAACCGAGGATGCTAAGCCAGCAACCGTCCCAGCTGCCAGTTGAAGCTGAATATCATCTGATATTTACTTGGGAGTTTTTATCATGAGAAAAGCTTGAGATAGGATCCTCATTCTTGAGATTTTGTATTCTTCATAACTCAATCAGGGATATAACTAGGCTCCAGAATTGAGAGTTTTAAATCTCGTTGTTTTTCGTACAAGTATTAGACTGAAGTGCATCTCCATTAGCATTATAGTTATGTTGAACCAATCATTCGAGTGCTAGATACTACTGTTTGTCCAATGCTTGTTCACTTGTATTTTTCTTGGTTCTTTTGGTGAAATAGATCCTGCACTACATGACATCCATGAATTTAGATCGGAATCTGGTAGTGTCAACTGAGCTAGTATTGATGTTGTAGATCTATGGACGTTTTTTATTTAGACTGTCATCCGAAAAAAGCTGCTGTCGGTGAGGAAATACCTTTCTAAACCCTCAAGTTCATTGTTGGTCTGATCTTCATGCATGTATCTTAATATCAATGGCTGTTACACTAGTGTCCAAGCACATGTAATTTAATTATTACTTGGCTTCAAAACTTGCAGCAAGCGTTTTAAATATTGAGTATACGATAATGTACACTTTAAGGCTTAAATATACATTTGGTATCTAAAATATAGTTTTCTCAAATTGATACTTAAAAGAGTTTTTGCTCTTAAATTGATATTTAAACTAGAAGCCTTTCTTTCAAGTCTGTAGCTAAAGAATTTGTGCTCTTATGATGGTACTTAAATTAGATATCTTCTCCCAAATTGTTACTAAAACTTATATATTTCATCAATTTAGTTCTAATTCGAAACAAATAAATAAATTTAATTCTACATTTAGAAGGGTAAAATTTTGATACATAGGCTATGTAAAACTAATTTTACACAAGCCTATGTTTTACCTTATAAAAACACATTTTAAATTTTAAACCCTAAACCCTAAATTCTAAACCTTACAACTTAAACCCCTAAACTTTTAACCTTAAACTAAACCTCAACCCCTAAATTTAAAAAGCACATGTAAATGTTTGTTTACACAGACTGTGTATCAAATTTTTTTCTCTATTTAAAAATTCTATCAATTTACTTTTTGTTATTCTCATAAATTATTTGTTTTTCTCCTAGAAATATTATATTACTTTTTTGGTATAATAAAATTTTAACAGTAAATTATTGTTTTATCGTATAATGTAGTTATTCAATTGTTGCTTTGATTCAATAAACTCTCTTGATTTATAATATCATAAAAATGACTAAATTGATATAATTTTTAAATATGAAAAGTTAAATTTATTAAATTGTTTTAAATTAGGACCAATGATAGAATGTATATGTTTTGGGGCTAAAATTGTTAATAAAAGTATCAAAATAGTGAATGAAATTTAAGTTCGGGTACCAACTTGAAAGCAAAAAATTCTTTAGGTACTAACTTGGCAGAAGATACCTAGTTCAGGTACCAAATGTATATTTAAGCATTTTTAAATGTTTATAGATGTTTTGCCTCCGTCAAACGCCTCCGAAAAACTATTGTAGCTCTTCGCCCACATCAGAGTAGGTGAAGCACCAAGCCCTGTTTTGCCGCCACAAAGCCCGGACTCCCCTTTCGAATGTCTTCTACATCTCTGGATTTATTAGTTTTTGAAGGCCCCAACGCTCGACCATTGTGCCAAGACAAGAAAGCCATCAATTTCAACTGAGCTCGCAACCTGACAAGCCGAGCTATCACCTACCAACCTACCAACAACCATCACTAGGCCTGGCGTAGTCTCATCAAGCATCACTTCATCTACAACACCAAAGGAATATAAATACCCTAAGACCGAGGGCAAAAGGGACGCTCTCTCAACTCTCCAAAAGGCCATCACACCCACCTTCCACAGTCCCCTTCTCTCCCTTCCACTGTCAATGGCACTCCACTCACATTAAAATGGGTGAACTACTATCGACTATTGTCAATCACTGCTCGACCATCGCCCTTATACTTTTTGTGGCTCTCGGCCCCAAGCAGAGACATATCCAAGAATTTTAACTGGTAGTTCATCGACCAATATATTAATATAGAATCAATTACATCAGTATAATAATATATTGATAATGGGTAATTATTGTGCAAGCAAACATGATTTATAGTCAAAGACATATTGACATTGAAGAACCAATCTATACCGTGTAAATATGTTTACGATATTATAACTATTTTACACTGGTGTAATTGTGTTTTAAAGAATATAAAACTTACTCGAGTGGAATTAAGTATTGATAGTGGTAATTGTTGTGCAAGCAAATATGAATTTTATATTTCAAAACAAATTTGGAGTTTAGGATTTTTCAAAAATATTACGAAACCAAAATCGCTTTTCATTTCAAAAGCTCAAATTGATTACAATTTATTCGTAAACAACAAATATCAAAGAGGAATTTAAGTTTCAAAATGGTATGAACAAAAAGAGCTTTTCCAAATGAAAAAAGTTACATTATTAAAAAATATTTTTTGAGGTAAACATACTTTTTGAGAACTAAAATATATGTTACTAGTTTTAAATTTTATTTTATTTAAATTAAATTGTAATTATTTTTAAATCAAAATTTCAGTTAAATTATTTGACATGAATATCAATGTATTTAACGAAGATTTTTTAATGGAACAAATAAATATACTTAAAATAGTTATAGAATGTTAGTTTAGATATTTTTTTGACCAAAAGTAGTTTAGGAGCTCAAAGCAAAAATAAAAATTAATAATTAAGGGTTATTTTTCATTTAAACAAAAAATACTTATATTTTTAGGGTAAACTACACCGGTAGTCACTGAACTTTTAGTATGCTTTCACTTTAATCACTGGAATCTAAAAACTTTCATTACAGTTAGAAAACTTTCAATTTGATTTTATTACAGCCATTGCGGTTAAAAATATTCAGTTTTCGTACCGAATTATTATTTTTTTGTAAAATCGTCACTAATGTTATGTTTATTCCAGCTTTGGTCAACCACCATTAAAAATTAATTGGAAAAATAATAGTTCAGTGGAAAGAAATAAAAGAAACAATATGTTGGTGACCAAAACAAGAAAAAATGTTATATTAGCAACTAAAATAGGAATAACGAAATTTTAGCGAGGTTTACTCAAAAAATTAATGGTAGGTCAAAGGACCTACCATGCACTATGGTAGGTCCGCCCCTAGACCCAAGTTAATATAGGGTGAACCACCCACCTCAATGACCAACCATGGTCCTTCGTGGCTCTCGACTCGTCTTTCGAAGAGTGAACTATCTATCGTCATCCCCAAACCTTCCTCTAACCACCATCCCTACCTCCTTGTTTGGTGTTGCCCAAAATCGACATCAACAATTGGTGCGGTGAGCGTGAACATCCTCATGACCAAGAGAGTCAGTCATGATGGTTACAATTTACTAGTCGCAATATTGACATCGAAGAGGAAAAAGGAACAAAGAAGATGGGTTAGCAATTGCTCACCATGTATGCTGAAAGAAGGCCATGTAGCGACAAATAGACGTCAATGCCTCCTCAGATCAGCTAGAGGAGATTGACCATCCGATAACGTGCGAGATGCCATCTTGAAGAAGCCACACGTCACCATGGATGTTGGCTTGAAGTATTCAAAACTCCTTTTACAAGTAAAAGGAGATAGAGCATCCAAGAGACCTCAAGATAGGACATTGGAAGTTATCATCTCCTGCCAGTCCATAGAACGATCTCATTGGGAATGCTCCATATGATAAAGACACATCCCTGAAGGAGGCGGAAGAGGCACCAATAGAAGCGGAAAAAGTCAGCTGACGACTAAAGGCCCGACAAACTGTCAAAGGCAGGGGGCATAGGCAACATCGCCCGACCATGCCTTCATCTTCTGTAGGGTAGTGCTTCACTGCTGAGAGTGGCTTTGTATTTAGATATCTCCTTTAGAGATATCGATAGATGCAAATGTAAAAATATGCTAGCTATAGAGTAACTTCTGCTCTCTAGTTACCTTTGTGTGCATGATTAAAGAAGGTGTGGAGGGCCCCTATTTCCCCTTTCCCCCTAAGGAACAAAATAGGAATTCACACAAAAAATATCCTCGGCAAGTAATTCACCAACAAATGATTTCTCCACCAACCATTCTCCTAAAAATGATCTCCTTTACAAAACTATAAGGTACAATGGCTAGCCTGTTAGTACATAAAACACCCTGGAACTTGGTACAATCCTAGGGAGAAATACAAATTCATTATTAAATGACTATGTCGCTTTAAACTTCCACGTCATGCTTTTTGGGGAATATCTCCGCGAATCCGACACACTTGAGTGAACGACTATTTCTATAATAGGCACAAATAAAAATCTGCCTTGGCCTATCCCCGATTCTACAGAAGTAGTAAGCAATCTATTGAATCGTCGTAGTTCCCATGTCTTCCCAAATGACTTTGACTTGTTCACAATCGCCTCTCTAATGGTCATGCCCGAGCCTTGCCCTCGGCTGATTCTACAAAGTTAAGGGATACCTCTGTACCACCAATGCCTTAGAGCTTTGTGATTCTATAAGGATAAGAAATACTATAAACCCCACCTTGATCAAAACATCTGAATCCTATGGATACCTGATTACCTCCTAAGTGAGATGCCTCCGTCCCTAGATGCTTGAAGCATTGCGACTCTACAAGGATGAAGAAGCCTATACCTCATGCCAATAGAAGCATATGGGTTTTACAAATAAGAAAATGACTCCAAAGGGAGAAATCTAAATGTACTATCTCTACAAATGCACAAATGTCACTAGAAGAATACCTCCGCGCTTCTTAGGAGAAATCCTCTGAGAACACAAATGGAGATGCCTCCACCCACAACCCTCGATGCAACAAGAGTGTTGAGAAAGACTCCATTCCATAGTGCTAGATCCTATGAGGGAGTGAGATGCCTCAACCCTTATACATGTCTGTCTCTCCAAGGGGTATGAGATGTTTTATATGAAGACAACCACGCATTCTCCAAGGGTGTTGAGATGACTTTGCCCAAAAGTTAATTTCATCCAAGGATGTTGAGATGACTCCTCCTAAAAGATAATTCCCTCCAAGGGCATCGAGTTGACTCTGTCAAAAAGATAATTTCATCCAAGGGCGTCGAGACGACTCTGCCCAAAAGATAATTTCTTACAAAGGCGTTGAGATGACTTCGCCCAACACAAAATTCCCTCCCTAGATGATAAGATGGGATCCATATCACATGGGGTCGCTGCTCTAGGCACAAGAAATCACCCTTCAACGACCTCCTCTAAAAGATGAATCCACCAAATTACTTAATCACGCAAAGTCATCTACCGCATCCCCATGTACGCACCCGGTAGTGAGTAACCTTGATTATACAAGGTAAAAGCAATAGAGAATGAAAATTGGGAACAGATAACAAGTTTCCTTCATTAATTCAACAATTAAAGTACAAGGACCCTAACACTATTACATAGGAAATTTTAGTTCTAAGGCATCATCGACGTTGGTGCCCAAGGGTTCTCTACCATTGCCCCCAGTAGGCCACCCAGTTCTGATGATTGAATGTCAAAAATTGAAAGCTTCGGAGGGTTCCTCTCGGCGGCCTCAGCAAAACCCTTGGCCTTATTCATTGAGGAAATCCCCGCATCATCATCAGGTGCTACCAAAGGCTCAACAATAGAGGTCTCGTGCAAACCCACTTGGCTAGACACACCTTTGTTAACTTATAAAGCTTCAACTATTTCGTATTTAGATGGAACACCAAAAAGGGAAGGGATGCTATTAGTTGCCCTTATTTGGACATACGATAATAACAACCCGCGTGCTCGCACCTAAGCTTCCCCCATAGGGTTGTATAGGTCAGAACCAAGATTTCCCCTAGTTATGCACCAATAATTGCGAAGGTCGACATCACTAAAATCCAATAGCCCTGCCACAACTTGAACAACGCAAATGAGGCTTCGCTCGTATCTTTTCGCGTACCCTGCATATTCCTAAAGCTTCTCCTCCATGGCCACCCTAGCATACCTCTCCCCATCTAGTTCTTGCTTGAGGCACTGGACCCTTTGCAACCAACTCCTTTTGAACCTGAGCTTCCACCTCAAAAGGGATAACTTTCTCCGTATATTATAAGCCTAGATCTCAGCCCTCATATGACCATAGCCTTCTTAAGTTGCCCCGTCATCTTCTCTACCTCGTTCTGCATCAAGCTATATTCTCATTCGCAGTTGCCAGTTCCTTCTCTCTTACAACCAACTCTTCCTACTCATGAGTGTACTTTACCCCAGCTTTAGAGAAGGCAGACTAAACTTCTTGTCCGGCTTCAAAAAGAGTAGATTACAGGTTATCTACCAGCGTGCTTACATCTTCTAAGAGATGACCCCGTCATGATGGGTCTCGTGAAGGCTACAAAGAGACACCAACAGCCCTAGGGCAAACAACTCTGAAGGATGCATACCTGCAAACAATACCATGAAGGATTATAACCGTCCCAACAGATGAATACAAACCTTAACTAACACACAAATCAACCTGAGATAACCGGAGGATGATTCAAAGTTTCTCCCACACCACGATCACCCCCAACTCGTTGATCCATCGAATCAATAGGTCCAACTGTGATGACGGCTGCCAATAACAAACAAAGTGTCAGTCCACCACAACTGAGAAACCAAAAGCCACTAGATCACTTACCTCAGAAATTGGTGGCAGCATCAGAAACAAGAACAACTAGAACCTTGACACATTCAGCAGAAGCGCACATTGCATCTCAACTCGTACAAGCCCTGAAGAACACTTCTATTGCAGTCTGCGCCAAATCTCCAAGAACAACTTTACCTCTCTTTTATTTCAATGTTTCACTGTTCCTCAAAAGCTCCAGCGAAGGAAACTTCCTCTTCTTATTACCTTAGAAGGCATCTTTGGCGCTAAGATTCCTCCAAGTCTCGGACGCCGACCTCTCCACCTCAGTAATGGAGAAGGGCTCCAGAGTCTCATTCATCGTCGTGTTAAAGTATGGCCAAAGATCAATCATAAGATGATTGTAACTGAAATTTGTTTATTCATAAAGAGGCATTGCGTTATTATTTTTAGTTACAATTTTGCGTACATAAATAAACTGAATTATAATAAAGTCCTTACAATAATATGCTTATTCTTAAATGTCTTTAGTCAAGTATTATTGTGGGAATGAACAACAATAATGTATTAAGACTAACATGTAGTTGATTGATGACAAAGTGTTGTCATTGACATGGATATGTCAAAATCAATACAAAAGTATGTGTTAGAGAACGACATACTAGACTGACCCGCTATGAGCATGTTTCTTGGATTATTATGTGACAGTCACAATATTTCTCATAGTGATAACTACATATATGATCCTCAGACTTGATATCATCATTATTTCAACATCGTAAGTGGCATATTTTGATACAGTCAAACGTGTGTCGTAACTGACTACTCTATAAAGACTAATATTGGATATGTCACAATCTATGTAGTGGGATATGGTTGATCAAGATAGGATTTGTCCCTCCTACATAATAGGAGTAATATCGTAGGCCACTTGATTGAGTGAGACTAGAAATGCATGGCCATGCTTGAATAAGTTGATATGAGATATCATAGTTATCCGTTTATAATAGTCTACTCAAGATATCAAGAAATATTAGATGGACTATACAAGTGTGATTGTTCCATGACTTGTGTCCAATCTAGATATAAAGGACAAAATTATGTAATACATGAAAAAGAGTTAATCACGAAAAGGTTATGTTGATTCATGATTTCTTGTAACTTAGGTGACAATGACATATTGCTAGATGTCACTCATTGTTTGTAATATTAGAAATGTTCTAATATTTACTACTAACGTTAGATGAACCTACATGGTCACACCCACAGTTAAAATGAGCATATATTAAATGAATTATATATGTACAAATTTGTTGTACATGAATTTTGTTAAATTAATATATATTTGATATATATGTAATTTAACTATTGGATAAATATTAAAAGATAATAATTATTGTAATTATGACTCTTTTAATATATAAAAAATATAATTCGATTTAAATTAATATATATATTGAAATCCTAATTAATTTACATAGAGATTATATATATTTAATATATATATTAAAATCCTAATTAAATTCGAATTGGGATTATATATATTTAATATATATATATATATATTAAAATCCTAATTAAAGTTAAATTAGGATTATATATATATATATATTGAAATCTTAATATGAGTTGAATTAGGATTTCAAAGGCTATATAAAGGCATGAGAGATCTAGCAATCATTAATGCTTTTGGAAAAACCCTCTAAATAGTTTAGAGAGTTTTATATGCTCGTTTCAACTGGGTGAACTACATAGAGGTCGGAGCGTTATCGTTGCCGCTTAGAAATTGACATTGTAGAATCGTGATTGGATATCTATTTCCTTCAAATTCAGAATTCTAAATTTTAAACATGTAATTCTTCACCCTTATTCACCCCGATTGGTTCCTCGTACATGGATCTCTAGTGGTAATCGCCAAATAATTTTTTTACTGCGCCATGGGGTGTACCGACGTTACCCAATGGTATACCGATGTGACCCAACAGTGGTATCAGAGCCACTTGTACAATACAGATTCAAGTTTTAATTACTTGGGGTGATGTAATTGTATGAGATATATGTTATTTTTCAATATATTTAGCGAATATATGATATTTGTACGAGTAAATCTATTCAATCATGATTAATCTATTAATCTAGTTAAAAGATGTTCCTAAGGTCGATGATTAAGAGTTAATCATCAGAATCTTTGTCGATAGAGTTTGAAATATGTTAACAATTAAGATGATAATCTTTAAATGGTAGTTAATTGATAAGATCAAATGTTAAATGGTGAGATAATATTCACAAAACCCTCAATAAAATATTAAGTCTTTTATTGCTTCCCATGTTAACCCTCGTCAAAGTTTAGATCTATACAATGTTGGGCTAATGCGAGATACTTGTATCTATCTTGGCCAAACGCGAAGAATAAGCAAGTGATATTCGTTGTTTGTAAAATTGGTTAAAGACTTAACTAGGTTACTCTAATAGGATTAGAAACCTAAAGGCTAGTTATTTGGATAATCATAAGATGATTATGAACACGACTTAATTGGTTGTACCATTTTGCAACAGACCCTGTCAGGCTATCATGGTAGTAGTGAATTAAGAGGGGGTCATTGTCGATGTATCCCGTCATCCTTCTGATAAACATCGTAAGGTGAGCTTAAGGACAAGTGGTGCCATTATATTTTTCGAAATCGGGCATCTTGAATTTTGGGGGAAGCACTAAATCGGGAACCAGGCTTAATTCCCTTGCATCCATCTTCAGAAACTAATTTACGCTTTCCATGGCCTTGAACTTTTCTTGCAACTGCTTGCATCGATCCTCGAGCTGTTTGGGCAACTCGACCTTGAGTTTGTCAATTTCATTAAAGTTAGGAACAACGTACTGGCTAGGATCATCGTGGATTGTCATTCCTCCTTGTAAGGAAGACTCAGCCTGAATGACCGGCTGTTTTGCTGCAGAAGTCTCTATTGATAGATGGGTCTTGAGAGGCAGGCTCAAGTCTTCAGTTAGTGCACCGGGATTTATAAAAACTCATTTTTTTCTTCTCGGAACCTTTTCCGGCCAACATCGCGGCTATCCTGGTGAACAAGTCTTCCTGCGATTGCGAGAGGTGGTCACGAGTTTCCTGCTGTGTTTTCTCTAACTTTCTTTAGATATCTTTCTTGATGTCTTCGCATGCTTGCTCGAATTTTATCAACATTTCTTCTATGTTTTTGGCTTTGCTTCTGGTGAAATAAGGGTATTGAGTCTGTAGTTTTGTAAGCCCCAGAATTTACTGCTATAATAATTCCTTAAGAATTAAAATCTTAGTAAAATGATGCGTTAGAATGCAATGTGATGCGATATGATGCATTTGTAAGTAAGAAAATGAGATGTACATGCAAAACACTTATTATATTAGTACCACAACATATTTTACACAAAAAGTGTCGATTTCGGTACACCTTTCAAAAGGAAACTGCATCAGAACAAGTTTCTTTACATAAGGTGAGTCTATTTCACATATACTGCTTGGCTTTAACGCCAAGGATCTTGATCTTCTTAAAGAGCCAGGCCAGTTTCTTGCCCTTGTTAGATTCTGACTCAGTTTGCAGGCTTAGGACATCGACCTAAATAGCTAGAGTCTGCAGGTGCACCGCTACCTCCCGTACTTGAATGAGGGCTTCAGTCATGACACGGTCTCTATCGCACACTTGGTCTTGAGATTGGTTCAACTGTGCCTGCCATCGTTGATTATTCCATGTCTGAATTTCTTCAAAGTTTTTAATCTGCCCTTGACAAGTCTGCAGAGCTATTTCTAGACCATCGACTTGTTTCTTCAGAGTCTCGTTCTCCTCCTTTCTTGCTTTTAATTCAGCTACAGAGTTTCGGCGCCTCTGTAGGGAGTCTTCTAATTCAACAATTCGGCCTCTCAGATTTAGAATCTCAGCTCTGTTTCCGAACAATTATTCTTCCATGGCTGTTTGTTGTCTCTGAACGCCTTTAAATCTTCTTTCCCAGATATCAGCCCTATCCTTTTCCTATCGGATTTCAAGTTTCCATGTGGCGGATGTTTTTCTGAGACTGACATATTTTGCTGATGCACGAAGCTTCTTATAATCACTCCGTAGACCGCTCAAATCTTCTTTAGCTTTACTTTTTCCTTTCCTCAGCCTTTTGATCTCTTGTTCCTGGAACTGCATACCGAATTTCAGCTGGTTCTTTTCATTTTCTAACCTTGATAGGCGGCTTTTCATCATGAAGTACTTCTTCTCAAAAGCATGCTTCACGATCTCCATTTACGAGAGGTCCACTCGTAAATGTTCCTCTACTGGTACATTATTTTCTGAATCTAGTAAAGGGATATCGTCGTTGATTCTCGTGCTCCTCCACTGTCGATACTCTAGCGTAACTCTGGGTTTTTCATCGAACGGCTCCATCTTGCAAGTATGCTTCCATGCTTTAGCAATCATGGAAACATTTTTCTTGTATTCTTTACCTTTGTATGGAAATTCAAAGGTAACAAGCCCTCTTGTCACCGGGATGAACTATCTCGACCTGTATTGCCTGGATACTAGTAACGGTGCGTATCCAGTTGCACCCCATATTCCAAGAAGAGGAACACAATCATAGTCTCTACACTTGTAAATAATACTGTCAAGGAAGAACCAATGTGCTTTCCAAATGATATCTTTCTCTTGAAGGTTCCGAAAAATGGCCTTCCACTTGTCACAAGAGATATTCTCAGGCCTTGGTGTAGATGCGAGATCCTGGAGTGGTGAGTAGCTCTTGAAGCATGCCTGATAAGAGATTTTATCTGGCTTCCAAAAGTGGCTATAAAACTAGGCCAACAAAAGCTGAGCACAACTGATGAATCTCCCTTCACCGCTTCTTTTACAAGAACTGAGAGACCTGAAAGTTTCAGCTAGGATGGCTGGAACAGGAGTAATTCCTTTATCGAGCTCAAACAGTTCCATAACAGCATCATCGATGTATCCCAATGATTTGAGAAAGATAACCAAACCGTAAATGGCCAAGGCAAACATTTTGACCTATTTTTCTCACTTGGACTCGACTTGTATCAGGTCCGTATAAACCTCGAAGTGATACACCTGATTTTCCCTTTTATCTTAATCTTGGCTTTAGCCCACTGTTCATCCATGCCCGTCATCTTTAGCAGCTTCTTCTGGAATACTAGAGAATCAGGAGACTTGAAATAGGCTTTATTAACCTGGATTTTTGGGCAGCGGATCAAAGCAGTATATTTTTCAATGGTTAGTACCAAATCGACGTCCCCTAGAGTGAAGCAACTGTAGGCCGGATTCTAGAACTGGGCTCGGGCTCGGAATAAAGCTTTATCGATGTTGATATCTAGAAGATAGGCAAATCACCGTAATTGTCGTAGAACAACTCCTTATTTGTTTTGTCCCATTGGTTCCAGATTTCTTTCAACTCTTGCAATTGGTTCTGAGTCGATCTGATGTTAGTGGAATCCCCGAGCTCCGGCTTTTCACCTTATAATAAACTGTCCCATTTCTGGCCCTGAGTCTCTACTGACCATCTCCGTACGCCTAGATTTCCTTCCACCTTATCAAGAAATTGGTTCTCCATAGCTGATCCTTTATAACGGCTGAACTTGCCTCAATATCTTTTGATTAAAAACATAAAATGCAATGCAAGAACAAGAAAACAAAAACAAAGCAAGCATGTTAGTCCCGATATAAATGAATAATATAGAAATAATAAATAAAAGCTGAATTAAAACAAACCTAAAACATGCTTTTCTACCCCACATGCTTTCAGAAAAATGAAATCCTACCCAGTCATGATATCTACCAACATGCTTATTTTGCGTAAATTTAGACATGGTATTTAACATGATATGTTACAAAAATAAATAAATAAATAAATAAATAAACATAACTGAAATTAAAACGCATAATTAAATGAAATTAAACCCCCACTCTCTTTCTAATGCACCTATCGGGTGACTCTCTAAACGGCAGAGGTTCGATATGGCTCTAAAGGGTAGGCTTTTATGGTTCACTACATGGGGTTCGATTTTAACAAAGGTACTCGAATTGCCAATGTTGTCGCCTACTAAGGCTAGCAAAGTTTAATTCAGGGGGATACGAGTCTCTAGGTCTGCACGGAGACGAAAGTCTTACAAAGACAAAGAGACCAATATCCCGGAAGCGATCCACCATCCTACACGGAGGGGGTACCTCACGAAGGAGTAGCTTCTCGCTTCCACTTAAAAAGGACGGAGCTCGGGTCGAGAGCTCATGATATGAGAACTTAGCAGACTTTATAAAAATAGCTACAAAGATTTTTTTTAAAAAAAGAAGAGAGATCACAAAAATTAAATTAGATTGAAGTCATAATTTCTATTTGTTAAAGCAAAAAATAATTGACTCGTGGCTCGACTCTCTAAAAAAATAAATAGGTCCCCAATGGAGTCGCCAAGCTGTAACAATTGGGATTCACCACCAATCTTTTTTTAGGTGAGATTGGATCACCTGAAAACCCGGTTATTTTAATAAAACTTGTTTTGTGTTTTTTATTAAAACAACGAGTTTGGGTCTGCGTAAACCAAAACACATGTTCGGGAGTCGGTTACGTGTGGGGAAGGGTGAGCACCCCCACAACGCCCAAAATTGGTACCTAGTCGATTATGTAGTGTTTTAACGATGGAAATTATGAATTCAAATTTAATTTAAAATTTTTGATCCCTCAAAATTATTTAAATAAACCGAAGGAAGTTTACACCCCAATGTCCGGAGCATAATTTCTGTTAAATCCTTAAATAAAATTATAATTTAATATTAAAAATAGTATTTCATAATAGAGATTAACGAAAAGCAGCACCCCTACGCCCGATGTATGTTTTTCACGATAATCCCTAATAAAATAAAATAAAGTTTTAGCCAAAAATCCGATTGATATATATATATAGTATATATATAAATACATATAACAATTATATTGATAAAAATACAAATAAATAAATAATAATGGGATATAATAATAATAATAATAAATAGCATAATAGTACTATATTATATAATAATGATAATATATATTTGTATCGTGTATGATATAATAATTATGATAATAATAATGTATTAGTTAAACACAATATAAAAATATATAAAATAAATACAATGACTGAAATTAAATAAAACAAAAATTAAAAGGCAAAATTATAAGGATACAGAAAGTTAAGGACCAAACGTGTAATTTGCCCATCTCATTAAAAACGCGTGGATCTCCCCTCTGGGTCGAGTTTGAGCGCGGGTCCCCAGGGAGCAAACCGACGTCGTTTCAGCATCCCCTAAATACAAAATTTCACCCAAAAATTCATTTTATATCAGATTCTAAAAAAAACTAAGGGGGCTCTCTAAAACTCTCTCAGCTGCAGGTTTCACCCAAGGGTTGCCCACCAGATCACCCGTCGCGAGCCGCCGTGGGCCATCGTTTGCCGGCGACGGAGAACTGCCGCGAACAGTGGCCGAAAGACATACAAATAATGGGTTCGATTCGGTTTCGGGTCCTAAATGCTGTTTTGAGGTTAGTTTCCTATAAAACTCATCCGAATAGCCTAGATCTAGCAAAAACCTTTCGGTTTTTGTTTATATTTTTACCTTGGTTTTTTGTATTTTTTGTTCGATATGTCTCATTTTTCTTGTTTTTTTTGTTTCTGTTCGAATGGTTTCTAAATCCCCTTCTTTTTTTTTTTGCAGATCGAACCTCCCTTTTATAGGGGATTCGATTTAGGGTGATGTGGAAAGCAAGGACGCGTGGTGGTCGGTGGTTTGCTGCTCAAGTAGTGGAGGGTGATGAGGCGATGGTGGCAGGTTTTAATGGTGAATAGGGCGGTGAATTTGGGGTAATCATTTGAGTGATTAAAAAATGGGTTTTATTCGGTTTAACCTGTGGCTGTCGGCAGCGGCTCGGGACAAGTGAGGCAGTGTGGCTCGGCTTGGGGTCGAAAGACGGCGGCTCAACTTGGAGTCAAACGACGGTGGCAGCTTACGTTAAACAGCAGCGGCGACTGGGTTAAGGGTAGCTTATTAGGGTTAAGGTTATTAGGTTTAGGTTAATGTGGGTTTGGGTCAGGTGTAATTGGGTTAATGGGTAGGATAAAGTGGGTAAGGATTGTTTATATTCTGGGTTTTAAGGCCCGGGTGAAAATGGGTATCCACAAAGACACTAGACTCCTTAAGTAAGGTTAAAAGTTCGAGTCTCGACGTTATGAATAGAGCAAATTAGATTTGGAGGGTCTCACTTATAATGAACCTCTGCAGTACCCGATCTCATAATCAACCAATAGATTGAATGCTAGTGGTTATACAAAAGAAGAATACCTCTTAATACATATTTTAACTTAGAATAAGTTAGATTGAACAGAAGAAAATATGTTAATAGTTCTGGGTTTGTTCTGTTCCTTTCTGGCTCGTTAGAAAGATTTTGCAGACATGAACATGACACAACTCAAGCCACCTAAAGGGCTTACTTGTCTGATCATAGAGTTTTGGTTACGCCATTAGCTTTACCTGATTTGGTTGAGTCAAATTCACAATAGTTTGTAGAAGCTTGTGTTATGTGTTGAATCCTCTAATGTGAGTTTAACACTCGACCAACATTTTCAAACCACTAGTGTCTGTTCGAATCAAAATGTATTGATTTTAGAAATTATGTGTGGTTTTGTCTTAATTATTTTTGACAAAAAACATGGTTTTTGAAAGTGATATTAGCCATTTTGATAAAAAGAAAAAAATAAAGTGATTTTAGTCATAAGTTCATAGTCTTTCAGAGACTGCTAAAATACGCTACAAGTCCTTTTATTCTTTATACATTTATAATTTAGTCATCTTAAAGACTTAGAGACATGAATACATGTTTATTTCAGCTCATCAAAACAATTTTAGAAATGAAGCTTCCTTCAGTATGTGCTAAAAGGATCAGCCTTTTGGCAAGTAAATGTGAAATTTGAAAGCAGCTGGATTCAAAGAAGATTATTGAAGTTGAGAGCTGCTGTCATAGCTTTCGATTTTACAGTTCTGGATCTTACTGTTGTTAAAATTTGGAAAGTTATTAGGCAAATAAAAAAGAGGATCTTGTAGCATAAATTGGTTTGGCACCCCTTTCATATTCCTAAAAATTCAGTGATATCGTTTGGAAATTTTAAACAAATTACCAGTCCTTAGTTTTAAAAAGCACGCCCTAGACGCGTCTAAGGCGCATGTGCAGTGAGGCAAGGTGTTAAGTATAAGGGGCCAAGTCAGCAACACAAATTCAGCAAGCTCAAAGACTTAGTCAGCAGCAGAATATAACTGATGTGCGTAAAGGGACGCGTGAAATAAGAGACCCAACAGCCTTACGTGGCTTTTCATTTTGTTTGTTTATGTAACGGTTTGAATATATATGAAGGGAATTGATTGTAACAGGGGATTAGGCAAATACTAAGAATTTTCTCTCCTATTCTGAATCTGATCTATTTCTCCTTCTTTTCTTCTATTCTATTCTCTACATTTCTTCTATTGCACTGTGTAGGAAATTATTCCTGACATTGGCGCTTTCGTTGAGAGTCTAAAGATACGGTGATCGACGTCGAAATTTGCAAAACATTGCAAGAACAGTTTCAATTTGCCCTAAAACCGGTTTCTTTTGAGTTGTCCAAATTTGATGGCACAAACCCAAAAATTTGGATTGCCAATGCTGAAGCGTTCTTCAAGTTTTACCAAACTGAGGATGCTCTCCGAATTACCATGGCTGTGTATCATTTTGAAGGAATAGCTCGTCGATGGTATCAATGGATGAAGCGATATCAACAATTATCAAGTTGGGAAAATTTTACCAAAGCAATGGTCGCAAGATTTCAGTGCGTAAATGAAGATAATCCAAGGACAATGGAAGAGCAAAAGCTACAAGTAGAGACGTTACAAGATGTGGCCAGGCAACTGGCTTTGTTAGACGATCAGGTGAACCAGCTCATTAAAACAAATGGAGAGATCGGTCAATTAAGGAAGGTGGTGGCTAGTCGAGACAGTCCAAGCATAAATGACCACTATGTGTTCGATAAAATGCCGACACCAACTGACTTTGCAATTAGAGACCAAACAATTTAGCCTAGCAATGGATTTGAGTTTTCAAATGAAGAATTAACATATGGTGAAGGTATTAGTGATGGTAATGATGGTGCGGTGATTTTAGACAAATTGAGTAGTGTTCCCAATGTGCAGTCAAAGAACAATATGGATCCTATTGGTTCGGATGATCAATCTCAGGGAGTTGTGACATTGCTAAAGTGCACTGACCAGTCTTCAATGATGGTCATTGACCCGACTATGGAAGTTTTTGGACCTCTACGATTCTGAGTTTTAGCTTAATTTTTGGTTCGACGAGAACATTGGAGCCGCATGTTGGGGAATCAGTTCAACTCGAAGAGGAGCCATCTGCAGCAAAGATGATCGTTAAGCTTGTTGAGGGTGATGAACCCTATGAGTTTTGACTACCATTCATGACAAATGTGGACTGTTTTCGACTGTCTCAAAAAGCTGGTAATGCAGGTAACATCAAGCCTCTAACTCCATTGATGTCCAGAGGTAATTACTCAATGAGATTGATGCATGTCAATAAACATGTTGAGTTTAATGATCCTTATGCATTTCGACTTTTGTTAATGGGAATAAGTATGCTTCATGGTAATAAGAGTTTGTGTGGTAATGATGCCACATTAAGTGTGGGAAACACTAATATAAGAGTATTTGTATCAGAAGTCAGGCTTATATCAAACCACTTATTGAGCATGTACTGCAAATTCGGCAAATTACAAACTGCCATTTTCTTGTATAATGTTATGAATGTGAAGAAAGGCATGTCTCGTATCAGCTTGATCATTGTGTATCTGGTTATCAAGAGTTGTTTGGCTCAATTGTATTGGAAGTATGGAAGTTTAGAGGAAGAAGAGAAACAAATTTTGCAAGTTGTTCTAAATGTCAAGGGTGCTTACTATCATTTTCAAGTGGTCTACCATTTGCAGCCTCCTAGGGGATCTCGAGTGCACTTTGCATTTCATGTTTCTCAACTCAAGAAACATATTGGTGCAACTTTATTCCAGTTTGACTCGTGGTGGTAACTAAGGGAACTATCAACACAGAACCTTAGAGGATCTTTGCAAAAGGGATGGTTGAGCGAGCTTTGAATCTTAGTTTATGTCATGAGAGGCATGTTTTAAATGACAACCAACATGTTATGGATGTTGTTGTGGGCTGTGAAAATCAAGATGAGGAGTCTGCGGTAAGGGTTTCTGAAACACAGTCAGGTGATAAGGTTGCAAATAGCAATGAATCTAGTTGGAACCTGGATTGTTCTACAGTGGTGAGTGTGAAAGTCAAAATGCAATCTCATTTTGTAGACGACCCAAATACAACAATCATCAGTTTTTCTAAAATGCTATACCATCGGGGACAAGACAATGCAGCTGGTGCTAATGGTGAAACAACTAAGGATGCTACAATTTTACAACCACTTATTCCTCAAGTGTTACAGGCAATGGGTTCAGAATCTCCTTCAACTTTTAGCTGGAGTTTAAAAAACGAACGTGCAAGGAATGGCTTATCACGGGCTCGTCTTCATACTATTGAGAGTTCATTGGAGAATGGACAGGTATGGGTTCTGCCACCTTCAACGCACAGGAAAACTTGGGAAGAAGATGCACTCATAGAGCAGGCATTGCACTGCCATTTTCTATTCAGAAAATTAAATGATTCACAGTGTCATGTTTTATTGGATTGCATGCAAAGAGTTGAGGTTCAACCTGAGGATATTGTCGTTCGACATGGTGGTCAATGTGACTATTTTTATGTTGTTGGAAGTGGAGTGTTTGAGGTTTTAGCAACCCATAAAGATAAAAATAGAAAGGTGCTAAGAGTTTTGCAGAAGTACACAGTTGAGAAGTTATCATCAATCTGCGAGTTGACACTAAGGTACAATAAGCCCTTTCAAGCCTTGACGCTTGTTGTGACTAGTGGAACTCTTTGGGCTCTAAAATGAGAAGACTTTCAGGGAATTCTGATGCTTGAGTTTTCAAATTTGTCTTCTCTGAAGTTACACCCAAGTCGGCAAGTAACTCATAGACCTCTGTTGCTGGAAACTGAACCAGCATCGTGTCAACCAATAGGTATCTTGGGACACAGAATGTGTAAGTTAGATGGCCAAAAAAATAGTCGAGTGTTGGTGATGTGGGATGAGTTCAATACTAACCAAGTGATATGGAAGAACGACGCTGAACTTTTGCAAGAATTTTCTTCCTGGAACCTTGCGGACAAGGTTCTTTTCCCAGGGGATGGTATTGTTATGAATGAGGGGCCAAGTCAGCAACAACAAATTCAGCCAGCTCAACGACTTAGTCAGCAGCAGAATATAACTGATGTGCGTAAAGGGACGCATGAAATGAGAGACCCAACAGCCTTACGTGGCTTCATTTTGTTTGTTTATGTAACGGTTTGAATATATATGAAGGGAATTGATTGTAACAGGGGATTAGGAAAATACTAAGAATTTTCTCTCCTATTCTGAATCTGATCTATTTCTCCTTTCCTTCTATTCTATTCTCTACATTTCTTCTATTGCACTGTGCAGGAAATTATTCCTGACACAAGGAAGAAAACGTCTTTACCCAGCCAGACACAACGAGGTACGTGAGGCGCGACTTTACTCGAGGCGCAAGGTGAGAGACTTTGGAGCCTAAGGGAATTAAAGAAAAAACAGATTGTAGGGGTTTGGATCGAAGTTAGGTCAAGACTAAGAGTAAGAACAATAAAAAAGCAGAGAAGAACAACAAAGAAGGAAAACAGATTTCATTCATTCCAGAATTTCATCGATAAGAGAAAACCTAGGATACTTGGGGGTTTTAATCCACTTAAACTAAATGATGTTGTTTAGGCAATTACAAAACTGTGTTGTTTCATTCACTATTAGACTATTAAAAGTGGCACGTATCACACACGCTCATCTCCTCTCATATTTTTTTTTTCATTTTCGATCTCTTCATCTAATCTCCTATTCTTCTATGCTTGTTTTCTTGGTTTTCAATCTCCTCTCTGTTTTTTGTTCATGTCCAAATTCAATCTCATCCTAAGTTTTCATTTTGTCATCTTGTATCGAGGGCTAAGCTTGAATCTCTGCTTAATTGGGTATATACATCTATTATGTTAAATTTTGTAGAACCATGTACGTCTAGTTTGGTACTCTTGAGTGTTTGATAAAATGTCTTGTACAAATTGTAAGTCTTGGGGTTTCGAAGCATAGGGTTTGTAATCATAAATGTATTTTTCTTTATATATGGGTTTGTAATTATAAACTATGCTTTCTTATATCGGTTTGTGCGTCGTTAGTGTAATGATATAGAATATGTTAAATCTTTAAGCAATGTATAATATGATTTATCATGCTGTTTTGAGTACAAAATATGTTATAGATTTGATTTATAAATTTTTATTACAAAAAGTACACATTGCCTATGAAAAGGCACGCTCTTGCACCTTGGCTCCGAGTAAGATTTTGCGTCTCAGTGCACTATGCACCTCTTAAAACTAAGGTTACTGTAGTTGATCTCTTATGAAATTAAAGTGGAAACTGGTTGTGTTTTCTGTGGTAGGGAACAAGAATCAAAGAACCATTTTTTCTTTGGAGGTGTTTTTTCAAAGAATTGCATGAATTGGAATTTGGAGCTTGCTTGGGCTATAAGGAAGCTGAAAGGGCAAATCATTGCATGAATTCATTTATTTATAAGGTAGCTCAGTGGTTGTGTTTGCTTCACTCCACCCATCCAATTTTATTGGACGCAAGTTAGATTTAAAAATTTTCTCATTTAATCTGATGGCGACACGTGCCACTATCTGTGTAACACCCCTAATTATAATATAATAATAAGAATAACAAAAAGGAGAGGAATAGAAAAGGATGTAGAAGGAATGAATTAAGGGAAAGTGTTAGTTTAAGGAATTGAACCTACAACCTAAGGCTATTGAGCTTGGTACCCAACCAATTAAGCTATAGAAACTCTTAATTATAGTTTTCACCCACTTATTATTAAGTGGTTTTTGAAAGGTCTGGAACAAATAAAATAATAACAAATTTGAAATATCTCAACCACCCTAATTGAGGGTCATTTATTTTTTGGTTACCCACCCAAACCCTGGTCTAGAAAATTTCGACTTTTCATCTCACCAAACTCAAACCGGCCACTCATCTCCGATCTTATCCACAGCTCATCGTTGTCTTGCACCGCCGCAATCATTGTGCTCGTTAGCTTGTTCCAATCAAAACCCCAACCACCACTTGCGGTGAAAGGTCGTCGTTCACCGTGGATATCCAGTTGAAGGCCCGACAGAAAACCAAAGTTCTCACTTCGTGTTTTTCGGCCACCGTGGTCGTTCATTCGTGACACCATTGCCGTCACTGTCGTTTCCTGGTTGAGCCGATCAAAACCCAGCCCTCGGTTAGTCTGTCATTGTCATTTAAGCTGTCGTCAAAGCTACGACAGTCCGATCGCGATTTTTTCATTTTGGGTAAGTTTTGGTGAGTTTTTGGTTTAATTCCAGTTGCTTAATCGTTGTGTTTGAGCTGGATTTGGACAAATATGTATTTTGGGTGTTTTTCTGGCTGTTTAGGGCCGCGCGTGGCGACCAAGCGCCACCGTGGGCGAATTCCGGCCACCTTGAACGGTGGTTTGTGAACTGAGTTGGCCAGACCAGCCTTGGACCCGGTCTGGCCTTGAACCGAGTCATCAAACTGGCCCACTCCCCCAACCGGTCCAATAACAGAATGGGTCTGTTATTTTTGAATGAGTCGGCCTGTTTAAGGCCCAATGACCTTTAGCCCAACCCGTCTGACCGAACCCGTTTGACTCTTATCGGACCTGACCGACCGAGTCTGACCGATACCCGACCTGAACTAAGTCAACCCGTTAACCGAGTCAACCTAGTGAGTCAACTCGCTGAGTTAGCCCATTTGATCGCTAATGTTAGCATGATGTTAGCATTGACTTGATCGCTGATGTCAGCGTTGACTTTGACTGCTGACGTTAGTGTTGACTTTGACCAAAAAGTCAACTTTCTCTAAAAACCCTTATTTTATGTTTTTCAACATTTTGAGTCCGTTTTTGAAGTCTGTTTCGTGAAATCCTATTCCGATAGCCTTTAATCTGACCTTGAACCTGAGAGTGTATGAGTTTAAGTATTCAGTTTAAGAGCAATATGAAAGATGACTGATTAAGGGTATTATTTTATTGAAGGTACGTATGTATTTGTATCTGAGATGTCGAGGGACGTCGAATTTTGGTTCGAGAGAGTGATCGAATGGAGTATCAAGGATAGACCAATGTAGCAAGGATTCAAGGTAATACATTACTACCTTCTGTTTTCTTTATGGATATGTTGCTATTCGGTTGATGCATGCATAGTTGATGAAGTATACTGTTAACTTTGCTCAAGTCAAATCCAATACGGAAAATAAGTACGGTAATCTAGATAAGATCGAAATACTCGAAAGAGAGGATTAATAAATCGGAAGGATCTAGAGTTCATTAAACAATTAATATGGCAGTTAATCCCCAAACCTGATTATAATGTCAAAGGAATAAAAGTAAAAAAATAAAAATAAAAAATAATTGGATATGAAATTACAAAAATACCCTCTAGGTATTGGAATGACTCAAATACCCCTAGCAATGAAAATAATCTAGAAATCTACACTTGATCTTGTAAAACAACCGGTTTATCTGAAGTCCTCAAATTACTTGGAAAGTTATGGTAACAAGATTTAAACCTTCGAGAATGTAAAGTGCTTGATGTTCTTGAATTCTAAATGAATCTTTGAAGATAGATTTACGAAAAACTATACGTAGGCCTGAATTAATAAAAGTGGCATACAATATTGAATTGATTGAAATACTTAAAGGATTAGAAATATTGATGAGGCTGGATTGATCAGAATGATTGCAATAACTAAAAAGACGGATGTGCCCTTGGGCACTGAAATTTCCAAATTTACTAGAATGATGGTTAAATCCTCAAGTTCTAAAATGAATGAATAGTTTGGAAGTACTGAATGTGCCTGAATGACCGAAACACCATCGAGGACTTAAATGATTGAAATACCTACGTGACTTGAGATGAATGGGAGCCTGGATAAATCCTCAAATTCCCAATGAATCACAAATGACTTTAATGCTAATATATGTCTGAAGCTTGACACGTGAACGTTAGTCAATCCTGATACTATTGCCATAACAAAAGAATATTGGATAAATATGTGTTTGACCGTTCGGGACTCATTCACGTTGAGTAGTGCTGATGATCTGTTCAACTATACTACACAGACGGTACGATGTCTTGAACACGCGTAACTTGCATTTATCCAGGTACTTGGTAGGTACCACAACGTTGAGATTTCATTAACTCATTTGGACCTTGGAGAATAGATAAATTGATAGGAGTAGTGGATACCGCTAATGATCATTCTACTCTTTGGGGTGAAATTACCCCAAGGCCTTAGAAGTTAAATGACCAAAATGCCCTTGTTGGCCAAAATGATCAGAACATTCTTGATATATTTGATATCCTGAATGACCATATCGTATCAATTATCGAATGCCTAGTTGGAGACATTAGTTATCAAGATCCTTTTAATAGGGACCTCGTTTCCAAAAATTAGTTTAGAATTGTCAAAGTTCAATGTTTCCTTTTTCCTTTGTAAATACCAAGTATCCCCGAGAAATAAATTGTTCCATCCAGTGTGTTCCAAGTGCACATGAATATTTTACCCGTTCTAAACCCAATGTTGTCTCTTGATCTGAAACATGACCCTTATTTGTCTAAAAAATACCTCTGTATCTGAACTGAAAAAAAATCATACTTTCTGGTTACTGTTTCACTGAAAACTAAAGTTTGCTTTATATCTACTATTGCTACCAACTACTAATGATTACTATCGATCACTGTTATTACCGTTATTATGTTATTACTGTTACTGGGAACTTGGGATAGAGTGTGAAATTACCGCAGGTTCAACCCTGATCCAGTTGGTAATTCCTTACCGTTTAGGTTCCTATTCTTCGGCTAGGGTGATTCCTCACCGTACCTAAGGTATCCCCTTAGGATGGCACCTATGCCCAATGGGCCTGGGTTAATGCCCCTTATAGTTGCAGTTATGGGGAACTACATACCAGAGTTTGGTTAGAGGGTAGATAGGAAATTTTAAAATGAACTTTACCGCTACTATTATGTTTCCGTGAAATAAAATGTTCACTGCACCGTTATATTGTATGTGTTAACTATGCACTGTTGGAACACACACTAAACTCTCTGGTTTAACTACAGTAATCTATCTTTCTTCTGATTCTACGGTCTATATGCTCTTCGTCTGATGCTTTGTGAATGGATAAAGAACAATTATGTTATCTTTAAGTATATCGCTTTACCGATGTAGTAACCCATTTTAGTCTAGGCCTTTGAACCGAAATATATTACAACTCATATTCAAATAACATGACCCAAATCCATTACCCATTTAAAATATACCCAATACCCAAATATAACCTACACCCATTAAACCTAACCAAATAGCCATTACAATAAATAGCCTAGTATCCAATTTTAAACCCGGGTCCAATTACAACCCAACCCATTACCAAAAACCCTAATCTTAACCTAAACTAATCTAACCCTAACTCTAAGCCTCCAACCGCCGCTACCACCGTCAAGCCGCCGCCGCTACCCACTTAAAGCCACCACCATCAAGCCGCCGCCATCCGTTCAAGCCGCGACACTCATCCAAAGCCGTTGCCGGCACCCATAAAAAACTCTAAATTTTTTTCTATTTCCAGATAATTATCCTCGGTCAAATCCACCGCCCTAACTCGACCATAAATCCTACGTCCTTATCTGGACTGTCTCCACTGCCTAAACTTGACCACCATGAGCTTCCACATGCCCTTACTTTCCACCTCACCCCAGATTTGAATCCCTATAAAAAAGGGTAAATCAGCAAAAAGAAAAAGAAGGAGAGACCAGTTAGAAACGGGAAAACAGAATCAAAAGAAGAAAAAAATCAAAATCAACCAAAAACAATCTGAAAAAGGTAAAAAAAATATAGATATAAAAGGAAAACCTTTCGGTTTTCTCAAATCTAAGAAAATAGGAGAAGGCTTAGGAAAAATAAACCTCAGATCCGCGTTCTAGAGCCGAAACCGAGCATAAATACCTGTTTGCATGCATTTCGGCCACCGCTCACGGCGGTTCTCTATCGCCGACGAGCGGCAGTGCACGACGGTTGACCAGGCGGCACTGGGCTTTGGCTGAGAGTGAGAGCAGAGAGTTGAGAGAACATTTGAGTTTTTTTGGTTTTATCAGATGAAAAATGAAATTTTTGGGCCATAAAGGAGGTATTTAAGGGGATGCAAAACAACGTCATTTTGCCCCTATTATAACCCGCGTTCGGACCCGACCCGGAGCGAAGATCCTCGCGTTTTTTTGGATGGGGAAATTGCAACACTCGTCCTTCTGCTTTTTGTATCCTTATAATTCAACACTCTAATTTTTGTCTCCATTTATTTTCGTCCCTTAATTTGTGTTTCTTTACGATCAGTCTCCATTTATTATTATTATTATTATTTCTTACTGTTATTATATTACTATATATGTATTATCACATTATTATTTACCATTATTATTACTATATATTATTTGTACTATATATTCTACTAATTATTATTATTGCTAACAATATTGTTATTTACTTAAATATACTTATTGATCGAATTTTTAATGACCTTCTAATAGGGATTATCGTGAAAAACGTACCCCGAACGTAGGGGTACCGCTTTCCGTTAGTCTCTATTACGAAACATTATTTTTTAATTATAAGTATAAATTATAAATTTCCAAATAATTTTCCTTTATTCGAGAATTTAACGGAAATTATACCCCGGGTGTTAGGGTGTAAATTTCCTTTATATAAAGAAATTTTATTCTAAATGTTTTAAGGGATCACAATTTTTAAATTAAATCTGAATTCATAATTTCCGTCATTAAAACAATTTGTAATCGACTAGGTACCAATTTTGGGCGTTGTGGGGGTGCTCACCCTTCCCCACACGTAACCGACTCCCGAACCTATTTTTCTGGTTTTGTAGACCGAAATTCGTTGTTTTAATAAAAATGACAAAAATAAGTTTTATTAAAATAACCGGGTTTTCAAGTGATCCAATCTCACCTAAAATAAATTAAAAAAGATTTGTGGCGGCTCCCCATTGTTACAGCTTGGCGCCTCCGCTGGGGACCATTTTTTTAGAGTCAAGCCACTAGTAGATTACCTTTTGTTTTAATGAGTAGAAAATATAAATTCGGTTTAATTTAATTTCGTGATCCCTGCCCTTTTTCTGAAATTTTTTTACAAAAAAATTTCATAAAATATGTCTTCTAAGTTTTCATATCACGAGATCTGAACCCGAGCTTCGTCCCTTTTTAAATGGGAGCGAAAAGCTACTCCTTCGTGAGGTACCCCTCCATGTAGGATGGTGAATCTCTTCCGGGATATGAGTCCTTTTGTCTTCATGAGATTTTCGTCTCCATACAGACCTAGGGAAATGTATCCCCCTGAATTGTGCTTATTACCCTTAGCAGGATAGTGAGTACCATTTGGGTACCTTTGTTAGAACCTAACCACATGTAGTAAACCATAGAAACCCACCTTGTCTAGAGCCATGCCGAACCTCTGCCCATTTAGAAAGTTACCCGATAGGTGCATGATAGAGAGAGATGGGGGGTTTAATTCCTTTTAATTATGTTCTTTAATTTCAGTTTTGTTCATTTATTTATTTCCTTTTTGCAGTACAGTATGCTAGATACCATGCTTATATTTATGCAAGACAAACATGGGGGTAGATATCATGATAGGGTAGGATTTTATTTTTCTAAAAGCAAGTGGGGTAGAAAAGCATGTTCTAGGATTATTTTAATTAAGCTTTTATCTATTATTTCGATATTATTTATTTATTTTGAGACTAGCATGTTTCTTTTGTCTTTGTTTTCTCGTTCTTGCATTATATTTTTTTTATTCTTTTTAATCAAAAGGTGTTGACGTAAGTTCAACTGTTATAAAGGATCAACTATGGAGAACCGATTTCTTGATAAGGTGGAAGAAAACCTAGGCGTGCGGAGGTGGTCAGAAGAAACTCAGTGCCAGAAAGGGGACAGTCTATTAGAAGGTGAAAAGTTAGAGTTCGGGGATTCCACTAGCATTAGATCGACTCAGAACCAACTACAAGAGTTAAAAGAAATCTGGAACTAGTGGGACGAAGAAAATAAGCAGTTGTTCTACGCTAATTACGGTGACTTGCCTTATCTGCTAGATGTTAGTATCGATAAAGCTTTGTTCTGAGCCCTTGCCCAGTTCTGGAATCCTGCCTACAGTTGTTTTACTCTGGTTGCCCAAAAATCCGGGTTGATAAAGCCTATTTCAAGTCTCCTGATTCTCCAGCATTTTAGAAAAAGCTACTAAAGATGACTGACGTGGACGAACAATGGGATAAAGCCAGGATTAAGGTAAAAGAGGAAACTAGGTGCATCTCCTGGAGATTCATACGAGACCTAATCCAAGTCGAGTCCAAGCGAGAAAAATAGGTCAAAATGTTTGCCCTGGCCATTTACAGTTTGGTTATCTTTCCCAAATCATTGGAATACATCGATGATGTTGTTATGGAACTGTTCGATGACCTTGATAAAGGAGTTACCCCCGTTCCAGCCATCCTAGCCGAAACTTTCAGATCTCCCAGTGCTTGTAAAAGAAGCGGTGAGGGGAGGTTCATCAGTTGTGCTCAGCTTTTGTTGGTCTGGTTTCATAGCCACTTTTGGAAGCCAGAGAAAATCTCTTATCGGGTATGCTTCGAAAGTTACTTACCACTCAAGGATCTCATGTCCACACTAAGTCAGGAGAACATCTCTTATGACAACTGGAAGGCCATTTTTCAAAACCTCTAAGAAAAAGATATCGTCTGGAAAGCACATTGGTTCTTCCCTAATAGTATCATATACAAGTGTGGAGACTATGAATGGGTCCCTCTACTTAGGATATGGGGTGTAACTGGATATGCCCCGTTACTAGTATCCAGACAATACAAATCAAGACAGTTAATCCCGGCTACAAGGGGGCTTGCTACTTGTGAATTTCCATACAGAGGTAGAGACTACAAGAAAAATATTTCCATGATCACTAAGGCGTGGAAGCATCCTTGCAGAATGGAGCTGTTCGATAAAAAACCTAGAGTTACGTTGGAGTTTCGACGGTGGAAAAACATGAGAATCAATGACGATGTCCCTTTACCAGATCCAAAAAATAATGTACCGGTAGAGAAACATTTGCAAGTGGATCCCTCAGAGATGGAAATCGCGAAGCATGATTTTGAGAAAAGGTACTTCGTTATGGAAAGTCAGTTGTCGAGGTTAGAAAATGAAAGGAACCAAGTGAAGTTTGACATGCAGTCTTAGGAACAAGAGATCGAAATGCTGATAAAAATAAAAAGCAAGGCTGAGGAAGATTTGAGCAGTCTACGAAATGATTACAAGAAACTCCATGCATCGACAAGATATGCTGGTCTCAGAAAGACATCCGCCAAATGAAAGCTTGAAATCTGAGAGGAAAAGGAGAAAGATGACTTTTGGGAAAGGAGGTTTAAAGATGTCCAGACACGACAAACAATCATGGAAGAAGAAATGTCCAGAAATAGAGTTGAGAATGTAAGTTTGAAAGGCCGAATTGTTAAACTAGAAGACTCTCTACAGAGACACCGTACCTAAAACTCTGTAGCCGAATTAAAAGTAAGTAAAGAGAAGAATGAGACTCTGCAAAAGCAAGTTGAAGAATTAGAAACAGCTATGCAGACTTGTCAAGGGCAAATTAAATTTTTTGAAGAAATCCAAAAGTGGAATGCTCAACATTGGCAGACACAATTGGAGCAATCTCAGGACCAAGTTTGGGATAGAGACCGCGTTATGGCTAAAGCTCTCGTCCAGGTATGAGAAGTGGCAGAACACCTGGAGACTCTAGCCATTCAAGCTGACGTTTTGAGCTTGCAAACTGAGTCAGAATCTTACAACGACAAAAAGCTACCATGTCTGTTCAAGAAGATTAAGATCTTGGGTGTTAAGGTTAAGCAGTATATGTGAAGTAGGCTTACCTTATGTAAAGAAACTTATTCTGATGCGAGTTTCCTATTGAAAGTTGTACTGAAATCAACACCTTTTGTGTAAAATATGTTGTGGTACTAATATAATATGTGTTTTGCATGTACATCGCATTTTCTCATTTGCATTCGCATAATACTACATCATATTGTATTATTTTTACTAAGATTTTAATTCTTAAGGAATTATTATCGCAGTAAATTCTAGGGCATACAAAACCACATATTCGGCACTCTTACTTCACCAAAAGCAATGCTAAAGACATGGAAGAAAGATAGGCAAAAGTTGAACAAGCATACGAAGACTTTAGGAAGGATATTGAAAGTAAGTTAGAAAGAACGCAACATGAAACTCGTGACCATATTTCGTAATCGCAAGAAGATCTATTCGCTAGAATAGCCGCAATGCTAACCGAGAAAGGTTTTGAAAAGAAGAAAGGGTTTTTTTATAGATTCGAGTGCACTGATAAAAGACTCGGGGCATCCTCTTAGTAAGGCCCATCTGTCAATAGAGACTTCAATGGCAAAGCAGTCGGTTGTTTAGGCCGAGTCTTCCTTGCAAGGGGAATGACAGTTCACGATGACCCTAGCGAGTATGTTCTTCCAGATTTCAATGAGATCGAAAAACAAAAAGTTGAACTACCCAAATAGCTTGAGGATCGATGCAAACAGTTGGAAGAAAAGTTCAAGGCTATGGAAAGCGTAGATCAGTTCCCAAGGATGGATGTAAGAGAGTTAAGCCTGGTTCCTGATTTGGTGCTTCCCTCGAAGTTCAAGATGCCTGATTTTGAAAAATATAATGGGACCACTTGTCCTGAAGCCCACCTCACAATGTTCATCAGGAGGATGATGAGATTCATTGACAACGACCCCTCTTAATTCACTACTTTCAAGATAGCCTAACGGGGTCTACTATAAAATAGTACAACCAATTAAGTCGTGCCAAATCAATTCTTGGAAGGACTTGGCTCAGGCATTTGTAAGACAATACAACCATGTTATTGATATAACACCTGACCAGGTGACGCTACAAAACATGGAGAAGAGACCTGATGAAAGTTTCAAACAATATGCACAACGATGGAGGGACGCTGTAGCCCAAGTACAACCACCGCTGTTGGAGAAAGAAACGGTGATGCTTTTCGTTGGAATGTTGAAGAAACCCTTCCTCGACCGTATAATAGGGGGTGCCACAAAAGACTTTTTCGACATAATAATGAATGGAGAAATGATTGAGAATGCAATCCAAAGTGGAAAAATTGAAGATGAAGAAAGCACAAAGAAATCTAACTATAGGAGGAAAGAGGGTGAGGCCAGCAATACAAGTGTCTATAATGTCAGCTATACAAAGCACCTAACAGTGGGACAACCCAAAGCTGCGACCTTGAATACCCGAAATTCCTCGAAACAAGGATCAAATCAAAAAGCGAAAGTAGAAGACATGTAATTTACTCCTATCCCAATATCTTATGGCGAGTTATACAAGAACTTGTACAATGCACATGTGGTATCTCCATTATATACAAACCCGATACAATCCCCTTACTCAAAATGGTACAACCCTAATGCTCAATGTGACTATCATGCCGGAGTTGTAGGACACTCCATCGAGAACTGTATCGCTTTTAAAAAAACTTGTTGAAAAGTTTATAAAGATGGGGGTCGTAAGGTTCGATGACTCTGCAGGATCAAGTACTGTTGGGATTTCCCGATACAAACCCGATACAACCCCTTTACCAGAAATTGATTGACAACAAAGAGTTAGAATGTTTTGAAGAAAGAAAGATGGAAGAGGCAGACGTCTGTGCTTCAAAATAAGGAGCCCCTAAGAATTATGGGGGTAATTTCCCGGTTATCGTTATCTCAGGACCAAGGAAAGGAGAAGGAGGTGAGAGTTTGGGAGCGAAGGTCACAATTCAAAAACCGGGGCCTTTTCCTTACAATAATAATAAGAAAGTACCATGAAGTATGATTGTGAAGAAACAATTCAGGAAGAGGAGGCTCCAAAGACTATCTCAAAAGAGGTGAATGACGTTGGTTTCTTCACCGGGAGCGGGAGGTGATATGTTTCCAAGGAAACAAAAGATCCAAAAGGGAAAGTCTTGATAATCAAACCCTAGAAGACACAAGATGTTGAATCTGAATCGCCGATCAATGAGCCGATTAAATAGGAAGAGATGAAAGAATTTTTAAAGTTCCTGAAGCACAGTGAATACATTGTTGTTGAACACCTTCGTAAACTACCTGTCCGTATATCAATACTATCTCTACTACTAAGCTCAGAAGCGCACCAAAATGCGCTGTTGAAAGTGTTGAACGAGACTTTAGTTCCTAACGATATTTTGGTGAACAAATTGGACAGGTTGTCAAACAATCTGAATGATGAGATACCTTCAGGAGGTATGGGATCCAATAAAGCCCTGCACAGTACTACTCGCTGCAAAGGCTATATGTTGCCAAAAGTCTTGATCGACAATGGATCTGCCTTAAATGTCCTCCCATTAGCCACTTTGAACAGGCTTCCAATAGACAGTTCTCATATGAAGGCTTGTAGCACCCTAGTTTGAGCTTTCGACAGTACTGAGAGACAAGTGATAGGAAAAATTAAAGTGCCATTACTGGTGGGCCCAAACATATACGATGTAGACTTTCTGGTAATGGATATCAAACCTATATATAATTGTCTATTGGGAAGACCCTGGATCCATTCGGATGGGGCAATTCTATCCTCCACCAAAAACTAAAGTACATTTTTGATAGACGGTTGGTCACCGTGAATGCTGAAGAAAACATCATAGCTTCCATCACTAGTGATGCCCCTTATATAGAGACTGATGAAAAGGCCGTAGAGTGCTTATTCTGATCATTTGAGTTTGTCAATGCAACCTTCATAGCCGAATGGAGTCGGATTCCCACTCCAAGACTATCTAAAGCCACAAAGACGAGAATCAAATTGATGATGGAAAGAGAAGCCTGGGTCGGCCGAGGACTGGGGAAATATCTGCAAGGTAGGGTCCGTACGCTGTTCATAATCAATAAGCAAGACTGTTTCATCCTGGGATACAAGCCAGATGCCAAGCAGAGAAGGAGCGAGATTGCGAAGAAGCAAGAAAGGAGGAAAGCCCGTCTAAAAGGAGAAGAGGTCAACTGGGAACCTATGGCTTTTCCTCGCCTGTCTGAAACTTTTGTGTCAGGGGATTCATCCACTCCAAACAAGTTATGAAAGATGAAGAAGCTGAGTTGGGAAAAAAGTTAGAAGCCTTGGATATTATTGTAGTTTCTGAAGGAGGGAATGAAGGAATATACCTAAAGGAATCCACCCTTATACCTCTGAAACTGTTCTGAACAATTGGACTGCTGAAGAACTCCCTGTAGTGTTTAGGAGTGTTTCAGAGTAATGTCCAGAACACACTTGTTACTCCTGCCCAAGAGCAACAAGGGTCTTTTTGTAAAGGGCATATGCTTACTGTCCTTATGTCAATGAAATAATACATTTGTGTGTATTATATAGCCAACATCTTTATTTGTTTTTCCTCTTTCATCCATACACTTATACTATTGTCCATTTTTTTTTCCATTTTCTAAATTTAGTTCATTTGTTCAAGTGCACACTATTACTTCATGTTAGGTCCCCTGATATCAACGTATCGAGCGACACTGAAACTGATCCGAACCTCATTTTTAGTGAGACGTGTGTCTAGATGGACCTCAAGACTTTGAAGAGGATCAAGATTGTGATCTATCTCCCGATCTATTGAGAATGGTTGAGCAAGAGGAAAAACAAATCTTGCCTCACAAAGAGCCAGTGGAGATAGTGAACTGGAGATGAAAGTGGGAAGAAAGAAGTAAAGATTTGAAGCCCTATAAAAGGGGGTAAATCAGCAAAAAGAAAAAGAAGGAGAGACCAGTTAGAAACGGGAAAACGAATTAAAAGAAGAAAAAGAATAAAAAACAACCAAAAATTGTCTGAAAAAGGTAAAAAAATATATAGATATAAAAAAAAAACCTTTCGGTTTTCTCAGATCTAAGAAAATAAGAGAAGAATTAGGAAAAATAAACCTCAGATCCGTGTTCTAGACCCGAAACTGAGCCTAAATACCTGTTTGCATGCATGCCGGCCACCAGTCGTTGTGGTTCTCTATAACCGGCGAGCGGCAGTGCACGGCGGTTGACCAGGCAGCACTGGGCTTCGGCCGAGAATGAGAGCAGAGAGTTGAGAGAACATTTGAGTTTTTTGGTTTTATCAGATGAAAAATGAAATTTTTGGGCCATAAAGGGGGTATTTAAGGGGATGCAAAACGACGTCGTTTTGCCCCTATTGTAACCCGGCTTCAGACCCGACCCGGAGAGAGGATCTGTGCATTTTTTTGGATGGGGAAATTGCAGCACTCGTCCCTCTGTTTTTTATCCTTATAATTCAACACTCTAATTTCTGTCTCCTTTCATTTTCGTCCCTTAATTTGTGTTCCTTTACGATTCAGTCTCCATTTATTATTATTATTATTATTTCTTTCTTACTGTTATTATATTACTATATATGTATTATCACATTATTATTACTATATATTATTTGTACTATATATTCTACTAATTATTATTATTGCTAACAATATTGTTATTTACTTAAATATACTTATTTACCGAATCTTTAATGACCTTTTCAATAGGGATTATCGTGAAAACATACCCCGGACGTAGGGGTACCACTTTTCGTTAGTCTCTATTACGAAACATTATTTTTTAATTATAAGTATAAATTATAAATTTCCAAATAATTTTCCTTTATTCGAGAATTTAATGGAAGTTATGCCCCGGGCGTTGGGGTGTAAATTTCCTTTGTATAAAGAAATTTTCTTCTAAATGTTTTAAGGGATCACAAATTTTAAATTAAATCTGAATTCATAATTTTTGTCATAAAAACAATTTGTAATCGACTAGGTACCAATTTTTGGCTTTGTGGGGGTGCTCACCCTTCCCTACGCATAATCGACTCCCGAACCTATTTTTCTGATTTTGCAGACCGAAACTCGTTGTTTTAATAAAAATGACAAAAACAAGTTTTATTAAAATAACCGCGTTTTCAGGTGATCCAGTCTCATCTAAAATAAATTAAAAAATATTGGTGGCGACTCCCCGTTGTTACAACCGACATATCAAACCATAATTGGAGTCTGTCATTGCCTGGAACATCATAACAATGTTATGCTTGCCATATACTTGTACGTGCTTACAACATCATTTGTTAGTTCTGTATTACTGAGCTTTCCCAAGCTCATGTTATTTTTACCATCGCAGGTTAGATGAAATCCATCATGGTAAAGTGACCGACATTAGTGTTTGGAGTTCTCTCGGCGTTGCTTTTGGAGTAAGGTACTGGCATAGTTAGTGGGCATGTATGACGTGTATTGTTTTATACGAGTGTCTATGATATGATTTTTGAACTACTGTTATATGTTTACATGATTTTCTCAAATGATATTTTATACAGAAGTTTGTTTTACAGTTTTAATGTATTTAAAGAAAAGAACTTTATGGGTTATACTATGGGTCACTCTTGTGACCCTAATGTGGTCTCCTAGATTTACGTATGTCGCATAGCCGGGTCTAGGGGGTTACAATGATTGGGTGGGAAAATATTAGGAAAATAAAGAAAAATTAAGAAAAAATATTCCTCCAATTAGGGTGACACGTGTCATTGTTTGACTAGAGGATAAATTTATTAAATTTATCCAATTTAGGATCAAATTGATAGAGTATATAAATATTGATGATCAAATGCGTAATTATACTAATTTTGGTTAACAACCACGTCACCCTCCTCGTTAGGTTTTAATGGTGGGTGCTTGATTGATACCACTTAAATAGTTAAGTGGTAATAATGACAAAAATGAAAGTATGGTGATCATATGGATACCAACCCCATAGTTAGGTGGTCATTTAAGTAGTTTACCCTTAATATTATATCTTTTAATAGATTTTGATTTTTTAAGGGTAAAACTTTGATACACAGGCCGTGTAAAATTAATTTTACACAAGCCTATATTTTTACCTTATAAAACACAAATTCTAAATTCCTAATCCTAATACCCTAAAAACTAAACCTTAAACCCTAAATTCTAAACACTAACCTTAAATTCTAAACCTTACAACTTAAACCCCTAAACTAAACCCATAACCCCTAAATTTGAAAAGCACATGTAAACATTTATTTACACGGACCGTGTATCAAAATTTTTTGCTTTTTTAATAGCCTTAATATTATATCTTGATTCTAATTATTAACACCATTAAGTAATTATGTTAATAGTCTAATGTATGCGAGCAAGTATATTTGGTCGGTTGCTCAAGCTGCTCATTTTTGTTCCCTCATTTTCCTTAGGTCATGGGTTCTAGACCTACTAGGAACACTCCTTTCCTTCCCCTAGAGTTTCTCCCTTCCCCTGTTGGGAAATGCCGGTACACCCATGGCATAACAGAAAAATTATCTGGCGTAATCCACCAGTGATCCATGTACAAGGGACGAATTTAGGGTGATGAAGGATGAAACATTACCTTAATAAATCTGGAATCTAGAAATCCGTTGGGAATTCGAAATAACCAAATCAAATTTGAGTCGTCATAATAGCGTTTCGACCTCTACGTAGTCCACCCGAATGAAACGAACAATATTTCATCTTCTCTAACTATTAGAGAGGTTTTTCAAAAAACATGAATAAATGGCTGCTAGACCTTATGCCTTTATATAGCTTTTAAAAACCTAATTCTAATTAAATTCAGATTCTTAAATATACAATATATTTAACCAAATATAATTAAATATGTAGAATCTGATTCTACTTTAATTAGGTTTCTTTTAGAGATATATAAATACTTTAATAATATTTGATAATTACAATAACTTATCAAATATTAACATATATATATATATATATAAATGAAATTATCCATAATTACAATAATTATAACAATTTTGGTTTCTCACTAATTACGTGTACGACAAGTTTGTACACATGCTATCTAATCGATATTTGTTCGTTTCAATCATAGGGTGTGACCCTTGTAGGTTCATGTAACGTTAGCAGTAATATCCAGAACAATTCTAATATTACAAGCAAGGAGTGGCATCTAGCAATACATCATTGCTACCTAAGTTACATGAAATCGTGGTTCGATTTAACCTTTTTTTTCGTGATTAACTTCTTTTATGTATTTCATCCTTTTGTCCTCATATCTAAATCGGATAATTATGATATCCCACTAATTACGTGTACAACAAGTTTGTACACATGCTATCTAATCGATGTTGCTACCTAAGTTACAAGTCATGGATTAGCCACACTTGTATAATCCATCTAATGTTTCTTGATATCTTGAGTAGACTATTATAAACGAATAATTATGATATCCCATATCAATTTATTCGAGCATGACCATGCATTTTCTAGTCTTACTTAATCAAGTGGCCTATGATATTACTCCTATTATGTAGGAGGGACAAATCCTATCCTGATCAACCATATTTCGCTACATGGATTATGACATATCCAATATCAGTCTTTATAGTGTAGTCAGTTACGACACACGTTTGACCGTATCAAAATATGTCACTCACGATGTTGAAATAATGATGATCTCAAGTCTGAGGATCATACATGTAGTTATCACCATAAGCAATGTTGTGACCGTCACATAATAATCCAAGAAATATGCTCATAGTGGGTCAGTCCAGTATGTTGTTCCCTAACACATACTTATGTATTGATTTTGACATCTTCATGTCAATGACAACACTTTGTCATCAATCAACTACATATTAGTCTTAATACATTATTGTTATCCAAGCCCACAATAATTCTTGACTAAGGACATTCAAGAATAACTATATTATTCTAAGGACTTTATTATAATTCAGTTATTTATAGATACACAGAATAAGACTGAAATAATAATAATGGCTTTATTTTAATAAACAAGATAAAATAAGTATGTCTTTTACAACCATCTCATGATTGGTCTTTGGGCATACTCCAACAATCTCCTACTAGCACTAAGACCAATCACTCATGTATCTAATACCAAGAGACTTAGTGTGACGTTCATGCTTCTGCTGTGTCAGAGGCTTTATTAGTAGATCGACGATATTGTCATCTATTGGTACTCTGCATATTTCTACATCTCCTCGATCAATGATTTCACGAATGAGATGGTAACGCCTAAGTATGTGTTTGGATCGCTGGTGAGATCTAGGCTCTTTTGCTTGTGCGATGGCTCCGTTATCGTCACAACGTAGATCTATGGCATTTGATATGCTAGGCATGACCCCTAGTTCAGATATGAACTTTTTGATCCAAACAGCCTCTTTTACAGCATCGCTTGCTGCAATATGCTCGGCTTCTGTTGTAGAATCTACTATTGTATCTTGTTTTGAACTTTTCTAGCTTACAACACCTCCATTAAGGCAAAAAACAAAACCCGATTGCGATCGAGAATCATCCTTATCAGTTTGGAAGCTTGTGTCAGTATAACCTTTTATACTTAGCTCTTCCTCACCTCCATACATAAGGAATGTATCCTTAGTTCTTCTTAAGTACTTAAGGATATTTTTGACTGCAACCCATTGAACTTCACCGGGATCTACTTGGTATCGACTTGTCATACTTAGTGCATATGATACATCTAGACGTGTATATAGCATGGCATACATGATAGATCCAATGGCTGAAGCATATGGAATCTTACTCATACGCTCTCTCTCTTGAGGTGCTGAAGGACACATTTCCTTCGAGAGCGAAATACCATGTCTCATAGGTAAGAATCCTCTTTTATATTTTTCCATACTGAATCTTTTCAGTACTTTATCTATGTATGTATTTTGACTTAGTCCTAGAAGTCTTCTTGATCTATCTCTATAGATCTTGGCTCCTAATATGTAGGTTGCTTCACCCAAGTCTTTCATGGAAAAAACATTTTCCTAACCAAGTCTTTAAAGATTGTAAGGTAGGTATGTCATTTCATATTATTAGTATGTCATCCACATACAATACCAAGAATGTAATAGTCTCCCACTAGTTTTCTTGAAAACACATGGCTCATCTTCATTTTTAATGAAACCAAACTCTTTTATTGCCTCATCAAAACGAAGATTCCAACTTCGAGAAGCTTGCTTCAACCCATAAATGGATCTTTATAGCTTGAATACTTTTAGAGCATCTTTTGGATCGACAAAACCCTGAGGTTGTGTCATGTACACATCCTCCTCTAATTTTCCATTAAGGAAAGCGGTTTTGACATCCATTTGCCAAATTTCACAATCATAATATGCAACTATTGCAAGTAATATCCGGATAGATTTAAACATAGCAACAGGGGAAAAGGTTTCATCATAGTCTATACCATGAATTTGGCGAAATCCCTTAGCGACTAATCGCCCTTTGTATGTTTGTATATTGCCATCCATGACGGTTTTCTTTTTGAAAACCCATTTGCACCCTATGGGCTTAATTCCTTTAGGTGGGTCAACCAAAGTCCATACTTGGTTTTCTAAATGGAATCCATCTCGGATTTCATGGCTTCTAGCCATTTCTCAGGGTCTAGGCTCTCCACTGCTTCCCGATAAGTTCTAGGCTCATCTTGGTCCATGAGAAGAACATCTCCATGCAATCTGACAAGAAATCCATATCTCTCAGGCGCATTGCGTTCTTTCATAGACCTTCGCAGTGGTTGTGTTTCAAGAATGATTGGATGTTCCTCAACTATTTGTGGAACTTGTTGTTGTTCAATATCTGGTTCAGTGATTTGTGGTTGATCTTGAATTTCCTCAAGTTCAATAATTCTCCCACTTCCTTTTCTCAAAATAAATTCTCTTTCGAGGAAGACTCCCGTTCGAGCAACAAACACTTTGTTCTTAGATGGATTGAAGAAATAGTATCCTTTTGTTTCTTTAGGATACCCTACAAATTACACTTATGAGATTTAGGTTCAAGTTTTGTAGACATCTGATGTTTAACATAAACTTCGCACCCCCAAATTTTCATAAAAGACATACTAGGACGTTTCCCAGTCCACATCTCATATGATGTCTTTTGAACCGATTTAGATAGAACACGATTTAGTGTGAAAGCAGCTATTTCTAGCGCATGTCCCCAAAAAGAAGTTGGAAGATCAACATGACTCATCATTGACCGAACCATGTCTAACAATGTTTGATTTCTCCTTTCAGAGACTCCATTGTGTTGTGGAGTACCTGGAGGTGTAAGTTGTGAGACAATCCCACAATCTTTAAGAAGTTCATCAAACTCTAGGCTTAAGTATTCTCCTCCTCGATCTGATCGAAGAGCTTTGATACTCTTTACTAATTGGTTTTGTACTTCATTATTAAATTCCTTGAACTTTTCAAGGGCTACAGATTTATGATGCATTAGGTAAATGTACCCATATCTACTAAAGTTGTTAGTGAAAGTAATGAAGTATTGAAACCCTCATCTGGCTTGTGTATTCATTGGTCCACATACATCACTATGTATTAGACCTAATAAATCACTTGCTCGTTCATTTTTTACCGTCAAATAGTGATTTGGTCATTTTTCCCATTAAGCAAGGTTCACAAATATCTAATTGTTCGAAAACAAAAGAATCCAAAAATCCATCTTTATGAAGTTTTGATATGCGTTTCTCACTTATATGACCCAAGCCACAACGCCAGAGACAGGTTTTATTAGAGTCATTTGTTTTTGATCTTTTCGTATTTATGTTATATATGGAATTGTCTTGATCTAAGATATAGAGGCCATTGATTAATTGAGTCGTACCATAAAAACATTATTGAGGGGAAAAAGAACAACTATTATTCTTAATAATAATCTCAAAACCAATCTTGTCCAAACAATAAATTGAAATAATGTTTTTAGTCAAACTAGGTATGAAATAACAATCTTCCAAATCTAAAACAAGTCCACTAGGTAATGACAAAGTATATGTTCCTATGGCTAATGCAGCAACTCTTGCTCCCTTTCCTATGAAACCAATGCTTAGTAAGACCATTCAAATACTACATGAATGGTTAAGAAAAATTCTTGCTTGATACCTAATGGAAATGAATGAAACGTGTTACCTTGTCTTGAATGGCTTGTTCGAATTGCTTGAAGGTTTGAGTGACCTTACTTGATGCTTTAAATTCTTGTTCACTTGTGAAATGAACTAAGGTTCACATGGTTTAAAGGATTAAAATGAATTTGATCTTGATATGCTTGATGCTTAATCACTTGATGTGTGATTGCTTGAAAATAAAAGATTCAACAAGCCCTTGGTTGCTAGCCAATTTTAGGTAGAACGGCATGCCTTAGAGTCTAGAGCTTGACTTGTTAGGTACTTTGTGTACCATCTTGCTTGGTGTTATAGACACCTTCTTGTTAGATGTCGTGGGCATCATCTTGCTAGGTACTTTGTGTACCCACTTGTGTGGTGTTATGGACACCTTCTTGTTTAGGTACTTTGTGTACCCACTTGAGACTCGATTACCTTGTCCTACTATCTACCAAGGCACAACAAGAATAAATGAACTTGAAACAAAGACTTGTAATCATGAATGAAGAGTGATCAAACTTGATTCTTGATAATGAAATGGTAAAGTAATGAATTCACATGAGTAAAATGGTAAACACGTTAACTTGAATTGCATGTTACTTGAAAGATAAGTAATAATGTATATGGTCACCTTGTTTGAATAGATGTGATGTCCTTCTTGCTTGATTTGTTTAATCTTTGCTAAAAACAATGGTTACTTGAAATGGTTAATTACTTGTAATCGAATGATGCTAGATGAACTAGCTAGGACTTGACTTTGCTTGATTAAAGCTTAACATGGTTAAACTTGATTAAAATAAACAAAACATGTCAATAAGATTAAGAATGAGCCAAACTAAACTTGAATGAATATGTATGCGCATGTTTCTTGACAATGACTTGTAAAGTAAGGAATATACGTGGTTGAATTGATAAACTTGATAATCTAAGCTTGCTTGTAACTTGAAAATATACATGGTAATATAAGGCACCTATTCGAAAGAAATCATATGATTGCTTACTTGAAGCTGTGTAATTCTTGTGGTTGTGATCTTTGCTTGATTGGTGTAGTATAGAACTTAAATTGAAATGTTTGATCTTGTGGTGCTAAGAGCTATTTGAATAGTACCTTGTGGACTATCTAAGATTTGATAAAATTTAATTGAAGCCTAAATAATTTATGCTTGAAATAAAGACCCTAAAATTTGAAAAGAAGTAAGTGAACTAAATTCACCACCTTTGAATATGTTACTTGATTTGCTTGAATTGTTAGAACAAAGTGCATGAAATGAAATTGTTCTTGGACTAAATCTAAAATGAATTAGAAGTCTAAATTTAATATAAGGGGTTATTCATGCTAGTTTAATGGATTTAAAGGAACCATAACTACTTTTAATTGAATTGGGTAAAACTAGTTGATGGACTGCTCAAATAGGTGAATTAAAAGAATAATGTTAATCGAATGGATTAATTCTAACATAGTGCTACAATGCCTTGTTTTAATCCCATTGATAGGTAAATTGAACTGACCTAGACAAGTAGGAATGTGTGTATATGTTGAATAATAATGTTAGAAGCATGGTCTAGATGAATAATGAAGCTAAAATCAAGTCTAGTGAAATCTGCCCAGAAAACTCCATTCTGGGCAGCAACTTTGAAAAATCACCATAAATTGTGTAGGTCGAATTAAGGGCTGAAATTTATACGGAATTAACCTTAATATGTCTATTTTTATTAGGAGAAAACAGAATTGAATTCTGATTTGTGAGCTGGAATTTGGATATGAAAAACTCTGGACAGTGTAAACTGTCCAAAAATGCAATTGCCCTGTCTTTGAACTAAAAACTGTATTAATTGGAAAAACATTAAAATGAAAGGTCTAAATAGTGGTAAATAGGGTTAAGTAAGCTTTCAAATGGTGTAAACTAATAGATATTTCGACGTATGGAATGAAAATTATCTATGTTTAAGTAAACAATGCACAAGCTACCTGGCAGTAGCAGTCAACGTGAATTGGATAATTTTGTAAACTGTTTTGTAAACAGTTTGGACAGTTGGTTACTGCCCTAAATGAAGTCTTGACCCCGAATAGTGAATCTCCTTAGATAATTATACTTGTAACTAAGTCAAGAGTCAAATAAAATGGAATGTTAAGCTTAATCAAATAGTCTAATAAGTTTATATGCTAGTGAAGTAATGTCTAAGGTCAATTAAGACACTTGATATATGGAATGTCAAGATTACTTGTTACTTGAAAGATAAGTTAAAGCATAAATGAATATAATTTGAATAGAAAGGTATGACTATCTAGTTTGGATGCCTAATTCGAATTAAATTGAATGAACCTTTGTTGGCTTGCTTAGTTACTGCTCATGAGATGTTTGTTGAATGTGTAATGTGTACCCTTGTTCATCATGTGCTAGAACCTTTGGGTGATAATTGAAATACTAGGCTAAAGATGGACCTAACATGTTTAAGGCTTGAATAAGTTATAATTGGATTAAAGAACCTTGAAACTTAATAATCTTGATAGATTAGATACTACCTCACTAAGTACATTATGTACTTATCACTCTTGTTTGCATTCTTCCCAAACCTTAGGTTAAAGTTATTCCAAACGATACCTTGACCTTGAAGCTATCTTTCTTGGAACCAAAGCGAGATATTCAAAGCTTGAAGTATGGTTTGTAGCTATATTGAATTCTCCTAGTTGATGGCACATAGGTAGATTTAGACTTGTTCATATGCATCATGTTTTGTTAAAAGATTGTATATATGTATTTGCTTTTGGCTTAATGAACTTGGTATGTAAATATAAGTTTTTCTTGAGATTCGAATATGCCATCAGATGATTAAAATGGAATTGTTTGAAGCTTGTGATTGCCTATGATATTATATGCTTGAAATGCTTGAATGGATATATGATTGAATTGTATGTAAATGATCCCTTGATGTTATGCTTCTTGAACCATTCAAATTGGCTAAGCTATTAGAGATCATGAATTGGTTTAATTTGATTCTAGATAACTTGATTAGTGGACCATTCGAATAGGTCTAAGATCCTAATTGGTTTGCCTAATTCAATTGTAATGCCTTAAAAGTCTAAGCTTAACCTAATTGAATTGATCCTGATAATTTAATGGTCTTTTAATGAAGTTGAGCCTAACCGAATGAACCCTTGAACCTTGCTTGTATCCTCATTTGAATGATATATATATATATATATATATATTGATCTTGTAGGTTACTCTAGTTCGAATAGAAGATTTAAATTGGACTTGAAATTATCTTGAACTTAATCTAGTATGGAATTCAAAAGTTTAATAGAAATAGTCTAGTAAGTTGCTTGTGAAACAAGTAAATGTAAAATGTTTTAATTTGATCCTATAAGTAGTAACTAAATCATATTGGTAATCTATAATGAGTATAAGTTTAATCTGTTTGATCATATTAATAACTTGCTAGATAAGCAACTCATTTATTAGGGATGAGTTCTAGATGAAAAGAAACATTTTAATTGACCCGTATTTTCATTTTGCTTGTTCGTTTTCTCGTTGTAACGCTTCTCGCTCCTAACCCGGGTGAGGGGTGTTACAACCTTGATGAAAGTGTTATCTTGTGTTAATTGATGATGGCCGAATGGTTAGGCCTAGAATAAGACTTGATTGGAACTAGTTACATGTAAGTTGAATGATCAAGAACCATGTTAGTAATTTAGGTATAAGATGATACATGTTTACATCAATGAACAATGAAATGAAGGAAGCATGTTTGAACCTTAGGTAATTCGAATGAAGCATGATATCATAGGATTGAATATGTAGTGAAACATGAAAGTAGTAACTTGTAATGTAAGCTTGTAAGGAAACAATTTAGTGACCTATTCGAATGTCTTAGATTGAACTAAGAATTGAAATGTAAGTTACTTGCATGATAAGTAATGAATGTTTAGTTGCTTGTTAGTTAAGTAACTCATCTAATAGGGATGAGTGATCAATGCTTGCCTCGTCTTGTTCATTGTATTGTATTGCTTGTATGCCCTTGTCCTCATCCTTGCTTACTTTAATGTAACGCTCCCGAGCTGGTTTGCTACTAGCCCAGGTAGGGGGTGTTACAATAACAAAACAATCCCCAACATTAATCATTCTCATAACCACCATAGCGTAATCACAATATGAACTTGTATGTTCATTAATAAATCATTTCAGGGTCAATCCAAGCTTATTAATTGATGTAATAGTCCCTATTTCCTAACAAATACTGACAGTTTCATTATATTACCATTACAATCAGTTATGTCCCATTTCCCTTTAATCAAATGTGACCAAAATTACAATTTTTATGTGTTTCCAATAAACCCCTGTAGCAGCCCTATTTTTAACCAATTTAAACTGCCCAATTTTACTTATAAGTCAAATTCAATTCTTCTAGTTAGAAACTAGTTACATCCTATCAATTAACCATAACATGAGATTTAAACCAACTCCCATTTCCAATAGAATAGCACACCAAATCGAAACCACCAAACAAACCAAGCAACAATCATGAATTCATTATCTTATAACCACTGTTTCTCTAGTTTAAAGTCACTATCCATTCATCTATTCCAACCCAAGCATTCATTCACCATTTTACTTCAAACAAAAATCCAAGATTCAATAATAACATCTAACAATCAATCATGCCATATTATAAAGAGAATTTTACCTCTACGAGTTAACAATTTCAATCAATGCTTCAATTTCACCTCTACCAAACAAGCCTTTAATTTCTATTGGTTTCACACTCTCTCAACTCCTAAGAATGATTTCGGTTTGGCTCATTGAGGAAGATGACTTCCTTTCCTAAGTTGGCCGAACGGTTCTCACAAGTGGACAAGTGTAATATCCATTAAAAGAAATTTAATTACCATGCAATTCATCAATTTTAACATCTCATCTTTTTAATCTTTTAATAACATTTCCTCACCTTTTAAATTTTAACATTTTGGTCCCCTCATAGCTCCCTTTATAATTACCAAGAAAAGCTCCTAACAATTAATCATACAAAATCCTTAGGTCACGATTGAGAGTATTTCAATTCCCCCTTAAAATAAATTCGTCCCTGAATTTACCTATGGGAAAAAGATGTGGATATTGTTTTCGTATAGTTTATTCAGGTTCCCATGTAGCTTCTTCAACATTGTGATTTCTCCACAAAACTTTAACCAATGGTACCATCTTATTACGAAGTCTCTTAATCTTAGAATCGAGTATCCGAACTAGTTATTCATCATATGATAAATCAGGATTAAGTTCAATTTCATCAGGTTCCAAAATATGTGAGGGATCAGATCGATATCTTCTTAACATCGATACATGAAATACATTATGGATTCTATCAAATTCCTTGGGAAGTGCCAATTTATAAGCAACTGGACCAATTCTTTCTACAATTTCAAAGGGTCCAATAAAATGGGGACTTAACTTTTCCTTATTTCCAAATCTAAGGATTTTCTTCCAAGGATATACCTTCAGAAACACTCTATCTCATACTTCATGTTGAATATCTCTTCTCTTGATATCAACATAAGCTTTCTGTCTGTCAAAAGCTTCTTTCAACATGTGATGTATTATCTAGATTTGATTTTTGGTTTCTCGAATCAATTCAAGCCCTAAAACCTTGTTCTCACCTAGTTCATACCATCATAAGGGTGTCCTACATCTCCTCCCATATAAGGCTTTGAATGGTGCCATTTTGATAGATGATTGGTAACTATTATTGTAAGCAAATTCAGCCAATGATAGGGACTTTTCCCAATTCTTTCTGAAGTCAATCCCACAAGATCTGAGCATATCTTCTAATATTTGAATCACTATTTCTGATTGTCCATCAGATTGGGGATGGAAGGCAGTACTAAGATTCAACTTGGTCCCCAAAGCTTTTTGAAGTGTCTTCCAGAATCGGGAGGTAAATCGAGGATCTCAGTATGAAATAATAGATATAGGAACACCATGAAGTCTAATTATTTCCCTTATATACAATTCGGCTAGTTGCTCAAGTTTCACGTCCATTCGAACAGGTAGAAAATGGGCCGACTTTGAGAATCTATCAACAATTAACCAAATAGCATCATTCTTCCTTTGTGAAAGAGGCAATCACGATACAAAGTCCATTGTTATTCATTCCCACATCCACTGAGGCAATTCGATTGGTTGGAGGAGTCTATTAGGTGTTCGATGTTCTATTTTCACCTTTTGACATGTAAGGCACTTAGACACAAATTCAGTGATGTTTGACTTCATTCCCGGCCACCAATACACGTTTTTTGATTCTTTGTACATTTTAACTATTCCTAGGTGAATAGAGAAGGGGCTTCTATGTGCTTCTTGTAGCATTTCCTTTTTCAAAGCTTGATCATTAGGTACACAAACCCTGCCATTCGCCTTGAGGGAGAATTCAGAGTTTGTCTCAGATTCAATTATTCTTAGTATTTTCTGAAACTTGGGATCATCCTTCTGAAGCATTTTGATCCTTGAATTTAATTTCAAGTGGATTTGAAGCTCGGCTAAGTGCTTTTGATTCTTCAAAAGTTTAAAATGAGCATTGAGAGTTGCTGGAGCTACAAACCAAAAGGCATTATTAGGGGAATTTAAATCACAATTTTCGAACAAGGCAAAATCAACCATGGATAGTATATAATCTTACCAACAGAACGCTTGTGATTGAGTGCATCAACCACTACATTCGCTTTGCTTGGGTGATAGTCAATGATCAAATCATAATCTTTGAGCAATTCTACCTATCTTATTTGTCGGAGATTTAAATCCTTTTGAGTTAAGATGTACTTCAAGCTTTTATGATCAGTAAATATGTGACATCTTTCTCCATAAAAATAGTGCCTCCAGATTTTTAGAGCAAACACGACTGCGGTCAATTCCAAATCATGTGTCGAGTAGTTTAATTCATGTGGCTTTAATTGCCAAGAAGCATAGGCAATCACCTTGTCATATTGCATTAAAACGCACCCTAAACCAAGGTGGGAAGCATCACTGAAGACTGTAAAATCTTTTCCTGGTTTAGGTTGAATTAGAACATGAGCTCGAGTAAGGACCTGTTTCAATTGATCGAAGCCTCTTTGTTGGTTCTCAGCCCATCCGAATGGAATATCTTTCCTTAGTAGTCAAGTTAGAGGAGCAACCAAAATCGAGAACCCTTTTACAAATCTTCTATAATATCCGGCCAAACCAAGGAAGCTTCTAACCTCTCCAATATTCTTCGGTGGTTTCCAATCAACAATGGACTGAATTTTCTTCGGGTCAACCTTAATACCTTCTGCAGATATCACATGTCCAAGGAAGGACACTATCGGGAGCCAAAATTCACATTTGTTGAATTTAGCATATAATTGTTTATCCCGAAGAGTTTGCAATACCATTCTCAAATGGTTGGAATATTCTTCCTTGCTTTTTGAATAGACAAGAATGTCATTTATGAAGACTGCAACGAACTTGTCTAAATAAGGTTTGAAAACCAGATTCATGAGATCCATGAAGGTTGCAGGAGCATTAGTTAAGCTGAAATGCATCACTAAGAATTCATAGTGACCATACCGGGTTCGAAAATCAGTTTTGGAACATCGGCTTCTTTAATTTTCATTTAATAATATCCCGACCGCAAATCAATCTTAGAGAATATGATAACACCTTTCAATTGATCAAACAAGTCTTCAATTCTTGGCAAGGGATATTTCTTCTTGATAGTAAGCTGATTCAGTTGCCGATAATTGATATAGAACCTCATCGATCCATCCTTCTTCTTCACAAATAAAATCGGGGCTCCCCATGAAGAATAACTAGGTCTTATAAAGCCCTTATCTTGAATCTCTTGCAATTGGATTTTAAGTTCATGGAGTTCAACCGGGGCCATTCGATAAGGCGTAATGGAAACTGGTGTTGATCCCAGTTGAACTTCAATTCCAAATTCTACTCCTCTCATGGGAGGTAATCCCGACAATTCCTCAGGAAAAACATCAAGAAATTCGAATACAGTTAAAATGGATTCAATAGGCAATATAGATTCATTCAAACTAGATATAGGGGCAAATAAGGCTTTTGGTTCGAAAGGTTCCTTGCTTAGCAAGGTGATGGATTCTTTTCCTAAACTGAAAAGATGCAGTCGTTTCCTATTACAATCAATCCAAGCCTTGTGTTTTCCCAACCAATCTAAGCCTAAGATGAGATCAAAATCAAAGAAGGATAAGGCTAAAAGATCGACAAGAAAAGGTATGCCTTGTATGAACAAAGGGTAATTTCTAAAAATTTGATTTACCTCACTCTATCACTAATAGGGTTTGTAGCTATAAGTTCATTATTTGTGTGTTCAAGCTTTAGGTTCAACCTTTTAATCAATGGAAGGCTTATAAAAGAGTGGGTTGACCCAAATCAAAAAGAGCATAAACAAGTTGTGAATTAAGGTAAATTGTACCTACAATTACTTTAGGTGATTCCTCATCCTCTCGACCCCAGATATATGATAGACTAGAGCAGGGGCCCGAGAATCCTGATAGGTACCATTTGACCCTTGGCCTTTACTTTTTCCAAAATTCCCAGAGTTAGATTGCTTCGACCCTTTTCCTCTAGGTGACTGGTTTTGGTTCGAACCCTTGGACACATGGGAGGGCAATTTATTCAGGTTTTGAGGACAATCTTTGACATAATGAGTTGTATCTCTACACAATTAACAAGCATTGGTCAACTTTTTGCATTGTCCAATATGATTTTTCTAACAGATTTTACAAGCGGGGATTTGAGTCTCCCTTCCAGTATTCCTAGTGCTATTCAAAGACACTGTAGGTGTAGGTGCTTTAGCCACTGATTGAGGCTTAGGGATGTAATTACCCTTTGAGAAGTTGCTATAGTTAGAAGAGTTTCCTCGATGTTTTTGCTTCTTATTCTGCCAATAAGGTTTGTGGTCCTCCCTCGATCTTTTGTCACCCCGGGATTGATTGTCTTTTCTTTTTCCAGAGGTCTTCATCTTAGCTTCAGTAGCTATGGCTCAGTTGACCAAATCTTGGAAATCAATAATCCCCAAAGCAATAAACATGGGGCCTAACTCATCATTGAGTCCATCTATGAACATTCCACATTTATCTTCCTCATTCTTTATAAATTCTGACTTGTACTTACAATATTTGCAGAACTCATTAATATACTACTCAATAGGCTTCCCTCATTGCTTCAGATACAAGAATTTATTCTTACGTTCAGCAAGATACTGATCACTGATACACTTCTTTTTGAACTCCTTGAGGAAAAATTCCCAAGTAACAGCTTCCTCTGGTGCTGCAAGAGTAGTAGTCTCCCACCAGTTAAGTGCTTCCTCAGCCAAAAGGGCTACTGCACACTCCAGTTTATGTTCATATGAACATTGTAACTTCTTAGTTAAAATTCTCGTTGTAGCTTCCAACCAATATTCAGCTTCCTCCGGCTTCTCTTCACTTGCTCCGGTGAAAGTATAGGCTCGATGTTGAGCTAATTTGTCGATTAGAGCTCTTGCCGGTTTAACTATTGGAGGGTCAGAAAAGGGTTGGAGGATTTTGTCTCATAGAGACAACCATTTGATCAAACATCTCCTTTAGACTGGAGAAGCATTCCCGTTGTATGGGATGGATTGTAGGAACTTCCTGCTAAACTTGTTGAGGTTCAGCATGCTTTTGAGGATCTTGATTCATCCCCACGCTTCCTCCTTCATTGGAGGAGCCGGTTGGATTTTTATTGTCTTTAGCCAACCTCATTTCAGACATTCTATAATAAGAACAAGAGCTTGATCAATTCAAGTCACAAAGAATATCTAATTAACTCCTAGGTAGCACTAAAGTCATCAATAACAATACAATTATACAATACAAATCATCAATAATAGTACAGTCATACAATGGTCCTAGAATCACGTAACCTTTAGCTCTGATTACCAATCTGTAACAACCTAAAACTAGCCTAGGAGAAACATTCAATCATAGAGAAGCATTCAAGTAAGAGGGCACTTAACATGTACAAGCATTCAAACTATCTAAAGATCTTCCTTGTTAATTAAGCAGCTATTCGAACAAGCAAGAGAAGCATACAAACTCATACAAACGATTTACTTGTTGTGACTTAAGATTTTATATAAAACATCGATGATTTAAAGATTTCTAATATGCAATCTTTCCCACATGAACATTGGTTCGAATCCAATGACCAATTAACTAACATTATCCTTCTCAATTACTAACATTTCTAAGTTTAACCGAGGCATACAAGCTATTATAAATACACCAATTTAACATCAATATTAATTAATTTTACTTCCAATTAGCTAACCAATCTGTAACCTTCTAGCAAGACATATTCTAACAAGGACCATGAAGGCATCATACATTCAAATTCATAATCTAGTTTGGATTATACTACCATAAGAAACCATAGGCAACCACAAGGCATATTAGTTAATATTTACATACCATAACAAATTTGAAACTTTTCACGACCAAGCAACTACTAATATAATTACATACAATAGTGCCACCATCATAGGAGTCCTTGACATTAATTTAAAACACATACTCTTGTATTGCAAAAAGTGTCTTGATCAAGCTCCTTGAACTAACAATGCTCAAAAAGATCACTTGAAATGTAGTGAAAGAACTTCAATAAGCATTAGCTTAGTGAGTGAGCTTAAAGTACAAGAAGTATAGCATATAACAATAAGGTCTTTCACTACATCAATCATATGTGTGGTTTCAAAGCTTTACAATAAACCAATAACAAACACAACTAACAAACCATTAAACTCAATAGCAACATCAAGTCATTAAGTTCATTTATCCATGCGTACATTATACTCTAATCAGACCAAAGGTAATATTACTCAATTTATTCGAATAACCTTAAGTTTCCTTCCCTTGTTCATATTTCATTTAAACAATATGATTAATCAATTCTCAATACCTCATGGTATTACAATACAATGACAATTCAATTGATTCCAATACATTACAATACATTACCAATATGAACTAGTTTTAGTCTCTGCTAATATAATTGATTAAACATTGTAACATTTCATTCTTAAGCATACCATATTAAGCATATTTTGATTTAGCCTTGAGAATTGAAATCTCAATCTAGATACACGAGTCCCCAACCAAACTGTCTCATGATAAACAATATGGCACCCAAGGTACCGGTCAATCCCTGTTATTGTCACCAAATAACCATACACACACCTCCCTCCTATTGTCACCAAATAGGGACCACTATCCCGGACAGTAGTCCACCCTGACACTAAGCTCTATGGACTCTATGGCATGCCAACTATATCTATGATAGACTCGAAACCAAGGCTTACATTAGTTATCAATCTTAGAGTATAACTCAATTCAATATGCACTTCTTGTGCCAATGTTCAATATAATTTTCGTTATCAATGAAACAATAACAATTTTCCTCAGTCAATATACTAAGGTTCAATAATCAATATTCACTTTCATGAATTAACCTTTCAATAGTTAACAATAAGGTGATCAATATCAAAGTCAAATTATTCAATAACCCTTATCAAACTATCCATTATTAAATGTGTATCCTTTCGTATCCTATAATGCCAAGTTTCGAACAATCCTTTTATTTCTACTTAATATATATATGTTTCTAAGCAAGGAATCACTTTAAGGCCATCCACATGTATAATACACATACTTTCAATCAGTTCAACTTATAAACATTTCCCAAAGAAATACTTACCTCATTTCATTGCTTGCTAGTCATAGATCAAACATACAACCCTTTCATCATTTATGATTTAAGGTAGCAATCAGAATTTAAAGCTCGGAAAGGTGAAACTCCTTTCTGATGCTTTAAACTACACTCACAAAGTTTCTCCGAGCCACTAACGGTCCCAGATTACAACTCCTTTAAGCCTATCAGCTTGTTGATCTACATGACCATTTTTATCTTCAATGTCCTCATGATCTAACATGTTACAATATATACATGCATTTAATTAGATACACTTATACTAACATTCCAATTCCATTCGGCAGATTTGGTCCTTAAAAATAAATCAATGTGTCCTTCAATTGCTACAAAAATCTCAAAACCAAATCATCAATGAAATTGATCAGAATTATACCTAATTAATCATACATCATTTGATTCAATAGCAACCAACTTTTTATATCAAAATCTCACTTAGAAACTACATACATTCATTCGAAGCATAACATGGAAAATTTCCATATTTTTGCATACATTATAACAAAACAATCCCCAACATTAATCATTCTCATAACCACCATAGCATAATCACAATCTGAACTTGTATGTTCATTAATAATTCATTTCAGGGTCAATCCAAGCTTATTAATCGATGTAACAACCCCTATTTCCTAACAAATACTGACAGTTTCATTATATTACCATTACAATCAGCTATGTCCCATTTCCCTTTAATCAAATGTGACCAAAATTACAATTTTTTCGTATTTCCAATAAACCCCTGCACCAGCCCTGTTTTTAACCAATCTAAACTGCCCAATTTTACTTATAAGTCCAAATCAATTCTTCTAGTTAGAAACTAGTTCCATCCTATCAATTAACCGTAGCATGAGATTTAAACCAACTCCCATTTCCAATAGAATAGCACACCAAATCGAAACCACCAAACAAACCAAGCAACAATCATGAATTCATTATCCTATAACCATTGCTTCTCTAGTTTAAAGTCACTACCCATTCATCTATTCCAACCCAAGCATTCATTCACCATTTTCCTTCAAACAAAAATCTAAGATTCAATGATAACATCTAACAATCAATCATGCCATATTATGAAGAGAATTTTACCTTTATAAGTTAACTATTTCAATCAATGTTTCAATTTCACCTCTACCGAACAAGCCTTTAATTTCTATTGGTTTCACACACTCTCTCAACTCCTAAGAACGATTTCGGTTTAGCTCTTTGAGGAAGATGACTTCCTTTCCTAAGTTGGCTGAATGGTTTTCACAAGTGGAAAAGTGCAATGTCCATTAAAAGAAATTTAATTACCATGCAATTCATCAATTTTAACATCTCATCTTTTTAAACTTTAATAACATTTCCTCACCTTTCGAATTTTAACATATTGGTCCCCTCATAGCTCCCTTTCTAAATTACCATGAATAGCTCCTAACAATTAATCATACAAAATGCTTAGGTCATGATTGAGAGTATTACACTATGACATAATGAGAGAATTTTGCGTGCCAGGCAGAATGCCAGCGCAGAAGCTTGGCATGCGGCAGATTAGAATTATAGAAGAAACGATTTACCCTAGCTTGATTAAATTCGGCCCATTGAAGAGAGAGATTTTTCTTTAAGCTTAACCCTAACCGCCCAAATTGTATTAGGTTGAATTTAAATTCAACTTAATCACCTTATCACTCCATTCTTTAAACCTATCCTATCACTTACAACCTTATCACATCCCCTTTATCACTTAACCTCTTATCAAATCAAATATTTTTCTTTTCCATCATTATCCCCATTAAATTTGGCTACTTTATTAAACCCCATTAAACATTCAAACTCTTTACTTTCTACCTACCCTAGCCATTCAAAGAAACAAAACCCTTTCCATCTCTTTCTTTCTTTATAAAGCAAGAAACCAAGATTCATCTTTTCTCTTCTTTTTCCTTTGTCAAAACCGTCTCAAGCTTTCATCTCGTTTCAATGGCTTCCTCATTGACTCCCTTCAAAATATTTTTCAACGAGGAGATCCAAAAAAAGTACGAAGAAAACTTTGCCTCAAGATCCTTTTGCTATAAGAAGCACTTCGACTTCGAGGGTAAGGCAACTATTGGATTTCCCTCCGAATTCATGGCTATAGTCAACCAACACAAATGCAAGTCATTTTGCCAGTAAAAAAGAGAGATTTATGCCACTATCGTTCGAGAATTCTACACTCATCTTGTTACCAAAGATTCACACTTTTTGATGATTTGAAGTACATGTGTGCGTTTTAATGAAGGGTATATTAACACCATTTTTGATTTGAAAGGTGCAGAGGATGAACATTTTGAGTTTGCCGACTAAATGAACGCTGCCAAGAGAATGAACCTATTAATAGATTTGTGTGAGCCTGGCATTGCATAGATCATGTCGTCAAAGGGACACCAGACGGTGAAACGGCTGGCATTGAAGCCTTAGCCGAGGGGATGGAATAACTTTTTAAAGGCGAATCTGATGCCAACAATCCATATTGAAACTGTATCTGAAGAAAGGCTGGCACTATTGCATTCCATCATTATGGGGCGCAAGATTAATGTTGGCCAGATAATCATTGAAGAAACATATAAATGTGCTGGTAAGCCTAATGGCAGTTTGTTCTTTCCTTTATTGATTTCTAACATTTGCATGAGGCATGGTGTACCCAAGATCAATTTGGAAAATGGACAGGAAATTAAGGGAACTACAATTGCAGCTGCTCTGTGGAGGCAACTCACTACCACCGAGTCTAAAGACAAAGGAAAGAGAAAAGCAATCATGGCAACGCCAAAGCCCAAGGTGCCAAAGGCAAAATATGACGCTCCCATGCAAGCTGAGTCGCTAGCATTTCTTTCTGAGATCTACCATCGCCAGAAAGTCATCTTCCAAAAATTTAAGAAAGCTAAGGAGCAAAATCTCAAGCTCTGGCATTATGTTCATGCCAAGGACGTTGCCATCAAGGAGACTCTTGAAGGACTATCCCCAGGAGTCTTGCCAAACTTCCCAAATTTCCATGTAGAGATTTTTGCCAATGATGATGCCATGCCAGCCAGTTCCCAATCATCTCGTACTCTATCTAATGTCACAGTCCCATTATCTCCAGTTCAAGTTGAATCTGCTAGTACTAAATCCCTAGTTGAATCAAAGGAAACCAAAGCTATGTCTACTACAAAGCCTGCCACAACACCTGTTGAACCTGCTCAGTCTGATGTCACCGCTACTCCTACCGTGTTGGAACCTACACGATTGTGGAGGAAGTTCTCTAAGATATTAGAGCTTCCGCTGCCGCCTCAAAGCCAAACATGAAAGGATGGAAAAGAATGGCCCCTAATCGTGAGACCTTTGTGAAGAGAAAGACCCGTGTCACACAAGAAGAAGTCTCCAAAGGGGAGTCCTCTTCTTCCTAAACTCATTTGCATTTCCTTTTATCGCGTTCACATGTTCATGCATTTTATTTTTCTATTTTAATTGTATATATGTGTTGTTTTCATGCATTGAGGACAATGCACATCTTTGGTTTGGGGGCGTGCGTTGCCTCACATTTATGCCATGCCATGCATTCATGTTTACATTTTTGTTGTCATGCTATGTATGCCATATAAATTAGGTTAAAGCTATGCATACTGAACAACTAAAAAAAGAGAGAAAATTTTAAATCGTTAGTTGCCTATGTCAATAGAATAGTAATGGCGGGCCTGCTTAGCAATTGATCTCTAGTTTAGGGAATTGAAATTTTACTTGACACGTAGTATGCATCTAGTTCCGAAACAAACTTAGAACTATTGAAACCAAGCTCAAAAGAAAAAAAAATTGCCAGGGTAAAAAAAGAATAGGGAAACAATGTTTTGCCAAGGCAAGAAAAAATAAAGTAGAACTCTCCTCTCCCTAGAGATAACAAGTTACTTGTGGCTTCATGGTTTGCTCCCTCTTAGTTCTCAAGTCCAAAACTTTAGGGTATGAGTTGAAGAGTAAAAGCCTAGTAATGTCTGGATTAACGTGGGGGTTCATGGTATGCTCCCGCTTATTTCTCATGCCAAACAGTGTTACGAAGCAAGCTTAAGTTATTGCTAGCATAAACCCTTGGCAGGAATAAAAGAAAAATAAAAATTCTGATTTTAGGTAGTAAATTGGACTAAGGGAGTGAAAGGATACTTGATGCAAATTACTTACACATCATGTACTCTTCATGCTCTTGACTAGAGTTATATTGTTGCGCTTGAATTTACTACCTGCTTGGCATTACTGCACTAAGATACCTAAGGACAAAAATAGAGCCAAATTCCGCTTGCCAGCACTTGCTGGCATTTCAACCAAAATTTTGCTGAGGTACTATTTTCACAATTTTTATTTTTGTTTTTACTTGCATTACTTGAGGTCAAGCAATGAGCTAGGTTTGGGGGAATGTTACCTCCTCAAAAGTACTGTTTTTATGCCTATTTTATAATTCCTTCGCTTGCTTTTGAGTACATTTAACTACATTTAGTTGTTAAATTCATGCAATTACGTAAGGAGTTAGGATTTGTGTCTATTGTTGCGCGTAATAAGTGCTCCGCAATTGTGCAAGTGTACACGTCGCAAGTTATAGTATAAAAGATATCGTCTCCACAGGGATTGGTGCCACTTCAAGAATCTAATCTCTTGCACTATAAAAAGTAAAAACACAAATAGAAGATTATAGGAGTTTAAACTAATAACTAAACTAGAAAGCAATATAGTAAAAGAATAGACGAGATCAAATGAGAGAGATAGGCCAGGTTATCATGAGTTGAGGTGTGATAGCCGATTGGATCGTCTTGGTAAAAGAGTGCAAGGGCAACTCAGTTGTCGTGGCAACTTGAACAATGGGGTTGCCTTAGCAACTAATCGATGGTTGCCTGGGCGACTAGTTGGGCAACTACTTGGGCGTCTGGGCAACAACCTTCAAGGTTCGGCAGAGCGTTCTTCAATGGTTTCTTCTTATCCCTAAGTCGAAACTCTAACTACTTGTGCATACCTTGATAATACATCCCTGCGCGAATCAAGGGTGAACAACAACCAATCTTGCGCTCCTCTTAGCCGTTGAAATCCTTAACTTATTCCTAAGCCGGATTAATCTTCACCATCAATAGATTGAATAATGATGATATTCATTCGTTTCTTGAATCTAACTTTCCTGATATTAGATAAATAGATGAAGTTACGAGATCCTCTCCCAATTCACTCGCAAACAAGAATAAGAACCAAGAATGAATAAACCTTGAATAGAAAAGTGCAAACTCTTATTACCTAAACAAAATCCAATAGTTTCTCACAACCACAAGACACAATAACCTTAGCCAAATAGATTTAGTTCATGGCTAGGTTCCAAAGAAACACAAGATAAAGAATCCCTAGCATGAACCTAATTGAACAAGAAAGAAAAAGATGAAGGATGGAAGAAGCTTGTCGAAATCTCCTTGCCCTTGATGCTTGTAAAAAATTCTCTCCTCTCTCTCCCTTTGGAGTTGACGGCGTGGCCTCTAATTTATAGGGCTAGGTCAAAGTACTTCTTTGAGGAGGAAGTTAAGTTGGAATTAAATTATCTTTAAAGAATATAATTCTTTATTATAATTATATTCCTTCTAGAACTTCTCCTATCTTCTTGGAATTTAATTCTTATTTAACCTCTTCATGGAAATCAAACTCCTTTGGGATTTAGCTTTGCACCACGTCATCTTGGGCTTGTCTAGTCATCAATTTCGACTACCATATCACCTTATTCTTTGTCGACAATTGCCCTGGCAACTGGCTCGGCGTCTCCTTCATGCATTGCCCTGGCAACTGGCTTAGCATCTCCTTTATGCATTTCCCTGGCAACTAGCTCTAGCCTTGCTTTGGCAAGTGATCCTACACATACACACAAAACACACCAAAGCAACATCTTTTCCCACAAAACAACCAAGTTATGCAATCAAGCTCAACGATTGAAGGAAACATGGATTAATGCATGAATGACTAATTATGTAACTAATATGAGCCCAAGTCTAACAATAATATGAGTAAAAAGGGTAAGAAAAACAGTACTTTTGAACACTTATCACACCCCCAAACTCGAACTATTGCTTGTCCTCAAGCAATGCAAACTAATAATTACTTGCCAAGACTTCAATTTTCACAAACTTAGCTTTGAACTTGATTTCAATTCTCATAACCGGGTCACAAAGTATGATTGGCTTTTCATTTTTTGAAAAACTTCAAAGTTACTCAGAATTAAACTATAATGCTTGTGAGTGTGTGCGGAGTTGTGTGCAAGTTGATTTTTCGGATTCTATGCAAACAAGAGGTTTTCAAATTACTTCATTGGGTTCTTTTTAACATGTTTTATTAACTAGAGCCGATTTCGGGCACCTCTAGCGATCAATTTTTAGCACATACTAGAGCCAGTTTCGGGCACCTCTAGCGATCCATTTTTTTAGCACATGCTAGAGCCAATTTTGGGCACCTCTAGCATTCATCCAATTTTTATTCTAATCCCCCAATTTGTTTAATTATCAACCTAAGTTCACTAGAATTGCTTAAATCAATCAAACCACAACAGTGTTTCATCAAATTTAGCATCATAGTAAAATTCTAAGTTTTTCCATGGTTATCCTAGAATAAAAATTCTATCAATTAAGAGCATTGGCAAAGTCATCATCGGATATTCATCAAATCTAGGCAATTCTTGTTCCAACTAAAGGCATGGCAAGCAATTTATGTATCTAAATGCAATACTTAAGATGAATGCAACTAAACATGGTAACTACTAATAACAATCCCCCCAAACTTGAGTGAGGCATTGTCCTCAATGCATGCATTAAAGAAAAATAAAAATAACAAAAAATAAAATGCAAACGAGGACTTACTCCGAGAGTTTGTCGTCGTGGATGATTAGTTTCCTTTTGGTCGGTGTCTTGATTCTCTTGCTTGAACGCGATGGTTGTTTCCTTGTTGCCGATGGTGGAATCGATCCTTGTACGGGGTTGTCCTCATCGTCCTCTTCATTAATGTCATTGGCTTTTCGCTTGGAGGATTCAATTGGTGCGGTCTTTGTTGGTGCAATGGAGGACTCGTCCGAATCTTAAAAATTAGACAATGATTCCGTACGAGTTGATTCAGGCATATGTGCTTTACCTTTGGCTTTTGCAGTGGTTGCCGGGATGTCTTTAGCTTTGGTTGCCGTGGCATCTTCATGGTTCGTTGTCATGGCATCATCTGTTGCGATTGCTTCATTGGTTGCCGGGGCAAGGATCTCGGTAGGAAAGATTGGGAACTGCACACGGCTATCCGGGTACTTTTCTAGGATGACTTGGGTGATGGCATTGTTGTGCTCCTTCATGTACCGCATGAACATTAGTTGCCAGTCTTCAATTTGCCTTAGGTGGCTTGCCAATAGTTGCAAGAGTGCTTCAAAGTGTCCCAGGGTTGATGGCCGAGTTGCTTGGGCGTTAGGTACTTGGGCATTAGGGATTGCCGGGGCGGCAGGAGTTGCTGCAGCAATTGGAGGCCTTGAGGATTTTTCCAGTGCCTCTCCCATTAGTTTTTGGATTTGTGCTTGATTCCAACCGGACTTTGGTAGGGCCTTTTCATCGGTGGACTCACTTGGGACATGCATCTCCTTGCAAAGATTAGAAATTAAGCAAGGGAAGAAAAGAGAACCCTTATCTTTTGAGCTACATACAAAAATCTCATCACAAATAATTTTTCCAATGTTAATGATGCGATTATGCAAAATAGAATGTATGAGAAAAAGACGTGGTATATCAACGGTAGTATTGTGTGTGGTGGGCATTAAAGAAGTTTTAACAAACTTATTCCATAGTTTTTCCTCGGGTTTAAGCCGAAGGCGATTTACCGTGCCCTTGTATTTACCATCATTCTAATGAGTTCCCGGTTAAGTGAGTTCTTGAAGCACCTTGTCGAGTTGCTTGGGCGTGATTTGATCAACAAAGGCTTGATGCTCGTCCTTCTCAATGTAAAGCCCGTAAAAGGTGTTGATGTTTTCGGGGCTTATGAGTATGGCCTTGTCACGAACAAAAACATAAGGATTATCCGGGTTAGGTGAGTGAGCATAGAATTCTCTTACCCATGAGATGTTGCCCGGTTCTGATTGATGGCAAAAGATTTGCCACTTTTGATGTGCAATCCTCTCGAAGATGAATGGTTCAAGGACGAAATCTTGATGAGAGTTGGAGTACTCAAAGCCTTGTTCTTCGTAAATCTTCCAGCTTTCAAACTTGGAGTGAAATCTTTCTTGAACCACCGGTGTAGCAAACTTCTTGTATCTTGGTTCTTTGGAGGAACTTGGATGAACCAAAATTTTAATTTTTGATGCCATGGATGATCTTGGTTGTGAGTTTTGTAAAAGAAAAGAAAATAAAATAAAAGAAACTAAAGAGTTGCAAGATGAAAAGTAGGAATAGGTTTCTTGGAAGTTAAGGGTGATGGGTTATATAGAAAAGATAGGTAGTAAATATGATGGGTGGGATTAATTTTGGATATAGAATAAAAGGGGTTTCGATTTAGGGGAAGGGTGACGACAAGGGGGTTTAATTAGGGTAAGTTGGAGGCTTTATATAAGCCTTAGATTCAGCCCATTAATTTCCTTGGTGAAGATGTTTTCCTTCTTGGATCAAAATTCCTCTTTATCTTAAACTCTTTTCCTACAATTCAAAGACAAATCAAATAAGGATTAAAATTAAAGATAAACTAATAAAAGAAAATAAAAAAAGATGTGTAAAGGGATTCTTAAACTTAAAAAAAAAATAAATCTATCCTAAAAATATAATAATAATTAGAAATAATAAAAAAAATTAGTTAAAAAAACTAAAAAAACTAAAATAAAAAAGTAATCAAAAATAAAAAAATAAAAAAATAAAAAATAAAATATCGAAGGGAGAGCATGCTTATGCATCTCCTAAGTTGACCACTTCTTTGTTACGTTCCACATGGGCACCCTTGTAGTGCTTTAATCGTTGTCCATTAACTTTGAATTCATGTTTGTCAGTGATGGACTTGATTATCACGGCACCATGGGAGAATGGTTTGACAACTTCGAATGGTCCCGACCATCTTGATTCCAGCTTTCTCGGGAAAAGTTTTAACCGAGAATTGAATAAGAGAACTAGTTGCCCTGGCGTGAATTGCCGCAAAAATAGTTTCTTGTCATGCCATTGCTTTGTTTTCTCCTTGCAGATTCGTGCATTGTTATAGGCGAGTGCACAGAATTCTTCTATCTCGTTGAGGTCCATCAAATGCTTTTGTCCGGCACTTTCCCAATCTATATTCACGGTCTTGATTGCCCAATATGACTTGTTTTCGATTTCCACCGGTAGATGGCATGTTTTACCATAGACAAGTCGGAAGGGTGACATACCTAAGGGTGTTTTGAATGCAGTGCGATATGCCCAAAGTGCGTCATCTAGTCTTAATGACCAATCCTTCCTAGAGGGATTTACAACTTTCTTGAGTATACCCTTCAATTCTCGGTTGGAAATTTCTGCTTGCCCGTTGGTTTGTGGGTGATATGCCGTGACATACCTAAAAGTTGCTCATCCGGGAATGCATCGCATATCTCTAGATCCGCGTCCTCCGCCCTATTGCGTTCTAAACGTGATAAGTGATCGACCCCTTGATTTTCTGTTCCTTTCTTGTCCTTAATTTCAATATCAAATTCTTGTAAAAGTAATATCCAACGAATCAAACGAGGTTTGGCATCCTTTCTAGCAAATAGATATTTGATTGCCGAATGGTTCGTATGAACAATTACCTTTGTACCAATCAAATAGGATCAAAACATGTCAAATGCGAAAACTAAAGCTAGTAACTCTTTCTCCGTTGTTGTGTAATTCATTTGAGCACTATTAAGAGTTTTACTAGTGTAGTATATCACATGAAAGGTCTTACCTGTGCGTTGGCCTAGGACTGCTCCTACCGCAAAATCTCTTGCATCACACACGAGCTCAAAAGGTAGCGTCCAATCTGGTGGAACAACAATGGGTGCCGAGGTAAGCTTTTCCTTTAGAGTTCGAATGCTTGGGTGCAAGAATCATCAAAATCGAAGACTTTATCCTGTTCAAGCAAATTGCACATGGGTTTAGTGATTTTAGAAAAATTATGAATGAACCTCTTGTAAAAACCTGCATGTCCAAGAAAGCTTCAAATTCCTTTAACCAAACTTGGTGGGGGTAATCTCTCGATCACATCCACCTTGGCTTTGTTTACTTCAATTCCCTTGGATGAAATCTTGTGGCCGAGCACTATTCCTTCATCTACCATAAAATGGCATTTCTCCCAATTGAGGACTAAATCAGTTTCTTCACATCTTGTCAACACCTTCTCTAAATTGCCGAGGCAGCTGTCGAAGTCATCACCAAAAATAGAAAAATCATCCATGAAGATCTCAAGGAAGTCTTTGACCATGTCTGAAAAGAGTGCCATCATGCATCTTTGGAAGGTTGCCGAGGCGTTACATAATCTGAACGGCATCCTTCAAAAAACATAAGTATTGTATGGGCACACGAAGGTTGTCTTTTCTTCATCTTCTGGTGCTATGGCAATTTGATTGTAATCTGAATAACCATCAAGAAAACAATAAAAGGGTTTACCTATAAGACGGTCAAGCATTTGATCAATAAATGGTAATGTGAAGTGATCTTTCCTAGTGGCTTTGTTTAGCTTTCGATAATCCATACAAACCCTCCAACCGGTCACAGTCCTGGTTGGACTGAGTTCATTGTTTTCATTACTTACCACCGTTATACCTCTCTTTTTTGGTACACATTGTACCAGACTTACCCATATACTATCAGAGATAGGGTATATAATGCTGGCGTCAAGCCACTTGATGATTTCTTTCATTACAACCCCTTTCATGGCATGATTCAGTCTCCTCTGGGCCTCAATTGAAGGTTTGTGATCATCTTCCAACAAAATCTTGTGCATGCACACTGCCGGGCTAATTCCCTTTAGGTCGGCAATTGTCCACCCTATTGCCTTCTTGTGTAGCATCAACATTTTGATCAACTTCTTTTCTTGCTCAGGCTGTAACTTAGAAGAAATAATTACAAGCAATGTATTATCGGTTCCTAAGTATGCATATTTTAGTTGCTCTGGCAACTGTTTCAACTCAAGAATCGGTGGTTGTTCAATAGAGGGCTTTTCGAGCTTACCTTCCTTACCTGAGTAATCCAGTGGTTCAAAGTATGTACCTAGTCGATTGACTAGCCAATTTGCCTCTTCTTGTTGTTCCTCATTGACCAGTTCTTCATACTCCTCAGGTTCCTCTTGCTCGGAAATGTAGTTTCCGAGGCAACTAAATTCCTCGTCAAAGTTAAACTCCGTCGTGGCATGAAGAAGTTGGCATTCTTCTGGGTCATCGGCATGCCTTAGTGTTTGGAACACATTTAGTTTAACTTGCTGGTCATTCACCCTCATTGTGAGTTCTCCCTTTTCAACATCGATCAAGGTTCTCCCTGTTGCTAGGAATGGTCTCCCGAGAATGATAGGTGCATGCTCATCTGCTTCATAATCCAAAACAATAAAGTCAGCGGGAAAAATAAATTTATCAACTTTTACCAGTATGTCTTCGATTTTTCCCTCTGGATGCACATAGGATCTGTCGGCTAGCTGTAGCATAACTATTGTAGGTCTTGCCTTCCCGATTCCTAGTTTCTAGAAAATTGATTTAGGCATCAAGTTTATGCTAGCCCCAAGGTTGCATAATGCTTTCCCGACATAGTGATTTCGAATGGAACAGGTATTGTGAAACTTCCAGGATCCTTTAACTTGGGTGGCATACGATTGTGCAACATGGCCATGCATCCCTCTGTTGCGGCAACTGCTTCAAACTCTCATTGCCTTGTTCTCTTGGACACAATGTCTTTAAGAAACTTGGCATAGTTCGACATTTTTTCAATTGCTTCCACCAATGGCAAGTTGATGTGGACTTGTTTTAGGATATCAAGAAACTTCTTGAATTGATATTCTTGCTTTTATCGCTTCAACCTTTGTGGGAATGGTGGTGGAAGCCAGATATCTTCGGTCCTTTCATTGGGTTGAAACCTGATTGACGGCATTTTCGGGACAACTGGGGTTGCCGAGGCATTATCAACTGGGGTTACCGAGGCATGCTTATCACAAGTTGCCGAGGCATCCTTATCGTCGATTGCCGAGGCATGCTTATTGCCAGTTGCCGCGACAATTCTTGGTTCAGCATCTGAGGCTTTGCCGCTAGGTTCGTCTTGATCTTTTTGTGGAGTTTTGTTTGATGAGCGGGCTTGAGCCTCTTTAAGTTGTTGGCCACTTCTAGTGGTGATCCCCTTACATTGCTCATGGCCAGTTCCTCTTGCAACTTCAGTATCGCTAGGTAAACCTCCTTGCGGTCTAGTATTCAGATTTTGAACAAGCTGTCTGACTTAATTTTCCAATGATTTGATTGCTGCCTCCTGGTTTTGCAATCTCATCTCGGTCCTGTTAATAAAAGCATCAGTTCTTTTTATGAAGTTACTATTCTCAACTATATAAGATTCAGTTTTCATCATAAAAGCACGTAGAGAATTTTCCAAAGAACTAGATGTTGTCAGTTGTTGCTGCGGCAATTGTTACCGTGGTATATTCTGCTAGAATCCTGATGCTTGTGCATTCTAATTTTTCTGGTTTAGAGCATTGTTGGGATTACTCCATGAAAAATTCAGGTGCTTCTTCCAAGCTAGATTGTATGTATTGGACATCACATTGTTGTTCCGGTTGTAATTCCTCACATAGAAGCTGGATTCTGAATTCTGCATACATTCAGAAGAATCATGGTTACCACCACATAACTCACAAAAAGAATCCATTACCTTGACCTCATGTGTGTTGTTTGGTTTCTGCATGTTTTGGACCATCTTGGTTAAAGTGGCCAATTGTGCCGAAATTGAGTCTGATGATCCTAGTTCATGTATTGTGGCTTGGCCTCTAACTCCTCCTCTTCTAGTAGAGGGGAATTGATAATCATTCTTGGCAAGCCTGTTTAAAATTTGCATTGCTTCCTCCGGCGACTTATCTAGGAGTATGCCGTTTGCCGAGGCATCTAGCATCATCCTTGTTGGTGTATTCACGGCGTTGTAAAACATTGTTACTTGTGTCCACACCGGGAATCCGTGTAGGGGGCACTTGTGTAGAAGTTCTCTGTATTGCTCCCAAGCCTCGTACATGGATTCATCATCTGCCTGTCGAAAAGAATTAATTTCGTTACGAAGCTTATCAGTCAAATTTGTAGGATTAAACCGAGCAAGGAAATCACGACAAAGATCGGTCCAAGATCCTATTGATCCGGAAGGAATGTTTTTCAACCATGCTTTCGCCCTATCCCTTAGTGAATAGGGGAATAATCTTAATTGTAAGACATCGGGGGTGACTCTGTGTATTTTGAACGAGTTGCAAATCTCGAGGAAATATTTAAGATGTTGTCGTGCATCTTTAGTTGCTGAGCCGCCAAATGGACCAATCGTGTTGATCATATTAAACATCACCAGTTTCAACTCAAAGTGGCCGGCTTCGATTTTAGTTGCGACAACTCCTGGATTAGGTCCATCAAGATCTTCTTCAAGATAGTCTCATATAGTTCTGTTTCGTGCAAGAATTACTCCTCCTCCTATTGGAACATATTGATTCATATTGCCGTCTTGATTAGCCATTGCTACTCTTAACCTTTGTCTAAGTCTTTGTAAGGTTCGTTCGATTTCTGGATCAAAGGGATATTCTGGTGTAATCGGTCTCGCCCTGGTCTAGCCTTGCTTTGGCAAGTGATCTTGCACATACACACAAAACACACCAAAGCGACATCTTTTCCCGCAAAAACAACCAAGTTATGCAATCAAGCTCAACGATGGAAGGAAACACGGATTAATGCATGAATGACTAATTATGTAACTAATATGAGCCTAAGTCTAACAATAATATGAGTAAAAAGGGTAAGAAAAATAGTACTTTTGAACACTTATCATCTATGCAGTGTGAAGGGTTGTTTCTTAATAATATTGGCATAGCAGTTGGCAGCGCAAGAAAGAATGCCGAGATGCTATTGGCACAAATGGACCAAATAATGCCAAAGCTTCAGTTGGTAAAGAAGAGGAATTTGATGCCAGGACAAGTAGCTGGTGAACCCAAAAAATAGCAATTGGATCAATCTTCGAAAAAACAATGAAAAAATAGTGCCAAGCTTGGTTGGTGAAGCAGTGACAGCATATGACGTTAGCCCTAACCTGATCAAATCACATTCAAACTTTGGATAAGATGATCACATCCCTTATCCCTTGAGTATTCAAAATTCAAACTCAAGAGCTTATCCTAAGTCTTCCATGCACACTTATTTAAAGAACGATCAAGCAAGCATTCGCGGGGGATTTTTTTTGGAGATTTTTTTGGAGAGATTTTTTTGAAGTGATCGATGACCGGCTACACCTAGGAGACGTGGTTTGACCAGCTTGACCGAGATCCTAGATCTTGGAAGACTGCATCAAGAGACCGCTTCTCGCCCATTCTTTTTGTTTAGTTGTTTTTATTTTCTTTTAAATGATGACATGTTTGTAAAATGTTGAATGTTTTTTGGTTGATACCCTCACCATGAACTAATTTAATAGTTGGTGGGGGATGTTTGCGTTGAACGCTGTTTTTATGCTTAGTTTTTAATAATGAAAATGCTTCGACATTGTTTTCCCTATCTGGCATGTTCTACAATGTTTTATCAAAACTGTGCCAAGAGAGAGCTGGCATTGTTGGCTTATTGAACCTTAATATCTTAACAGACTTAGGGCGCAATGATATGCTGCCAGATACTAAGGCGAGAAGCTTCAAAAGAAGATGTTCAAGTATATGAGCTTTCTTCGGAAGTGAATCTACCCCTTAAGTGTAAAAGTTGGGACTTAATCAAATTGATTTATGAAAAAACATCACTATAGAGATATAAAGGTTTTTACATGGTTAATTTAGGATATTGACCATTAAGAGAGGCGTGCTAATTTTGAATCTGCTCGTTAAACGATGCCAAGGCATTATACTATTAAAGGATGGCATGGCATGAATAACGTGAAAACCAAACATCCCTTGCCAACGCTTATCATTCATTTTAAACAATCTCCTTGCCAATTTTGTTTTATTTTTATTTCTTTTCTTTTAATATGCTTTCAAACCCACTTTCAACTCAACAATATTTTTTTCCTTTGACAAGTAACAATCAAAGTAGTCAAATTTATGGTCAATCTCTGTGGGATCGATACTAAGCTTACTGTTGTATTACTTGCCGACCGTGTATACTTGCACGTAAAAGACTAAATCTTGGCATTGTTTTATACATTTCCAATACATTTTCTACCCCTTTTGCCAAGCCATCTCACAGTCGAACAATATGTACTCCCCCAAACTTGAGAAGAGCATTGTCCCCAAAGCAAAAGGAAAAGAAAAAGAAAAAGAAAAGAAAAAAAAAACAAATCAAGGAAAGGCAAATTAAGCTAAAGATGCAAATGCAAAATATGAAAAACTAAAAGAAAAGTAAAAAATAAAAGAAAATAAAATCTAACCCAGGGAGTTACTGGGTGGGTCATAGATGATGATGGCCATGTCTTTGTCCCGGGGGGACGTTTATTTCTTGGTAGGTTGGGAAGATGCACCAACATCAGTATCTGGCTGTTGCCTCTTCCTAGTGATGTCCTCTGGTGGTGCAGGCTTTGGGTCCTTGATGTCACGAACTTTCAACCTCAATCATCCAAAGGATGCCTTGAGGATTCTATCCTCTTTTCCATTGTGGCACTCGTGCTTTCTGCAGAATGCTGTTATAAGATGGGGGAACAATAATGCCCTTGTCTTTTTTTAGGAGGTAGCTCTGGTCGTGATAGACCTATAAATGATTTCATAGGGTTATATTGGGCAGCCATAGAGGATAGAGTGGAGGAGCAACAATCATCGACGGGAGAAGGTTGTCATGTTCTTCGGCAGAAGCAGCTTGTTGTTAATGAATCTTGCTTAGAATTTGGCATTAGGGTTTAGATTCGACCATTGCACTGTCCTAGCATTGGACAACGTTCTCTCCCAGGTGATGCCTTCGACACATAGGTCTTATAAGATCTGAGTGTCGATTGTGGCGGTAACACTGGTGACGAATTGGGTGTGAATGTCGACCACTATCTCTAGTTGATAATGGGTTTCTATCAGCAGTGGTGTGAAGTCCACCTTAACACCTCGTATAATGACCCAATCTTCTCCCTGCTGTGCAAAGTGGGTGTAGAATTATTTCACCCAGTCTTCATTAATATTTCCAGGTTGTTGAGAAAAGATCTCCCAACCATGAGTAAGGACGATTGACTGCTCATCATCGCCGAAGAACGCCTCGCATGTGTCAGCTTTTGCAAGCCTTCTTTTGGGATTAGTAGTTGATTCTAAAGAGACTTGTATCTCTTTAGGAAGTCTTTTGATTGAAGTCTACCTAGGAGGCTTGTGGATTCTTCGGTGGAGGAGTCAGAGTCAAAGCTCGAGATGGAATCGAAAGAAGATTGGTAGAAGGATAGAGATAATGGGGGACTCAAGCTTTGTTGACAGTTCACCATTGGTAGAAGGAGGTAATTGTCTTTCTTTTCCAAGAAGTTGTTTCAGCGTAGAGGGGGCAATTGAGCGGCAGGTTATTAGAATTTGGTTGAAGATGGAAAGCCTTGGGGGTGAAGTATATGGATAGTCAGATAAGAAAATGGTTTGAGAATGATTGAGGGGTTTCAGCATTTAATGTTGAGTGTATTGTGAAGCGAGAAAGGTGAGCGTAGATGGCGAGTGGATGGGGTGGCGACCTGTGGAGTAGTTATAGGTTATGGTGAGGAGTAGTGATGGAATTTCCATAGTTTAAATGAACCAACCTGAATTCATTTCTATGTACTTGGTATTCCTTTCCAATATTCTAGGAGAATGTTAAGTCCACTTTGTCCTTTCCTTTCTTGAATAACTACCAAAAATAAACCAAACTAAATAAACCTAAATTACCTAAACTAAGAAAATATAAAAAAAATATGAAAATTAAAAGTAAAGATAGAACTAGATGCTCTAGACATCTCTAGCAATGTGACTGTCATTTTGTCATGTTGCATTGGTGCTCCCTTGTAGGCCTTGAGGTGTGGACCATTGACTTTGAGATTGGGCCATCTTTTAAGTTCGATATATCCACAACACAATGTGGGTAGATCTTGACCACTTGGAATGGCCCAAACCAATGCGATTTCTGCTTGCCTAGAAAAAGCCTTAAACATGAATTGTAGAGTAGCACTGTTTGTCCTTTAACAAATTGTTGAGGCACTAGTTTAACATGATGCCATTTTTTGTCTTCTCTTTATAAATCTTGGCATTCTCATATGCATTCAGTCGATGTTCATCCAACTCATTTAATTCCAAAAGTCTTCTTTCTCCAGCTAACTAGAAATCTATGTTGATTTTCTTGATGGCCCAAAAGGCTTTGTGTTCAAGTTAAACTAGTAAGTGACAATAATTTCCATATACCATTTGGTAAGGTGACATTCCTAGTGGGATTTTAAAAGTGGTTCGATAGGCCCAGAGTGCTTCATCTAGTTTTAAAGACTAGTCTCGGTGGTTTGGTTTGACTACCTTTTCAAGGATATACTTGATCTCACGATTTGTCACTTCAGCTTGCCCGTTGGTTTGTGGATGGTACATTGTGGCAATTTTGTGGTGGACTCTATATCATCGTAATGCCTTGGAAATCAGCTTGTTGTCAAAGTGCATACCTTCATCACTGATAATGGCTCAAGGGACACCAAAACGTATGAAAACATTTTTGTGTAAGAATCTCAAGAGAGTGTTGGCATCATTCTTAGTCGTTGCGACTGCTTCCACCCATTTAGAAACATAATCTACCATGAGCAGGATGTACAGTTAACCTTTAGAGGATGGAAAAGGTCCCATAAAATCTATACCCCATACATAAAAAAGTTCAACTTCCAAGATGATCTGCATGAGAAGCTCATTGTGCTGAGATATATTTCCCGTCCTTTGACATCTATCGTATTCCTTGTAGTAGTCATGAGCATCTCGAAAATAAAGTTGGGCAGTAAAACCCAGGCTGTAGGACCTTCACATCTATCCTTTGTCCTCCAAAATGTCCTCCACATGGAGTAGAGTGGTAAAGATGTAGGATAGCTTCTTGTTCTTCTTCAGGGACACATCTTCAGAACATTTGATCAACACATTGTTTGAAAAGATAAGGCTCGTCCCAATAGTAGTATCGTTTATCATGCCAAAATATCTTTCGTCCTTGGCTATGAAGATCACAAGGAAAAATACCACTAACAAGAAAATTAACAATGTCAGTATACCATGGTAAGGCTATGGCTTTTAATAATTTCTCATGTGATACCCAAAAAATCGGTAGAGTCGAAATTAGGTTCCGACGATCAAAAACCCTACAGTGAAAAGGTCCAAACATTGTTTTGACTTTGATCGTGTGGTTAATCATTTTGATATTGGTCTCTAATTGAGTTAATTTATTGATTAAGAACCTTTTTGAATACATTAAAAGTTATTTAGTGACTAAATTGTATAAATTGAAAGTTGGGGGCAAAATAGCAGAGTTTGAAAAGTTGAGGGACAAATCAAGGAATTGTCCCCTCCCAAGTCTAATCACCCACCACGTGGGGCGTGCAGATTGTTTTCCTTTACTTAAAGGAAGGCTTTCGGCCTTTGAAAATTAAAAAGAGTAATATGAAAGATTTAGAAGCTTACCCGATTAAGTGAGAAAGCATTTTAGTAATCATCTTCCTCCTTGGAAGCAATCACCTCCGTTGATGAGGTTTTAAGAACTTAAGCTTTTGCTGATTTCTTAGTTTCATTGGATAGCTATTGTGTTAGTAAGCTTAAGCGCTCAATAAATTGATGGATTCCATGGATAATGGATGTTTAATTTTAAGTTCATGTTTTGAGTACCTAAGTCAAACCCATGCTCTTCAAAGCTTCAACTCATGGATATATCTAATAGCAAATAACTATTTCAAGCTTAGATATTGATTTTGATATCGTTATATTGATTTCGATGTTGTAGTATCGACCGTAATATTTCCTATTGCTTTACCTAGCTCAAGAATTGGAGAAAGAAGGGTCACCATCTCCATCTAAATCTAGGAACAAAGGAGTTGTCATCCGAGAGCCGTAGGAGCTTCAAAAATCAAGGTGACTGTAGTCAGAGTCTCAGAAATAAGCTAGGTGCCATTCCCGGTTTCATTGATATCAATTATTGCATAGCTAATATTTGGTTAAAGGAATTTTGGATCGAACCTCTTTGGAGGCTTCATTGGTAAGCACCTGTAAGTTTCCATATTGAAACATTAAACATAGAATTACCGTTATTATTATTGTCATCATAGCCATTGAACATCGACATTGATATTGTTATTTCCATTGTTATTGGTATTGTTATTGTCATCGAACCATTGATATTGATATTGAAAATATTGAACACCGACCTTGGTATTGAAACATTGACATTGATATTGTGATTGAACCTTGGATTAGAAAGGACATTGGATACAATTGGCATGCCATAGAATTCATGAGCTCATTGGTAGGGGTGGACTACGGTCCTTGGCTACGACCTTTATTGTGGCGAGGAGGAGGGATGTTGTGATACTAGTCAATTGGCGAGGTGGAGGGACTAGACCATTCATTGATTTGGCGAGGCGTAGGAATTCACGTATCCACTATCTTGATTTGATTCAAGGAATAATATTGAAATATGATATAATTACCATTGAGCATGATTCATTGCATTATATTGATAAAACATGATTTGGAATGCATCTCATTGATAATGATATTGTTTATGACAACCTCACTAGGCAAAGTATGCCTAATGCACTCCATCTTATGCATTTCAGGTTAAAAAAGTCACAGTTGTGAGATCGGGAGTCGTTGGAAGTTTTGGCAAGTCACAAGAAGCTCAGAGTAATGTATATTATTCCTACAAACTCCTAGAATGGTGGCAAAGTAGTTAAACTATTTTCTTTTAGTCCTTTTGATGTGTATATGTTGCATATGGTATGTAAAAGTGTTAAAGGCCCTAAATGTTATTTTGAAATTGGCTAAAAGTGGTAAAACTTACATATTTGGGCTAAAAAGGAAAAAAACCTAGTAAATGGATTCATATGGCTATGAAATTTGGAATGCTAGTAGATTACGGTGTTATAAACTTGCCTGCAAAATTTCATAAGATTTGGGAATTTTTTAATGGATCAAAAAGGATAAAAACCAGACTAAATCTGTCATTACAAACCCTGTCGTACCGATACAGGTGATGGTGTATCAGTACAATATTGCATATTTGGACCAAGTCAATGCTGGTCAACAAGGCATATTGATACAGGCTTTAGCATATCGGTACGAAAAGTCAACTCTAGAATTTGGTTTGTAAAAATGCATCGATACGGTTTCAAGGAGTACTGATACTGATCTACCTGTACTGGTACAACTGTACTGTACCAATACGAGTTTTGTTCACTAGAATTTGATAATTTATAATATGTGCATGGTGTACCGATATGGCCTCTCGAGTATCGGTTACCGATACATGTAATTTGGTTATAAGATGTTGAATAATTTTGTTAAATTACAAAATGGTCACCTATTTTTGATTGGCTTAAATGAAGGGATAAATGAGATCTAATTAGCCTGAAAATTTGCATGTACATTGATTATAGGTTGAATTTCATTGTAGTATAATTAATTTCAATAAAGGACCCCTAATTTACTGAATTTGTTGTTAAGTCCCTAAAACTTGTAAAAGTCTAAAATTGGTCCTAAATTCAAGACTAATGAGTTATATCGAATCATTGCTTCACTGTATAAACCTAGTATTGTTTTAAGACACCGAATCAAACATTGCATGGTTTTTAGTTCATTAAAATACTAAACAAGTATTAAAACACTGTACCGATCATCGTATTGAACCCCAGTAACCTACTCCAACCTAGTTCTCGACCATGCTGAGAAGGTGGTGTTACTTTTGTTGTATCAGAGCTATAGTTTATTCGATTCTAGGACTAAATTGAGGTCTATTGCATTGTTATTATGTTGCTTTGCCACGTAAGAGTTACTTATTGCGTATATAGTGACTTGCCGACTAACATGATCTCTTTACATTATAGATATGTCTGAATCTAACGAAGCTCATATAAATGAGCCTGTCACTAGATCCTCGACCCATGGCAAGGAGATAATAGGAGGAGACCTCTGAATCCACCAAAACCCACTTGCTCAGGGCACTGAGCCTGAAGCGCAGACTGCTTAGGCTGAATGTTCTGAGAACATGGCTGATATGTTCAAACATTTTTTGACCTCAATGAGAGCTGAGCAGGCTGTACAATCTATCCCATCTGATATCCAATATGTTTGGGCCCCTATTGATAAGCTATCTCAGCACCGAGCTTATACCTTCACTAGTCAAGATGATGACAATCCTAAAACTACTAAATACTGGTTGGACAACACGTTGAAAGTCTTGAACAAGAAGCTACGATATTCGGATGAGCACAAGTTGGAGTATACCCTCGCGCTGCTTGTTGATGAGGCATTACATTGGTGGGAGACCACTATCCTTATAGTCTTCGAAGAAACTATGACATGGGAGTTCTTTCTTCAAGAATTTTGAAAGAAATACATTAGCGGGTTTTATTTTGCAAAGAATCGTAGTATCTTCCTCCATCTCAAGCAAGGTAGATGACCCGTCGAGTAGTACATCTATGACTTCTGCAAGTACTGTAGGTATGGTTCCTGGTACATAAAAAAGAGGAAGAGAAGTGTAGAATGTTTATTGTTGGGCTCGGTGACGAGCTACGCCCTATGTTAACAGCATTGGGCATTACTAATTTCCAAGACCTTGTGAACCAAGCCAAGGCTACTAAAGCAATGCAGAAAGCCTAGAGGACCAGTAGGTTGGGCAAGTTAGATAAGAGGTTCTGAGATGATTCTCGACCTTCCAAGTGGAACAAGAAAGGGAAGTATCGAGGCCCTAAGCACAACCTTCCCATTCAGGGAATATCGAGAAGCCACAGATTATGACTCAATCCTTTGCTAAAGCGACCTTAGTTGATAGCACTAGAGGCTCTAATCAAAGCTCGCAGTATCTCGTTTGTAACTATTGTCAGAACAAGCATCAGACAGGTCAATGTCGCAAACAGTCGGGAGCTTGATTCTATTGTGGCGAGCAAGGCCATTTCATCCGAGATTGCCCTCTCAATGCTACTAAGTCCACTGCTACACCGGTTAACATTGCATCCCCTACTCAATCTTTTCGAGGCAAGGGATCAAGGCAAGGATCATCGAGAGTTGTAGGATGACCTAGTGGCTTTGGATAGACACCAAACAAGGAAGAATCGAAGCCCTCTACCCACATGTATCATGTAAGGAGCAGGGAAGAGGAGGAGGATCTCGACATCATTGCAGGTACCATTGAATTGTATTCATATTCCTTATATGCATTGATTAATCCTGGATCTACACACTCCTTTATAAGTATCGTATTAGTTAAGAAGCATATATTGTCTTTTGAACCTATAGTATCAGAAATCTCTATAACCAACTTGTTAGGTGATTGTGTCACTGTGAGTCTTGTATGTAAGAATCGTCCCTTATTGATTCAAGGGATCCCATTTCAAACCAAATTATTGGCACTTCTAATCCATGATTTCAATATTATACTAGGTTTAGATTGACTCAGTGTACTTCAAGCTTGGTAGATTGTAGCAAGAGAAAGCTGTATCTTCTAGGCCTTGGTAAGGAGAGCATTGTTTTGATGAATTCAAGAAATCATTCATTGTATGCTTTGACATTAGAAGCCAAGGAGGAATCTTAATTGTCAAACATTGACATTGTGTGTGAATTCCCTGATATTTTTTTTGATGAGCTTCTGGGTTTACCTCCAAACTGTGAAATAGAATTTGGCATTGAACTGCAACCTAGAACTGCCTCAGTTTCTATTGCACCTTATCGAATGACAACTATTGATTTGAAAGAATTAAAAGCTCAAATTCAAGAACTACTGGATAAGGGCTTCATTCGACTGAGTTTTTTTGCCTTGGGGAGCTTCGGTCCTTTTTGAAAAGAACAAAGATGGTTCCATGAGACTAGGCATCGATTACCGATAGTTGAATAAGGTGACCATCAAGAACAAGTACTATTGCCAAGGATAGACGACCTATTCAATCAACTTAAGGATACCTTTGTGATTTCTTAGATCAATTTAAGGTTCGGGTATTATGAGATGAGAGTCAAGGAATGTGATGTACTCAAGATAGATTTCTGTACGAGATACGATCACTACGTATTCTTGGTAATGCCCTTTGGGCTAACTAATGCACCGACAACCTTTATGGACTTAATGAATTGAGTTTATAAACCATATCTTGACAAGTTCGTGGAGGTATTCATTGATGATATCTTTATATATTCTAAGAATGCTGCTGAGCATCATGATCACCTCTGCATAGTGCTTCAAACCCTTTGGGAGAAGCAGTTGTTTGCCAAATTTTCTAAGTGTGAGTTTTGGCTCACTGAAGTTTCCTTCCTTGGGCACATTGTATCAGCTTCGGGTATCCAGGTAAATCTGAAGAAAATTCAAGCCATCCTTGATTGGTAGCCACCAAAGAATATTGGTGAGGGTTTCTTTGGTCTTGTTGGTTATTATAGAAGATTCGTCAAGGAATTTTCTATGATAGCAGCCCCATTAAATAAGTTATTGAGAAAAGAAGCTCTGTTTGTTTGGACCGAGAAACAATAAAGGATTTTTGACCAATTGAAACAAGTCTTGATTCACGCACCAGTCCTAACCCAACCCAAGTCAGAAAAGGACTATACAGTTTATAGTGATGCATCGTATCTCAGGTTAGGATGTGTATTGATGCAAGAAGGCAAAGTCATTGCTTATTCTTTGAGGCAACTTAAGCCGCATAAGATGAATTATCCTACTCATGACTTGGAGTTGGCTGCGGTTGTCTTTGCATTGAAAATCTAGAGACACTATCTCTACGGAGAGAAGTGCTACCTTTTCATCGATCACAAAAGTCTCAAATATTTATTGACTCAAAAAGAGCTGAACCTTCAGCAACAGAGGTGGATAGAACTCCTCAAAGATTATGTTATAATTATTGATTACCATCCGAGCAAGGCCAATGTTGTTGCTGATGCACTCAGCCGTAAACCTCTATCTGGTAAGTATCGTTAATGATCATTAAATCCTAATCATTGCTTAGTGAACCGACTCATTGAAAAATCATTGTATGTAGCTTCTCGAGCTATTAATGCTCATCTCTGAATTTAGAAGCATCGTTGTTTTGTAGCTGAGCTTCGGTTCAGTCTGCTATTGTCTCAAGGTTCAAAGTATTGCAAAGTCAAGATCTTGAATTCCAATCTATTGTTTCTAAATTGCAAGATAACACTGACATCAAAAGTAGTTCTAAAGGACTCCTATATTTCCGTGATCGGGTCTGTGTGCCCAATGATGAATCTTTTTGCACCGATATTATTAAAGAAACTTATTCAAGTTCTTTTTATATCCATCCGAGTTTTGTAAAGATGTACAAGGACCTTCGGGAACTCTATTGTTGGTCGGGCATGAAACAAGCCATAATTGACTTTGTGTCCAAATGCCTTACGTGCCAGCGTGTTAAGGCTGAGCACCGTGTTCCTACCAGACTATTACAACCTATAGATCTACCGCAATGGAAGTGGGAGAAGCTCATTATGGACTTTGTTAATAGCCTGCCTCTGACTCCTACTAAGCATGATGCTATTTGGATCATTCTGGACTGTTTCACCAAGTCAGCACATTTCTTATCGGTTAGAATGGACTACAGTCTTCCTAAGTTGGCTGACTTGTAATCAAGGAAGTAATTTGACTCCAGGGAGTACCAAAATCTATCATTTCTGTTCGAGATCCCAATTTGCTTCTTGATTTTTGGAGGAGATTGGAAAGAGCTATGGGCATTAGAGTAAATCTCAGCACTACTTTTCACCCTCAGTCTGATGGCCAGTCAGAAAGGTTCATTTAGGTAACCGTCAAAAAATCCCTCACATTGAATCATTGAAAATGTGTAATGTTATTGAACCCTTTCGTACAGATCCTGGAAGACATGTTACGTGCATGCATCATTGATTTTGGCAGATCTTGGGAGAAGTCCCTACCTCTCATTGAGTTCGCCTACAATAATAGCTTTCAAGCTTCCATTAAGATAGCACGGTATGAAGCGTTGTACGGTAGATGCTACAAAAATCCCTTATGTTAGTCTAAACTCGGTGAAGGCAAGATGTTGGGCCCTGACCTATGTCAGGAAACCAAAGAATTGGTTACCATCATCCATGATTGCTTGAAAGCTGCCTTGGACCGATATAAGGCCTATGGTGATCTAAAATGAAGGGATATATAGTATGAGGTTGGTAAGAAAGCCTTTCTCAAGGTTTCACCATGGAAGAAAGTTCTGAGGTTTGGTAAAAAGGGACAACTTAGTCTCTGATTCATTGAACCTTTCGAGGTTATTTAGAAAGTTGGCCTTGTGGCTTACCAGTTATCGTTACCCTCAGAATTGAGCAAGATCCATAATGTATTCTATGTATCGATGCTCAGGAAGTATCGCTCTGACCCTTCGCATATCATCGAGCCTGAATCCATAGAAATCCAACCCAATTTGTCCTATGAAGAAGAAATGGTTCAGATTCGTGCAAAGGAAGTTAAAAGACTTTGCAATAAGTCTGTTCCATTGGTCAAAGTGCTGTGGTGGAGCCATACTGCTGAGGAAGCAACTTGGGAACCAGAGGAGGCAATGAAGAAACAATATCCTCACCTCTTCAGTTTAGCTAAAATTCAAGGACAAATTTTTCTTTAGGGGAAAAGTTATAACACCCCGAAAACCGGTCTAGTCAGAATTAGGATCCAGCGATCAGAAACCCTACACCAAAAATGTCCAAACATTGTTTTGACTTTGACCGTGTGGTCAATCATTTTGATATTAGACTCTAATTGAGTTAATTTATTGATTAAGAACTTTTTGAATACATTGAAATTTATTTAGTGACTAAATTGTATAATGTGAAAATGACTAAAAAAGTAGAGTTTGAAAAGTTGAGGGACCAATCAAGTAATTAGCCCCTCCCAAGTCTAATCACCCACCATGTGGGGTGTGAACATTGCTTTCCTTCACTTGAAGGAAAGCATTCAGCCTTTAAAAATTAAAAAGAGGAATATGAAAGATTTAGAAGCTTACCCAATTAAGTGAGAAAGCATTTTAGTCATCTTCTTCCTTATTGGAAGCAAGCACCTCCATTGATGAGGTTTTAAGAACTCAAGCTTTTGTTGATTTCTTAGTTTCATTGGATAGCTATTGTGTCGGTAAGCTTAAGCCCTCAATAAATTGATGGTTTCCATAGATAATGGATGTTTAATTTTAATTTGAAGTTTTGAGTACTTAAGTCAAACCCATGCTCTTCAAACCCTTCAACCCATGGATATATCTAATAGCAAATAACTATTTCAAGCTTAGATATTGATTTTAATATCGTTATATTGATTTCGATATCATAGTATCGACCCTAATATTTCCTATTATTTAACCTAGCTCAAGAATTGGTGAAAGAATGGTCACCATCTCCATCTAAAGCTAAGAACAAAGGAGTTGTCATCCGAGAGCCATACAAGTTTTGGTAATCAAGGTGAGTGTAGTCGGAGTCTCAAGAATAGGCTCGATGCCGTTCTCGGTTTCATTGATATCGATTATTGCATAGCTAATATTTGGTTGAAGGAATTTTGCATCGAACCTCTTTGGAGGCTTCATAGTAAGCACCGGTAAGTTTCCATATTGAAACATTAAACACAAAATTACCGTTATTGTTATTGTCATTATAGCCATCGAACATCGACATTGATATTGTTATTGCCATAGTTATTGGTATTGTTATTTGTCATCGAACCATTGATATTGATATTGAAAATATTGAACACCAACCTTGCTATTGAAACATTGACATTGATATTGTGATTGAACCTTGGATTCGAAAGGACATTGAATACAATTGGCATGCCATACAATTCGTGAGCTCATTGGTACGAGTAGACTACGGTCCTTGGCTACGACCTTTACTGTGGCAAGGCGGAGGGATGTTGTGATACTAGTCAATTGGCGAGGTGGGGGGACTAGACCATTCATTGATTTGGTGAGGCGTAGAAATTCGCGTACCCACTATCTTGATTCGATTTAAGGAATACTATTGAAATATGATATAATTTTCATTAAACATGAACAATTGCATTGATATTGATAAAACATGATTTGGAACGCATCTCTTTTATATTGATATTGTTTATGACTACCTCACTAGGAAAAATATGCCTAATGCATTTCATCTCATGCATTTCAGGTTAAACAAAGTCACCATTGAGAGATCGGGAGTCATTGGAAGTTTTGGTAAGTCACTAGAAGCTCAAAGTAATGTATATTATCCCTACGAACTCCTAGAATGGTGGCAAAGTAGTTAAACTAGTTGCTTTTAACTCTTTTGATGTGTGTATGTTGCATATGGTATGTAAAAGTGTTAAAGGCCCTAAACATTATTTTGAAATTGGCTAAAAGTGGAAAAACTTGCATATTTGTGCTAAAAAGGTAAACACCGAGTAAATGGATTCATATGGCTATGAAATTTGGCATGCGACTAGATTATGGTGCTATAAACTTGCCTGCAAAATTTCATAAGATTTGGATATTGTTTGATGGGTCAAAAAGGATAAAAACCAGACTAAATCTATCATTACAAACCCTGTCGTACCGATACAGGTGATGGTGAATTGGTATGGCGTTGCATATTTGGACCAAGTCAACACTGGTCAACAAGGCATATCGATACAGACTTTAGTGTATCGGTACAAAAAGTCAACTCTAGATTTTGGTTTGTAAAAATGCATCTGTACGGTTTCATGGTGTACCGATACTGGTCTATTTGTACCAGTACAGCTGTACTATATCGATACGAGTTTTGTTCACTAGAATTTGATAATTTATAATATGTGCATGGCGTACCAATACAACCTCTCGACTATCGGTACCTATACATGTAATTTGGTTATCAGATGTTGAATAATTTTGTTAAATTACAAAGTGGTCACCTATTTTTGATTGGCTTAATTGAAGGGGTAAATGAGATCTAATTAGCCTAAAAATTTGCATGTACACTGATTATAGGTTGAATTTCATTGTAGCATCGTAAATTTTAGTAAAGGACCCCTAATTTTCTAAATTTGTAGATTAGTCCCTAAAACTTGTAAAAGTCTAAATTTGGTCCTAAATTCATGACTAATGAGTTACACTGAATCAGTGCTTCACTGTATAGACCTAGTATTGTTTTAATATACCAAATCAAACATTGCATGGGTTTCAGTTCATTAAAATAATGAAAAGGATTAAAACACTATACCGATCATCGTATTCAACCCCGATAACCTACTTCGACCTGGTTCTTGACTAGGCCGAGAAGGGGTGTTATATCCCATTAGAGAATTGTTCCTTAATGTCACATGCAACATCTGTAGCACATGCATTAACTAGCCTGAGAAGATGGCCAACAACCTGATTTTCAATTCCTTTCCTATCGACTACCTCTAAATCCAATTCTTGCGGAAGTAAGATCCATCTAATAAGTCTAGGTTAAGTATTTTTCTTAGATACTAGGTATTTAATGGAAGAATGATCAGTATGCGCAAAAACGTTAGTACCTATTAAATATGACCTAAATTTATCAAATGCAAACACAACATCAAGTAATTCTTTTTCAATTGTAGTGTAGTTTACTTATGCCTCATTGAGTGTACGACTAGCATAATATAACATGAAAAAGCTTGTTTCGTCATTGACCAAGAATGACACCTACAACGTAGTTGCTTGCATCACACATTGATTCAAACGGTTGGGACCAGTCAAGGGGTATTACCACCTGTGCTGAGATAAGCTCCTTACGTAGGGTTTCAAATGCAGCATGCAATGCTCATCAAATTTAAATGCCCTATTTTTCTCTAGTAACAAACACAAAGGTTTTGAGATTTTGGAGAAGTCTTTAATGAATCATCTGTAGAACCTAGAATGACCCATGAAGCTTCTAATAGCCTTGACATTGGATGGAAGAGGTAGCTTTTCGATGACTTCAATCTTAGCTCTGTCCACTTCAATGCCCTTATTGGAAATAAGATGGCCCAAGACAATGCCCTCGGTCACCATAAAATGGCACCTCTCCCAGTTTAAGACTAGGTTTGTGTCTTCACACCATTGCAACACCTTTTCGAGATTACCTAGGCAATGGTCGAAAGAGTCTCCATAAACTGAGAAATCAACCATAAAAATCTCCAAGAAGTCATCCACCATGTTCGAGAAAGTGGACATCATACAACACTAGAAGGTTGATGGTACAATACAGAGGCAAAAGGGCATTCGTCGAAAAGCATAAATGCCATATGGACAAGTGAATGTTGTCTTTTCTTGGTCTTCTAGGGTGATAGCAATATGATTATAGCTAGAGTATCCATCTAGGAAGCAATAATATGGTTTCCCCGCAAGTTTGTCAAGCATCTGATCAGTAAATGGTAGTGGGAAGTGATCTTTCTTTGTGGCATTGTTTAGCTTCCTATAATTAATACAGACTCACCATACAGTTATAGTTCTGGTGGGGAGGAGTTCATCAACATCATTTTTTATCACAATCATCCCCCTTTCTTGGGTACACACTAAACGTGGCTCACCCATGAACTGTTAGAGATAGGATAAATAATTCCAGCGTCAAGCCACTTGATAATTTGTTTCATAACCATATTTTTCATGATAGGATTGAGTCTCCATTGTGGTTCTATCGAACCGCTCTTGTCATCTTTAAGCAAAATCTTATGCATGCACAAAGTAGAGCTAATCCCTTTTATGTCAACAATAGTCCAACCAATAGCTTTTTATGTTTGGCAAAACATTCAATAATTTACTTTCTTTGTCAAAATGTAAACAAGTAGATATGACAACAGGCAGTGTGTCATTTCCCCTACGTGTGCATACTTTAATTGAGGGGGAAGAGGTTTAATGTCAAGTACTAGTGGATGTTCAAGGGAAGGTTTAGGAGATTTGAACTCAGTGTGATCCAAGGGCTTCTTGCATGGACTCATGAGCACAACAATAAGCAAGTTGCTACAACAATAGTCAAGTACTACCTGGACTCATGAGCACAACATTAGTTTGTTCGATCTTCGTATTACCTTCTTTTTCAGCATCATGCATGGATCTTTCAAAGTTAACTTGTTCCTCAACAATAAGCAAGTTGCTACAACAAGCCTTAGGAAAGCTTTGTTTAATAAGGGCTTCTTCAGTATCAATAACCTGGTCATCCACATACTTGAGCGTGTTGAAGACATTGAATGCGATCTTCTGATCATTCACCTTCATGGTAAAATTTCTGTTCTCACAGTCGATCCCGATCCGTTCGGTGGCTAGGAATTGTCTCCCTAGGATGATGGAAGCATTCTCATCAACTTCGCAATCTAGGATGATAAAGTCTGCTATGAAGACAAACTTATCTACCTTAACTAGCACATCTTCAATTCTGCCCTTAGGTCAGATTTAAGATCGATCAGCCAACTAAAGGATTACTGACCTATGCTTTGCTTTTCCCATCCCTGGTCGTTTAAACACAAATTACAACATTAAGTTCAGACTTGAACTAAGATCACGCAAAGCATGGTCAATATAGTTGTGGCCTATAGAGCATAGAATGGTGAAGCTGTTAGGATCCTTCATCTTGGGCAGCAAATCACCCAGCACATCCACAAACTCGCCCATAATGGTTATAGTTTCAACATCACTCACCTTCCTCTTTTTGGTGATAATCTCCTTCAAAAACTTTGCATAGATAACGATCTAATCAATGGCCTCCAGAAGTGGAACATTTATGTGCAACTATTTGAGCATCTCCAGAAATGTCTGATACTGGACATCTTATTTTTGAGTTGCAACCTTTTTGGGAAAAGAGGTGGTAATTTGGGCTCGTCTTGTAGCTTGTTGGATGGAGGTGTATGCTCAACTTTGTCTTCTCTGCCTTCAGTAGCAAGGTCACTCACTGTATCAGACACAAGAGTTGATTCCTTTGGTGTAGGAGCATCGATGGATTCCTTGGTTGGAGTAATATCTAGTGGCAAGCTTCCCCCAAAATTGGCTTCTGTCCTCAACTATGTGCCACTATGAAGAGTGATGACATTGCATTGCTCTACATTAAAAGCCTTAGTGACTTCAGTATCACTAGGTAAGACGCTAGGTGGTCTCGTTTTCAACATTTTTGGGTAATTTTCCCTACTCGAGTCTCAAAGGACCTTATCAAGGTGGTGTTATTTTTCATGATTGATTGTTGGTTTTGCAACATGGTAGCTTGTGTTGTAAGTATATCACTATGGTTCTTCATGTGGGCTGCTTGATCTTGCATAATGATATAGGCAATTTCCATAAACGATTGATAATGGTTATCAAAAGAATTAGAATTGGAGTTAGAAGCTCCCTGGTTCTACCTCTGAATATTTTGAAATCCAAGAGGTTCAGCTGATGTGGATGGTTGTGCTCTTGAATTTCCTTTAGTACCTCCCCAACCAAAATTTAGATGTTTCTGCCAACCTAGGTTGTAGGTGTTGGAGTAGGGATTTTTGTTCTAGTTGGTGTTCCCTACATAGCATCCAGATTCATGTTGGTTTGGGCATTCGCTCGACAAATGTTCCCGATCATAGTGCTCACAAGTGTATTGTACCACCTTTGCATTGTGAATATGATTATGTGAATATGAAAGCATGAGAATATGTGTAATAAGCATGAATTGTGCATAGTGTAATATGACTACTCGTATATTTGATTATCATGCATTTCATTGTAATTGTTATAACTACCTCACTAGGCTATGTAAGCCTAACATGTGTGTCACATGAATTTTTAGGACCTTGAACAATTCTGAGCTTTGATCGTGTTGTTGTGGTTGCAAGTCACGTCCCTGCCATATATGTATGTTATCTTTTGCTATAAACTCCTAGTGAAGTGGCATATGGACCAACTTGTTTTGTATAAGCCTTTCTAGGATTGTATAATGACTTGGTAATATGGTTTTGTTGTATGCTTAGATTTGGATAGGTTAAGACGGTTAAAAGGTGCCTAAAATGAGCCTAAGGTGAAAACATTGTAAATGGATTCTGAACACCCTAAAATTTGATGTACCAATAGGTACATGGTTTATATGTGTATTGGTGAAATTTGATAAATTTAGTGAAATCACAAAACTAATTTCCGTAAAAAGTCTCAAATTAGTTTAATTGGCTTAGTATTTCAATAGGTTCTAATAATGAAACCCTTAGATCAATAATTGGAGAGTTTAAATTCAATTGGTAATACAAAATCAGATTAAAATCAATAATTGGTAAAAATTTACAATTTAGTCCCTAAGGTTAAGAAAAGTTTAAAATTGACCCAACTCCAAATAATTTTAGTAACAAACAAAGTGGATAAGTTTTAAGAATAATCAATATGATACTTAGATTAGGTTTTAAACTCTAAAACTTTTTCCAGACCTCTAATTAGTCTTCCGATAACACTATCCGACCTGGATCTCTACCAGACTGGGAAGAGGGTGTTACAATTGTGGTATCATAGTCTAGGTTTAGTAGATTCTAGGACTAACCAGGCATCCGTTATGAGTCTATAGCTACATATGCCACCTAGCAGTTTATCTGTATATGTTATCTGTGACTTGCAACTTATATGATTTAAAATCTTTCTGTATGATTATATCTGAAAATGTTTGTGCCTAATAATGGACGTGTTGCAATAGAAACACGTCCAGGCTCTATGTATCCTTTTATTAGTGAACCGTTGATTAAAAACGTATGCTATAGAATCTGAACCAGTTACTTCTAAGGTTATTGTCTCTAACCAGTAGGAAAAGTGTGGTTTTACGATTGATCTATAAAGCTTGTCCTTGAGGATCCAAGGAATCCCATTTCTGACCAATTTGATGGCCTTACCTTTCCATGAGTTTGATCTTATCCTAGGCCTTGATTGGCTAGCCGAGCATCAAGCCTGGGAAGATTGTTCCAAGAAGAAACTGTACCTCCATGGACTTGGCAAAGGAGAGCATAACCTTGATGAAGTTTGAACCCGAGCCTAAAAAGAGTCTCATGTATGCCATGGAGTCTAAGAAAGATTTGAAAATTGAAAACGTACCAGTGGTGAAAAGAATTTCCCAATGTGTTTCCCGATGAACTTTCGGGATGCCCTCCCATTCGTGAAGTTGAATTCGGGATAGAAGTACAACCTAGAACTACTCTGGTCTCCACTACTCCATATAGAATTGGTCTGGTGGAGTTGAAGGAGTTAAAAGTTCAAATTCAAGACCTTCAAGATAAGGGATTCATCCGACCGAGTTCCTCACCCTGGGGAGCACCGGTTTTGTTCGTCAAAAAGTATGATGGATTGATGCATCTATGCATTGACTATCGTCAATTGAATAAAGTGACGATCAAGAACAAGTACCCACTTCCGAGGATAGATGACCTCTTTCATCAGTTGAAGGATGCTTCTGTCTTTTCCAAGATAGATCTTTGGTCCGGATACTACCAAATGTTGGTGAAAGAGTCTGATGTTCGAAAGACTACCTTTCGAACCATATATGGTCACTACAAATTTCTGGTGATGCCTTTTGGGCTCACAAATGCACATGCAGCCTTCATGGACCTGATGAATCATGTATTCCGACCCTATCTTGATAAGTTTGTGGTTGTCTTTATAGACGACATTCTGATCTATTCTAAAGACCCTGCTTCTCGTGAAGAACATCTTTGAATCGTGCTTTAGACCCTTTGGGAGAAATAGCTCTACGCCAAGTTCAATAAATGTGAATTTTGGTTGTCTGAAGTATCCTTCCTTGGCCATGTGATTTCTTCTACGGGAATCCAAGTAGACCCAAGGAAGATTTAAGTAATCCTTGATTGGACTGCTCCGAAGAATGTGGGAGAAGTTCGTAGTTTTATGGGCCTTGTAGGCTATTATCGCAGATTCGTTAAGGGATTCTCATTGCTTGCAGCACCCTTAACTAAGCTTCTTCGCAAAGATACTCCTTTTGTGTGGACTGTTGATCTGGAACTCACTGTAGTTGTGTTTGCTTTGAAGATTTGGCGACATTATCTCTATGGTGAGAAGTGTTATCTCTACACTGATCACAAAAGATTGAAATATCTTCTAACTCAGAAAGAGTTAAACCTTCTTCAATGCTGATGGATGGAGCTATTGAAAGATTATGATTTAGTCATTGACTACCATCCCGGTAAAGCCAATGTGGTGGCTGACGCTCTTAGCCAGAAGCCCACTTCTTCTTTGAGATGCTTGAATGCTCACTTCTGACTCAATTAGTCAGGTTATATGCTTACTTGCCAAATTTCAGCTCTAAATGATCAAGCAAACTCATACAATTGCACACATAATATAAGTGACCAAAATGAAAGAAACCAAAACCTTAATCAACACTTTAACTAAAATAACGCCAAGGCGTATCGGTGCGTGGGACACCATACCAATACTTGGCTTATTCCTCAAGGTTGTACCGGTACAATCCCAATGAGTATCGGTATGCAGGCTACAAGGCTGAAATCTCAAATTCTAGTAGCTAAAACCTGTACCAATACTCTTTCACCCGTACCAATAACCAAGCAAATTTTTCGTATACCCGTACTAATACCAGGACACGCGTATCAACATGCATAGACTTGTAATATCCAAATTTGCTGGTTTTTCACCCAATTGATAACCTAAACATGCCTTAATCAACCATACATATTTACACCACTAAACCAAGGATTAAAACAAGCCGAAAGCTCATGAAAACATGAACATCAAATGGAGAATTGCCTTAAATCACAATGCTAGAGGCATGTTTCCTAAAACCATTCAACTCAACATTCAAAAAGGAATTCACGATACATTTCAGCATAAGCATCACCATCAATGGACTTAGACCAACAATTAACACATGCTTGAACCATAAAAGCATAAGCAAAGGCATATTCACCCTATATGCATACTATGAAATCCAACAAGTATCAAACACATATATACAAGCTACCACCAAACATGCTTTGATCCATCAACATATTAATCCATAAAACCACAACAAATACAACTCCACAAGACAATTAAGTCCAGGTTACAAACCCCCAAGAACATGATAACACATTGCCTTATCGACTAAATTTAAACTACATTTTCCATACTTAAGTAGTTGTTGTGTTCTTAGACCTTCTTTGCTGAGAGAAAGCTGCCCCCCAACTCTACATCATTGCATCAATGGAAAAAGAAAGCGTAAGCATACAATGTTTAGTGAGGTCTCTCTTAAACAAAACATTGACGCATTTCGAAATCCATTTGAAAACCACATATCATGTGAAGTATAAAGCATGCTCAAATAAACCAAAACATTGTCTCATTTGTTTCCAAAACAAATCATGCATACCAGCCATATGCACCACCACAACTTTCTCAAGTCTCATGCCTAATTAAACCCAAGCATTTTCTTATATATCACATATATTCTCATATATTGGCAATTATAGTGACCCCGAATAGACTCACCTCTATCCTTAGATAGTCCTACCCCTATCCACATATTTAGATACACAAATTTCTCGTGGTGGTACCACCTCTACCAAGCCTCACTTTGGCCGGGAATAGGCTCACCCCTACCCCGTCGTGATAGGTCTACCTCTATCACACAACAATAGTGCTACCCCTATTGTAAAAATTGAAGAATACCATCAACCCGAGTAGCCTCACCACTATACCTCAAGAGCTGCAGAGCAATCAACTTTATTTTTATAGTGCACTTTAATCATGTGGCTAGACAACAATATCTGATACTTTCTCAATACGTCTCATAGCTAATATATCATTTTCCAATTACATTTACTTATTGTTTCCAATGCATTTCTCAAAACCGTTTCATATGCAAAACCATATTGCCAAAGGCAACAACACATTCCTTCAAGGAATAAATTTCAATGCTCAAAGGCATTTACATACTTTGGTAAACATTGTATATTGATCCAAAATGATGCATTTATAGTAAGTAAATCAAATAAAGTCGAAACAACATCAATCTTCATTCAACCATTACCTAACCACAAACCAACGATTCTAACATCCAATCCACATCAAAACACAACCAGAAATACCTCATAAACATCCTTATATCTCTAGCAGATCAAGAACACTCACAATATCCCCCAAAACAACTAAAAGTCATCTAAAAATTAAACAATCAAATAGTTTCAGGATTTATTTCAATAATCTCATTTCACATTACGATTACCTTATCAAAACATGAATTTACCCAATCAAAATCTCCAGGTTTCATCAACTTAAACAAATCATTAAGGAAATCATCAAAATCTCCATTAATAACTCAATTCTTGAAATCCATTGCAAAACTAAGTTAGAAACAATCCAATATCAGCCAACTACTATGGAATATCAATAAAGAACCCTGTTTTAGAGAAGAAAACGAAATTCACTTTTGAAGAAGCTCCCACCAAAATTGATGTAAGATTTTCCTTGAAATAAAACTTGTGAAATTGATGAAATCTTTGAGAAAAACTTGTTAGGTTTTGTTAAGAATCAAAAGTAGAATCAAATAATGATTTCTCCTTAGAAAATTAGCAAAGAATTTTGGAGAATCATGTTCAGAAATTGAGATATAAAGTGAGGGAAAATAATGAGAGAAAATTAGAAAGAATAAGAAAATGATTGAGAAACCAATTAACCGTCAAATTCCTTACTCACTTGAGGTGTTCATTTTCTGACTAAAAACATTTAAAAATAATAGCTCCCTAAGGATTCTTAGTATTGGCCCTGTTACAAAATAGTCACTAACTCAGTTTTGCAAAGTTTACATTTTACTCACTAACTCAAAAATCCATTTAATTAGATTAAATTGGCCTTTAATTAAAATCCAGAAGTGTTTAATATAATAATTAACACCCTTTAAAAATTCAACCATTTGCCAATTAGTAAAATTCTAATTTTTACATTTTAATTTCACCTAAAATATATTTAATTTATTAACCCTGTTAAACTGGTCAAAACCAAACCTGGACAAACCTCTGAACCTTTTAACCCTATTTATAGGGTGTCATAACTCCTGTGACTGATATAGTGAGAGACCCTGCTACTGATGGCAAGGATGATACGCTAACGATGCTACCTCATCTAGTAAGCCACGTGATGAGCATTGACCACCACCTCTATTTACGCAATGATTAAAGGCTTAGAAACTAGATGCCAGTTCCAAAAGTTTTTTGAGATGCTTAAAGAGTTTCACATTGATGTCCCATTCTTGGAGGCCATCGATCAAATTCCTATATATGCAAAGTTTCTAAAGGAGATCATGACCAAGAAAATGATGGCAATGATCGATGTGAAAATGTCACACTATTAGTGCAAGCTATAGTATCGATGCAAGAATAGAAACATGACAATCTTGGTTGAATATCAATCCCACGAGGATGGAGTATTCAGTTAAGAATTATGTAGCCACATGCAATACTGTAAAGTGAAAATTGCGGGCGCAATGGTGAATGCTATAAAAGAATGAAGCAAGGTTTAAATGATGAATTGTGGTAGCAATAAATGAATATATAAAGAGTTGAGAAATATAGAATAAATCCTGGATCTCCTTGGTTTGGTTCGAAAGAAAGATCAAGTACACTTTGAGGGAATATGATGGCTCAATTAGCAACTAGAAGGCCAGCTTAAGTACTAGCTTCTATTTAATATTCAACTGTTGACTCAGGGATGTAGATCGACTTCAACTCTCATCATAAGTTGAAACTATAACCCTTTGAACAAGTGGATCAAATTTCATTGTAATACTCGTTAACCTAACTTGTCATTGCATCCATCAATGTTAGTGGCTAGTTTAATAATCTCATGCAAAACGGTAATCAGATCCAACAATCAAAGCTTAAGAAAGATCTAATACCAATATATACTAAAATGAAGAAAAGGATTCAACAAGTTCATAAAGCTAAAAGTTTAAACCATCGTTAATTATGCGTATATACTAAAGTAATCTCCAACAAACATCTAAAATAAAGAAGAGTTTAAGAAGATAACAAAGTATTTTTCCTCGATCAGCACTTGATTCCTCTTTTGCTCAAATAATTCTGCTTCACTTAACCTTGGATCTCCAGAAACGAGCTTAGGCTGCCATAGAAGGGTAGAGAAAGTTCAGAGATTAAAGATGATATGAGAAATGGAAATCACGTGACTCTCTCTTCTTGTATTCATCCTTTTATAGGTTGCCCAAGAAATGACACATGTCCTGCTAGAGTTTTGTGTGATCTAAGCCCGTACAAAGTTTGTTACAATAAATAATAAAGTTGACAAGGTCGTCCATATCTTTTAGTAGCTTGGACAGATGGCAAACACAATGTTCAACTGGCTGTAGTAGTGAGACTTCCTCTGCAGGGACATTAGAAATGCAACAACAAAAAGGCAAAATAGGTAGAAATATGTGATATAAGAGCAACTGAGACTATGTTAGATAAAATGCAAGAAATATGCATGAAAATGTAAAAATAGATGCAATAGACAATGATGTAGGGACAATTTGATCTATAAATGTAGGGAAAGTACATGCTCTTTAAAGAGCTATCACACCCCGTAACTTGAGTTTTTACTTGTTCTCAAGTAAATTAAACAACTATTCCCAACAATAGTTTAGAAGCATTCCATATACTTTAATCTTTCTGATCAACCAATATATTAATTGCAGCTAGAAGATAGAAAATTGCATAATCAACTCTACAACAATAGATAAGCAAGCAATTTAAGAATACTTTATATCATCCCTATCATCTTAGATTCATTCCTCATATCAACAATTATTTAGTACCACACATAACAAGATATAAATATCAAATATATATACTTTTCATATTTTTTTATGTGTAGCAAGGGATATCAAACCTAGACCTTAAGAAGTAAGATGTTGTACAATGAACTCCAGGAAGTACTCATTCCAACGATAAACACTTAAGCAGTGAAAACCTTTGGCCATATTAATTTTTCTAACGCATGTAGAGGAGTGTTCCCCCTTAAAGATACTTTATTTTATTGCACTTGTATTGGAATGCCTTTTATTTATACTTAATAAGATATACTAACATATATAGCACATGCTAAAACAAGTTGATAAAAAGCACTCCCGTGTTGATGTTGGAGAATGCCTTTAATTGTTTCTCACTCGTAGAATGCAAGTAAGCAAGTAAACTTGTGATAAAGGATGGTTAACAAGAAGATGGTTTAAAAAGAAAGAGTTTGGGTGCATAATTGGTGTAAGGGTGAAAAGAATGTTAGAATGATAATAAGGATGGATTGATGGTGAAGGTAAAAGTTTCAGATAAGGCGGTGAGAAAACTATGAACCTGAAGTATCAAGGAAAGGATGACACCATAAGCAGATGTGTGATAAGTCGATAAAGTTCAATGAAGAACAAAGTTTGAAAGAAAACCTCACAAATGATACATTAAGGAATCAATGAGTTGTTTACAAAGTGCCATATGATCGACTATTTATAGGAATACATAGGGGTGGCCGAAGGGGCACACATCTCATCATTCATGCTTGAATGGTTGGAATCCCTTCGTTTTGGGTGCCAAATTTGCTGCCTTATCTTTGTGAAGGGTGTTGTGCCCTTGGTGGCTTCTCTTCATGTTTCTGGTTTCTTTTATGAATAGGCACAACTTGAAAGGTCATGATGATTCGATGGATGGTGACTTTTGGCAAAGAGACACTACTCTTGGTGAAGAGGCACGACTCTTGGTGAATGATCATGACTTGAAATGGTACCCGTTGGTGAAGAGGTATGTTTAGAAATGGCACCTCATTGCGAAAATGCATGACTTGAAAATGTATCTTTTGGTAAAAAGTTGTGACTTTTTGTGAGACACATTTTTCTGAAAATACACGATCGTTGGTGAAAAGGCACGACTCTTGGATGAAATGATAAACTAAGATGTTTCGAACATGTATACTTAAGAATAATAACAATGTGTATTTAAAGTAAATATGAAAAAGGATAGTAAGATGAAAGTATGACCATTAAAAGTAAGTGTCTAGATTGGATCACATCATCCCCCATTCTTTTAAGGTAGTTTGTCCTCAAATTGAAGCTTTTCATTATTGGACATTTCTTTGCTGTTAGGATGGTTGGATCCTTACTTTCTCCTTTCAATGGAATGTTTTCCTTAGGATCTTTGATATGCAAAACAAAAGGAGAAAATTTTTCTATCCCTCTGTTAGAAAAACCAACATCGATCATAGGTCGTGTCAAAAGACATTCCCTAATCATTTCTTTGATTGTAAAAGCACTTGTCCTCTTTTCCTCTTAATCCTTATATTTGGTAACAACAAGATCCTTATTCATAGCTTCGATGCTCCTTTACATTTGCATCTGGTTGTTTTGCACTTGTTTTGGAGTCAAGGGTGCAAGAACGACTTTCTTTCCCTCACGTTTGAATGAGTAACGGTTGGTGAAGCAATCATGAATGGTTCGCTTGTCATATTGCCATAGGTTTCCAAGAAGTATGTAACTTTCATGCATAGGTACCACATTGTACAAAACATTATCCTTGTACTTCCCAATGAGGAATATGATTAATACTTACTTTGTGACCTTTAATTATGTTCCATCATTTAGCCACTAAAGTTCGTATGGGTTCAGATGCTTCATGGTTTTCAATCCTAATTTCTCGATCATAATGGTGCATGCATAGGTGCCACATCGCACAAAACGTCATCCTTGTACTTCCTAATGGAGAATGGGACTAATACTTGCTTTGTGGCCTTCAATTCTCCTCCATCGTTCAACCACTGAAGTTTGTATGGGGTCGGATGCTTCATGGTTTTCAATCCTAATTTCTCAATCATAATGGTGCTTGCAACACCGGTGCAAATTCATCCATCTATAATCATGAAACAAACCTTACCATTCACATGGCATTAGGTGTGAAAGAAATTCTCCCTTTGTTGTTCTTCCTCGGCTATTTGAGCATTTAAGAGCCTTTTAACAACCAAGATTTCTCCATCAACAACAACTTCAACTTCTTCTTCCTCTTTTTCATCCTCATGATCGAATGCAAACTCGCCATTGTCCAAAAGTAGCATTGTGTTTCTGTAGGGGCATTGATTCACCTTATGTCTTGTTCCAAGGCACTTCAAACACTTAATGTTCCGTTGTGTGTTCATTAGTGGTCACTAGCTTTCCTACAACCAGTTTCCACAATAGGTTGCTTTGGTTTAGAATATTGTAATGCCCCGATTTTGGGCTTAGAAGTTTTGAGTTGCTTTGAGGGTCTGGTGGACCGGGAATAGGGATTTGAGTTAGTTTCGGGATTTAATTGAAAATAAATATTTTTGGAAGAGATAAAATATGGAAAAATGCTCTAAAATCTTTATTAATTATAAAAATGATTTTTGTCAAGTCAATTTTGGAAAATGAGTTTTGGAGGTTTGACATTTTGGGACTAGTGAGCAAAATGTAAAGCTCTAAAACTGTTTTTAGTGACTGTTTTGTAAATGGATCAGAACTTTGAATCTTTAAGGGGCTATTAAACCAAAGTCTAGTATCAGACTTTATTCCTTAATTGGATAATTTTCAAAAGGTTTTATAAAATAAAATAGCTTGGAGATAATTAATTGATGATTAATTCTTTAAAACAAATTTGATGTAACTACCTTTTCTCTCTACAATTTTCCCTCAAATTCTCTCTAGTCAAACATCAATTTCTTCTTCAAAATTTTTAGGTAATCACTTGATTTGATTTATCTTTTAATTCTAAATTATTTTCCAACGGTTTTCTATCAAAACCTTATTGTTTTACTTTTGTTTCTCATATAAATCTATACGATTGAGGGGAAAGTACTCACTAGAGGTAAGGTTTCATTCTTCTCCTCTAATGAAAGGTTCTTTACTGAAATTCCCAAGTTCTTAATCCTTTATAAGTGATTTTTAATGAGTTTTGATGACTAAGTTATGGAAGGTTGGTTTAATTGGATTTAAATTGATGGATTTGATAAATCTTGATTTTGGATCTATTTTGTGAAGTCTTTGATCAGAATAGAACATGATTATGATGTATTATCACGTTAATAAGTTGATTTTAACAAATTAATCCTGGAACTATGTGAATCTCTAGTTGTTAAGGTTGCTAGTTCTGTGTTTTATAGGAGTTGTTATGGTTTTTGGGTTGCTAATGTTAATTGGATGTTGGGAAAGTGTTTTTAGAAGTGTGTTGATGTTGTTTTGTTGTTAATCTCACTGGGTAATGGCAGAAGAATGTTTAATTTGGTTTCACTGATGTTTTCAGTAGTTTTCGGATGGTGATAGTTGGGTAAATGGAAGATGGAGTTGTAGAGTTGAGTTGCTGAGAATTTAGATGCAAGGTTGTGCATTTATGTGGTTAAAAGCAGGGGAGATCGATCCATTGTTGTTTGAGGAGAGTTGAAAACTTCAGGAGTTTGTGATCGCTTCGGCAAGGCAAGCGAAGTGTGTCGGTGAGTGAAAATGGTTTTAAAAGCTTTTCAAAGGTTTGAAAGTAAGGTTTGGGGGTTTAGGTTAAGCTTGAAATGCTACTTTAAGCTAGGAAGTAGTATGGTAGATTTCACTCTCGGATTATGGTTCCCATGTTTTATTGAATTCATGCTCATGTTTGAAGATTGTTTTGAATACCTATTGTTTTATGCTTGTTTTGAGATATAAAGATGATGCATATAGTTTATGATGATGATCTTATGCATGAGAAATTGATTTACTAAGATGGTTTGAGAAATGCTCCTTTATTAGGATGAGATTGACATATTTGGCTTTGAAGCCATGAGAAATGAGATGTTTTGATAAATGCATACTTAAAAACAATAGGTTATCATGTTTTAAATGTGCATATTAGAAAGTGGCTGAGATTATGAGATTGTCGGATATAATTGTTCGATGAGAAGTGCACTATAATATATATATATACAGAATTCGTACGTGAGACAAATTTTTCGGTTTTAATAGGGGTGAGCCTATTGTTTAGAGGTTGAGGTGAGTCTATCACTATAGGGTAGGGGTGAGCCTATTCCTGGTCGGAGTGAGATGTGTGGTGGAGGTGAGCCCACCATGAGAATGTCAATGTATCCGATGTGTTATTTACATTTGTTTGAATGTATGAGATTCGGTGGAGGTGAGCCCACTAAGAGGATAAAGGTGAGCCTCCTTGGGTAGAGATGAGATTACCCGAGTCACAATATATACCAATATATGAGAATTTAATGTATCATGCTTTATAAAGAGATTTTATATAAAGAGACTTGTACATGAGATTTATCTTTCAAACTTTGCTAATGGTATTTTAGCATGAGAACCTTGTTTTGATATTTGCATTTGAGAATACATGAGATGCATGATACATGTTGAGAAAAGATTTGAGACTCTTGTTTTAAAAAAGATCATTCAGCATGAGATGATTTGAGCAAGATGAAAAAGCAATTGGTTTAGGAAATGATTTTAATTACATTATTGAACGTTATTATTGGAGCTTCCCTCACTAAGCTTTTATGCTTACGCTCTCACTTTTGTACAATGGAGAGAAATAGCTTGGTTGGGCAGCAAAGAAACCAAGAGGGGAAGCCAAGAAGGTTTCTCAAATTCAAGTATGGTTTTATGCACTTTAGTAGTAATAAATGGCAATGGGGATGACCATCATGCTTTGGGAGTATGTTGTTGTGAACTCCCTATTTTGGCACAAGTCGGTGATGCCTATATGGACTTGTAAATGGCTTTTCTATGCTGATATATGGTTTGATTTGCATTTTGTGGTTTAAACGGTTGTTTTGCATTGGAAGCATGCCTCTAGTTTAACATTCTCATACGAGTCTATATTTGATGATTAATTTGGTGATGCTTATTCATGAATTTATGTTTGAGAGTATTGTGCTTATTCCTGAGGCATAATAGGATGGTTATGGATGGATTCTAGCATGTAAAAATTGAGAAAATGCCACTACAGGCCCAGGTGTACCGAAATGCGGGCAAGCGTTTCGATACGAGTAGCCTATTTTGCCTAGGCATTTCGATACACCTAGAGCCATTTCGATATAGCATGCCTAATTTAGGCTATTCGTTTCGATACGCTGGGGCGTACCGGTACGGGTTGTGAGATTTTGTGTAATACCCCAAAAATGTGACTTGGAAATATGTTACAAATTCGAGTGTGATTTAAATTGAAATTAAGTATGTTGGATTAAATGACTAATTGAATTAGGGACTAAAATTGAAGATTTATAAGAAGGTGGGTTGTTTTATAAGTGGCCAAACTGAATGAGTTGTAAAGCAAATTGCATGTAAAAAATTTTAAAGGTTAAGCACAATTGCAAGTGTCATAGGAGAAAGAACATGTGGAAGGTTGGATAGCCACGGCTTGATGGAAGCAATCAAATAAATGTAGTAATCATCTTCTCCTTCACTCCATTTAACCGAATCCCTCTAGTATAGAGAGAGAAAGCTTGCAAATTGGTCAAATTCAAGTCTAATTATTTGATTCTTGTTCAGACAAGTATAGGGAAAAGGTAACCTCATTCCCCTTTTCTCTTATCTTGAGTTTGAGTCTATATTTTGCTGTAAAGTTGATGCCAATCTTTTGTATTCTAGAAACCTTGGGGAATAGAAATTGTGTTATGGAAATTCTAGATGCATTGAAAGATGGTATAGTTGAATTTCTTGTAAAAGATTTTGGGTAGTTTTAGGTCTAATAGAATGATTCAAAGGATGAATGATTATGCACATGTAAGTTTGCAATATAATTAAAGTAATGCTTTGCTTAAAAATGAATTTTTAGTGATTGGCTTAGATTGAAAATTTGGTTAGAACATTGTGATTATGTAAACATTGTTGGAATCGATTTGAGACCATTTTGATGGATAAAAACAATTTAAGGACTGATTTACTATATTTTGATTTGTTGATGACTATTTTTAGTGGTGATGTTATATTGTTTAATGATGAAATTCATAATTGTTAAGTTATAAGGAACATCTGAGTGAAATCTTGTTAGGAAAGTAAAATATGTTTAAATATGAAATTGTTCAGATTGCTTGTGGTATTAAATTAAGGGCATATTTGATACGTGGGACTGATTTTGCATATGCTGGATTGATTAGCACATATATAAGCATATATTGGATTGTTTTTGTCAATTTCTAAACTGTTTCTAATGGTTAAATGAGTCTAAAAATATGTATATTTGATTAAATAAGTTGTTTTGTTAATTAGAGATACATATGGGACTGTTTAAGTTCAATTTCATGCAATTTGGGGGACTGCCCTGTTTTATATGCAAAATTGAGACTATTTTGGTTGACTCTGAATGAATGTTTTGCTGGATTTCAAGGCTATATTATGTAGAATCGATAGTAGGAACAACTAAGGTATTTGGAAGTCTTGTTTGAGGGAAAACAAAGGCTGGAAACAAGTTATAAAGAAACTGTCCTACTTTGTACCTTGTAAACTACCTTGTAAACAGTTTTAAAAAGTGCACTAGCTGTGACTTTGGAAAATTATATTGGTTGAATTAGAACCTATAATTTATATGGTTGAAAAGCTTGTCATGTCTAGTTTCATTTAAAACAAATGAGACTAAATTTCGAGTTTTATAATAGCTTGTAGAGATAATTGTTCAAAGACAGTGGAATCTTCCTGGTGGCAGAATTGAGTGTATCTTTAGATTAAAAATCTGTATTAATTCATAAGGATTAAAAATGCAAGGCCTATATGGTTAGAAAGCTAGTTGAGTCATCTTTCCAACGGTGTAAACGGTTCGAAATTCTGATATACATAATGGAAGGTATGAAATTTTAACTGAGTGTTGCGGAATCTGCCTGACAACAACAGCCATATAAGATATTAGAAAATATCATGATAACGTGAATGTATGGAAACTGTCTTGGTCCAATAAGTTTAAAGGCATTAAGGTTGTCTTGCTTTGTGTGTTAAGCTTGTATAAATATAATATAGTTATTGGATTGTTTGCTAAATGTATTGAAATAAGTGAAGTCTAATGTTAGCTATCTATTTGAGGTACATGTTTGAGTATGGGAAAGATTGATAAAAGGAAGCTAGGGAAGGTATGATTGTGGATTCAAGTATTCCATAACCTTGGAATAACGATGTGAGTGTAGTTATATCGTTTTAGGTGACATGGAGTCACACCGAATTTAGTTTTTATGATATGTATCTAGAATAGACTGCATAAACATGTACATATGGCTCAAGTAGAGCACATTGGGTGAAATAAATTCACAGCATGGCATTCATGTTAAGACTTTGATGATGTTGCATTTCTCATGTTTTAGATGCCTTGGTATGCTCGAATGATTGATTATGGAATTTCCTTGACTTTGAGATGAATTGTGTACTTCTTATAAAGCTTGGAATAATGACTAACCAATGACAATAAGAATTTCAATGAAAGGTTGAGTAGCTAATTCTAAAGAGCTAAGAAGCAAGAAAGCTTGACTTCTTCTATAAGTTGTTGAAATGAGGAAACAAGCAAGGTTACTTGTAACCTAAGAAAGTACTACTCAATAAGCTTTAAGAAGCAAAAGCTTAGAAAGGTATTATAAGACATTAAATTCATAACAATCAATGTTACTTGTGCAATAAGATACTACCTCAATAGTGATGCTATGATAACCTATCTAAGTTGCCTATTAAATGGAAGACCTTGGATCCTTTGGGTTGATGTTTGGTATATCGGGACTACAGTCCATGAGCTATTGCTCGGGGGATGCCCAATTGATATGTTTCGATGGTACTAAGTTTCCATCGCTTGTTGATATGTTTCGATATTAGCCATTTCTATGTGCCCTGAGCTAAGTATCGCCTGGACTAATGTTATTCATCACTAACAGTGATCCAAGGTAAACCTGTAAAAGATAGGAAATGTTGATATTAAGTAAAGAGTGCAGAAGAGTTATGAAAAGGCTATGTAACTGTTAGCTCTTGATGAGCAGGGAATCGAAGGCTCTTGATAAGCATCAAATTGAAAAGCTCTTGGTGAGCATTGAATGGAATAATTGGCTCTTGGTGAGCATATGGAATAATTGGCTCTTGGTGAGCATTGAATGGAATAATTGGCTCTTGGTGAGCAAATGATATAAGTCTTTTAAGAGATAAAAATAGGTACCTCGATGGTACAAGGTAACAAATATCAAAATAAACTATGGACAATCACTTGATAAGTTAACAACGAATTCGAAAGTTAATGAATAATTAACAAGTCTCAAGGAGACTTCAACGTGAAGTCGATTAATAAAGCTTGGACAAGCAATTGAATACCATAAATCTTTCAGGTTAAATTAAGACACTCGTAACAATGCTAACATATGATTGTATATTGATTGTTTAATTCATTGAAAGTCGTGCCTACATGTTTTGTCATTATGATGTTTGCTACCTCACTTAGGCTATATAAGCCTAATGCACTTCATAATCATGCATTGCAGGGTTTATTAAAGGTCATGTGTATTCAAGTAAGGACATGGTTTGCTAGCTTTTATCCGAGATCCAAGTAGAATGGGATTGCTTCTTAGCTAGTGTACTCCTAGGATGGTGGCACGTTGTATATGTTTAAGAATCTAGTTGTAAATATATTTGTTATGTAATTACTATAAAGAAATGTTAATGTGGTCTATCCTAGCTTAGTTGGTGATTGACTGATTTGAATGATAGATGAATATTGTTGTATATCAATGAATCAAATGATTGTTAAAGTGCCATGGATCCTTGATTAAAAATGTGAACGGATTACCTAATCATTAGGTCTTATTTGATTGTTAATAGAATATTGGCTTATGATGCAAGTTATGTAGGAATGAATGTTAAAATGAAAGTATAATTTGTTATGATAGGATATTTGAAGCTTAAGGATATATGGTTGATATTGTGATTTGGATAATATATATATATATATATATATATTAACCATTAAACGAATTATGGAAAATGATGTTAAGTTAAAATGTGCGTCCACACACTATATTTGTGAGGCTATTAAAGTGTTTGTACGCCACTTTGTAAAGAGCTTAAGATATACTAAAATGAATCAACTTCTTGATTGCTAAGTTCTGATTTTGGAAGCTCTCTTAATAGAGTCCGAATCTGGATAAGAAACCTTAAAGATAAAGGTATGCTATAAAAGGGAAAAAAGTCTAAAGTACGACCTTGATTTCTTCCTTAATGTGTTTGAATAGGGCCTTTGAGAAGTTTTGTAATACATGTGCTTGAAATATGTTTAAAAGAATCAAGTGAATAAAACTTATAGTTTGAATAAGATGAGGGTTTAGAAGTTAATTGTAAATTCTATAACTAAAGTGAATTGATTCAAGGAATAATAGTCTTATTCAAGAGATTGTTTTATAGATGATAATATTGGCAATTCATGAGCATTGAAATTTGATATGAGAATCAAGTGATCTGTTGGGTAGCTTTGGTTATATAATAAATAAATTTTGAAATTTTCTGGTTCATGTTTTCGATTTCTCTTGCTGTGACATCTTAAACTTCGGTTTTCTTTTAGGAAGTTTAGGATGTCACCTTTTGAAACTTGGGAGCTTATTAGCCAATCGCGTACCGATACAGGCATCAAGCATATCGATACACCTAGCGGTTTTTGGTAGTTAATGGAATCTTTAAGTTTGTAATTGCTACATTATGGTCCCTGAATGTTAAGCATGCAATTGAATGAGTATTGAGATGTTGTCTGAAGATGGTTTTTGACACACAAGCATGAAACGATACTAATTGAGGTTTGGTAACTCTAATTGAATCAAAGTCCTTTTGGATGTCCATTTTTACAAAATGGTCCCTGAATGTTAAGCATGCAATTGAATGAGTATTGAGATGTTGTTTGAAGATGGTTTTTGACAAACAAGCATGAAACGAGACTAATTCAGGTTTGGTAATTCGAATTGAATCAAAGTCCTTTTGGATGTCCATTTTTACAAAATGGTCCTTAAATCGAGTTCAAACTTAATTGGATGTCTAACTGATGCCCGGTTTAAGAAGTGATTTGTCCGCTAGTCACGTAAACACTTTATGACTCTAATGTGAATCTAAACAAGATAAAAGAATAAAAAGGGTCACTTGTCGAGGTAAACTTTCACGAGTTTCCTTCGACATTCTCTATATGACTCGTTCTATTCAGTCTTATGACTAGACCGAGTCAAAGGGGTTACATTTGTTGGTATCAGAGCCAGGTTTACAAAAAAAATTCGGAGGTAAGTTGGTCAATTTCTAGATGTTTGTTGTGTATGATGGTTGTTAATGCTATGTTGTAATTGTTGTTTGTTTGTATGCTTGCACGGTGTTTGGTAGCATGACATTTGAGTTAGATATACTGTTTGGGGTATTTTTTTGGGTAACCCATTGCCATATTACTACTATTGAAAAGAGATTTTGAGTAAACATGAGCATTTCGAATTCTTGCTTCGAGTTGGCCTGACTGGTTTTCATATGTGGCATTTCTCGTTTTCGTTGATTCATATTGTTTTCATTATGGGACAGAGACGAGAGCTTAGAATCATACTCTAAAAGTTGTGGAGAATGAGCCTAACTATGATTTGCCGCCACCTCCAACTCCTCCGGTGGTAATGTTGGAGCGGAAGGTGTTGGGCCTCAGGCAGCACAAGGGAAGGTTATGGGTGATATGACGCCTTTGATTCAGGCTACCACTAGAGCTTTTCAGGCTGTGATGGTGGGTATGCACGCGGTTATTCTACAACCTGCAGTTGCTAATATTGGTTTATCTTTGGAGCGTTTACGTAGTTTGAGTGGTATTGAGTTTCGAGGTTTTAGCCCAGAAGATTCTGAGGCATGGTTTGAGAGTACCAAGTGGATTCTTGTGCAGATGTAGTGCTCGAATGTGCATAAGCTGGGTTGCATTGTGACTCTGCTTTAGGGAGATGCATATAGTTAGTAGACTACCACGATCACAGGGATAGAACCTGCAGAGGTAATGTGGGGGTTCTTCGAAACTACTTTCTGGAGGAAATATTTGCGTACTCGCTATCAGGATGGGAAGAAGCGAGAGTTCATGGCTTTGGTGCAAGGAAGTATATTTGGTTCTGAGTATGAGGTGTAGCTTGTACAATTGAGCCAGTATGCCCCTGAACTGGTTACCGATGAACGATAGAGATGCGTTCATTTTTGTTATGGGCTGATCAAGGAAGTGAAGACATATATGTTAGCTTCAGATTATATAGATTTGATGTCTTAGTCACTCGGGCTAAGGATATTGAACAGAGTTTGGGTTTGGTTTCTTGTGTGGGAGGTTTTGGCTCAGGGAAGAGAGCAGTTGATTCAGATGCTAGTAGGGATCGTCATAAGAAGCATCAAAATATGAGGCATTATCCAAAACAGAGGCGAGGTGGTGCCGAAAAGGTTTTCGCTAATTGAATTCATAAGTTAATCAATTTAAAGAAGAATAAACATTAGCTATCCTTGAGATCAAATAAGTAAAAATTAGAACCAAATTGAATTGAAATTAAAACTAGAAGGCATAAATGGAAGGATAGAATTGTGAACATGCAAAACACTAGAGTTTGCATGCAAATGGGATTAAGATTAAGGGCCTTGACACATGTTCTCAAATGAAGAGAACATGTGCCAATTGAAGCATGACTCACCGCTAGGTGGAGAAAGATGAACAAACATATTGTCATCTTCCTCCCCAAAATTATCACCTTGGTTGTTTGCTTGAGAGAGAAAAGGGGAGAGAAGGAACTTCATTGACCTCCTTCAAATTCAAGCTTTTTGATTTAGCCTTGATCAAATTTAGCTTGGAAAATGTATATAATGCTTGATTCCAACTTGTTATAGATTGTTTGAACCTTGAATTGATGATGTCTTTGTTCTATGAATTGAATTGTATGATTGTTATGTGTGTTAGGAGCATGCTAGCTTCAATTAGAACTTAAAAATTGAATGCTAGTAGCTAAATTGCTAATGAAATGTATATATGGTTGCTGGAAATTTGAAAAATGTATTCATGGTTGAAAACAATATTGATTAGGGACTGTTTTGATAGAGAAATTATTTAGACGTGTCAATTGGATATAGAACCCTGTTTTGATCAAGTTGGTAGATGAAATGAAGATTGAATTGTATAGATAACTTGCTGGAAATGTGAAAGCACCTAATTGGACTAGTTAAATTAGGCAATGGATTGCTCAATTGGTAAATTGGAGGTGCAATGTTGATCAAATAGATCAAATTGGGTTCAACATGATAATGCCCTATTTTAAGCACATTTATAGGCGTATTAGACTACTCAGAATGCTCTGTTCTGGGCAGTAACTTTGAAAAATCACTATAAATTGTATGTAATTAATTTAAGGCTGGAATTTTTATGGACAACACCTTGATATGTCTAAATTCATTAGGAGAAAACAAAACTGAATTCTGGGTTGTATAATGAATTGTAGTGAAGAAACACTAGGGACAGTGCAAACTGTCCAGTGTAGCAAATTACCCTGTCTTTAAGTTAAAAACTGTATTAATTGGCAATGAACTAAAATGCAAGCCTTATATGCTCATAAATAAAATTTCGTTATCTTTCCAACAGTGTAAACCAATTGAAATTCTGATTACGAAATGATAGTTATGCATGATTAAGTGACTAGAGTGCAAGCTGCATGGCTGCAGCAGTATAGGTAATTGCACACTATTTTGTGGCAAATTGTAAACGTTTTGTAAACAATTTAAGGACATTGATTCTGCCTTGTTTTACATGAACTAGAATATAGATAAGCGTAATTAAGTTTAATAGAGATTGTATATGAGCATGTTGCCAGATTTGTGTATGATATGTGTTTGAAACCTTGCCTTGATTGAATGATCATATGATCTTGTCTTGACATGTACTTGTTGTGTAATGTGATAGAACCAAGAGTAAACTTGGTGGAAGAGGATAGAGTGGATCATCCTAAAGCCAAGAACAAAAGAGTGTGGATCCAAGACTATCTAAGCTTGGAGTATTGTGAGTGTAGTTACCTCTAGGGTTAGGACTAGGTCCTAACCAATGTATACTTGTTTACATTCTTGAAATGTTAAATGAATCTAATAAGGACTTGACCTAATAAGGGAAGAATGACTAAAGTAATGCATGAAACTTGATGCATGAACCTAATAAGGACTTGACCTAATAAGAGAAGAATGACCTAATAAGGACTAGGTCCCAACCTTGTATATATGATCAATTTGAATGCTTAAGTATGATTAAGTGATAACATGGATGCTTGTATATGTTATGATGCAATGTGATCAAATGCTAAAGACTTGCTTGAGATATCATCTCATCTTGATGAAATGAAACGTGAAAACTACATGATATGTGAGCTATGGCTCAAATGGCCTAAGGGCCTAATATGAAATTAACTTGCTTGACATGATCTTGATCTTAAAACACTTGAATAAATGGTAAATCGAACAACCTTGGTAGCTAGTTGGACTAGGTAGAAGGGCATGCCTTGGAGTCTAGAGCTCATTGTGTAAGGGTGGACTACGGTCCAGGGCTAAGGCCCCTATTTGGCGACAAACGGAGGGTACGTATGTGGTCTTTGGCGACAGTAGGAGGGTTTGACCAGCACTATGGTGCATCTTGTGGCGACAATTGGTTGGAGAATCGATTACCTGTACAAACTAAGTACCAAGGGGGTTGTTTAATTGATAATACATGAAATAACAATCCTACATCATATGCTACTTGTCTTGAAAGCCATGAATTGAATGTTACTTGTCATGTAAGCATGACTTTCTTGATTACTTGTTTTGTAAGCATGATGTGCTTGATTCATGATTTGAATTCTTGATTCTTGTTCTTGATGGTTGAATGCTATGATCCTTAACTAGGATTACTCTAATGATTGATATCCTTAGCTAGGATTCTTCTAATGCTTGAAAGCCTTAGCTAGGATCAACCTAATGCTTGAAACCTCTAGCTAGGTTCATACTTGATTAAATGACACAAAAACTTGATATATAAAATGTTTAGAACTAGTTACTACCTTACTAAGTACATTCTTGTACTTATCACTCTCGTTTTCGTTTTTCCCAACTATAGGATAAAGGATTCAATCATTGCTTGATCTTGAAGCATGTTACCTTGAGCTACAAGCTTTGCCTAAGTATGGTTTCATACTTGTTTTGTATATCTCCTAGAATGGTGGCACTAGATTGTATAGACTTTAGCTTGATCATGCATTTTGGTACTTGTATATAATGTCTTGATGGGCCTACTATGTTATGAACCTATCGTTAAGTATGTAATGAACCTAAAGTTCTTCTAATGAATGGTAATTGCTACGCATATATGGATTTAATTATGGAATGATCAAATGTTGATCTAGTTTACCTTGATAATATTCGAATGCTTTGTTTGTGTACATGCCTTGCTCAATGTACATGTCTTGCTTGAAATGAAAGTTGTGTGTTTGATTGGTAAAAACTGAATGGTCTAATATGATTATAGATGAATGTCGAATGGTTAGGTATAAAGAATGACTTGAATGGAAGCTAGTTACATGTAAATTGAATGATCAAGAACCATGTTAGCAATTTGGGTTAAGATGTACATGTACAAGTCAAAGAAACAAAGAAATGAAATGGAATTAGGTTGTTGTCTTAGTTCATTTGAATAATAGGGATGTTGGAATGAAGTTAAGTGCATTGATAATGTAGTATCATATAGTGTAAGTATAAAAGGAAACAACTATATGCCTTGTTCTAATGCCTTAGATGATTTGTAATCAAATATGAGTGGCTTGTATGATAAGTAAGTATGATTGGTTGCTTGTTAGTTAAGTAAATCATTTAATAGGAATGAGTTATCAATGCTTGCCTTGTCTTGTTCATGGTTCTTGTATTGCTTGTATTGCCTTGTTCATTGTATTGTCCTTGCTTGCTTAATGTAACTCTCCCGAGTGGGGTTGCTACTAGCCTGGGTAGGGGTGTTACATTTAATTGGTAATCAGAGCTTTAGGTTTAGTCGATTCTATGACTAGATCGGGCTATCATGCATCATATAGGATACTTGTGCCACCTAGGATACTTCTATTGAATAGCTTGTGTCTTTGCTTATTAAACTGAATCCCTAATTGTTCTAATTAAACATAGAATGTCTGAAACGAGACTTGGTTGGGATAATGAAAGTCCTAAAGGCTCCTAGAATGAAAGAGACAGTGTGAGGATGAAGTAGAATCCTCCACAACAACAAACTCAAACCCGAGCCCAAGCTGCTGCTCAACAGGAAGCTCCTGCTATCAATCCTGTACAATAAGAGTGTCTTCTAAGTATGGAGGAGAGGTTCAATCATCTTGTAACTACTTTGAAATAAGATCATCCTACTACTCCTCTTGTTGTGCTAAACAGAGCTCCAATTGACAAACTAGCTCAACACCGGGCCTATACTTTTACTGGCACTGATGAAGCCAATCTCGAAATAGCTGAGTACTGGTTAGAGGCCACTACTCGAATCTTGACCAAGCAACTACCTTGTCCTGATGAGCACAAACTCGAAAGTGCCATAGCTTTGTTGGTACATGAAGCTTTAAGCTGGTGGGAAACCACTACCCTGGCTGCTCCTGCTAAAGCAGTAACTTAGAAATTCTTCCTCGAGGAATTCATGAAGAAATACGTCAGTGAACAGTACTTGGTCGAGCGCCGGAAACATTTCTTGTACCTCAAGCAAGGTGGCTGACCCATTGAACAATACGTGAGTGATTTGTACAAGTATTGTAAGTGTGGGTCGGAATATATCAAAACCGAAGCTGACAAATGTCAGATGTTCATCAATGGATTGAATGATGAACTAAGTCCAATTTTCACTGCCTTGGGTATCACTAACTTCCAGAATTTGGTGAACCGGGCTATTGCAACCGAGGCAAAGATGAAGGCCTCTGAGAAATGTAAAAGTGGTAACTCCTAGAAAGACATACGATCTAGGAATGATGACAAGCCTCACTGGCAGTAAAAGAAATCTAAACACTCAAAAAATCACTCCTTGAATTATACTCATGTTCAGAAAATCAATTACATACCGAAACCTCAAACGATAATCAAGTCTTCAGCCTCGATCATCTCTGTTAATAGTACAGGGAATTTTGGCAAAGCTACTCAATATCCTACTTGCAAGTTTTGTTAGAAGCACCACACCGGGCAATGCAGAACTCAACAGATTTTGTGTTTCTTATGTGTAGCCTCTGATCCGGGAATCAAAGTAAAGGTAGAGGCTGCTAACATGTAAATTGAATAATCAAAGAATCATATTAGTAATTTAGGTATAAGATGATACATGTTTACATCAATGAACAATGAAATGAATGAAGCATGTTTGAACCTTAGGTAATTCGAATGAGGCATGATATCGTATGATTGAATTATGCAAAGTGAAATATGAAAGTAGTAACTTGTAATGTAAGCTTGAAAGGGAACAATTTAGTGGCTTGTTCGAATGTCTTTGATGACTTGAAATCAAATGTGAGGTTACTTGTTTGCTAAGTAAGTATAATTGGTTGCTTGTTAGCTATGTGACTCATATAATAGGAATGAGTTATTAATGCCTTGCCTTGTATTGTTTGTTCTTGTATTACTTGCCTTATTCTTCCTTGCTTAATGTAACGCTCTTGAGCTGGATTGCTACTAGCCTAGGTAGGGGTGTTACATAACGGATGTGGGAGACGATATGCAAGTGAGTGTTAGGGAGTTTTGGGTATATGTTGGGGTTGTGGTTTACCTAGTCACACGAAGCGTGATTGTCCCCAGTTTTCTAGAGAGATACAAGCACTTATGCGTGCTATTGAGCCACAAAGAGGTCGTAGGCGCAGCTGCGGTAATTTCAAATGCAAGGATGATTGTCCGAGGAATGTTGCTCATGTTGTGGTTGTTCAGCCTGAGGGGGTGGACAGGCGAGCGTGTATGCACACCGGGAGGAAAGAAACAACACGAATGTGATCGCAAGTACCTTTACTTTGCAATCTTTGTCGTTACTTTCTTTGATTGATTCTGGTTCTACACATTCATATATTTTGCATGAGCATGTAAAGTTGCTTGATATACTGGTGGAGTTGTTAGATGTGGGTATGCAAGTGACAAGTTCTTTTAGAGAAACGGTTGAGGTTAGGAAGTTGTATAGGCAATGCCCGTTGATGGTTCAAGGACATGTGTTTCTGGTGGATATGATGGAGTTACCTTTCTATGGTTTTAATATCATTCTTCGTATGGGTTGGTTGACGAAACATAGGGTTGCAGTTGATTGTGAAACCAAGCGAGTTTCGTTGAGACTTGCTGATGATGATGAGGTTGTAGTGGTCAGTGAGAATGTTAAGTTCTTGTCCCATGTTGTTTTGGCTTTGGAAGTTCAAAAGTTGATGAAGGTGTGTTGTCAAGCATACTTGGCGTATATTATGAATCTAAATATGAAGGAGGCACGACCTTAGGATGTTCGCACTATTTGTGATTTTCCGAGGGTGTTTCTTGAAGAGTTGCCTGGTTTGTCACCGAATACAGAGGTTAAATTTTGCATCGAAATTTATGCAGATACGACACCCGTTTCCATTGTCCCATATCGCATGGCGCCTAAAGAGTTAAAGGAGTTAAAGATGCAACTTCAGGAGTTGTTGGACCGTGGTTTCATTCGTCCTAGTGTTTCACTATAGGGAGCGCCTGTGTTGTTTTCGAAAAAGAAAGATGGCACTATAGAATGTGCATTGATTATCAACAACTGAACAAGTTGGCAATTAAGAATAAGTATCCTTTTCCAGGAATTGATGACCTATTTGATTAATTCCGGGGTGTGATGGTGTTTTCCAAGATTGATTTGAGATATGGATATTATCAGTTGAAGGTGAAAGACAAAGATGTGCTGAAGACATCTTATTGTACCCAATACAAACATTATGAGTTCGTGGTGATGTCGTTTGGGTTGACGAATGCGCTTGCAACATTCATGGATATGATGAATTAAGTATTCCATGAATTTATGGATCAGTTTATGGTGGTGTTTATTAATGACATCCTTGTGTACTCTCGTACCGAGGAGGATCACGATAAGCATTTACGGATTGTGTTGCAGAACTTGTTGGATAATCAGCTTTTATGCTAAGTTGAGCAACTCCAAATTTTGGATTAGGGAGGTGGTTTTCCTTGGTCATGTTTTGTCAGCCGAAGGAATTCCTATGGATCATCAAAAAGTTGAAGCGGTTGTGAATTGGAAGCAACCTAAGTCGGTAACGGAAGTCTATAGTTTCTTGGGTTTGGCAGGATATTATCGTCCTTTGGTGGATGGTTTCTCAAAGATTGTTGATCCTTTGTCGAAGTTGTTGCAAAAGGATGTTCGTTTTGAGTGGATGGAAGTGAGGCAGCAAGCTTTTGAGAAGTTGAAGGAGGCTTTGACATGAGCTCCGATGTTGATTCAACCTGAGTTGAGGAAAGAGTTTGTGGTTTATAGTGATGCATCTTATGTTGGTTTGGGGTGTGTGTTGATGCAAGATGGGAGAGTTGTAACTTATGCATCTAGACAATTAAAGGTGCACTAGCACAATTATCCTATGCATGATATTGAGTTAGCCGCAATAGTGTTTACGTTAAAGATTTGGAGACATTACCTTTATGGGGAGAAGTTTATTGTTTACATGGATCATAAGAGTTTAAAATATTTGATGACTCAAAAAGAGTTGAATCTTCGGCAACGAAGATGGTTTGAGTTGCTTAAAGATTATGATTTATCGATTGAGTATCATCTTAGTAAGGCTAATATTGTAGCCGATGCTTTGAGTAGAAAGGCTGCGGTGGAATTGAGGGTAATGTTTGCGCGGTTGAGTTTGTTGCGAGATGGTGGTTTAGTGGCCGAGTTGCAATTAAAACCATCTTTGATACAATTGATTAAGGAGAAGCGATTGTTAGATCATTCATTGGTAACGCATGTCATGGACATTGCGGAAGGTAATCCAACGGATTTTAGTTTTAGTGAAGATGGCGTTTTGTGCTTTAAGAGTCGAATAGTTGTGCTGGGAGATGTTGAGTTGAGGCCCACCATTTTGACTAAGGTGCATAGTAGTCCTTTTGCTATGCATCCCGGTAGCACTAAGATGTATCAGGGGTTTAGAGATGAGTACTATTGGGTTGGGCTTAAGAAAGATGTGGCAGATTTCATTGGTAAGTATATGGTATGTCAGCAGGTGAAAGGTAAACAGTTTCGTTCCGGGTTGTTACAACCTTTGAGGATACCAAAATGGAAATGAGAGAGGATCACGATGGATTTTGTGTCGGGTTTGACTTTGACACCATTAAAGAAGAACTCTATTTGGGTGATTGTGGACCGTTTAACGAAGTATGCGCATTTCTTAGTTGTGCATACTACGTATACATTTGATAAGTTAGCGGAGTTGTACATTGCGGAAGTGGTGAGGTTGCATGGGGTTCCTATGTCTATTGTTTTGGATAGAGATTCGTGCTTTACCACGAGGTTTTGGGAGTTTTTACATAGAGCTTTGGGTACATGGCTCAATTTTAGCATTTTGGTTTATCCTCGGATGGACGGGCAGTCTGAGTATGTAATCCAAGTGTTGGAGGATATGTTGCGGTGCTGTGTTTTGATTTTCAAGGATTTGGGAGAAAAAATTACATTTGGTAGAGTTTGCTTATAATAATATCTATCAGGCGAGCATCCAAATGGCACCTTACATGGCTTTGTATGATAGGAAGTGTTGAACGCCACTGTGTTGGGTGGAGATCGGTGAAAAGTTTGTCTCTTTACCTTGTGTGTTGAAGGACACCAATGAGACGGTGAAGCTTGTATGTGATCGGTTAAAGATGGCTTCAGATAGGAAAAAGTCCTACGCGGGTTTGAAACATAAAGAGATCGAATATGAAGTGGGCGATAAGGTGTTCCTCAAAGTTTCACCTTGGAAGAAGGTGATGAGATTTGGGCGTAAAGACAAGTTGAGCCCTAGATTTATTGGACCTTATGAGGTGTTCGAGCGTGTTGGTCTAGTAGCTTATAGCTTGAAGTTACTTTTGGAGTTGGAAAAGATGCATGATGTTTTCCATGTGTCGGTGCTCCAGAAGTATAGATCGGACCCTTCGCATGTGATGCATGTTGAGGAGATTATGTTGAATCCGGATTTGACCTATGATGAGGAACCAGTTAAAATCTTGGATATGGACAGCAAGGTTCTTCGCGATAAAACCATAGAGTTGGTCAAGGTGTTGTGGCAACATCGGGGTCTAGAGGAAGCCACGTGGGAAATGAATGATGACATGTTGAAGGAGTTTCCTTATCTTTTTCCGCTGGGTAAATTTTGAGGACAAAATTTCTTAAGTGGTGGAGAATTGTAACGCCCCGATTTTGGGCTTAAAGTTTTAAGTTAGTTTGAGGGTCCGTTGGACCGGGAATAGGGATTCGAGTTAGTTTTAGGATTTAATTGAAAATAAATATTTTTGGAAGAGATAAAAATATGGAAAATGCTCTAAAATCTTTATTGATTATATAAATTATTTTTGTGGAATCAATTTTTGAAAATAAGTTTTAGAGGTTTGACATTTTGGGACTAGTAACCAAAATGTAAAGTTGTAAAACTGTTTTGTAAATGGATCAGAACTTTGAATCATTAAGGGGCTATCAAACCAAAGTCTAATATCAGACTTTATCTCTTAATTGGATAATTTAAAAAGGTTTTAATAAATAAAATAGCTTGGAGAGAATTAATTGGTGATTAATTCTTTAAAACAAATTTGACGTAACTACCTTTTCTCTCTTCTATTTTCTCTCAAATTCTCTGCAGCCAAACACCAATTTCTTCTTAAAATTTTCAGGTAATCACTTGGTTTGATTTATCTTTTATCTCTAAATTATTTTCCAATGATTTTCTATCAAAACCTTATTGTTTTACTTTTGTCTTCTCATGTAAATCTATACAATTGAGGAGAAAGCACTCATTAGAGGTAAGGTTTCGTTCTTCTCCTCTAATGAAAGGTTCTTTACTGAAATTCCAAAGTTCTTGATCCTTTATAAGTGATTTTTAATGAGTTTTGATGATTAAGTTGCGGAAGATTGGTTTAATTGGATTTAAATTTATGGATTTGTTAGTTCTTGATTTTGGATATGTTTTGTGAAGTCTTTGATTAGAATAGAACATGATTATGATGTATTATCATGTTAAGAAGTTGATTTTAACAAATTAATCCCGGAACTATGTGAATCTCTAGTTGTTAAGGTTGCTAGTTTTGTGTTTTAGAGGAGTTGTTATGGTTTTTTGGTTGTTGATGTTAATTGGATGTTGGGAAGGTGTTTTTAGAAGGGTGTTGATGTTGTTTTGTTGTTAATCTTGCTGGGTAATGGCTGGAGAATGTTTAGTTTGGTTTCACCAATTTTTTCGGTAGTTTTCGGATGACGATAGTTGGGTAAATGGAACAGGGAGTTGTGGAGTTGAGTTCCTAAGAATTTAGATTCAAGGTTGTGCATTTATTCTCTGTTCTTATGTGATTAAAACAGGGGAGATCGATCCATCGTTGTTTGAGGAGAGTTGAAAGCTTTAGGAGTTTGTAATCGCTTTGGCAAAGAAAGTGAAGCGTGTCGGTGAGTGGAAATGGTTTTAAAAGCTTTTCAAAGGTTTGAAAGCAAGGTTTGAGGGTTTAGGTTAAACTTGAAATGCTAATCTATGCTTGGAAGTAAGTATGGTAGATTTTGCTCTCGGATTACGGTTCCCATGTTTTATTGAATTCATGCTCGTGTTTGAAGATTGATTTGAATACCTATTGTTTTATGCGTGTTTTGAGATATAAAGATGATGCATATAGTTTATGATGATGATCTTATGCATGAGAAATTGATTTACTAACATGGTTTGAGAAATGCTCCCTTATTGGGATGAGATTGAGATATTTGGCTTTGATGCCATGAGAAAAGAGATGTTTTGATAATTGCATACTTAAAAACAATAGATTATCATGTTTAAAATGTGTATATTGGCAAGTGGCTGAGATTATGAGATTGTTGGATATAATTAGTCGACCATAGGATAGGAAGTGCACTATAATATATATACAGAATTTGTACGTGAGACAAATTCTCCAGTTTCAATAGGGGTAAGCCTATTGTTTAATGGTAGAGGTGAGCCTATCACTACGGGGTAGGGGTGATCCTATTCTCCTCCGGAGTGAGATGTGTGGTGGAGGTGAGCCCACCATGAGAATGTTCGTGTATCCGATGTGTTATTTACATCTTAAGATAAGAGTTAAGAAGGGCAAAGCTGGAGATAGAAGCCTTTCAAGAGCAGAACCAAAGAGACAAATTTGAGTCAGGCCTCGATGTTGAAAAGTATAAAGGGGAAATGAAACGAGTACTGAAGCTGTATGAAGACTTAGAAAAGAAGTTTGAGATCCAAAGGGTTGACTTCCTCAAGCTCCAAATTGCTGTTCGAAATGTTGATCTAAGGAAGACTACAAAACAATGGAAATAGGAAATCGAGCATGCTATGGTGAAAGAGAAGGAACGAGGAAGGCGCGAAGTTGAGAAATATAAATGAGACCTTGCTGAGGAGAAAAAGCACAATAAGCTAGCACTCTGGATCAGCTTCTAATAATAAGGCCATGTTAACACTAATACGAAAATATACAAAATCCTGGTGTTGTAAAATCTTGTAATTTGCTTGAATTTCCATTTGATATTATTGTCTTTATGTTTGGTCATATTATGGTCACTACCTCACTTAGGCTATATAAGCCTAAGGCATTCATTATCATGCATTGCAGATTACTTAAAGCTTGTATAAATTAATCGTGGACAAGAGTTGCAAGTCATTTCTCAAAGATCCAAGTAAAGTTTGGATTTTACATAGTTATAATACTCCTAGGATGGTGGCATAATGTTCTAGTCCGATGCATGCAATGCATCCATTTGACATGTATATATACTCTACTTATCTTATGTTATATGTGTTTAATGTTGTTAACATAGGTTTCGGTGGGTTGCTTGGAGTTTAAGTTATTTTAGTATGATGTTTGATCAGGGAATGGTTGAATGAATGTTTGATTTTGCTATTTGAATGATTGGATTGTTAGATAAACCATGTACTAGGGAGTTTGAATGAATACTTCCTAGTTATTGTGTCTAAGCTTGAAATTTAGAATGGTTGTAAAATATGACTCATGTATTATTGCATAATGTGTATGCTTACCTGATAAGTTGAATAAGTTAAGATTTTGGAAATTCAAATTCACTAATGGATTCAAGTAGTTATAATGAGCCTTTTAATGACTTGTTTTGTTCATATGTTGGTTGGATAGTTTGAATGTTACTAAAGAAAACTAGATATTAGTGTCTTAATAATTAAATATCATGTATGTAGGAAAAGAATTAAAATGTCTTCTTGATGATCAAGATATGTTAGATATGATGTTTGAATAAATTTTTAAGTATGACATGTTTATAATTGAGTTGAATTACCATGATGCTTGTGGCACGTAATGGCTTAATATACATAGGTTACTTAGTGGTTGAACTTGTCATGATATTAAAAAAGGTTTCGAAAGATTGTTTGTTTGTGAAATTATAAGAAAATGTAATTAAATACTTGCTCGATAGTAAGGTTTGCTACGCATAAGATATTGAGAGGTTACCACTTATGTAAACGGCTCCTTGTGCCTTGTTGTTGTGGTTAGTAAGATAACCGAATGGTAACTTGGTGTTTAAGTTGTTATTACCTAATAGTAGAAAGGTCCCATGTTATGCAAATATGATGTTATGATCTTGTGAATGGTCTCTAATCGATTAGGTTAATAAATGATGGTTTACTAGAAGCTTGTGGATCTAGCAATATTAGTTTAATCATTGTTTACATGATTTGGATAAGATTTAAGTCCTAAGTCAGCACCTTTTTATTAAAAGTTTGAAAAGCTATATGTATATAGTTATTGTAATGGACTTTAAAATATAATTTCTGTCTAAATTCGATCATTGCATTATAACTTAGTATGGGGTATTATTTAATGTAAGCGTAAACAAAGTTACATGACACTATTTGATTATTGATAATCCTAAGCTTAACGTCATAAATAAGGTTTTATGGATTTTGATTTTAATTTGAGTTCCTAATATAGATAAGCATGAAAATTTGAGGTATAATGGATTTTAAATCCTTTTAATCTTGGAATTGTATGTACAAACGTGTTGGCTATAAATGATTTTAGGGTTAATGACATCTTGTTATCAAAAGAATAAGTTTGTTCCATAAACTACATAGTATGGTCTCGATTTGTTCATCTTGTCTCAAAAATCCACCACTTTGGTAATTTGTTTGTCTTTGTTTGTTAGTAACACTTCCTAAATCGGTTTATCTACTAAACCGGGTTGAGGGTGTTACAGTTTGAAATTATATTTTCTATTGCTATATATGTATTGCTCTTATGACCAGCTCTTTTGCTTGGATGATTTTAATTATGTATCCAATTTAGTGGCTTATAAATTGCAACTGTGATTGCAGTTCTTATATGTAAGGAACTTAAAACAAATGGTGTGCAGATATGATCATTCTTCATTTCCATTGAAATATTAGTGACTCATATATTCGAAAGTGGGTTTGTAGATATGCTCATTGTATGATTTTTTTGAATGAATATACTCATGTCAAACATATTATGATATAAAAGCAATCACACATATAATATAGATTTTAATACAATTGATATTTTTTATTTAATAAATAAATATAACTTAAAAATAGTTTTTTGTTGCACATAAGGTGTTTGTTCTTTTGCCTAGCCTAGTTTTTCAATCGTTTAAGATGTGGTCTTTGTGCGTAGTATGGCCTTACGCCTTGTCTAGTTTGCTCTGTTGAGGTTGTTTTGTATTGCGCGTTTGGGTAATTAATTTCTGGGTAAGGTTTAACAAAACTGAAAAGTGTATCCCAAACTATGAGGAGGACGCAATAGAGAGAACGAGGAAAAAGGGTTTGGACGGTGTTTGTATCAAACTTGCCGGAACAATTACATTAGCAAGGAGTGTGGCAAGTGTTTTATAGACATGGGGTTGTGGTTGATGTTTATGTGCCAAGAAAGAGAGCGAGGGATGGAACTAGGTTTGGGTTTGTGCGTTTGGGATCAAAAGCTGATGCCATCGAATTATTGGGAGATTTCATGGACTTAGGCTTTATGGATAAAAAATCAGGGTTATGATGGAGCAAAGGGATACTAGGGATGTGTTTTGGAGGCAAAAACATGATGGAAATTTTACTGAGTCGAGAAAACCATATCAGAGACAACGTTCGAATCATTATAGTCTGATGCAAAACAACCTAGTGATTTCACAAGCGGAACGAAACAAAGAGGATATGACTCCAGACGATCAGAATACATTGAAAGGGCATCCCAATTTAGAGGCAAAACGCAAACGGGTGGAGGGTGTAATTGATGTCGACAAATGGGAAATCTTGCAAAATTGTGCCTTAGGTTTTTGCCGTCAACCATGCCAAATATCGGGCCTTGCAAAGGAATTCATGAAGGCGAAATTGACAGGGTTCTCGGTAATGAGAGTTGTGGGGTCACTAATATTACTTACGGTTGTGGATAATGGATTGAGGCAGGAAACTTTGGGTAATGGGAGTCTGGAACATTGGTTGGAGAACTTAATGGAATGGTCACCTGCGATGCCGTTGCCGAACCGAAGGGTCTGGTTATCTGTAAGTGGAATTCCAATCCATTGTTGGTCCAAAGAAACATTTAAGAACATTGCAGCGCTTTGGGGAAACCTCGTTAGGATTGATATAGAGACATTGTCGCCATCAACGTTTGAGCGCTGTCATTTTCAAATTGAAACAGACTGGAATACACACTTGATGAATTGATTGACCTGTATATGAGTGATAATATATTCCAGATTTGTATTGCATAAATTGTGGAAGCAATTGGTCCAAAGTGTGATTGCAGCTGTGAAATAGAGATTTGTTCTGATGAAATAGTGAGCAAAAATGACTCGGAGATTGAGATATCTAGCCCGGGCAAGGAGGTAGGAAATGAGATGTCAAATGAGGGAACAATGGTGCCTAATTCTTTCACTCTTGAGGAAGTGGAGTCTATCCATATTGAGCGTATTTGGGATGGAAACAAGAGAGTAGATTGGCATGTGATGAGTACGACAAGTTGGATGGCGGATAAGGATGTAAGTGTGGTACATCGAGAAGGGGAGAGCCAGCGGAATATGGATGTGTTGTGGAGTAAGGGTATTGTTGAATTGAGTAAGGTTGACGAGGGCTTCCCGGTGGTGGTGGATTTTGTTGTCAATGGAGCGAACCCAAGATTGGGGGATGAGCCGAGGAGTGAAATGCCTAGGGCTGATAAAGCAACAACAATAGAGTATAATGGGGAGAATAGACGAGTACGACAATTAAATGAAGTTGTGTTGAGTTTATTATCGCCAGGCAAACGCGGTGAAGCTGAAAAAAAACTGCAAAAAAGAATAGGGGCAGACCAAAGAAAAATCTACCAACATCGCCGGCAATTGCAAATGGATCTTTGTCAGATTCATATTTTTATAATTGGAAGCATGCGATATTGAAGGAGGCAGGGGAAACGCTGGATTTGGGAAAACTGATTGGGACTGTATCGATTGGTAACGAAGAGAAAATTGTGTAGGATATTGCGCGGATGATCGAAGCGCGTGAGCGAAAATTATCTAGCTGCGCGATGAGATTATTGTCGTAGATTTTGAGGGGAATTGGCTCGGCGTCAAAACGTAAAATGGTTCAACGTCTATTGCGACAAAAAAGTGTGAGATGGTTCTTTTATAGTAGGCTAAATTGAAGATGCTGAATGATATTTGGTGAGTCAGATTTGGTTTACAGATAGCTTTGATCATGTGTTTGCACCGCCTGTGGGTAGGTCGGGAGGAGTGGTGGCAATTTGGGATACATTGCGCTTCATCATTTCCTCGAAGTTGATACACAGGTGAGGATTGAGGGGTGATGCCCCATGTGTGGTGGCAGATCAAGCAAGTTTTGGGGATGTTTTGGGAGGAATATTGGTTGCACATCAAATAGACTGGTGCTTGGGAGGTGACTTCAACATGGTCATTAAGGCCGATGAACATCTTGGCGGCTCTAATCTAAACCGAGGGTAAACACTTCACTTGGTTTGGCCATGGAAATTGATGTAGCCGTCTTGAGTGGATTACAAGGTTTGGAAATTTGATAGCCAATAATTCATTGCTTGGTTATCAAATGCAAGTAATATGCACACTATTGGACAAGAATGGTGTTGATTGTACTTTTGAGGGGCCTCCGACAATGGTGAGTAAATTAAAGGGGCTGAAAGGCTTTCTAAAGGAATTGAATAAGAGCAGTTTGGAAACATTAATCAACGATACTTGGATGTGGTTAAGCGGATTGAAGTTTTGGTTGTGTTTTGAGTGTTGGAGTCATGCGTTGGGGTTGGTGTACGAGTCTAAGTGGAAAAGTATACAATCAGTGGTGATTGAATTGGTTTCGTAGGTAGTAGTGTCCTAGATCTTATGCAGTGCTCGATGCCCTTGGATTCATTGGCAATGGTTCCGACCGAATAATGAGGCATGCGAATCCTTACAATGTGTGTGCTAAAGTAATCTATATCGGGAAGCCAAAAATTCTAGCTGATTCACTGGTGAAAAGTGGTGTTGACCCATACACTTCGATTCGTATGATGACATGAGTTGATTGTGCTTTGGGGTGATTTATGTATGTTTTGCGTGTTATGGTTTATTGTTTTTGGGCATTTGTAACCTTTGATCACACTCATTGGTACTCTTTTCCTCCATTTAGGATTAGGGAGGTTTTTAGTGAGGCCTTTGAGTGTGATGGTTTTGTATGATTCCATTTAATAAAATCATACGCTTTTGCCGATAAAAAAAATATAAATTTTAACAGTCTTGAACGGCTATATACAAACCCAAAATCATAGAAACTATAGTTCTTTCTTATTAATAATTAAAAATTTATATTAGTTATTTCTTGTTCTAAGCAATAGGCTCAATTTTTTTCTCTACGTTGATTTTGTTTATTCTAAAAACTTAAATTCATTGTTATAATTAATATCATATATAAATAAATTATATAGTATAGCACTATAACATTTCAAATCTATTAAATTATTTACGTAAGAATTTTATAAAAAAATATAGAAAAAATTAAAGTGTTCTCTATGAATTTTCATACCAATATTTTAATGCAATATTGGAAGTTTAACTTGTTAAAAATAAAATATATCACAAGGACAAGTTGCTAAAATAATAAAATATGCATTATGATAATCTTACATCCTCTCAACCAAACATCGTAATCTTAAATTTCTCCCAAACAAGGTAATGTAATATTCCTTGTAATATGTCAGGTAATATTATATTCCGAGAATCCTAAAATATTTTCTTCGGCTGATACGAATAGATTTCAACCCAAAAAATCTAGTACAAGTACTGACATATGGTTGGGGAGGGGTAGTTCTTTTGTGAGGTAGATTAAAAAAGGCTAAAAAGGTAGACCGATTATAACAGTATCTGGTTTCAACATAAATTTTTACGAGGCAGTAACATAAATTCTTACAGTAACTGTAAGAAATATGGTAGTTATACAAATGCTTATTGTAACACCCCCTTCCCGGTCTGGTAGAGATCCCAGTCGGATAGTGCTATCGGAAGACTAATTAGAGGTTTGAATAGGGTTTGGAGTTCAAAACCTAATCTACGAATCATATTGATTATTCTTAAGACTTATCCACATCATTGGTTACTAAACTTAGTAGGAGTTGGGGTCAAGTTTAAACTTTTCTTAACCTTAGGGACTAATTGGTAAATTTTTACCAGTTACCTGATTTCGTATTACCAATTGAAAATAAATTCTCCTAATTATTGATCTAAAGGTTTCATTAGTAGAACCTATCGAATTACTACGCCAATTAAACCAATTTGAGACTTTTGTCGAAAAATTAGTTCTGTGACTTAACTAAATTAACCAAATTTTACCATTACACTTATAAATCAGGTTCCTATTGGTACGTCAAATTTTAGGGCGTTCGGAATCCATTTACCAAGTTTTTACCTTAGCCTCATTTAGACACTTTTTAACCATTTTAACCTATCCAAATCTAAGCATACAACAAAACCATATTACCAAGTCATCATACAATCATGGAAAGGCTTATACAAAACAAGTTGGGTCCATATGCCACTTCAATAGGAGTTTATAGCAAAAGATAGCATACATATATGGCAGGGACGTGACTTGCAACCGCAATAACACGTTCAAGGCTCAAAATTGATCAAGGTCTTGAAAATGCATGTGACACACATATTAGGCTTACATAGCCTAGTGAGGTAGTTATAACAATTACAATGAATGATTATTATTATGTAATGCATGATAATCAAATATACAAGTAGTTATACTATGCACAATTCATGCTTATTACACATATTCTCATGCTTTCATATTCGCATATTACATGTAACATAGTCATATCATAATCATATTGTCATAGCAGAATTCATAGGCACATATCACATTAGGTACCATTGGATACACGGATTCCACTATACACCAATACATATAACGAAGAGCGGGCCGTAGCCCTTGAGCCGTAGCTCTGGAGATATATCCCTTACACAGACGACCTTATTTCTCCTACATATAGGCCGTAGCCCTGGACCGTAGTCCTCTCTTACTTAACCGAGCTCAATAATCCAATGGCATGCCAATTGTATCCAATGTCCATAATTACACAAATTCACATAGTCCATATTTTTTTTTCAAGTTATATCATGTCAAATATCAAAATGAGCCTTAGCTCTATATCATGTGACATTTCATATCATTTTCATATATCATATACGTGTAACATATCTTAGTCATATTTGCACATATCAAATCAATGCAAGACACTTACCGGATTTGCCAATCGAATTCGACATAGTTACTCTACATGAGCCCTTAAACAAATACAAACATAATCACAAAATAATGCAACGGGATGGCACCGAGCCTATCCCTTGACACAACTACACTCACCTCGACAACCGTAGTTTTAAAGACCCTCGGATAACAGTGCCTTTATCCTTGGCTTTCGAAAGAGATGACGGTTGTTCTTTATCAACCTTTTGAGCTAGGTTAACCAATAGGAATTGGTTAGAATCGACAAAACAACATTGAATCAATACAAAAATATTAACCAAGGATTCGGGCTTACCCAATCGATAGCAAGGACTCGAATTTATTAAACCAAAAAATTCATGCTTACCAACCTTATCAAAGAGTCGATTTGTTCCTTATTTTCTCTATGACTATTGTGCACACCCCTATTTATAATCAATGGCCGGCTCCCCCCCTTTTTTCACTTCAATCTCCAACTAAGGCATGGCCCTTAGGCTTGAGCCACGTGGTGGCCACCTTGCGCCGAGTCTCCCCCAAACGTGGGGGAATTCACGGTAACTCCTTCAATTTGAAGGAATTGGCCGTAGGTCCCCCCACTCGCAGCATCTTTTTTTAATATATTATTAATAATAATTATAATTATAATAATAATAAAACTGATACAATTAACCCGAATAACCTTTATTGCTTCAAATTAGGTACAAGATCGAGCTAATTATATAACTAGTACAAAATATTTGATCACTGGAACCTAACCCCGACTAGACCAGTTTTCAGGGTGTGACAACTCTCCCCCTTTAAGAAAATTCATTCTATATTTTCACTTCAGGCGAACAAATGAGGATACTGTTTCTGCATAGTCTCCTCGGGTTCCCATGTTGCCTCTTCAACGAAATGACTTCGCCATAAAACTTTCACTAAGGGCACAATCTTGTTACGAATTCGTTTAACTTCTCGTGCAAGGATCTGAACAGGTTCTTCCTCGTATGTCAGATTAGATTGGATTTCCACAGACTCTGGTTCAATCACATGGGAAGGATCTGACCAGTACTTGCGTAGCATAGATACATGGAAGACATTATGAATCTTACTTAACTCTTCGGGGAGGGCTAATCGGTAAGCAACAGGTCTGACTCTTTGGATTACTTCGAATAGGCCAATGAAACCGGGACATAACTTTCCTTTCTTTCTGAAACGAAGAATCTTATTCAACAAAGATACTTTGAGGAAGGCATTCCCAACAACCTCGTACTGAATATCTCTTCTACCCAGGTAGGCAAAGGGCTTGCGTCGGTCAAAGGCAGCCTTAAGCCGATCACGGGTAATGGTTATCCTTTATTCAGTTTCTTGAAGTAAGTCAAGACCTAGCATCTTGCCTTCACCGAGTTCAGTCTAACAAAGAGAAGTCCTACAGATCCTTCCATAGAGAGCTTCATACGGAGCCATTTGAATTGAACCATAGTAACTGTTGTTGTAAGCAAACTCGACCAAGGGTAGGGATTTCTCCTACGTGTTCCCAAAGTCAATGACACAGGCTTGGAGCAAATCTTCCAAAATCTACAAGGAAGAATCATGATTGGTGCAAATACTTATTAACTTAACTTAGAGAAGGGTTTAGAGTTACCTGAATAACTCTTTCAGATTGGTCGTCAGTTTGAGGATGGAAAGCAGTGCTAAGATGCACTTGCGTTCCCAAGGCCTCGTGTAAGGTCCTCCAAAACTGAGACGTAAATCGTGGGTCATGATCGGAGATGATAAATACCATAATTCTGTGTAAACAAATAACTTCACTGATGTACAACTGCGCGAGCTTAGGCAATCTGAAATCCATTCTTATTGGAAGGAAGTGAGTAGACTTGGTGAATCGGTCCTCAATGGCCCAAATGGCATCATTTTTCTTCGGAGTCAAAGGTAGACCACTTACGAAGTCCATCGTGATATGCTCCCATTTCCACTACAGAAGTTCAATGGGATACAGAAGACTTGTAGGTACCTTGTGCTCAGCTTTGACCCATTGGCAAATCAAACACCTAGCTACGTAGTTCGTGATTTCATTCTTCATATCAGGCCACCAATAGATCTCCTTCAGATCTTTGTACATTTTGATAGCTCTAGGGTGAACAGAGAAAGGGCTAGAATGAGCTTCGCTTAGGATTTGGTTCCGAAGATCATCATCATCGAGAACACAAATACGGTTGCAAAAACACAATAACCCTTCAAAATTCAAAGCAAAGTCAAGATCTGAGCTATCCTTGACCTTAGCAATAAGGGGTTGCAACTCCTCATCAGTTTCTTGGAGTGCCTTAATTCGAGATACAATGGTGGAGTGAACTTCCAGCCTAGCTAACAATTTGCCATGCTTTCTGAGTTGAAAGTTAGCATTAAATCATCTCGTAGAAGAAGTGGGTTTCCAGCTAAGAGCGTCAGCCACCACATTAGCTTTACCGGGATGGTAGTCAATGACTAAATCATAATCTTTCAATAGCTCCATCAATCAGCATTGACGAAGGTTTAACTCTTTCTGAGTTAGGAGATATTTCAAGCTTTTGTGATCAGTGTAGAGATAACACTTCTCACCATAAAGATAATGCCGCCAAATCTTCAAAGCAAACACAACTGCGGCAAGTTCCAGATCATGAGTCAGGTAATTTAGCTCATGAGGCTTGAGTTGACGTGAGGCATATGCTACGACTTTGCCTTCTTTCATCAGAACACAGCCTAATCCCAGGTGGGATGCATCACTGTACACGGTGAAGTCTTTGCCTGACTCGGGTTGCACTAACACAAGGGCATGAGTAAAGACTTTCTTGAGCTGGTCGAAATTCCTTTGTTGATCAACAATCCACACAAAAGAAGTATCCTTGCAGAGAAGCTTTGTTAAGGGTGTTGCAAGCAATGAGAATCCCTTAACGAATCTACGGTAATAGCCTGCAAGGCCTAGAAAACTACGAACTTCTCCCACATTCTTCGGAGGAGTCCAATCAAGGATTGCTTGAATCTTCTTTGGGTCTACATAGATTCCCGCAGAAGAAATCACATGGCCAAGAAAAGATACTTTAGACAACCAAAATTCACATTTACTGAACTTGGCATAAAGCTGTTTCTCCTGAAAGGTCTGAAGCACGGTCCGAAGATGTTCTTCATGAGAAGTAGAGTCTTTAGAGTAGATCAGAATGTCGTCTATAAGGACAACCACAAACTTATCTAGATAGGGCCAGAATACACGATTCATTTGGTCCATGAAGGCTGCAGGTGCATTCGCGAGCCCAAAAAGCATCACTAGAAATTTATAGTGACCATATCTGGTGCGAAAGGCAGTCTTTAGAACGTTAGACTCCTTTACATGCTTTTGGTAGTATCCGGACCGAAGATCTATCCTGGAAAAGACATAAGCATCCTTAAACTATCAAAGAGGCCATCTATCCTCGGAAGTGGGTACTTGTTCTTGATTGTCACTTTATTCAATTGATGATAGTCAATGCATAGACGTATCAATCCATCCTTCTTTTTGACGAACGAGATCGGTGCTCTCTAGGGTGAGGAACTCGGTCAGTTGAATCCCTTATCTTGAAGGTCTTAAATTTGAGCTTTTAACTCCTTCAACTCCACCAGACCCATTCTATACAGAGTAGTGGAGACCGGAGTAGTTTCAGGTTGTACTTCTATCCCGAACTCAACATCACAGGTGGGAGGGAGTCCCAGAAGTTCATCAAGAAACACATTGGGAAATTCTTTCACCACGGGTACGTCTTCAATTTTCAAATCTTTCTTACTCCATGGAATACATGAGGCTCTTTTTAGGCTCGGGTTCAGACTTTATCAAGTTTGTGCTTTTCTTACCGAGTCCACGGAGATAATTTCTTATTTTAACAATCCACCCACGCTTGATGTTCAGCTAGCCAATAGAGGCCTAGAATGAGATCGAACTCGTGGAAGGACAAAGCCATCAAGTTGGCTATAAATGGGATCCCTTGGATCCTTAGCGGACAAGCTCTACAAATTATTCGTATATTCACACTATCTCCTAATAGATTGAGGCAAGTATCTCGGAACCAACAGGTTCACATTCTAAAACATACTTTTCAATCAAGGGTTCACTAATAAAAGAGTGTGTGGAGCCTGGATCTATCAAACCATAAACAAATTCAAAACATAAATCCACCATACCTGCAATCACATCAGGATCATCCTCTTACTTGCGGCCTCAAACGTGGTACATTTGAGCCGAAGTCTGGGGGTCACGGCTAGCTGAAGTAGCATTGTTGTTGCGGGGTCTACCTAAAGATCTGGATGGTATTGGCTTTGCTCCTCTCCCTTTATTAGGATTGTTCTAAGAGGCTATAGATGTAGGAGCCTGAGGGTTCTGTAGGCACTAACAGATGAAGTGGCCAGACTCTCCACAAAGGTAACAAGAACTGGATTGCCTACGACACTGCCCCAAGTTCCTTTTCTGGTAGAAGTTGCATAAGGGAATCTGGGAACCCTTTATGGAACCGCCCGTGCTATCTACTAAAGCCATGCGGGTAACAGTTGTTCCGACAGACTGGAACTGAGGTACATACCCAGATCGAGGCAACTGTATGTAGGTATCAGACTTTTGGTCCCATTGTCTCCCTTTCTTTTGGGACATATGTGGCTTGGAGTCATCACAGAATCTCTTGTCAGGTCGTGCTTGGTTCCCTTTCCTTCTCTCGAAAGCTTTCTGTAAGGCTTCAGTCGCAATGGCCCAATTGACGAGGGTCTAAAAGTCCTCAATCCTAGTGCAACGAAGAGGGTACGTAGTTCATAACAAAGACCATCTATAAACATTCTGCATTTTTCCTTCTCAGTACGGATGATTTCGACACCATATCTTGCATACTTACAGAAATCGTGGATGTACTGCTCCACTGGTCTTCCCTCTTGCCTCAGATGGAGGAATTTCTTGCGTCTTTCTACAATGTAGTGTTCGCTGATGTACTTCTTACGAAACTCCTAAAGATTGAGGGTCGCTGTATCCCACCAGCTTTGGGCCTCTTCAGCTATCAAGGCTAGGGCACATTCAAGCTTATGCTCCTCGGGACACTTCATTTGCTTATTCAACACTTTCAGAGTGTTCTCCAGCCAGTAGTCAACAATCTTGGGGTTATCCAGGTCCTGGCCGGTGAACGTATACACAGGATACTGCTTGAGTTTGTCAACAGGAGCTCTTGATGCAGGTAGAGAAGTTTTAGCATGCAAAGGATGTGGTTCTTGACGGAGGGACACCACCACTTGCTTAATCATGTCCTCTATGGACATTAGATACGCTTGCTGAGTGGGTGGCATTGATGGAGGGTGAGGTGGGTCGTTCTGTCCCATATGCTTGGGTTGGATTTCAGGCCTCAAATTGTCCCTCTGAGTTGAGGAAGAGCCTGGATGAGGTCCGTTCACTACCCTTCTATCGGTAGGACCAGACATTTTGAATCTAATTACAGAAGGATTAAATAGTGTAAGTTGCAAGTCAAAGAATACATATTCAATAACTCCTAAGTGGCATATGTAGACACAAACTCATAATAGATGCCTGGTTAGTCCTACAATCGACTAGACCTAGGCTTTGATACCACAAATGTAACATCCTCCTTCTGGCCTGGTAGAGATCTGGGTTGAATAGTGTTATCGGAAGACTAATCGGAGGTTCGAATAGGGTTCAAAGTTCAAAACCTAATCTATGAATCATATTGATTATTCTTAAGACTTATCAACTTTATTGGTTACTAAACTTAGTCGGAGTTGGGGTCAAGTTTTAACTTTTCTTAACCTTAGGGACTAATTGGTAAATTTTAACCAGTTGCCTGATTTCGTTTTACCAATTGACAATAAATTCTCCTAATTATTGATCAAAAGGTTTCATTATTAGAACCTATCGAATTACTACACCAATTAAACCAATTTGAGACTTTCGACAAAAAATCAGTTCTGTGACTTATAAACCAAGTTCCTATTGGTACGTCAAATTTTAGGGCTTTCCGAATCCATTTACCAAGTCTTTACCTTAGTCTCATTTAGGCACTTTTTAACCATTTTAACATAACCAAATCTAAGCATACAACAAAATCATATTACCAAGTCACCATACAATCATAAAAATGCTTATACAAAACAAGTTGGTCCATATGCCACTTCACTACGAGTTTATAGCAAAAGATAACATACATATATGGCAAGGATGTGACTTGCAACCGCAATAACACAATCAAGGCTCGGAATTGATCAAGGTCCTGAAAATGCATGTGACACACATGTTAGGCTTACATACCCTAGTGAGGTAGTTATAACAATTACAATGATTAATATTATGTAATGCATGATAATCAAATATACAAGTAGTTATACTATGCACAATTCATGCTTATTACACATATTCTCATGCTTTCATATTCACATATTACATGTCACATAGTCATGTCATAATCATATTGTCATAGCACATATCACATTAGGTACCATTGGATACACGGATTCCCCTGTACACCAATACATATAACGAAGAGTGGGCCGTAGCCCTTGAGCCGTAGCTCCAGAGATATATCCCTTACACAGTCGACCTTATTTCTCCCACATATAGGCCGTAGCCTTGGACCATAGTCCTCCCTTACTTCATCGAGCTCAGTAATCCTATGGCATGCCAATTGTATCTAATGTCCATAATTACACAAATTCACTTGGTCCATATATTTTTTTCAAGTTATATCATATCAAATATCAAAATGAGCATTAGCTCCATATCATGTGACATTTCATATCATATACGTGTAACATATCATAGTAATATTTGCACATATCAAAGCAATGCAAGACACTTACCGGCTTTGCCAATCAAATTCAACATAGTTGCTCTACGTGAGCCCTTAAAGAAATACAAACATAATCACAAAATAATACAACAGGATGGCACCGAACCTATCCCTTAACACAACTTCACTCACTTCGACAACCCGTTGCTTTTAAGACCCTCGGATAACATCGCCTTTATCCTTGGCTTTCAGAAGAGATGACGGTTGTTCTTTATCAACCTTTTAAGCTAGGTTAACCAATAGAAATTGGTTAGAATCGACAAAACGACATCGAATAGATACAGAAATATTAACCAAGGATTCAGGCTTAACCAATCGACAGCAAGGACTCAAATTTATCAAACTAAAAAACTCAAGCTTACCAACCCTATCAAGGAGTCGATTTGTTCCTTATTTTCTCTATGACTATTGCGCACACCCCCTATTTATAATCAATGGTCGGCTGCCCCCATTTTTTCTCTTCAATCTCTATGTAGGGCATGGCCCTTAGGCTTGAGCCACGTGGTGGCCACCTTGCACCGAGTCTCCCCCAAACGTGGGGGAATTCACAGCAATTTCTTCAATTTGAAGGAATTGGTGTTGGGTCCCCCCACTCACTCCATCTCTTTTTTAATATAATAATAATAATAAACTATTATGGTTAGCCTGAATAACCTTTATTGCTTTAAATTAGGTATAAGATCGAGCTAATTATATAACTGGTACAGAATATTTGATCACCAGAACCTAACCCCGACTAGACCAGTTTTTAGGGTGTGACATTTATCATGATAAGAAATTGTGTGATAACCTAGACAGTTTCTTGATAACATTAATTTTTTCAAAATGTATAAGATTTTAGGTTGCTACATAAGTTCTTACGGAACATACTTAAATTATTAGAGTAATTGTTAGAAAAAATATTATAACGCAAATTCTTTCCAAAGATCACCAAATCCAAAACCCTTTCAACTTATGGAAAGAAATTGTGTTATAACTTAAACTCTTAGAGGATAGCATTATTTCTTACCCAACTCATTAGATTTTGGGTAAGTACACAAATTCTTCTGGAACCAACACAAAACCCTACACAAATGGTAGTAAAATATGTGATAACACAATTTCTTACCCGTAAGAAATTGTGTTATGACATAAAATCATAGAAGGTAACATTCTTTGTTGCCCAACTCATAAAAAGTAGGGTAGCTACACAAATTGTCACAATACCTAGAACAATTATTATAGAACCTGTAAGAAAAAAGGTAATAGCTCAAATTCTTACCCCATATCACCAAATCTAAAACCAATGAAACATATGGTAGGAAATTGTGTTTTAACATAAAATCTTAAAGGATGACTTTATATCTTACCAAACTCATAAGAAATAGGATACCTACACAAATTTTTACGAAACCTACATAAATTATTGTAGAACTGAGAAGAAGGTAATAACACAAATTCTTACCTCATATCAACAAATCTAAAACCAACGAAACTTATGATAGGAAATTGTGTTAAACTTAACTCTTAAAGGATAAATTAATATTTTACCAAACTCATAAGAAATAGGGTACTTAAACAAATTGTTATGAAACCTACATAAATTATTATAAAACCGATAAGAAAAAAGGTAATAACACAAATTATTACCACATATCACCAAATCTAAAACCAATGTAACTTATTGTCGATAGACTAACGTTTGGAAAACAAATGTTGAATTAACGTAAATATGCAGGTAAATAATGCCAAGTTTAAGCCTTTTGCATGCAAGTATACACGGTCAACAAGTAATACACTAGTAAGCTGAGTATTGTATCCACAGGATTGTCTAGGAATTAAATGCCATGATATTTTACTTGTGAATGGGAACAAATGAGTTGAATTGGATTTTAGATTTTGATTAAGAAAATGATTAAGGAAAATTAAAACTAGGCAAGTTGGCAAACAATTGAATCAAGATAGTGGTTAAGCGTTGGCAAGGGATGCTTGGATTTCACACTCGCGATGGCAGCAATTAATAACTTCCAACCTTGGTTTTATTGTTGAGCAGATTTTAAATAGGTTTGCCTCTGTTGATGGCAATACCCAAAGCTAATAACGATTAACTCCTATATGTCTATAGTGATGTTTTTCAATAATTAACTTGGTAAATTTTTAATCTTTACTCCTAAGCGTAGATTCACTTACGAAGTAAGCTCATCTACTTGAACATCTTCTGTCGAAGTTTCTCTCCGTAGTATATGCAATTAATCGTTATCTCCTAAGTCTATTAAGATATTAAGAGATAATAGGCATGCAATGCTAACTGTCATTTGGCAAAGAATTTAAGATAATTAAGCACAAGAAAAATAGACAAAAATGTCAAGGCATTCAATTATTAATAACTTAAAAATCAAGCATTCATCAAAAACATTCTATCCAACTTAAGAAAATTAGTTCATGGTTGGGGAAACCATCAACAAAATATCGTTTGTAATCAACACCAACATAAAAATCAGATTTAAATTAAGAGAAATGGACAAAGAAGGAGATTCATTGACGTAACTCTTCAATTAATCCAGCGCTCTAGATCCTTGGCTCATCGATCGGCTTCCTTTATATAGGTGTTCGTGCAAACCCTAGATTGGGTTTGAATGTTGATAGTTTGTTACGAACCAGGATAGACATGCTATCCTCTTATCCTTTTTTTGAATTTTAGGACAGACTGGATCTTTGACCAACGGCTAGTTGACCTATCATCATCATCCTTCTTTTGTAAACCAAGTCTGGCAATCTTCATCTTGCTTTTGCCAACTCGACTCAGCATTTCTCTTATGTTCGTCTAGCTTACTGCTCTTGTCCTATTCCTACCAACTACTCCTAACCTACCACCAAAGCAAGAAAATACCCATTCACTATGGAAAAAGAAACATTTCATAACTTCTAGATGCAAATGCATGAATCTACTAGCTAAATGCACAAATATGTACTCAAAGTCAATCCATATCATGGCAATATATACATGAAAAATAGTACATTTGAAGAGTTAACACTTATGTTAGGAAATTGTGTTATAACATAAACTCTTAAAGGATAACTTTATATCTTACCAAACTCATAAGAAATAGGGTACATACACATTGTTACGAAACCTACATAAATTATCATAAAATGATAAGAAAAAAGGTAATAACACAGATTCTTACCCTGTATTGTAAAGACCCAAATTTCAGGTTAGCAAATCAATTCTCGGACCCAGATATTGGGCCTTTATGTTGGGAGTCGAATTAAGAAAATTGAATATGGGCCTTGTAGCAAAGAAAAAGAAGATGAAGATGAGTATTTATTAGATGGATTTATCCAAATTGAGGGAAAAAGATTTTTGAAATTTAAAATGGTGGTGGGTAATTAAAAAAGGAGGATAAGATTGGATAAGATATTTTGGAGAGATAGAAAATAAGAAAGGAATTGAGGAGGGAGGGTTTAAACTCAAATCTATCGCTGCTCAGGTCACCATGTACGACACTACCGACACCATTAAGTTCCCCTCACCGAGACAAGTCCGTCGATGGTTGGGGCATCACCGTTAGAGCCATCATTTGCCAGTGGTTAGAGGAACCAAGTTTGGGCTGCTTGAAATAAGGCAGTTCCAATGGACAAACCATAAAACAGAGGGCACCAATACATTCACCAGCGTCGGGTTAATGGAGTTAGAGCTTATCGCCTCAGTCCAACCGCCAAAGCAAGCATCACGTACCCCCACGTGCCACCTCTATGTATGGCCGATGCTCAACTGTAGTAGGCAGCTATAACTGCTTGAGCTGAGCTGCTAGGCCAGCTGTGGAGCCGGCCTGCCAACTAAGCCCGAGCCGCTGACCGCCATCGTTAACCAACATTGACTTTCTCCGAGGAACCTTACTCGGGGGTTTCTCGATGTTCTAAGTCTAATAGCACAGTTCAATTTACTAAATACAAACCCGGTAAGATGTTTTTACATGTTTTATACTTTAAAGTTGTCTGATAATGTGAAATGACTTATGTAATCATATTTTTTTTATCCGAGCAATTTATGGACTCGAGTATTGGGCTTAAAGAGATGTTTGGAGGAGCTTGGATGGGAATTTATCTCTTTTTCTTAAGGTTAGTACACCTCAAACTCCTATTCCTTCATGAACATCATAAATGTGATTACTTTGTGTGTTAGTATCGGCAAATTTGTTAGATGATAAATATGCATGTGTGGAGATCGATAGTATGAGACTCGATATTTATGAGATGCATGATGATGTTACGAATATGATGTTACTCATACATGCTTTAGAGACCGTGTAAGGTCGTTTGAGATGCTCGTATGATTACTTGATTGTTTGATTAATTGAAATAATTGTGATGTCTTGTATGCTTGTTCAAATAGATTGATGAGATTCAATGGGAATTATGCTTAAGTGTTAAGAACTCGATTAAATGATTATGAAACCAATAATTAATATTAATTAATTAAATGCGTTAGTAAACACACCTTAATGCTTTAGGGATCGAGTAAGCGTTGTAAAACAATAAGTCAAGGAATTGTGCAAACCCGTGTATAGGTTATTAGTACACACTTTGGCCGTACCGATACGCGATTGAGGGTCGTACTAGTACGGGTCGACTAGTACTGTTACTTGTGGAAATCTAGGTTTTCTAGTAAGCAATACTAGTATAGGTATGCGTGTGAGTACCGGTACCCAAGGGTACCGTATCGATACTCTTGTTCGAGTACGAGTACCCAATGAATGAAATAATATATAATGCTATTAAAAGATGGAAATTGATGTGGGATGTCAATAAGTTAATACAGATTAATGATCGGCTCTTTTTAGTCGTATACCCAAGTGCAAGTTGTTGTTAAGTAATAATTCTCGTGAGTTTGAGGTCGAATACATAGGGAAGTTTGTTTAGAAATTACAAGATTATAAGTTTAAATAAAAAAAATCAAAGAGGATAATTGATTAAAAATAAATAAACAACGATATAAATAAAAGATGCAGGGAAATCCAATCGGAACGTCTTGCAATGAAAGTCCAAAGTCCATTGTCCAATGTCCATAATCAAAGTCCAAATTATAATAAAAATGTCCAAAAAAAAGTTATAGCATATGGTGTTATATGGATTGGTGCAATCACAATTAATAAACAAGTCCAAGTGTTCATTATGCCAATTTGTTTTCTCTACAATAAATCAAGTTAATTAAACCAAGAATTTATTGTGCCAAATTACTTGTGTATAATGAAGCAAGGTTCTTAATTTACAAATATGAATATTAGCCAAGTGAATTTAACATCATACACTAATTTAACATGATTTCGTTATACGTTTAGAATTTCAAACTAACCTTTAGTATATATCAATAGCTTCATCCATTCACCTTAGCAACTTGACTTAGAAAGACATCATAACCATAAAGAAAATAAAATTTGGTTTACAAAAACCAAACATAAGAAAGAAAATATAAAGATGAAAAAGAAGATTAAAAGATGAAAGAAAGAAAAGTGATATTGATTTCAAATACAAAGCTACAACAAATCTACCAAGATGATTTTCAAGGAACTATTTATAGGAAATTTGTGATGGTAGATAATAATGGATAGTGAATTTACATTTCATCTACTTAAAAAAAGTCTTTCCATTACTTGATGATATCTTTAAAAACTCCAAAGTGGTTATCATGGTGTCTCCACTTGTAATTTTCTAGTTATTAGCATTTTATGGGCCATTCCTGATTTGTTTTGGCTTCCCAATTACTTTAAAAATGTAGTAAACTCAATAAGCTTTACAATGGTATCTCACGGGCCAATTTTTGAGTTCTGGAACTCAAGTTATAATCAAAACTGTGCAACATATTGAGTGTAGAAATTTAGTACGAGTTTATTGTATCTATTTTGTCCATTTAAGCATTTGCCCAATTCCTTTCACCTTAGATCATCTTTGGATTCAACTTCATTTGTGTCATAATTGCAATCACCAAATTTAACATATCTAAGACTGCAATTAACACAATAATACACTTTATTAAAAATAACCGAAAACATAATAAAAGTACTAAAATTGCAACATATTTAAAATAAAAACCACAAAATATAAAATAACTAATAAAGTAAAAATGTAAATAAAACACTACAAATATTCATACTATAGATACTAAAGTAAGACTATATTAAGGACTCATTATACTCTCACACTTATATTTTTGGTTGTCCTCAAGCAAACAAAATACGAATGCAAATGTAAATGCAACCTAATATACTTAGGGTCAAATGACGAGGATAACACAAAATTGTGAATGCAAAGTAAAATATTACTATTAAGAACTTAATCATTTGAATATGACCACATAGAATGCTATTCATGACAAAGTTGTGAATGCAAAGTAAAATATCACTATTAAGAACTTAATCATTTGAATACAACTTTTTCTTTTTTTTTCTTTTTTTAAAACTAGTATTTTTTATTTTATTTTATTTTATTTTTTCTTTTTTTTCATCAGTAAAGAGAACATTTTTATAGAAATGAAGAAAATAAAAGTCTATGCTTTTTTTTGATCGGCAAAAGAGTATGATTTTATTAATAAGTATCATACAGTGCCATCACACTCCACGACCTCATTAAAAACCTCCCTACACCTAAATGGAGGAAAAGAGTACCGAGGAGTATGAGATAAAGAACAAACGCCAAAAACAATCAAACAAACATTCACGCCATCATGCAAAACCAAGATGTGCGATCAACACCACCCCTCGCCAAAGAGTCAACCAAGCAAATTGCTTCTCGATAAAACATGAATACATGAGCTCAACAATAAGACCCCTCATATGCAATTTCTAGGCCACAACATGTCACCAAGCACCAACAGAAAAATGGCCCGATGTTGCGTGTTTCTAAACTATTCGATCCTCACACTTTTAACAAACCACACCACGCCACTCTAGGACACAAAGGAAATCACGCTGCACAGCCAATGAATAAGTCACCCATACCTCGTTGTAGATTACCACAACACATATTGCCCAACAAACTCGCTTGATCCCCTCCCACACACGCTACGTATACTCCTACTATACCACAAAAATAGACATCCAAGTACTGAACAAATCCGTTCCCTCTCTCTAAGGTCAAAAACATCTGAAGAAGGCATAAACACATAATCAAAATCATCCGTATACCATATCTTATTCACCATACCATCAATTACTGTCTTCAATTTAGTCACCTATATAATGACCATCTCACACCTTTGTTGTCGAAAAAGGCGTTGAATCGATTTATGCTACGATGCCGAACCAATCCTTCTCATATTCCACGACAACAAACTGAACGCTCTTTGCAAAAGTCTATGCTTTATCCTTTTTTATCTATCTTTCTCTCATTAAAATGTACCTACCTACCCCATTAATACTTATCCTCATAAAGATATGTTCAATAAGTACTGGGCATCTAAAACAAATAAAGGTAAGGTTAGAGTTTTGAGTTTTGTCGGTAAAGAGAAATACTTGGTTGATCAAGAAAAAGGCTAAGGCTCAAAATCATATATTCAAGGGAAATATTGTATGGTTGGCTTAAAACGCTCAATCGATCCAAATAAAATAAAAGACTTAGCTCGTCCCCCATCATGCATTTGGAACTCTTATTCTTATTTAAAAAAAGTGAACTTATAAATTTTTTTCTATGGTTGGGTTCATCATTCACTTATGGTCGATTACAATTCTTTGTACGTCCCATGAGACAGATGATGTGTAACAAAGAAATCACAAATTCTGGATATATCAAGGAAATTTCAAAGTAAAGCATCCAGTGTCCTTATTCATTCTAATTGTGAAACATCAGAGACTCTTTATATAGACAAATCATAGCATACATTTGACACATATTTAAACTTTTAAGCTCACAAGGTATTTACTCTGTTATCAAAAAATTGTTTTCAACTCATAGAAATCAACTAAGTACATGCAGAATTATATGCAATGTAAACAAACTAAAACACAAACACTCAGGTATCGTACCAATCTTTGTTTTATAAAATTGTCAAAGTGCATCTCAATATTTACTTTACTTAGCAACTTTTTCAACTTAACTTCCACTAAAATGTTAGACATCTTATGAAACATATATTATAATTACAACTCTATAATAAGATAAAAAAAGCATAATCAACAAGGTGTGTCTTAGTATAAATACTTACTCAACCACCTTTTTCCTAGATACGTCAAAAATATCAAAGTGCGTCTTAAAATAAACCAAAAGATTAACTATAATCTGTCACCTTTTTCTCAAGACTTAACCTAATGATTTAACAATCCTCAATTTTTTAAATATATCCCTAACCCCTACCTAATTAGGACATTGTCCTCAATGTCAAAATTAAAAGTAGAATTTAGAAGATTTTTTCTGGAACTACTGCTAATGATTGCTAGAACCGACACATAATTAAAATAAAACACAGAAAACTATTAGTTAAAAAAAAATAATATCACAGTGATAAAGAACAATCCAAATCTCGTTGTTATGCCAGGAAGACACCTAAAAGCTTGAAGCTTTTCGAATTGTTCTTCAATAGTTGCAGCAGAAATTAAGATTCTTCTTACCACTAAAAACATAAATCTATTTTCCACAACATTATCAAGAAAATAAAGTAAACTATCAAAATAACCATTAACATTAAGCAAACCGATGGGTTTTTATTACTAGTCAGAGATGACCATGAAGTACGCGGGTAATTTCTTCCAATGTACCGATACCTCTAGGAAGAGCGATGAATGCATAAGAAGAATGAATCATGACTACTATTATTTCTGTTATACTACTGACTTGTACTTCTTTTCCTATTGTAGGTCCACACAAATAGTTCAATGTTTTCAGAACTATTCCCAAAACTGGGTTTCCTCCCACATATGTTGTTGTAGCAACTGCTCCCATTAAACCCATACACCCACCTCTATAAATTAATTCATATTTTTGTCTGGCCATAACTTCTCCCAATTTTTTAGCTACATTTGCAAAAGATTCATCTTTTTTCTGGGTATGATCCACAAAAAACACAAAACTTTTGAAGACGTTTGGTTGAAAAACTTTCTATTTTCATTTTTTGAAAAGAAAAGAAGAACAATACTAATATATAATAAGTGGTAGGTAAGCTCCCGGTAGAAAATGTTAAACCAAAAAATCAAGATGTCAAACAGTAGAAACACAAATTCAAAAGGTAAATAGTAAAAAGGTTGTCATTAATAAAACCTACAACAAAAATTCAAAAAGTCAATAGTAGAAAATGATTACAATTAAAGAAAAAATCAGAGTAAAAGATATGATGAAAAAAGTGAACAACTCTTACTTATTGCAATAATGGCTCCTGTAACACACAATTATTCAAGATCACTCAAATTTAAACAATAATTAAACATGAAGAAGAAGAATAATGAAAATAAAATTATTGCAAACAAAAGCTTGAGAAATAATTATAGTAGTTGTGACTGTGGCTCACAGCTTCCTCTGGTTTTACGCCCAGAAACGGCTTGAACACCTTCTATGAGTTGAGGATAGGCTTCCCATCCAGTTTTCTTAAAAACTGGAAAAAGGGGTCTTTTATCGTCAAATTCGCTAGACGTTGCCATTGATTTTGAAATATCAACCATAAATCAAGAATTTGTCTTTACACATCTCCACTAGGATGCGTCTCAAGAGCACTTTGAATATTATCAAAATTCTCCTTACTCAGTCAATCCTTAACAAATCTGATTTTATCATCTCGATTTATGGAAGGCATCTCAATAGAATAACATCTTCCCGAACAAGTCCATCTCACACATTTTCGGCAATTTGATCCTAGATGTTTGGATCTTCTTTTCATTGCATATGCACTTTTTCCAATACCAGGTAAATGTAAAAAGGGAAGATATTCTTCATACCTTACTTTTGCTTCGATTATCATACAAACATCAGTAGGCAGGCCTTTGTGTATGAGCATTCTCAATCTTTAAAGCCTGACTTTGTAGAGTTTTAGAATCAAGTTTGGTGGAATAGAGGAAAGACGTTTCTACAGTATTGATAGAATAACATCCATTTTAAAAGAAAAGAAAAATTAAAGAGAAATAGGAACAGTGAATTTGAAAGTGCAAGTGAGAAATGAATATTCATTATAAGTTTTATGGGTAGCTCATGAATCGAAAAACTTCACAGAGTACCGTTATCCGCTATTTAATTGGGAATTAAAATAATATATATATATCTAATATAATAATTAATATTCTAATAATAATATATACCAATAATATTAATATTAAAAATATAATTATATATAATTACACCAAAATATTTTTAACAAGGATCTAAGAGATAAAGAACCTCATCTTGAGTGGCTTGATTTTCATTGAAAGGTTTAAGTCTTTGTCCATTTACTTTAAACACATTTCCAATTTTAGGATTTTCAATGTCAATAGCTCCATAAGGATAAACATGCTTTACAACAAAAGGTCAACTCCATCTTGATCTCAATTTTCCAAGAAACAAGTGAAGTCTAGAATTATAAAGGAGAACATTTTGCCCAACATCAAATGTTTTCTTGAAATTCTTTTATCATGAAAGGCTTTGTTTCTTTCTTTATAAATATTTGAATTTTCATATGCATCATTTCTAAGTTCCTCAAGTTCATTAATTTGTAACTTTCGCAATTGCGCAACATCATCTAGATTGGAGTTAAACATTTTAATAGCCCAATATCTTTTTCTTCCAATTTTACAGGCAAATGACAAGGTTTTCCATAAACTAGTCTATAGGGAGACATGCCCAATGATGTTGTAAAAGTAGTTCGATAAGCCCATAAAGCATCGTTAAGTCTTAAAGACTAATCTTTACGGTTTGGGTTAATTTTTTTTTTCCAAAATCTGTTTAATTTCCCTATTTGCACGTTCTACCTGTCTATTTGTCTGAGGGTGATAAGGGGTTGCAACCTTATGTGTAATGGCTTATTTATTCATTAAAGATTCAAAAACATTGTTGCAAAAATGTGTTCCTCCATCACTTATAATGGATCGAGGAATTCCAAATCGACTTAAAATATTTTCCTTTAAAATTTGATCACAGTTCTGTGATCATATTGTGTCATGGAATTGCCTCTATTCATTTTGAAACATAGTCAACTGTGACCAAAATATACAAGAAACCAAAATAAGGCGGAAATTGACCCATAAAATCAATTCCTCAACAATAAAAAATTTCAGTTACCAAAATTGGTTTTAATGGCATCAATTTTCTTTTAGAAATAGATCCCAATTTTTGACAACTTTCACACAACATGCAAAAATTATGAGCATCTTCGAATAAAGTTGGCCATTAAAATTCACATTATAAATTTTTTGATGTAGTTTTATTTGATAAAAATGACCACCACATGCCTTAGAATGACAAAAATTAAGGACACTACTTACCTCATTTTCTGGTATGCACCTTCGAAATATTTGGCCAGGACAATACTTGAACAAGTAAGGATCATCCCAATAATTTTTTTTACTTCATTAAAAAATCTTCCTCTTATCTTGAATATCTCAATGAAAAGAAATTTTATCTGTGGCAAGATAATTAGCAATGTCAGCAAACCATGGTGTAACAGAAATACTTAAAAGTTGTTCATCAGGAAAAGTATCATTAATTAATGTGGATTCAAAAGATGTATCACAAACAAGTCTTGAGAAATGATCTGCCACCACATTTTCTACTCCTTTCTTATCTCGAATGGTGATATTGAATTCTTGAAGTAAAATAATCCACCTAATTAACCTTGGCTTGGCATCCTTTTTGGACAGAAGATATCTTAAAGTTGCATGATCACTAAAAATAACAATTGATGATCCAACAAGGTAAAATCTAAATTTATCTAATGCAAATACTACTGCAAGTAACTTCTTTTCAGTAATGGAATAATTCATTTGAGCACTATTTAAAGTTTTACTTGCATAATATATGGCATATGGTTTTTTTATCCTTTCTTTGTCCTAAAATAGCACGAACAACATAATCACTAGAATCACACATGATTTCAAATCGTAAAGTCCAATCATGAGGTCTCATTATAGGAGCAGAAATTAGCATGTTTTTAAGTTTTTTAAAAGCATGTTCACAATCTTCATTCCATTCAAACACACTATCTTTTAATAAGAGATTACATAATGACTTAGATATTGCACTAAAATCCTTTATGAATCTCCTATAAAACCCTACATGTCCTAAAAATGACCTAATGTCCTTTATAGTCTTAGGTGTTGGCAAGTTGGAAATTAAATAAATTTTTGACTTGTCTACTTCAATTTCTTTTTCAGAAACAACATGACCCAAGACAATACCATTAGTAACCATAAAATGACATTTTTCCCAATTAAGAACAAGATTGTTTTCTTCACATATAATCAATACCTTTTCTAAATTTGACAAGCAATCACCAAAAATAGAAAAGTCATCCATAAATACCTCAAGAATACATTTGACCATGTCACTGAAAATGCTTAACATGCATCTTTGAAAAGTGGCTGGAGCATTACATAATCCAAAAGGCATCATTCTGTATGAAAATATGCCAAATGGACATGTGAATATAGTTTTCTCTTGATCGTCATGTAACATACCCAAACCCCCTTAGTAGGATTAGGCATGTTATTGCACAATACATATAGGTCCTAACATGAACAATTCGATTAGGACAAGCAAGTTCAACGAGATTTCAAGTTTACTTATTTATCAAGTAATAAGATACAAACTTACTTGCTAAGCAAGTAAGTCAATCGAATGGGGAAGAAGGATGATACATTCGAATTTACATGCTCATATTAAGTCATTAGCTTACACTTAAGTGGTTATCAATCCATGTTTGGAAGGACATGATCAATTATGCATACTTTCAATGTTATAAGAACATTTCAAACTAGAACCTAAGGTGACCAATAAGCTTTATGCATATTTAGGAGAATTGCCATTATACCTATCGAAGTTTAGTCATCTTACACTATGTTGGATGGAAGCATAGCAAGCACATAAGATAGTCAAGGTTCAATTGCTAATTATCAAGCATAATAGTCCAACTATGCACATACATGCTCAAAATGCAAACATTACACCTTAAGGGTCCTAATTTAAGTTAAGTTATACAAACCATACTAGATAATCATATATTTACAAGCCTTAGGTGTCACCATCCTAGGAGTGCTATAAGAAATTGAATACATACTTTTCAAGCAAAATGTGACTTGAGTGAGCCTTGACTTCAAGATAGGATCCGATATTAACCTGTATTGTAGCAAGGAGACTTGATAAGCAAAGCTTAGTGAGTGAGTTTAAAGAATGCAAGAAAACATACAATCAAGTCTCAACTACGAACCATCTAATAGACGGTATGGTTCCCCCATCAATAAGGAACCATTCGAACAATCAATAAGGCAATAACCAATGTGAGGTTTATATTATAAGCATGTATCAATCATCAATTGCATAATAAAGAGTACAATATGCCATTCGAATAACATCAATGGGTCAATCATATAGCATTTACCAATACCATTCTTTTCTTTTTTATGGATTCAATAGATGTGGTGTATATCTTTCATTTTAAATATAGCCTTAAGAATCGATTACTTAGTCTAGATATTCGAGTCCCCAACCAAACTGCTGCCAAAATAATAATCAATATGGTACAAGTACCGGTCAATAATCCCTTCTACTATCGCCAATGAGTAATAACAATTCTTCCCTCCTACTATCGCCAAATAAGGATGAATGTCCTAGACCGTAGTACACCCCGACACTGAGCTCTATAGACTCTATGGCATGCCAACTATAGATATGATCGATTCGAGACCAAGGATTACAATAATATCATTTTAACCATTTCAATATATAGTTTAAATCAATATGTTCATCTAGTGCCAATAGCCCTTTTTCGAATAGGGTTCAATGCCAATTCCAATATCAATAGTCAAGTAATCAATATTCTAATAGTTAATGAGGGAATGCCAATCATTATGTCATTAAACAATGAATTGAGTTACTTATAATTTATAACAAACATGCTTCATTTAAATAGAGTTCAATTAAACAAGAACCATATCATGGCAATCAATTATACTTCAAGCATGCTTCTCAATCAAGTAACCACTCAAAACTTCTCAAAAGAGCACTTACCATGCTAATGCTCAATAGCAAGCGCACTACTCAATTTACACTAAGAATCAATAATCATTTGAAATCAGAAATAGACTTAGAGAGGTTACCACCCTCTCCAAACTTTAAACTACACTCACAGGAATTTTCTGAGCTATTGACGATCCCGGATCACAATCCTTTCCCCTCTACTAGCTTGTTGATCTGTGTGAGCCCCTTTTTCCTCAATTTCCACTTGATCTATCATTACATATAATGCATAGTGTATTAGGTAGAATTCAGCAACCATTCAAGTCATTATATGACTCCATACATTCAAGCATCCATTTAAACATCTAAACTGTTGCTGCCTAGCAGCATGTGCACTACTTGCTTAAATGTTCATATATTTTATTCCGTACGTCAGAATTTTGAACCATTTACACCATTAGAAATCTAACTTAATTATATTTCTAACCATATAGGCCTTGCATTTTTATTCATTGTGAATTAATACTGTTTTTTGTCCTAAGACACACCAAATTATGCCACTGGACAATTTGCACTGTCCTTAGAGATTAATCTCTACAAACTGTTTTATAATTCGGAATTCGATTCTGTTTGTTGCATATGAAACTAGACATACTCATGATTATGTACATGTAAAATTTATTCCCTAATTTGATCTATGTGATTTTCTACAAAATTTTAAACTTAATGCCCGAAACAGAGTTTTCTGGACAGATTTCCTTAAGCTAAATTTTAGCTTCAATAGTCACTTAGACAAGAATTCTAACATGATTTTTCAACATATAAACTCACTCATACATGTCTAAGTCAGTCCAATTATGTATCAAACATATGAAAACAAGGCAATTAAGCAATATTTTCGAATTGGTTCATTAAAACATCATCTTAGCAGAATTTTCAGCAATAAGAATCTCAATTTACATATCAATCATCAATTCTAGTTATCATCTAAGTTTTTCCAGCAACTAACCATCAATTTGGTTAATGAGAACATCAATTTCAAAGGCCATTCGATTCTAATACGATTTCACTAGAAATGTGTACCAATCAAATCAATATAAGAACACATACAAGACTCTTAATTAATTCTAAATTTCCAGCAATCAATCTAACATTTCTCAAGCAAAACAAGTTGTTAGAATCACAATTCAAAGAGAAAATTCATGAACACTAAACATTACCTTAAAGTTGAACACAATTTTAAAGCTCTACCACAATCCCCACATTGATTAAGCTTGCATTTTCCCTCCCCTCTCTCTCAATGTGTTTTTAGTATAATGATCAAATGAAGAAGATGGGGTTTACCCCATAGTGGCCGGTTAGGCTAGGGTTGGAGGATATGTGTATTGTCCACTAATTTAATTTGTTTCACCATGCAATAGTGAACTTCCAATTATATTCATTTTGGTCCTTTTTAATTTGATCAATCGGTTTAGAGAATAACTCAATTTAGTCACTATAGTTGGAGTGTCTTCTTTTTAATTGTCACTATTAGCTCCCTACTTCAATTCGATTAGAGCATAGTTTGACTAGCTAATACGTTTAATTAATGGTAACCATTTATAGGCTCATTTTAGGGATATTACACCTCAAGTGCAATTGTAATTTGATTGTACCTAGAATATCCGTCTAAAAAGCAATAATATTCATGCCCTGCAACTCTTTATAAGATTTGATCCATGAAGGGTAAAGGAAAATAATCTTTCCTAGTTACTGAGTTAAGTTTTCTATAATCAATGCACACACGCTCAAGAAATGGGCAACCTAAAATAACAGGAATTTGTGTATTTGCATTTGAAACAGGACTTGTGTCCAAAACAATAAAATCAACTGAAAATTAAAATTTATCAATTTGAACCAACAAATGTTCTACCACCCCTTGAGGAATTTTAATAGAATGATTAGCAAGTTGGAGTGTAATAGGCATTGCCTTAAGTTCACCCAAACCTAATTGTTGATATATCGAAAAAGGTAAAAGATTAACACTAGCACTAAGATCAAGCAAAGCATGCTCTATTCTAGTGTTACCAATAATGCATGAAATTGTTGGGCATCTAGGGTCTTTATATTTGGGTGGGGTAACATGTTGAATGATCTAGCTTACAGTTTCTGTTAAAAATGCTTTCTTTTGCACATTATGTTTTCTTTTGACAGTACACATATCTTTCAGAAACTTGGCATACAATGGAACTTATTTGATTGCATCCAACAAAGGAATATTAATCTTAACTTGTTTGAAAAGTTCTAAGATTTTAGCATTTTTGTTCAAATTCTTTGTTGGTTGTAATCTTTGAGGAAAAAGGGCCAGGAATTACATATTTCTCTTTTTCATGTCAATGTTTTCAGACTTACAATTATTCCCACCTTTACCTTTTGAAGGAGATGAATATTCTTGAATTTTGGATGGAATAGTTTTATCCACATTCTTACCACTTCTGAGGGTTGTGATAGATTTAACATCTTCTTGTTGACTTCCAGTAGAACAAGAAACAAGACATTGATTAGAAGGATTTGGAAGAGGTTGAGCAGGGAATTTACCTTTTTCTCGAGAGCACAATGTAGCTGTCAATGTTGAAAGTGTTGTCTTGATTTCATTGATAACTTGTGATGTTTAAATATTAATTTTTTTTGTTCCTACATGAAAACTTGCAATGTCTCCTCAAGAATTTTTACCCGTGAATATAAATTAGATGAACTGCATGGAGGCTTTTGATTTTGGAGTACATGAGGATGGTTATTACTTTGCCAACTAAAGTTGGGTTGATTTTTCCATTGAGGGTTATAAGTTTCAAAATATGGAGAAGGAAAAGGCTTTGAGGATTTATTCATGACATTTGCATGATCATGAAACATTTCTTTAAAAAACTGGAATGCTAAGACATTAAAGAGTAGAGTGTCCCATGATCTCACAAATATCACAACTCTCTTGACTTGTCACCGAATTAACCTCTTTTATTTTTCTAGTTTCTATGGCCTTGAGTCTCCTAGACAAAACAACAAACTTAGCATTTAAATCATCATCTTGGTTAAGGTGATACTTTCCTTTATTATGTACAATATTAGATTTAATAGATCATTCTATAGAATTATCTGTGTGCCAAGATTGAGAATTTTCAACTAAATGATCTAAGTAACCAAAAGCTTCTACTGGCTGTATACTTGTGAAATCACCATTACTTATTGTTTCAACAAATTGTTTAGTTTCAGGAGTCAAACAATCATAGAAAAAGTTTATTATACGTCATTCTTCAAAACCATGATGTGGGAAAGAATTTAATAAATCTTTAAAATGTTCCCAACATTGGAAAAATGTTTCATTTTGCTTTTGGATGAAATTTTGAATTTGTTTCTTTAAAGCATTAGTTTTTTTGTGTTAGTAATTTTTTTAAAAAAAATGAGTTTGCATTTCTAGCCAAATGTCAATTGACTTAGGTTTCAACGTATTAAGCCAAAATTTTGCCTTATCTTTAAGGAAAAGGGAAATAATTTTAACTTAATAATTTCATTTGAACATTGTTGGTCATTAAAAGTGACACATACATCTTCAAAATCTTTAAGGAAATCATAAGCACTTACAAATTCCATGCCACGAAAATTAAGAAGTAAATATATCATACCCGGTTTAAATAGAAAATTGTTTGCATTTGGAGGGAAGATGAAACATGAAGGTAAAGAAGTTCGAGGGGGTTGCAAGTAGTCATACATCGAGCGCACTTGTAGATTCTCATTTTCATTGAGAACCATTGATTTTCAGCCATGGTAGGTGAATATGGAGGTGTGTCAAACAAATTTCCAAAAAGGATTTCAAAATAATTTATAACCAAGCAACGAGAATTAAAATCACGCTGCTAGACAGACATAAAAAACTAATATACGCAAAAATAGGCGATAAAATCGTCCATTAAATAAATATATATATATATATATATATAAATAAACTTGAATTCTAAATCTTGCCTTCCCCGGCAATGGAGCCAAAAACATGACTGCTCTTTTTAGTCGTATACCCAAGTGTAGATCATTGTCAAGTAATAATTATCAGGAGTCCAAGGTCGAATCCACAGAGAAGTTTGTTTAGAAATTTCAAGATTATAAGTTTAAATAAAAATTTATGCAAAGAGGATAATTGATTAAAAATAAATAAACAATGGTATAAATAAAAGATACTGAGGTTTTGAGAGTCCACTCTTGGTATTATACTAGGATTCATTTTTATTCATTTTATTACTCAATTGAAGTCCACATGATGAAGGGAAATCCAATCAGAAGGTCCTGTAATGAAAGTCCAAAGTCCATTTTCCAATGTCTATAATCAAATTCCAATGTACAATAAACAATGTCCAAAATACAATGGTATAACATATGGTGTTATATGGATTGATGCAATCACAATGAATAAACAAGTCCAAGTGTTCATTATGCCAATTTGTTTTCTCTACAATAAATCAAGTTAATTAAACCAAGTATTTATTGTGCCAAATTACTTGACTATAATGAAGCAAGGTTCTTAATTTACCAATATGAACATTAGCCAAGTGAATTTAACATCATATACTAATTTAACTTTATGTAGTTATACGTTTAGAATTTCAAACTAACCTTTAGTATATACCAAGAGTTTCATCATTTCACCTCAGCTACTTGACTTAGAAAGACATCATAAGCATAATAAAAATAAATTTTGGTTTACAAAGCCCAAACATAAGAAAGAAAATATAAAGATGAAAAAGAAGATTAAAAGTCTTTGTTTTTATTGCATTCTATCTCATTGTATCACATTCAGTTCTGCGATATTTGAGAATCACCGTCAATACCTCAGTGTAGGTGTTCGGAATAATCCTTTGTTCCATAGTCCCGGGGCTATTTACAACAAGCCAATTAAGAATTCTCAGATGTACTAGTCGTAGCAAATGCCTCAAAGATGTAGTCAATGATTCTCCTGAGAGGCCACAATTACCGTGAGCAAACACATTAATTTAATGACGATGAGCGCATTTTTCTATGCTACTAATACTTGTACTTGCTCTGCTATTCTGTCGAAGCCTGGTTCAGGAAGAGTTACGGGGCGTAAAACAAAAAAATATGCTTATTTTGTTTTGGTCGGGAATACTATATATAGAAATACTATATATAATATAGGAAAGTAAATATACGATAACTAAAAGGCCACTCCATTTTGGCAAAAGACCTTGCCCAAGTTCCATAGCTTTGTGTTCGCTATCTCGATCATGATTAAAGAAAAGTGATCTTGATTTCAAATACAAAGCTACAAAGATGATTTCCAAGGAAAAACTAAAGACTATTTATAAGAAATTTGTGATGCTAGATAATAATAGATAGTGGATTTACAATTCATCCACTTAAAAAAAGTCTTTCCATTACTTGATGATATCTTTAAAAACTCCAAAGTGGTTATCATGGTGTCTCCACTTGTAATTCTCCGGTTATCAGCATTTTATGGGCCTTTCCAGATTTGTTTTGACTTCCCAATTACTTTGAAAATGTATTAGACTCAATAAGCTTTTCTCACAAGAGAATTTTCAAGTTCCGGAACTCAAGTTAAAATCAAAACTGTGCAACATATTGAGTGCAGAAATTTAGTACGAGTTTATTGAGTCTATTTTCTCCACTTAAGCATTTGCCCAATTCCTTTCACCTTAGATCATCTTTGGATTCAACTTCATTTGTGTCATAATTGCAATCACCAAATTCAACATATCTAAGCCTGCAATTAGCACAGAAATACACTTTATTAAAAATAACCGAAAACATAATAAAAAGTATTAAAATTGCAAAATATTTAAAATAAAAATCACAAAATATGAAATAACTAAAAAAACTACAAATGTAAATAAAACACTGCAAATATTCGTACTGTAGATACTAAAATGAGACTATATTAAGGACTCATCATTTAACGAGATAATTACTGAGGATATTAATGTACTTTTCCATAATGTATTAACATGTTGGTAAACTTAATTGGGTGACTTGTTGTAATAGCAACCATAGGAGATCCTTGGTGGATCGAGTTATGTTGTGTGTCGTTTGGTAATTGTGTCAATGTTGTGTGTGCTTTGGACACTTGGTTGGTTGAGTCACCTTTGATTGATGGGATCTGAATGCCCAGAGAAAGAGTGTTGCAACACCATGGTTAGAGATACCGAATGTTTGTTCCCGATGCTATGTGACACTGGGCCTCATTCGATGATACTCGATGAGAGATTTCCAATATGGGCGTACATTCCTGAGGCTGTGTAACATTGGGCCTCACTCAAAGTGTATGTTCCCGAGGTTGCGTGACACAGGGCTTCACTCTAGGTTTACCGTATAATGTATGTGCTTTTGCTTAGTTGATCGGATGAGATCTAGAGTACGGTAGGGCCTTGTGTGCCATGTATGATATGCTGCTTTGATGAGAGGAAGTGTTTAGGCAATTAGTGGTAGCATCATGTGTTTATTTATCTCTCCTTATTGCTCGTACTAGATTGCATGCTTATGTTTATGATTAGCACGAAGTATAGTAGAGTAGATATGTACCGCTATGCTTTGTATGCTCAACGCTTAGAATCGTTGTTTTCGTGCATAGGTTGATCGTGGGATCGATGAGTACTATCAGTTCAAGATTCTAGAACATGGTGATTTCAAAAGTATAGTACTTGGGTTTAGTGGGCTATGTATTCATAGGACCTTACGTGGTTGAGTCTATATTTCTTGTTTTTGAACTTGTATAAACAAGTTGAATGTTTAAATATTTTAAATTAAAGTGGAGCTCCTTTGTAATGATTTAAAGTGTTTATCTATGTTTTTAGCTATTGGATCTAAATGTTTTGGAAAATACCTTGATTGGGCAAAACCCAGTTTGAGAAATTTTAATGGTTTTAGGTAGGGCTTGAGGCCCAAATGTGACTCCGAGTCATGGGTTATTAGAACAGTGGTATACAAGCTTAGGTTTAGTCGATTTTAGGAATCTCCAGGGTGGTATAAGTGTTTTAGTAAGGTGTTTATTGAATACAAGCCCTTAAATTAAGTTCGTACTCCTTAAGACTAGACTCCTAATGGTGCGTACAAAGTTACGACTTCAATATGGTTATGATAGTGACCAAGAGTGGCCGAGTTAAGCGTTGAGCCGCTCATAGAAGAAATTTTGGAGGAGAGGTTGCCCCGGATTGTTGAGTTGCGAGATAGTTAAATAATGTTAGAGTCGATGATGTGTCCTCCTCCTGCCACCTGAATGATGTCTTCGTTGAGTGTTGTAGATGTTTCGAAGCTTGAGGATACGTTAAGAGAGTTTTTGGAAAAGAATCTTCATCGTTATGCATGAATAACGTTTGTGACACGGGTATGGATAACCCGCTTCTAAAATCGATCATTGGATGCACGTTGGTTGGAGGAACCTTGGTTCATCCAAAAAGGAGTCTCGATGATACTTGGGATGTATCATCACCCTTTTTAAAGACATTTCTCAAAGATAGTGGAATCAGGATCCACTAGTTTGTTAGAGTGTGGCTGAAGTTTGACGTTCTACAGGTTTTAGAGAGCTACCTTCTTGGGAGTTGTTGCACCTTGGAAATCTCTTTGGTCAATCAAGCGTGATGCTAGCCAATAATGTAGAGAGTGGGCTCGAGGCTTCAAGACCTCGAGGGAACCCTACCATTGGTAATGATAATGTTGAACCGTTACCCTTCTACCACGATTTTCTTAGTGGTTGTTTAGAGAATTGCACATCGGAGTTGTGAGACATGTTTATAGTTAGACAAATGTCATTGTGTGCTTTCTCGGATTGGTTTGAGAATAAGATGGTCGAGGTTAAAGTGTGAGAGGCTTGTAGTGTCGAAATGAATTTTGGAATGAGGATTTCTCTCTTTAGGACGTGTCATGATAACTTTTGATGTTTGCAGTGACGGTTGAGGTGTTTCAGCTATGATATGGTGGGGGCCATCGTGTTGTCTCTCGAATGTAAGTTAATGCTTTGCATGACACGTGTGAAAATATGAGAATATGGAAATATGAGCATAAACGGGATATTGACCTTGTGCATGGGAAAGGTTAGTTATTGTGAAATCAGTTAAGGAAGCAAGGATTGAGATTTCGTAAATGCTTTCGATTGTATCACAATTCCTTGGGATGAGCAGAGGAACATTGGTGGAGACTTGAGCAGCGTGAGACCATTTCGTTGTGTCAATAGTGCTTACTCGATTAAAGTTGAGTAAGATTTCGATATCTTTGAGAATTTTTTGTTGTTTTGTCAGGGCTGTATTTTTGTGTAATAAGAGGGAAGTGTGTGCTTACCCCAATAGTGTGAAGTTTTGGGTATTTGATCTTTAAGGAGTTTAATATTTGGACAATGACATGAGTTGCAGTAATTAAGAGTTGTTGATCGTGTGTGATCGATCAACACCTAAGTAAAGTGAACTTGATAAGTGATGGATTACATGAAGTTATTTCAGGTTAAAGTATCATATTGCCCATGTGGGTCGATCAAGGATCGCAAGTGATGGTCGTGTATAGGTGCACCAATGCTAGCTCCATGTGGTACGATACTGGATTCATCTACTGTCGGTACTTATCGGTCGATGCACTTGGTTTTTAGTTAAGCTTCAAGTTAAGGGTTGATTTGCTTTGGAAGCCGCAGGAAGTAGCATTTGATTCTAATTAAGACATGTCTTAGAGAAAGACATGTCAAGGCAAGGGATTTTATATGGTGAATTCTGAAGGCGAAAATATGTACCAAACTTTTGCTGCGTGTTTTGGAGACAATATGGAGTCGTGTGTTTTAGATAGTGATAAGTGGTTGACCTACCATCAGTTGAGGGTCTAACATTGAGTTCTTCAGAGTTGTTGTGATGCTTCGATGTTCCTTAGTGGAATTAAATAGATAAGCGTGAATCTTTTAAAGGAATTAAATATGTATCGTTAGAAGACGGTTCTAATTGACAAGTGTTGTGAGAGATCAAACTAGTATAGCGGGATATGTTTGAGAACGTTGGAGAGTTACCAAAGTTTTAGCATCTTCTCTAGTTTACCAAATTGGGTCTCAGACCCGGATATTGGGCCTTTATTGTAACACCCCAAAAATCAGTCTAGTCAGAATTGGGTTTCGGCGATCGAAAACCCTACACTGAAAAGTCTAAATGTTTTATTGTTATTGATCATGTGAAGTAGTTTCATCGATAATGGACCTTAATTGAGTCCATTTTTTAGTAGAGACCTTATTCGAGTGTTTAAATGCTAAAAATTGGCTAGGCGTATCGATACAGTAGGGACTGTATCGGTACGGTCCAACTGTTCCTAACTAACTTACTGAACTTGAGCTAGCTGTATCAATATGGCCATAGGGTTATCGATACGGGTCCCTGTTGAAATCTGTTTTAGTGGCCATTTGTAAAGATTGGAAATTGGGGATAACTCACATACTTGGTTGCCACCCACATCACATGGAATCATCTGAAATGTAAGAAAGATGACAATTAATCATCAATTGTTAAAGGTTGGGAAAGGGATAAGAAATATGGATGATAATAATTTAAGTAAACCCTTAGTTGTAGGAAAGCTTCCTATTGGCTCTTTGGGAGGTGGGGAATAGTTAAGGCTATGGCCTCCTTACTAAGGAATAATGAAAAAGCCTTCTATTTTGTTTTAATTTCACCGAAACCCAAATCCCATCTTTTGTCTTGAAAGTAAGCATACACCTTCATTGCCATCTTCTCCACCAAGCTCAAGAACACACCTCTCCTATTGAACCCCTTAAACTCAAGCTTTCTTTGCTTCAAGAGTTTCATTGTATAGCCATCGGTTGGGTAAGTAGAAACCCTCAATCTATTGTTGATTCCATGGATTATTGAATGTCCAATTTCAAGTTATAATTCTTAAGTCAAACCTTTGTTTCTCAAGTTTCAATATATGAATCTATATTATAGTTAATAGCTATTCTAAGCTTAGAAATGAATATCGATATTTTTACATTAATTGTAAAAATTTCCTATCGATCTCCCCTAGCTCAAGAGTTGGAAGAAGCTAATCCATCAGCTCCAACAAATGCTAGGAAAAAGAGAATTACGATTCGAGAGCCGTAAGAGCTTCAGAATTCAAGGTGAATGTAGTCGGAGCCTCAAGATTAAGCTAGGTGCCTATCCTGATTCCATTGTCATTGTATATAGCATTGCTAATATTGTTGCTAAGGTATTTCACACCGAACCACTTAGTTGGTGTCATTGCTAAGCATCAGTAAGTATAGTATCGAGTATCGGATATCGATGTTGTCATAGTCATTGTTATTGATTTTTGTCATCAGTTTCGTCATTGTTGTTGTCATTTGAAATAAAGATACATTGAAAATTGGTCATGGAACATTGTCATTGCTATTGTTATAATCATTGTCATTGAGCATTGTTATCAACTTAGTCATTGTCACCGAAGCATGGTAAATGAAGTATTGATCAATGTTATTGTCAATGAGATAATTGAACATCATCATTCATATTGTTATTGCTATTCAATATTGTTATTGAATCATTGAATCATTGTCTCATCAAATTATTGACAAAGACTATTGGAGCTAAGGCTCACTCTTGACATAAGAAATGCTTAATATGAAATCCCTTGGACACCTTGGCTTGATACTTGATATATACATTGGGACTACGGTCCATGAGCTATGACTCAAGGGTGATGACCCTAGGCAAGAAGGAGATTTGGTTGGAGAGAGTACGGGCACCAGAAGCTTTGAATTATTGATACTGTATTGATACAAGCCATTGTTTTGTGCTTTGAGCTTGCTTTACATCGAGTCATTGTTATCTATGTCCAAAGGCGATCCAAGGCAAACCAAGTTAAAAGACAAGTGAGATCTTTGATAAGACTATCGTAAAAATAATCATTGATAAGGCATGAAAATTAAATTATGGCATTGAATATTGATCGTAAATTGCTACTGATAATACACCGCATTGTTATTGTTAAGATTATGGAATTATTGTCATTGAATATGATCTTTGCATCGTTAGTATTGATTCATTGCTTTGGTATTGTTTATACATGTTTTGGAATGCAATTCATTCATATTGGTATTGTTGATGACTACCTTACTAGGCAAAGTATGCCTAATGCATTTCATTTCATGCATTTCAGGTTAAGGAATTTATCATTGAAGATCAGAGAAGTCGAGAGCTTTGATAAGTCACAAACAAGACTAAAGTAATGTATTTTGTCTCTATGAACTCCTAGTATGGTGGCAAACTAGCTAGACTAGTCATTTGTGACTCTTTTGATATGTGTGTACTATGCATGGATGGTAAAAGTTACTAAGACTCTAATTGACCTTTTGGTACTGTCTAAAAATGGCATATTTGGCACAAAAAGCTGAAAACCTATTAAACAGATTCCAATGGTCCTAAAATTTGACATGCTAGTAGATTTTAGTGATTGAACATTGCTGGTAAAATTTCATTGCATTTAGACATTGTTCAACGGGTTAATTCGAACAAAAACCATAAGAAATCTATCATTATAGTGCAGTGTGTGTCGATACGGGTGGTAGCGTATCGATACGGGTAAGCATAATTGGCCATTAGTAAACAGGGTGTATCGATACACCAATTGGGGTGTATCGATACGGAAAACCATAGTAAGGTTTGAGAAATAATGGTATCGATATGATCTTGGGGTGTATCGAAATAGGTCAACCAGTATCGATACAACCTCAGTTGTATCGATACAAGGCAGTGGTCTTTTAAGTCTAAATTTGAATCTATGCAATATCCGTATCGATACAGCACCTTGGTGTATCGATACTGTGGTATTTAATTCTGTTAGAAGACATTGAACATAGTTTTGAATAGTTTACAAAATAGTCAATAAATATCGTATAGTCTAATTGGATGGGTAAATGTTATCGGGATGACATGAAAATTTACATGCTTACTATTATTGAATTGAATTTCAGTGTGGTGTAGTCAATTGCATTAAAAGACCTCTAAAGTTATCGAGCTTGCAGTTTAGTCCTTAAAACTTGTAGAAGCTAAGAATTGGTCCTAATTGATTAATCATTGTTTCATGTAGGATAAATTGAGTTAATTCTTATATTTGGTAATGCTTGTAAAGCATAATATCATCTAATTGTTGATTATGGACTGAAATTCATTGTACCAATCACAATTTAGTTTGCCCGTAGCATTCTTCGACCTAGTTTTCTACCAGGCCAGGAAGGCGGTGTTATATTTATGTTGGGAGTCCAATTAAGAAAATTGAATATGGGCCTTGTAGCAAAGAAAAAGAATAGGAAGATGGGCATTTATTAAATGGCTTTATCCAAGTTGAGGGAAGGGGATTTTTGAAATTTAAAATGGTTGTGGGTGGTGAAAAAAAGAGGATAAGATTGGATAAGATATTTTGGAAAGACATAGAAAATAAGAGAGAAAGTGATTGGGGAGGCTTTGAACTCTGATCTACTGTCGCTCGGGACGCCGTGTACGACACCGCCTACACCATTGAGTTCCCCTCACCGAGACAAGTTCACCGATGGTCGGAGCGTCACCATTGGAGCCGTCGCTCACCATGGGTGAGAGGAAACAAGTTTGGATTGCTCGAAATAAGGCAGTTCCAATTTGCAAACTGAAAAATGAAGGGCACCATTGCGTTCACCAGCGTCAAGACAGCGGGGTTGTTGCTCGCTGGCGCCGTCCAACCACGGAGCAACCATCACGTGCCGCCCATGCTCACGGGCAAGGGTCAAATGTAGTGGGTAGCTATAACCGACTTGAGCTGAGTCATTGTGCTCAAGTCATTGGGCCAACTATGGAGCCAGCCACCAATAGTCGCACAGTTAGCCTCGTTGACCATCGTCGTTAACCAACGTTGACTTTTTTTATGAGACCCTACCAGAGGATTTCTCGACGTTCTGAGTCTGATGGTGCAGTTTGTTTCATGAAAATCAAACCCGATAAGCTTTTCTATGCATTTTATCCTTTAAAGTAGTCCGATAATATGAAATGGCTTATGTAATCGTATTTGTTTTACCTGAGGAATTTGTGGACTGATTATTGGGTTTAAAGAGATGGTTAGGTATTGAGTAAGCGTTGTAAAACCGTAATTCAAGGAAATAGTATGAAATCGTGTATAGGGTATAGGTATGAGCTTTGGCCGTATCAATACATGATTAGGGGTCGTATTAGTAAGGGTCGACCCGTACCAGTACTTGTGGAAATCATGGAATTCTAGTAAGCAATACTAGTATTGGTACACCTGTGAGTATTGGTAATACAATCATAATCACCACCAACTTTCTCCATGATGTGATCACACCATTAAAGATCATCAAGGCTAATTCTAAGGGAGTTGTACCTTACTTCATCTTTTATTATCATCTTTATGCATTATATATTGTTATAAGCTTACTTTTGCATATTAGGAAATACTTGAAGATCGTATGTTATTTGCATAACATATGATATTCATGCATAACCTATGATACACACCTTTATATTTAATTCTATCTCACTTCAGTATGTTTGCATTGCATTGCACCTTTGTACTTAGTTATGCATCATATTATAACTTTATTTCAACTTATACATTTGTTTATCATTTCTCTAGGTATTAAGGATGAAAGTACATGCTCGAATCAGCTCTAAAGACCTCACAAGAAGCTCAGATCAGCTCAAGAAGTTTAAAGACAGCTTGGATAAGCTCAAGGATCTTAAAGGCAACTCAAAGGCAAAAGAGGCATTCTATGGAAGCTCACAATCTTCAAGGACTAGCTCACCTAGCAAAGGGCAGCTCATGGAAGATCAAAACGGTTCAATAATTGAGTTAGCTCATTCAGATAGCTAACTCAGCTCAATCCAGCTTACACCAAGTTCAATCAGCTATCTTCAGCTCCATCTTCCTATGCTAGCTCAATACCTCAAGGGTCATGTCCCCTCCTAAGGAACATACTCCTAGCAGTTTGGAGAGAAATGAGAATAGGCGGCAACAGCAATGGAGGGAACCACATTGAGTGTCAAAACCAACTAGAGGGAGACTCAATGGTGGCCGAAACATCACCATGCCTTTGGAGGGAGTTACTACTTCATACGAATAGTTTAGAGGCCTTTTCAGCCATGCCCATTCATCCCCGATAAATAGAACTTGTATTTTCATTTTTAACCATCTCATTTTACATTAATCAAATTACTGTGATAATTTTCTCTCTTCTAGTTCTTAATTGAACTTTATCAACTTATCAGGTACTTAGTACTTGTGGCGTCAACCCCTCTATTTCCACCTTGATACTTTTGGTTCCTATCTCTTTGTAGATAGTGGGTTAAACTCCTTTTTACCATCCCTTGAAGCAATCCTATAAGGTCTGTGGCTAAGCTTTAATATATCTTTTTTTGATCCTTGATTCTTTAAGATACTATCACTATGTTTCACCCTATCCGTCATTATCATTCATATCACCATTCGGCCTGAATTTCCTTAACCAAATGTGCCCAACTTTCATCATTCTTCCGCATCCCAAATAACAACCTACCAAGCCTTCCTATTTTGAGCATATCTTGCTTGCATTATTCAACCTTCCTTCCTAGGTCCAACAATCAAAGTATCTACCCCCATCAAGAACAATAACAACCTACATTAAATGGTAATTAGAGCTATTGGTGGAGAAACAAGTGCATCAAGTGAAGCCCGATTCAAGCAAACCAAAAAAAATTTGTATTTGACATCTTTTGTCATTTAATTTTGTGCAAAAGAAGAAAAGAAATAGTTCCGAATCAAAAAAAAAGAGAAAAATGAATTCGAAGAGCATAAGTTCAAGGGTGAAAGGCACAACAACAATATCGTCTTCAACATCAAGCCTGAAGCCATCTTCTTCAAGACATTGATTATTTGTCAAGAAAGGTTGTGAGTTTTCTTGCCAAGTAAGTAACCCATTTTCTTCTTTTCTTTCTAATTCTAAACTTACCTTTACACCATATCTTTTCCTTTCAAAACTAACCATTTCAGCGACGCACAATAACTATACTTGCCCAAGTTTATTCCTTGAAGAACTTTACAAGAGAGAAAGGAATGGAAAAAGGCAATTTTGAGTGTGTGAGATCAGAAGGGGATAATAATAGCCAAATAACATCCCATAATGCAAACACGAGAGCGAGTGGAGTGAAAATTTCTTTGGAGTGAACATTGAGGCTTTGATGAGTGATTCTGGTGAGGTTTTTCATTTTGTTTCTTATTTTATCACTAACAATGGAACAAGATTCTTTTCCATCTACTTCAAACAGGATTCTTGTAGTCAAAAGAACATTGAGCCTACAAGCCATAGATGGAGACTAACACAGGGAAAACATCTTCTACACTCGGTGCTATGTGAAGGTAAAAATGTGCTCCGTGATTATTGAAGAGGTAAGTTGCACCAACGTAGCAAGCACACTAATGGTGGAAAAACTTGGATTGAAGGCTTCCAAGCCCTTACAAGTTGTAGTGGCTGAACGAGGGAAGAAAGTTAAAAGTCACCAAGCAAGTACTTATTCTAGTTTCCATCAGAAATTACAAAGATGAAGTCTTATGTGATGTGCTTCCTATGAATGCTAGTCATATGCTGTTGGGGTGACCATGGCAGTTCGACAAACAAGCCAAACTTGATGAATACACTAATAGGTACTCATTCTCTCACCAAGGAAAGAAATTCATCTTGGTCCCTCAAACTCTGAGCCAAGTACATCATGATCAAATTCAGTTGAGCAAGATGATTGTAGCATGGCATGAAAGAAAAAGGAAGAAAGAAATCAAAAAGGAGAAGACCAAAAAGATTGAAAATGAGATTGTTGGAGTTGAAAATGCCCAAGTTGAAGGATGAGAGTATGGGAATAAAAGAAATAAAATTAAGGAAGTAGATGTAAGAAAAGTTGGTTTTGAAAAAGAGAGTTGAAAAGAATGAGATTGGAAAAGAAGAGGACGAAGAAAAACATATTTTACCTAGTCCTACTTTTTTTCCTATTCTCTCTTTTGTTTTGTAGGATATTCCAAGAGGCGTATATGTTCAAATTGATGACTCAAGAAACATGTCCTTTGAAGAACCAAGAGATATGATCATTGACACTCCAAGTGCATTGCCAATCTTGAAGAAAATGCATCAACCAATGCCCATTAAATATCTACCATGGTTTGCTATTTCCATTCATCTTATTAATAGTTTCTCATAATCTAACATTGATTCTTTTGCAACAATTTGTTTCATCGTGTTATCCTACCAAACTATGATGGCAAGTTCTTTTGTCGTTGTTAGATTGATTAGTGCATAAAACTCCGCCATTACAAGAGAGTTCAAAGGTTAAGACTCTTCACCAACCATCATGCTGATTCAAGGAGTGAAGATGAAGAGTTACATGCCTTTTTCAAAGAACATGATGCTTTGGGTCAAGGTGTGATTCAAGGGACAAGATTCATCATTAAAGGATGCATTGCAAGAACCTATTCCAAAAGGTGTGATGTTTCAAATCAAAGGACATATCCTTACTCCAAAAGACACAATGCTTTAAATCAACACCATGGAGGAAACCAAAGGATAAGTGTCTTTTCACATCAAAAGAGGAAAGGGATCTACCCTTTTATATTATTTATGAACAACATGCCTTTTGCTAATCAATGCTTCGAAAGATTTCTTCTCTTTGTCTTGCAGGATGAACGGGTTGGTGACTTTTCAAAAGAGGTGCCTTTTGAAGGCGTCCTTTCCAGAGATGTGTCCTTTGAAGGATTAATTATTCAATATATTTAACCAAGGGAGGTGATTCATGAAGACGTTTTGTCAATCATGTAACATCCCCAAAATTATGCCCAAATTGTAAACCCTAGATTCGAAATATCCCTAATTTAGAAACCTAATTTTGAAATCCCTAATTCTTGAAACCCTAATGATTTGGGAATTTAATTTAGAAACCCTAATTAAGTTTGAGGGTTAAATTGAGAAAAATTTAGATCTATAAGGTTTAATATATAAATCTGGGGGTTAATTTGTAAATCATGAAAAGCTTAGATGCTAGTTTGCAAACCCTCATTAAGTTCAATGGCTCCCCTTGTGATTACCCATTAAATTGGGTATATAATTACCCTTTTTGGATAAGTGATATTGTGCAGCCATCCTCTTTCCCTCATTCTATTAATTCATCTCCCACCTCCCTCTTTCTTTCGAACTAAACACCCATTTTCATACTTTTATTTCGATAAAACCTTATATTTTTTAGGGATTTTGATATAAGATCTGAGGTAGATATATATGTGTTTTAGACGACATCGACTTTGAGGAAGATGAGTTACCACCCCCTTCGCCTATTCGATCTAACCGTGCACGTACCACAAGGACTACACGTAAGTATTCTTGTAGATTAGTATTAGAGTTTAGCTTGGTGGCATAGTGATAGATTTTTTATGTAGAGTTTGATACGTAGTTTTTGATTTAGCTAGATCCGAATGTGAGAGGCATTCATCTCGACGTTAGAGCTATTGCTGCTTAAGGTGTGTTTCTTATGGTACTATAAATAAATTATATGTTATTTTTCTATGTGTTGGTGTTTTACCCCTTATGTGATTATTTACATGTATTATGACTTGTATGGTTGACATCACGTGCATACGATTTCAGAATGTGTTTTTAATTATGACTTATGAAATATTTGATTTATGAAACATCGGATTTACATAAATATGATTTACGGATTTATGGACCATGATTTATGAAGTATGTCTTATGGGATATCAGATTTATGGAACTATGTTTATGAATTTAAATTTTTAATCATATCATTGTATGAGCATGGGTTGGGATTTGTTCGGGGAAGTTCAGTTGTTTCATCCTTCAGGCTAAATTCCACTTCGGATTGGCGATTGTAGTGAGGAGTTTTGGGGAACTTTCATCTTGGCAGTTCTAGTTGGGTGCATTGCACTGCGCTTGTGATTTATGTGTTAGGTTTAAAAGGATTTTATTCAAAATTATACTATGTTTTTTTATTATGGTTTTTCTTGCACTTTAGAGACACACTAAGCTCTTTATCTTACACCCCCATAGTTTCATTTTACAATCATCATTTAATTTTAGGCGACGTGGTACTTGGAGGATCTCACTTTATCTGGTTATTTTATTATTTTGTATGAAACTATTTTTAGTTATTCGGATTATTATTTATTTTGGGATATTATGTAACTTTATACTGGAGAGACTATTTATGTTTTTCGGATCATTTAAGCATTCTTTTACTATGATTTTATGTAAACATTCGAATATTTATTATGATATTTATGTTTTTATTTATTATAAGATATTTATTGAATTGTCTTTAATGGTGTGATCTTTAATGGTTATAAGCTTGCTTTTGCATATTATCTTATAACAATATATAAGGTAGAACTCCTAACGAACATGTTCCTAGCCGTTTGGAGGGAAATGAGAATAGGTGACAATTGCAATGGACGAAACCACTTTGAGCACCAAAACCAAGTGAACGGAGATTCAATGGTGGCCGAAACATCACCATGCCTTTGGAGGGAGTCACCACTTCATCTGAATAGTTTAGAGGCCTTTTCGGCCATTCCCCTTCATCCCCTATAAATAGAACTTGTATTTTTATTTTGTAACCATCTCATTTTACATTAATCAAATTAATTTGTGAGAATTTTCTCTCTTCTTTTTCTTAATTGAACTTTATCGACTTATCAAGTACTTAGTACTTGTGGTGTCAAACCTTCTATTTTCCACCTTGATACTTCTAGTTCCTATCTCTTTATAGATAGTGCGTCAAAGTTCTCTTTACCGTCCCTTAAAGCAATCCTATAAGGTTCATGGCTAAGCTTTAATATAGCTTTGTTTCATCCTTGATTCTTTAAGATACCATCACCATTTTTCACCATATCCATCACTATCCTTCACCATGTACATTTGGCCTAAATTTCCTTAACCAGATCTTCCCAATTTTCATTATTCTTCCGCATCCCAAATAAAAACCTACCAAACCTTTCTATTTTGAGCCTATCTTGCTTGCAGGATTCTTGCTTCCTTCCTAGGTCCAACAATCAAAGTTGTCATCCCAAACAACATCAAGAACGGCCTACATCAACTAGTACCTAGGGGTACTGTATCGATACTCGTGTTTGAGTACCGGTACCTAATGAATGGAGTAATCTATAATGCTATTAAAAGATGAAAATTAACGTAGGATGTTAATGAGCTAATATGGATTAACGAGATAATTAATGAGGAAATTAATGTACTCTTTCATAATGTTTAACAAGTTGGTAAACGTAACTAGGTGACTTGTTCTAATAGCAATCATAGGAGATCCTTGGTGGATTGAGTTATGCTGTGTGTTGTTTGGTAATTGTGTCAATAATGTGTGCAATTTAGACACTTCATTGTTTGAGTTACCTTTGATTGATGGGATATGGATACCAGAGCAAGAGTGTTGCAACACCATGGTTAGAGATGCCAAATGTACGTTCTTGACATTGTGTGACACTAAGACTCATTCGATGATAGTCGAGGAGAGTTGCCGAGAATAAGTGTACATTCACGAGGCCGTGTGACACCAGGCATCACCCAAAGAGAGTGTACATTCCTGAGGCTGTGAGACACCAGGCCTCACTCAAGGTTTGTGGCACGACTATGTGTGCTTGTACTCGGTTGATCTGATGTGATCCCGAGTATGGTTAGGCCTTGTGTGCCATGTATGATGTGTTGTTTTGATAAGAGCATGTGTTTAGGCGATTAGTGGTAGCGCCACGTGTTTATGTATCTCTCTTTATTGCTCGTACTGGCTTGCATGCTTATTTTTATAATCAGTATAAAGTATAGTAGAGTAGGGGTGTACCACTGAGCTTTGTATGCTCAGTGCTCGAAATCGTTGTTTTCGTGTATAGGTTGATCATCGGATCGTCAGATCGAAGAGCATTATTAGTTCAGGGTTCCAGTATGTGGTGATTTCTAAAGTACTTACTTGGGTTTAGTGGGCTATGTATTTATAAGACATTACATTGTTCAGTCTATATTTCTTATATTTGAACTTATATATTTAACACCTCAAAATCTGGTCTAGTTGGAATTGGGTTCCGACAATCAGAAACCCTACATTGAAAAGGACCAAATATTGTGTTGACTTTGAATGCAAGGTCAATTACATTGATATTGGATTCTAATTGTCAATTTATCATTTACAGACCTTATTGAATGTATGGAAAACCTTTAAGTGGCTAAATTATAGAAATTGAAAGTTTGGGGGTTTAAGTTTAGAGTATTGAAAGTTGAGGGGCTAACCTTGCGATTAACCCCTCCTCAATTATAATCCCACATACGTGGGTGATCAGCAAGAAATTCCTTCAATAGAAGGAAAGCTTTTTAATAAAAGAATATATGGAAGGATTGATTGAACTTACCCAAGAAAGTATTAAGCACCTCTCCTTTCATCTTCATCTTCTTTCAAGCAAGCACCTCCATTATTGAGGGTAGAAAAGCTTGAATTTTCTTTGGTTTATTGATATCAATGCATTGCTATCGATTGGGTAATCTATAATCCCCAAACTATTGATGAAAATCCATGGATAAATCAAGCTTAATCTTAAGCTAGTGTTTTGGTCATTCATGGAACTTGATAGCTAATAGCTATTTTAAGCTTCGATATTGATTTTGATATTGTTATATTGATTTCGATATCGTATTATCGATTCTAACCGATTCCTATTGTTTAACCTAGCTCAAGATTTGGATAGAGATCTTCCACCATCACTGACGAAAGCTAGGGACAAAGGAATTGCTATCTGAGAGCCGTAAGAGCATCGAATTATTGAGGTGAGTGTAGTCGGAGTCCTAGGATTAGGTTAGGCGTCTTTCCCGATCTCATTGTCACTGATTATAGCATGGCTAACATTTTCGTCAAGGAAGATTTAATTGAATCACTTAGTGGATTCCATTGGTAAGATAAAGTAAGTTATTGCATCGAATATCGATTATTGATATTGCTATAGTCATTGCTACCGAACATCATTATCGATTTCGCCAATGTTATTGTTATCAAAATATGGAAGCAATGAACATTGGACATAGAGCACAGTTATTTACATTGTTATCGTCATTGTCATTGTCATGGAACATTGATATTGATTTAGCCGTTATCATCGAAACATTGAATATGAAGCATCTGTCATTGTCGTTGCCATTGCTACAGTTATTGTTATCGAAACGTTGTAAGTGAAACCTTGATCAATGCTATTGTCATTCAAATCATTGGACATTGTCATCGCCATGGTTATTGCTATTGAATATTGATATTGATTCATTGCTTATTGATAAGAACATTGAATATTGCTAATGTTATCGAACACCGATTATTGATATTGTCACCGGACCTTGTATTCGAAAGGACCTTGGATACATGTGGGATGCCATAGAATTCATGATCTCAATGTACGGGTGGACTACGGTCCCTGGGCTACGGCCTATATTGATTTGGCGAGGCGGAGGGATGTGTTGTGTTGTTGGTCATATTGGCGAGGCGGAGGGTTGTGTTGTGTTATTGGTGATATTGGCGAGGCAGAGGGACCAGACCATTCATTGATTTGGCGATGCGTAGGAATTCGCCTATCCACTATTCAGAATCGATCCAAGGGTTAATATTGAAATACATATTTATTGCCATTAAACGTGATATGCATTGTTACTATTGGGTCATTGCATTGTTATTATTGAGATATGTTTCGAAATGCATTTCATTGATAAAGTGTTTACCTGTGGCTACCTCACTAGGAAACGTATGCCTAATGCATTTCATTCCATACATTTCAGGTTAAGGAATATGCCGTTGAAGATTGGAGAATCGACGTTGTTAACAAGTCACTACAAGCCTCAAGTAACGTGTTTTGCCTTTATGAACTCCTAGAATGGTGGCAAAGTAGTTGAACTAGTCATTTGTGACTCTTTTGATATGTGTGTATTATATATGGCACGTAAAAAAGTCTAAGGCTCTAAATGACCCTTTTGGTATAGCTTCAAAATGACTAATTATGCATATTTGGCACTAAAAGGTAAAAACTTAGTAAACAAATTCGGATAGCCCTAAAATTTCACATATTGATAGATTATAGCTTAATAAACCCGTTGGTAAAATTTTCTTGAATTTGGACATCATTCAACAGGTTTATTTTATTAAAAATCAGATAAAATTTGGCATTACAGTGCAGCTGTAACGATAGGCGTCCACCTGTTTCGGTACGTAGTGCATATTTGGCCATTCAAAGTAAAAGCTAACCCATGCGTATCGATACGACTTCAAGGCATTTTGGTACGACTTTGGGCAGTGAGGTCTGGTGAATTAATGGCATTGGTAGGATTACAGGGTGTATCGAAAGGGTCTTGGTCAAAGTCAATGTTAGTCAACCCGTATCAATAGTGTGAAGTTGTATCGATACGAGTTCTTGAGTTGCTAGGAATTCAGCTATCATCCTTGCATGACGTATCGATACGGTCCTCGACCTTATCAAAATGAAATTGGACAGTTTCATCTTGAGATTAACTCCATCCATATTCGTACCGATACAACACCAAGTGTTTTAGTACGGTGTTTGTTATTTCCGTTAGGGGTTGTTGAACACAATTTTGCATTATTTATAGAATGGTCACTGAATCTTGACAAGTCTATGGATAGGTAAATAACATCGAATTAATATGAAAATTTATGGACGCACTGTCATTGTATTGAATTTCATTATGGTATAGTTAATTGCACTAAAAGACCTCAAACTTATTGAATTTATAGTTGAGTCCCTAAAACTCATAGTAATTAAGAATCAGCCCTATTTGCTTAATTATTGTTCCAAATGGATAAATTGGGCTAATTTTATTGTTTAATAAGGTTAAAAAAAATTACATAGAAGAAGTGAGAATCATTGATTAGAAATTATCGCACCGAATCATCGAATCGCTCACTAGTAGCACGCTCTGACCCAGTTTTCGACCAGGCCAGGAATGGGGTGCTACAGTATAAATCAAGGCGAATGTTAAATGTTTTAAATTAAAATGGAGCTCCTTTGTGACTATTTAAATTGTTTATCTATGTTTTCAACTATTGGATCTAAATGTCTTGGAAAATACCCTGAATGGGTTAAACCTCGTTTGAGAAATTTTAATGGTTTTGGGTTGGGCTTGAGGCCCAAATGTGACATCCGGGTCGAGGGTGTTACACATATCAACGAATCTAAAACCAGCAAAAACTGATTGTAGGAAATTGTGTTATAATATAAACTCTTAAAAGATAACTTTATATCTTACGAAACTCATAAGAAATAGGGTACCTACACAAATTTTTACGAAACCTACATAAATTATTATAGAGCCGATAAGAAAAAAGGTAATAACACAAATTCGTACCTCATATCACCAAATCTAAAACCAGTGGAACTTGTTGTAGGGAATTGTGTTATAACATAAACTCTTAAAGGATAACTTTATATCTTACCAAACTCATAAGAAATAGGGTACCTACACAAATTGTTACGAAACCTACATAAATTATTCTAGAACCGATAAGAAAAAAGGTAATAACACAAATTCTTACCTCATATCGCCAAATCTAAAAGTAGTAAAACTTATGATAAGAAATTGTGTTATAACAAAAAATCTTAAAGGATAACTACATCTGTTACCAAACTCATAAGAAATAGGGTACCTACACAAAAATGTTACGAAACCTACATAAATTTTTACAGAACCTGTAAGAAAAAATGTAATATCACAAATGCCTATCCCATATCACCAAATTGAAATCCCTTCAAACGAACGGTAAGAATTTATATTATAACTCATTTTCTTACATTTTCAGTGAGAATATATGTTGGTCTCGTTACGAATTTATGTAGGAGCATAAAATCTTATGTGTTTGATAAGAAATAATATTTTTAGGTAAGATTTTAGGTTATAACATAAATTCATACCATGTGTTTGAATAAATTTATGTTGCAACATTCGTTACCAGGGAAATTAAAACACTAGCGGGATAGACAAAATTGCCAAAGCATGTAATTATTAGATAGATGAAAAATAGCTGAGCGTCCATCGCAAAAATATCCCCAACCAACTTAATAAAATTAGTTCATGGTTGGGGAACCATCAACACCATATCGTTTGAAATCGAAACCATCACAAAAGTAGAATAAAAAATAAAGGGAAATGGGCAATGAAGGAGATATGTCTATGTAGCCCTTCAAAGGACCCATAACTCTCAATCTTAGTCTGGTCAAACCATAGGTTGCTCTCTTTACTACGGTGCAGCTTCTCCTCTAATCAGCTGATCGATCTCTTCTCTTCCTTTTAAATAGGCACTCGTGGAAACCCTAGATTGGGTTTGAATTTGAAATTTGATTCTGCACTTAGGATAAAATGCGTTATCCTCTTATCTTCTTTTGAATTTGTAGGAATGACGTGTACTTGGTTCAATGGCTACTTTGATCGGGCATTAGACTTTATTCCTTTGCCAACCGAGCATGGAAACTTTGCCAACTGTGACTTGACAATTCTATTTTGCTTTTCCTGCTTTGTATTCCTACACTACTCTACCAAACCCGCCCTACTCCTAACTTGCATCAAAACCAGCAAAACAAACCTTCACCCTAGAAAAATAAACAACTCCTAACTCCTTAATGCAAATGCATGATTTTACAAACTAAATGCACGAATACACACCTAAAGACAAGCAAAAGCAAGGCAATATATGCATAAAAATCAGTACTTTTGAGGTGTTAACATACCTTTTAACTCGAGGTTCGAAGTTTGTGATGGAACTTTATCCTTTGGTAGGATTTTGTACGATGAAAGATCCAAGTGATGGTATAAATGATGCGTTTCCAGACACGTTACAGTTTGGAGTGTAAGACTCTTGCGTGAGCTGAGTTATTTGGAGCTGCTTTAGTTGTTCATGAGTTATCATGCCAAGTTTAAGGTAAGTGCTTGGGGTGAGTTGAGACACCACCCATTTTTAGAAGTCTTGCACTAGGCAAGTAATGTTTTAGATATGGGATGTCATCAGAGTTAAAGTCTCCTTTATGGGGTCACCATGAGAATAGCTTCATTTTGGTTACACAACGGTTGTGTAACCTTATATTCTTTTAAATCATGTAGAGTTGTGGAAAGGTTTTGTTGTGCAACAATCTTTTGGGTGCTATAGCATAAGTTATGTTTCTTGATGACGTATTAGTGTGATAGTTTGTCGGGGTTCTGTTGCGTTTTGCTTTTCATTTGTAGTGTATCGAGCGAAGATGGTTTCCTTCTAAAAGAAAGATTTAGTTGAGATTATGTTTGTATCATTAGAAGAAAAGGGTTCTAATTGACAAGTGTTGTGAGAGATCAGAGTAGCACAACGGGATATGTTTGGGAACATTGGAGAGTTGCCAAAGTTTTAGCATTTTCTCTAGTTTACTAGTATAAATTTCAAGGATGAAATTTCTTTTAAGGTAGGGAGAGTTGTAAGGACCTTAATTTTGGGTTAGCAAATTGGGTCTCGAACCCAGATATTGGGCCTTTATGTTGGAAGTCCAATTAAGAAATTTGGATATGGGCCTTGTAGCAAAGAAAAAGAAGTGGAAGATGGGAATTTATTAAATGGTCTTATCCAAGTTGAGGGAAGGGGATTTTTTAAATTTAAAATGGTTGTGGGTGGTGCTAAAGAGAGGATAAGATTAGATAAGATATTTTGGAAAGAGAGAAAATAAGAGAGGAAGTGATAGGGGAGGCTTTGAACTCAGATTTACATCCGCTCAGGTTGCCCTGTATGACACCAGCAACACTATTGAGTTCCTCTCATCGAGACAAGTTCACCGTTGGTTAGAGCGTCACCATAAGAGCCACTGTTCACTGGGGGTGAGAGGAAGCAAGTTCAGGATGCTTGAAATGAGGTAGTTTTAGTGGCCAAACTACAAAATGGAGGGCACCACTACGTTCACCAGTGTCGGGATAGCGGGGTTAGTGATTGCTGTCGCCATATGACCACCGGAGTAGCCATCACGTGTCACTCCTTCGCACAAGCGAAGCTCAGCTACAGTGGGCAGCTATAACCAGCTTGAGCTGAGTCGTTGGGAAAGTTGTGGAGCCAGCCTGCCAGCCGAGCCTAAGTCGCGAGCTAGCCTGCGAGCCGCTAGTTGTCGTGCCACCAGCCTTGTTGACCGTCATCATTGATCGACGTTGAATTTTTCCATGAGACCCTACCTAGGGGTTTCTCGACGCTCCGAGTCTGATGGTGCAGTTTGTTTCACCAAATTCAAACTTAATAAGATTTTTATGCATTTTATCCTTTAAAGTAGTCCGATAATATGAAATGGCTTATATAATCGTATTTGTTTTATCCGAGGAATTTGTGGACTCGAGTATTGGGTTTAAAGAGATGTTTAGAGGAGCTTAGATCAGGATTTATTGCTTTGACTTAAGGTTAGTACACATCAAACTCCTATTGCTTCATGAGCATCATAAATGTGAGAGCTTTGTGTGTTAGTTTCTGCAAATTAAGTAGATGATAAATATGCGTTTATGGAGATCGATAGTATGAAACTCGATATTTATGAGATGCATGATGATGTTATGGATATGATGGGACTCATAGAGGCTTTAGAGACCGTGCAAGGTTGTTTGAGATGCTCATATGATTATTTGATAATTGTTTGATTAATTGAAATAATCGTGATGCCTTGTATGCTTGTTCGAACAGATTGATAAGATTTGATGGAAATTATGCTTAAGGGTTAAGTACTTGATTAAATGATTATGAAGCTAGCAATTAATATTAATTAATTAAATGCGTTAGTAAACAAACCTTGATGAATTTCATAAGCTTTAGGGTTCGAGTAAGCGTTATAAAATCGTAATTTAAGGAAATGGTGTGAACTCGTGTATAGGGTATCGATACGAGCTTTGGCCATAGGTATGCGATTGGGGGCCGTATCGGAATGGGTCGACCTGTACAGGTTCTTGTGGAAATCTAGGATTTCTAGTAAGCAATACCAGTATTGGTACACGTGTGAGTATTGGTACCTAGGGGTACCATATCGATACTCGTGGTCAAGTACCGGTACGCAATGAATGGAATAATCTATAATGATATTAAAAGATGAAAATTAACGTGGGATGTTAATGAGATAATATGGATTAGCGAGATAATTAATGTGGATATTAATGTACTTCCATAATGTTTAACAAGTTGGTAAACTTAATTGGGTGACTTGTTGTAATAGCAATTGTAAGAGATCCTTGGTGGATTGAGTTATGTTGTATGTCGTTTGGTAATTGTGTTAATGATATGTGTGGTTTAGACACTTGGTTGGTTGAGTCACCTTTGATTGATGGGATCCGGATACCCAGAGAAGGAGTGTTGCAACACCATGGTTAGAGATGCCAAATGTACGTTCTCGACGTTGTGTGACACCGGGCCTCATTCGATGATACTCGAGGAGAGATGTCGAGTATGAGTGTACATCCCCAAGGTTGTGTGACACTAGGACGCACTCCAAGTTTGTGGTATGACTGTGTGTGCTTGTGCTTAGTTGATCTGATGAGATCCTGAGTATGGTTGGGCCTTGTATGCCATGTATGATGTGTTGTTTTGATAAGAGCATATGTTTAGGCGATTAGTGGTAGCGTCGCATGTTTATTTATCTCTTCTTATTTCTCGTACTAGCTTGCATACTTATGTTTATAATTAGCATGAAGTATAGTAGAGTAGATGTGTACCACTGAACTATGAATGCTCAGCACTTAGAATCATTTTTTCTATGCGTAGGTTGATCGTGGGATTGTGGGATCGAGGAGCACTATTAGTTTGAGATTCCAGCATGTGGTGATTTTCAGAGTACGTACTTGGGTTTAGTGGGCTATGTATTCATAGGACCTTACGTGGTTGAGTCTGTATTTCTTATCTTTGAACTTGTATAAATCAAGTCGAATGTTTAAATGTTTTAAATTAAAATGAAGCTCCTTCGTAACGATTTAAATTGTTTATCTATGTTTCAACTATTAGATCTAAATGTCTTGGAAAATATCTTGATTGGGATAAATTCTATTTGAAAATTTTTAATGGTTTTGGGTTGGGCTTGAGGCCCAAATGTGACATCCGGGTCGAGGGTGTTACACATATCACCAAATCTAAAACCAGGGAAAACTTATTGTAGGAAATTGTGTTATAATATAAACTCTTAAAAGATAACTTTATACCTTACGGAACTCATAAGAAATAGGTACCTAGACAAATTTTTACGAAACCTACATAAATTATTATAGAACCGATAAGAAAAAAGGTAATAACACAAATTTGTACCTTATATCACCAAATTTAAAACTAGCAGAACTTGTGGTAGGAAATTGTGTTATAACATAATCTCTTAAAGGATAACTTTATATCTTACCAAACTCATAAGAAATAGGGTACATACACAAATTGTTATGAAACCTACATAAATTATTCTAGAACTGTTAAGAAAAAGGGTAATAACACAAAATCTTACCTCATGTCACCAAATCTTAAACCAGCGAAAGTTATGATAGGAAATTGTGTTATAACATAAACTCTTAAAGGATAACTTTATATCTTACCAAACTCATAAGAAATAGAGTACTTACACAAATTGTTACGAAACCTACATAAATTATTATAGAAACTATAAGAAATAGGCTACATAAATAGGTGTTAAGTGTTCAAAAGTACTATTTTATTACCATTTTTACTCGTATTGTTGTTAGACTTAGGCTGATATTAGTTGCATAATTAGTTATTCATACATTAATTCATGTTTCTTTCCACCGTTGAGCTTGATTACATAACTTGGTGATTTTTGTGGAAAAAGATACTGCTTTGGTGTGTTTTTGTATGTGTGCAGAATCACTTGCCTAAACAAGGCTAGAACCAGTTGTCAGGGCAGTGCATGAAGGAGATGCCGACGCAGTTGCTAGGGCAATGCATGATGGAGATGACGAGCTACTATAATTTTTCCTATTAATATATTTGTGCCTTCAGGAACAGTAGCAAGGTGGAGGGCATGCATGGACTACAAGAGAACACGGAAGAAAGACACATCCACCATGGTAACACAAAGGGGAGTAGCTGGGAGCACATTGGCCCAATTCTTTTGGGGCAATATTATCACTTGATGGAGGGTGCAGATGGACTATAAGAAGTATCGAAAACGACACTCCTCAAGTTTTCTCAAATATGCAGTAACATTAGAAGATGCATGAAAAATGCTCTTTCTAAGAATTTTTAATTTTTGTTTTTAATTTTTAGAACTTTATTTTATTTTCATTTTTTAATTTATTTTTGGAATTTTTAGGATATATTTTATTTTATTTTTCTCCATTATCTTTAGTTTCCAGGTTTTCTTTGTTTTCTTTTCTTTTCCACAACAAGACTCACAACCACCATGCTAAGGAAATTCACTGCCGACTACTTGCCACGGCAACCGCAACAGAGGATGCCCTGGCAACCGCCCCAGCAACTACCTCAACAATTGCCACGGCAACAGAAACTGGCAATGCCCAGGAAACAACAATGGCTTCGGCAACTACTGATGCCCAGGCAAGTGAACCTGCCTCGGCAAACATGGATCAAATCAAAGCAATGCTATTCACGCGGTACCAGCCACAAGTATTCAACCATCGACCGAAAAATGAATCAAGCAAACGACACGAAGGAAACTTATCACTCGAGGTGAGGACCTCTCTGACTAACTCATTTCATTTAGTTTCTTTAAAATTTTGTTTCACTTTTACATCATTGAGGACAATGCTTCTCTCGAGTTTGGGGGGTGTTGGTTTCGAGTTAGTTTCATGTTTAGTTGCATTCATCTTTAGCAATCACATATAGGTTGCATATGTTCTTGCCATGCCTTTAATTGTATTTAATTGCTTAAGACATGTTGAATATCCAATGATGAATTTTTGCTACTGCACTTAATTGAAAGAACCTTTAATTTTAGGATTGCATGAAAATAACTTAGAATTTTACTATGATGCTGATTTTTTTACACGGTTGTGGCTTGTTGATTGAAAGAAACTTAGTGAACTTAGGTTGCTTAAAATTTGGTTAAATTTAAAATTGAAAATTAAAAGTTAATTTCTTGCTAGTGGTGCCTAAAACTGGCTCTAATAGTAAATGCACTTTCTTGCTAGAGGTGCCCAAAACTGGCTCTAGTAGTTAATGCACATTAAAAAATCGCTAGAGCTGCCTGAAATTGGCTCTTAGTCGACTAAAATAAAATGAGAAATTGCTTACTTTGGTAGAGGTGCCCAAAATTGGCTCTAGCGAAAATAAAAATAAATGCCCTGGTAATTAAATTGACAAAAGCCTATTGTTCACATATAATCTTGAAAATCAACTTGTACACAACTACGCACACACATTGTCACGAGCATTATAGTTCAATTTCGGGTAATTTTTGTGCTATTCAAAAAATTAAAAGGTGATCATACTTTGTGCCACGGTTTCGAGGTTTGAATTCAAGTTTGAAGCATGTCTTTGATGATTAAAGTCTTGGTAGGTAATTGTTAGTTTGCATTGCTTGAGGACAAGCAATAGTTCGAGTTTGGGGGTGTGTTAAGTGTTCAAAAGTACTATTTTTATTACCCTTTTTACTCATATTATTGTTAGACTTAGGCTCATATTAGTTGCATAATTAGTCATTCATGCATTAATTCATGTTTCTTTCCATTGTTGAGCTTGATTACATAACTTGGTGATTTTTGTGGGAAAAGATATTGCTTTGGTGTGTTTTTCTGTGTGTGCAAAATCACTTGCCTAAACAAGGTTAGAACTAGTTGCCAGGACAGTGCATGAAGGAGATGTCGACGCAGTTGCCAGGGTAATACATGAAGGAGATGATGAGCAAGTTGCCATGGCAATTGTCGATAAGGGATAAGATGATACGACAGTCGAAATTGATGACTAAATAAGCCCAAGATGACGTGGAGCAAAGTTAAATCCCAAAGGAGTTTGATTTCCATGAAGAGGTCAAAGAGAAATTAAATCCCAAAACAATAGGAAATATCTAGAAAGAATTTAAACATAATAAAGAATTATATTCTTTTAAAGTATTTAATTCCAGCTTAACTTCCTCCTCAAGAAGGACTTTACCCTAGCCATCTCCTATTTAAAGGAGATCAAGCCGTCAACTCCAGGGAGAGGAAGGGAGAGATTTTGACAAGAGAGAGCAAGGGGGAGAGAGTTCAATTGGGAGACAGCTTGGAGGGAATTCGATTGAGAGAGAGTTCGACTAGGGGCTGATCGATTTCTTCTTCTTCTTTGCTTCCATTAGATTCATGGTTTGGGGATTATTCTTTGTATATCTTTTGAACCCAACCATGAACTAACTTGATTGGTTGGGGTTATTGTGTTTTTATGGTTGCGAGAAACAATTGGATTTTGTTTAGGTAATAATAGTTTTCACTTTCAATTCAAGGTTTACTCATTCTTGGTTTTTATTCTTGTTTGCGAGTGAATTGGGAGATAATCTCGTAATTCTATCTATTTATCTAATATTGAGAGAGTTAGATTCAAGAAACGAATGAGTAGTGTCTCTATTCAATCTATCGATGGTGAAGATTAATTCGGCTTAGGAATAAGTTAAGGATTTCAACGGCTAAGAGGAGCGCAAGATTGGTTGTTGTTCACCCTTGATTCATGCAGGGATGTATTGTCAAGGCATGCACAATTAGCTAGAGTCTCGACTTAGGGATAAGAAGAAACCATTGAAGAACGCTCAACCGAACCTTGAAGTTGCTGCCCAGCCGCCCAAACAGTTGCCCAGCCAGTTGCCTAGGCAACAATTCTACTAGTTGCCAAGGCAACCCAACTGCGCAAGTTGCCACGGCAACTGAGTTGCCCTTGCACTCTTTTACGAAGACGATCCAATTGGATATCAATCCTCAACTCACGATAACCTGGCCTATTCCCTCTCTTATTTGATTTCATCTATTCTTTTAGTTTATTGCTCTTAGTTTACTCGTTAATTAGAACTCATATTATCAATTGTGTTTTTATTTTCACAGTGCACTAACTTAAGCAAAATGGCCCAAACCAATCCTTGTGCAGATGATACTCGATACTCGTATCACTTTATTATTTGTGACGTGTATACTTGCGCCGTTTACGTAGCACTCAATACGCGCAACAATAGGTACCTACACAAATTCTTACCTCATATCACTAAATCTAAAACTAGCAAAACTTATGGTAAGAAATTGTGTTATAACATAAAATCTGAAAGGATAACTCTATTTTTTTACCAATCTCATAAGAAACATGCTACCTACAAAAAATGTTAAGAAGCCTACATAAATTTTATAAAACCGGTAAGAAAAATTTAACACCCTGAAAATCGGTCTAGTCAGAATTGGGTTTCGGCGATTGGAAACCCTACATCGGAAAGGTCTAAATATTGCATTGACTTTGATCGTATGGTCAATTATTTTGATAATGGTCTCTAAGTGAGTCATTTTATCGTTTAAGGACCTTATCGAATTTATTGAAAAACTGTTTAGTGACTAAATTGTGAAAATGGAAAGTTTGTTGGTAAGTGTGCAATGTTTCAAAAGTGTAAGGGTTAACCTTCTAATTATTTCATTTTGGTATGACAGACCTCCTAGCTTACAAACTATCCCACATGAAGTTGCTTAAGGATGGCGAAAAGATGACAATTTGGTTTGTCAGTAATTTTAGTTGCCAAAAAGAATGGAAAAGATAGGAATAATAAAATATAGATTTCCCTTTGGTAAGGGAAACCATTCAGTATGAGGGGATAAGTGTCTTAAAACACTTTTCCAAACCCACCGAAGCTATCATTTATCTCCCTCTCCATCTTTTCCAAATTCAAGCACACACCACCATTGTCATCTTCTTCAAGCTTTTAAAGCTAGCACCTCTCTTGTTAAGCATCTAGAAGTTAAGCTTTCTTCAATCTATTGACACCATCGAATAGCCATAGAATGGGTAAGCTAAAGCCCCCAAACGATTAATCAATTCCATGGATAGGTTGCATTTAATTTTGAGTTAAAGTTATTGAGCTCTTAAATTGAGTTCAAGTTTACCAAGGCTTTAATCCATGGATATCGAATATCTATTTTAATTTTGATTATTGACTTCGATATCGTTATATCAATTTTAACTTGATCTTTTGTTTACCTAGCTGAAGAGTATTGAGAAAGAAGGACTATCATCTCCACCTAAAGCTAGGAACAAAGGAGTTGTTATCCAAGAGCCGTAGGAGCTTCAAAAATCAAGTTGGGTGTAGTCGGAGTCTCGAGATTAAGCTAGGAGCTTTCTCGATTTCATTATTATCAAATTTTTCATAGCTAACCTTTTGTTAAAGGATATTACATCAAACCTCTTTGGAGGTATCATTGGTAAGCTTTGGTAAGCTATTACATTGAAATATTGTTCATAGAAACATTGTCATTGCCATTGTCATCATTGAATCATTGAATTATAGAACATTGACCATTGGATATTGATAGTGTTATTGTCATAGACATTGGACATTGATATAGGCATTTTATAGTCAATGATATTGTTATTGTCATTGCTTTTGAACACCGGTAATGTTATTGTCATTGCTATTGAAACATTTTCCATTTATATTGTCATCGCCATTGATATCAATATTATTATTGTCATCAATATTGCTATTGTTATTGAACTTTGGATTCGAAAGGATATTGGATACAATTGACATGCCATAGAATTCATGATCTCATTGGTACGGGTGGACTACGGTCCTTGGCTGCAACCTTTATTGTGGTGAGGCGGAGGGACTAGACCATTCATTGATTTGGCGAGGCGTAGGAATTCGCGTATCCACTGTCTTGATTAGATCCAAGGATTAATATTGAAAATATTATAATTGCTATTGAACATGAATCATTGCATTGTTATTGATAGAAAATGATTTGGAATGCATCTTAATGTTATCTACGTTGATTATGACTACCTCACTAGGCAAATTATTCCTAGTACATTTCATCTCATGCATTTCAGGTTAAGAAGCTTTTGATTTGAGATCGAGGCTTGTTGGAAGTTTTGGCAAGTCACTACAAGGCTAAAGTATTGTATATTATCCCTAAAAACTCCTAATATGGTGGCAAAATAGTTAAACTATTTACTTTTAGCCTTTTTGGTATGAATGTATTTAAGGCCCTAAAAGTGATTTTAGTATTGGCTAAAAGTGGCCAAACTTGCATATTTGGCTCATAAAGGTGAAAATCTACTAAACGCATTCGTATGACCATGAAATTTGGCATGTTAGTAGATTATAGTATTTTAGACTTGTTTACAAAATTTCATGGAATTTGGATAATATATGACAGGTCAAATTGATTAAAAACCAGATAAAATTTGTCATTACAAAATAGGGCATATCGATACGGGTGATGGCGTATCGATACGAGTGTGCATATTTGAGCCAGAACAATGCTGGTCAACATAGCGTACCGATACAAAAATTGATGTATCGGTATGAAAAGTCAACACTAGAATTTGAGATTGAAAAATGCATCAGTATGACTTCAAGGCATATCGAAATAGGTCTACTCGTACCGATATGGCTAGACCTGTATCGATACAAGTTTTGGTCACTCAAATCTATAAATTATAAAATGTGCTTGACGTACAGTTATGGTCCCTCAATTATCGGTATTGATACAGGTAATTCCGTTGTATGTTTCATGAAACAGTTCTGAAAAGTTATAAATTGGTCACTAATTCTTGATGGGCTTAATTGAAGGGGTGTTTGAACTCTGATTGATGTGAAAATTGGCATGCTCTTTTATTATAGGTTGAACATCATTTTGGTAAGTCTAATTTCAGTAAAGGACCTATAAAATACTAAAATTATAAATTAGTCCTTAAAGCTTGTAAAAGTTTTAAATTGGTCCCAATCTGAGATTAGTAAATTATATCGACTCACTATTGCATTGTATGTTTTAAGTATTGTCCTAAGACATTGAATTAACTATTGTATAGTTTTTGACTCGCTGAATCATCGATTGAAAGTTAAAATAATGTTTCGATTACCATATCGTTTATCGGTAACACACTCCGACTCAATTCTCTACCAGGCCAGAAAGGGGGTGTTACAAGAAAAACGTAATAACATAAATGCCTACCCCATATCACCAAATTGGAATCCCTTCAAACGAACGATAAAAATTTATACTATAACTCGTTTTCTTACATTTTCGGTAAGAATATACGTTGGTCTCGTTACAAATTTATGTAAGAGCATAAAATCTTATGTGTTTGATAAAAATAATATTTTTATGTAAGATTTTAGGTTATAACATAAATTCTTACCATGTGTTTGAAGGGATCTAGATTTAATTAACTAGGCAAGAATTTATGTTGCAACATTTTTTCTTGCCTTTTATGTTATATTTTGTGTTATAACTGGATAATACTTTGTGTTATAATTGGTTGACATGTTTAACATTTTGCCATTTCTTTTCTTTTTTTTAAATATCTAACAGCTCATATTTTATTTTACTCGATATAATAGTTTTATTGGTATTGTCTTCTTTTAGCCGTTTTTAACGAATTTTCTTTTAGACTTATGCGTTGAGGAGTTGGGTAGTTTTGCAGTGAAACCATTAATTTAAGGCTAAAATGAGGCTAATCGGTTCTATAGATAGCAGGTTTGAACATAAATTCTTATGCGGCAGTTACATAAATGTTTACAGTAACTGTAAGCAAAATGGTATATACATAAAGTCTTACGACGTAAGGATTTGTGTACCAACATAAATGCTACAAGGTAACCTTTTTTCTTAAAAAAACTATGAGAATTTGAGTAGCTATATAAATCATTACAAGACATACATAATTGGTTACAGAAAACGTAAGGAAAAGTGTACATACAAAAATTCTTACGGAATATCAGCCAAAAAAGGATCTTAACTTATGGTAAGCATTTCTGTACACACAAAATTGGCTACGCAATAACCTTTTTTCTTACAAAAAATATGAGAGTTTTAGTAGCCACAAAAATCATTGCAAAATTCAAATTTGACTACAAGAGTGTACATACCGAAATCCTTACCCGATATCATCCTATCCAAAAGGAGCTCAACTTACAGTAAGCAATTGTGTACTTACAAATTGGGCTACAAGATAACCTATTTTCTAACTAGAACGATGAGAATTTGAGTAGGTACACAAATTATTACATAATATACACAATTTGTTACAAAAAAGGTACATACAGAAATCCTTACCCAAGATCACCCAAACCAAAATGAGCTAAACTATAAGTAAGCATTTGTGTACGCATAGATTGGTCTACAAGATAACCTATTTTCTTACAAGAAGGATGGGAATTTGAGTAGGTACACAAACTATTACAAAATATACATAATTTGGTACAAAAAGGGTAAGAAAAAAGGTACATAATATAAATCCTTACTCGAGATCACCTAAACCAAAAAGAGCTCAACTATAAGTAAGCATTTGTATTCACATAGATTGGGATACACGATAACATATTTTCTTACAAGAAGGATAAGAATTTGAGTAGGAACACAAACTATTAAAGAATATATATAATTTGGTACACAAAGGGTAAGAAAAAAGGTACGTACAGAAATCCGTACAAAGATCACCTAAACCAAAAGGAGCTCAACTATAAATAAGCTTTTTTGTACACACGGATTGGCTACACAATGACCTATTTTCTTTAAAGAAGGATGAGAATTTGAGTAGGTACACAAACTATTACAGAATATACATAATTCGGTACATAAAGGGTAAGAAAAAAGGTAACCATAGAAATCTTAACCCGAGATCACCCAAACCAAAAGGAGCACAACTATAAGTAAGCATTTGTGTACACACATATTGGGCCACATGATAACCTATTTTCTTACAAGAAGGATGAGAATTTGAGTAGGTACACAAACTATTATAGAATATACATAATTTTGTACACAAGAAAAAAAGGTACATATAGAAATCCTTACCCAAGATCACCCAAACCAAAATGAGCTCAACTATAAGTAAGCATTTGTGTACAAACATATTGGGCTGCACGATAACCTATTTTCTTACAAGAAGGACGATAATTTGAGTAGGTACACAAACTATTAAAGAATATACACAATTTGGTATAGAAATGGTAAGAAAAATGGTACCTACAGAAATACTTACCCGCTATCACCAGTCCAAAAAGAGCTCAACTTATGGTAAGCATTTGTGTACACATAGAAAGGGTTACAAGATAACCTATTTTCTTACAAAAAGGATAAGAACTTGAGTAGGTACACAAACTATTATAGAACATACATAATTTGTTATAAACAAGGTAATATAAAAGGTAGGTACAAAAATCCTTACCCGAGATCACCCAAACCCAAAGGAGCTCAACTTATGGTAAGCACTTGTGTACACGTAGAAAGGACAACAAGATAACCTATTTTCTTAGAAAGTGATGAAAATTTGAGTAAGTACACAAATTATTACTGAATACACATAATTTGATACAGAAAACGTAAGAAAAATGGTACATACAAAAATCCTTACCCGAGATCACCCAAACCCAATGGAGCTCAACTTATGGTAAGCATTTGTGTACACTCAGAAAGGGTACAAGGTAACCTGTTTTCTTACAAAAAGGATGAGAATTTAAGTAGGTACACATATTATTACCGAATATACATAATTTGTTACAAAAAAAAGTTAAGAAAAAGGTACGTACAGAAATCCTTACCGAGATCACCCAAACCATTGGAGCTCAACTTATGGTAAGCATTTGTGTACATATATAAAGGGCTACAAGATAACCTATTTTCTTAAAAAGGATGAGAATTTGAGTAGGTACACAAATTAGTACAAAACTTGCATAATTTGTTACAAAAAAGGTACGAAAAAAGGTACGTACAAAAATCCTTACCCGAGATCACCCAAACCTAAAAGAGCTTAGCTTATGGTAAGCATTTGTGTACACACAGAAAGTGCTACTAGGTAGACTATTTTCTTACAAAAAGGATTAGAATTTGAGTAGGTACACAAATTATTATAGAAGATACATAATTTGTTACAGAAAAGGTAAGAAAAAAGGTACGAACAAAAATCATTTATTGGGATTGCCCAAATCCAAAAGAGCTCAACTTATGGTAAGCATTTGTGTACACACAAAAAGGGCTACAAGCTAACCTATTTTCTTAAAAAAAGGATGAGAATTTAAGTAGGTACACAAATTAATACAGAAGATACATAATTTGTTACACAAAAGGTAAGAAAAAAAGTACCTACAGAAATTCTTACTCGAGATCACCCAAACCCAAAGGAGCTCTACTTATGGTAAGCATTTGTGTACACATAGAAAGGGCTACAAGATAACCTATTTTCTTACAAAAATGATGAGAATTTGAGTCGGTACACAAACTATTACAGAATATACATAATTTGTTATAGAAAACGTACGAAAAACGGTACATACAAAAATCCTTACCAGAGTCACCTAAATCCAAAGGAGCTCTGTAACATACTCTAACCACCCTAGTAGGATTAGATAAGTTACTACAATTACAATCAATGATTCATTCAATTCAAGGTAGTGAGTTTAATTCATTTTAAGTCATTCTTTCTCAATAAGCAAGTGTTCAATTGGGAGAGGATCTAATAAAACTAAACAATGCATGATGCACCTATTAGATAATTTCCATTCAATGTAGCTATTAAGCATAACAATAAGTGATTTACATGATTTACTTAAGTGACCTTAATCAAACATATAGGCTTACAATGTTATATACATCATTCGGCTAGTACTATATGTGACCAAAGTGGTTGAAGTCTAAACGTGTGGATTACTTCATTTACTTGAGGTTAACTAGCCATTTTCAAAAGATCTATTCAACCATAAATGCATAATTCAACCATGGAAATCTAACATTAGGCTAACAAGCATACAAGTTCATTAAAGTGCATACATGCTCATATAAACATACCAAACTCCTTATAGATCATAGATGGAATTAACTTATACAAACCATAACTAAGTGACAATGAATATACAAGCCTTAGGTGCCACCATCCTAGGAGAACTATAACAAGATAGAAACATACTCTTTTAAGCAAAATGTGACTTGTATGAGCTTAGACTTCGGGATAGTATCCAATATCATCTTGTATCGTAGAAATGATACTTGAGTAAGCAAAGCTTATTGAGTGAGTTAAAGTTACAAGGCAATCATTGCAAAAAGTCTCAACTACGGACCATCAAATAGATGGTATGGTTCCCCTATAAATAAGTAACCATTCGAACTAGGCAAACAATACTAGGTGCATTGCTTAATTTTCAATCCAATATCAATACAAGGCTTGAAGTTTAGACATGCTTAATCATCCAATTCGACTACTTTAGGCATAACATATCCTTTGAACACAATTAATGTTTCAATACACAAGCAATCTCATAAGCAATGTTCAATAGTTCATGGCATTTGATGTTTTCTTTACAATCAAGCAATCTCATAAGCAATGTTCAATCAATGTTTCAATATCAATAGTTCATGGCATTCAATTTCCTTTACTATCAATCAATGCAATTCAATGTAGCAATAGGTTCAATGTACATGAGTTATTAGTTCATTTTAGGTATAGCCTTGAGAATCGATTACTCAGTCTAGATACTCGAGTCTCCAACCAAATTGTTGCCAATAACAATTGTCAATATGGTACCAAGTACTTGGTCAAATCCCTCTTATTGTCGCCAATGACCCATAACAATACTTCCCTCCTACTGTTGCCAATTAGGGACCGTAGTCCACCCCAACAATGAGCTTTATAGACTCTAAGGCATTCCAACTATATCTAAGACTGACTCGAGACTAAGGCTTACAATAGTTATCACTTTCATTCAATTAGAAGCATGATTCAATTCAATATGTACATTTTGTGCCAAATATCCCCTTTCAATCGAATAGGGTACAAAGCTAATACCAATATCAATGTTTCAATAGTCAATGAAGGTGTGTCAATCAATATGTCATTAAACAATGAATCGAGTTACCTCTATCTATAATAGAATGCTTCATTTCAATATAATTCAATTAGGCAATAAGCATACAATGACAATCAATACCAATTCAAGCATGCTTCACAATCAAGTAACCACTCAAAAGAGCACTTACCTTGATAATGCTCCATAGCAAGCTCATTATACAATTTATACTTAAGAATCAATAAGAATTACAAATCAGAAATATACTTGGAGAGGTTACCGCCCTCTCTGAACTTTAAAGTACACTCACAGGATTTTTCTGAGCTATTGTCGATCTCGGATTGTAATCTCTTTCCCTCTACTAGCTTACTGATCTAAGTGAGCCCTTTTTTCCTCAATTTCCACTTGATCTAACATTCATACAATAAATAGTGTATTAGATACAATCCAGCAACCAATTGAGTCATTATGTGACTCCATATACTCAAGCATTCAATTCAATACAAACATCAAGATTGTTGCTGCCTGGCAGCTTATGCACTGCTTGCTTAAATGTTCATATCTTTTATTCCGTACGTCGGAATTTCAAACCGTTTACACCGTTAGATAGCTAGCTTAATTGTCCTTTTAACCATATAGGCCTTACAATTTTACTCCTAGTGAATCAATACAGTTTTTCGTTTAAAGGCAGACCAAATTATGCTACTGGACAGTTTGCACTATCCTTAGAGATTTGTCTCTACAAACTATTTTATTAATCGGAATTCGATTCCGTTTATTGTATACGAAACTAGACATACGCATGATTCTGTTCATTTAAGATTTGCTCCCTAATTTGGTCTATGTGATTTTCTATGGATTTTCAAACTCACTTCCCAAAATAGAGTATTCTGGACAGCTCTCCTTTAGCTAGATTCTAGCTTCTTTAATCACTTAGACATGGATCCTGACATGATTGTTCAACATAGATACTCATTCATTCATGTCTAAGTCAGTCCAATTATGTGTCAAACCTATAAAAACAAGGCAATTGAACAATAGTTCCAATTTGATTCATTTAGACATCAATTCACTAGAATTTCCAGCAACCAAAATTTCAATTCACATATCAATCATCCATTCTAATCATCATCCAAATTTTCTACCATCTAGCATAGCATTTCGCCATCAATTTGGCTATTGAGAACATCAATTTCTCGTACTCATTCGTATGGCATATCAATTTCATGGATTGATCAATCAATTGAACTTCTTAAATAGTTCATAGCATCAATTCACTAACTATTCATCAAATTCATGTAATTCAAGCAAGAACCCTAAATCTACATGCATGATTTGAATCTATAATGCATATAGGAAGAGATTTTACCTTCCTATCAAGGTAATATGAATGCTAGCAACTCCAATTTCTCCAAATTTCAAGCTTGCATAAATGAACATGGAGTTTTCTCTCTCAATTCCTTTCCTCTCTATTTTGTTCATATTGTTCGGCCACAAGGAGGAAGATGATGATAGATCATCAATTAATTCCTCCCTAAAATGATTAATTTGTCCTTAATTATCCACTAATTAATGAAATGTGTAGGGGTATTTTAGAAATGTGAGAATTTTGCATGCATTCCTTTAATTTGTCACTTGTTTCGGTTTGGTCACTTATACATTAGGTTACCACTTTTTCATTTATAGCATTCTAGTCCTTAATAACTAGACCTAGTATCTTATTTTCAATCAATTAGGGATCAAATGAAGGCATTGTAGTAACTTCTTTTATACTAGTTTTGAGGATATTACAATTCCCTCCCCCTTAAAGAAATTCGTCCTCGAATTTACCTAAGGGGAATAGATGAGGGTACTGCTTTCTCATTGTTGCTTTGGGTTCCCAAGTGGCTTCTTTTACATTATGGTTCTTCCATCAGACTTTCACCAATGGCACATTCTTATTGTGAAGTCTCTTGACTTCTTTATCGAGTATTTGAATTGACTCTTCATCGTACGATAGATCAGGATTAAGTTCCACTTCATTAGGTTCTAGAACATGTGATGGATCTGGTCGATATTTCCTCAACATCGATACATGGAAGATGTTGTGGATTCTATTGAATTCAGCAGGGAGTGCTAGCTTGTAAGCAACTGGACCGATCTTTTCCAAGACTTCAAAGGGTCCGATGAATCACGGGCTTAGTTTAGCCTTTTTCCCAAATCTGAGGATTTTCGTCCAAGGAGATACCTTCAAGAATACGTAATCTCCACTCGATATTTAATGTTTCTTCTCTTGAGATCGGCATAAGCCTTTTGCCTATCAAAGGCCTCTTTTCAGTCTACTATGAATCACTCGAACTTGATTTTCAGTTTCACGAAGCAATTCAGGTCCTAAGACCTTATTTTCCCCCAATTCAGACCATCATACGGGAGTTCTATATCTTCTGTCGTACAATGCTTTGAATGGGGCCATTTTGATAGAAGCTTGATGGTTGTTGTTGTAGGCAAACTCGGCTAATGGTAGAGATTTCTCCCAGTCTTTATCGAAGTCGATAATGCAAGCTCAAAGCATGTATTCAAGCACTTGGATTACCCTTTCAGATTGCCCATCAATTTGTGGATGGAAGGCAGTGCTAAGGTTCAGCTTAGTTCCCATAGCTTCTTGAAGTGCCCTCCAGAATCGAGAGGTAAAACGAGAGTCCCGATCAGATATGATAGATCTAGGAACACCGTGAAATCTGATTACTTCTTTCAAGTATAATTTAGCTAGCTGTTTGAGGCTCATGTTCATTCAAACAGGTAGGAAGTGAGCAGATTTGGTGAACCTATCAATAATCACCCAAATAGCATCATTTTCCTTGATCATAGAGGCAATCCTGATACGAAGTCCATTGTTATACACTCTCACTTCCATTGAGGCAATTCAATGGGTTGTAGGAGTCTAGTAGGTAGTTAGTGTTCGGCCTTCACCTTCTGGCAAGTGAGGCACTTCAATACGAAGTCAACAATATCGGCCTTCAATCCCGGCCACCAATAGACTTCCTTTAAGTCCTTATACATCTTGATCACTCACGGATGTATTGAAAAATGACTATTATGTGCTTCTTGAAGCATTTCTCTCTTAAGGATTGGATCATTGGGTACACAAACCCGATTCTTGAAGTAGAGCACACCATTCGATTGAAGTGAGAATTCAGTTCTCAGTTTGGAATCAATCTCTTTCAATATCTTCTGAAGTTCAGGATCATTTTATTGAAGCTCTTTGATCTTTGAATTCAAGTCGGATTGAACTTGAAGTTCTGCCACATATCTCCAATTCTTTAGGAGCTTAAAATGGGCATTGAAAGTAGTTGAAGCTACAATTAAAGGATTTTGATTAGTGGATTCATATCATCCATTTGAATAGGGATAAACAATGTTTGAAATTCATATTCGATCTTACCAATTGAATGTTTGCGACTGAGCGCATTAGCCACAACATTTGCCTTGACCGGGTGGTAATCAATGATTAGATCATAGTCTTTTAGTAGTTCCACCCATCTTCGTTGTCGAAGATTTAACTCCTTCTGAGTTAGGATGTATTTTAAACCCTGATGATCTGTAAATAATAAACATTTCTCTCCATATAGATAATGTCTCCAGATCTTTAAAGCAAACATGACCGCAGCTAGCTCCAAGTCGTGTGTTGGATAATTCAATTCATGTGGCTAGAGTTGCTGAGAAGCATAGGCAATGACCTTTTCGTCTTGCATCAATACCACCCTAAACCGAGGTGGGAAGAATCACTGAAGACTATAAAGTCTTTTCCCGGTTCAGGTTGGATTAGAATAAGAGCTTGAGTTAGGACTTGTTACAATTGATCAAAGCTCATTTGCTGGTCATCAGACCATTTAAATGGAGTATTCTTTCAAAGGAGTCGAGTCAACGGAGTAGCCAGAATCGAGAACACTTTCACGAATCTTCGATAATACCCGACTAAACTGAGAAAACTCCTAACCTCGTTAACATTTCTTGGAGGTCTTCACTCGATGATGCTTTGAATCTTCTTAGGATCAACCTTTATCCCTTTGACCGAGATAACATGGCCTAGAAAGGATAATTTTGAGAGCCAGAACTCGCATTTTCTCAATTTGGCATATAGCCGATTATCCCTCAATGTTTGGAGTACATTTCGAAGTGATTAGCATGTTCTTCTTTGTTCTTTGAGTAGACAAGAATGTAATCAATAAAAACAACCATGAATTTGTCCAAATAGGGTTTGAACACTCGGTTCATTAAGCCCATGAAATCCACTGGAGCATTGGTTAGCTCGAATGGCATAACTAGGAACTCGTAGTGACCATAACGAGTCCTAAAAGCCATTTTGGGTACATCCGAGTCTTGTATTCTCATCTGATAGTACCCCGATCGCAAATCAATCTTGGATGGCGACAGTTGGTTGGGGATTCATGTACCTAGTCTGTTACTTAATTCTCAAGGCCATGTTAAATACCAAACATGAAATTTGCAAATTAAACTTGAGAAATGTTTTGATAACTTATGAGATAAGTAAGTTAAATGTATGATATGTTATGTTTTTGATAACTTTGATAAGTAAGTATGTCTATGATATGATATGTTTGATAGTATATGATAAGTAAATCATGTTTATAATATGATATGCTTGATAATTTATATGATAAGTAACACATGCATACGAGATGCTATGATTCGGAACCCTGTGGACTGATTTGGATCATATATATGTATGCTCTTGAATTGTGGATTGTTTAGTACGTAAACAAACATAATTGGGTTTGATTTGGATCATATATATGTATGCTCTTGAATTGTGGACTGTTTGGTATGTAACAAGAATAATTGGGACTGATTTGGATCATATATATTATGCTCTTGAATTGTGGACTTTTTGGTATGTAAACAAGCATAATTGGGACTGATTTGGATCATATATACGTATGCTCTTGATTTGTGGACTGTTTGGTATGTAAACAAGCATAATTGGGACTGATTTGGATCATATATATGTATGCTCTTGATTTGTGGACTGTTTGGTATGTAAACAAGCATAATTGGGACTGATTTGGATCATATATATGTATGCTCTTGAATTGTGGACTGTTTGGTATGTAAACGAGCATAATTGGGACTGATTTGGATCATATATATATGCTCTTGAATTGTGGACTGGTTCGTACGTAAACAAGCATACTTGGGACTGATTTGGATCATATATATGTATGTTCTTGAATTGTGGACTGGTTGGTACGTAAACAAGTATATTTGGGACTAATTAGAACTAATGGTATATACATAATTAGTGGACTGTTTTGATAGAAATGATTATGTATTGGACTGTTTTCTAGTGTATAATGGTATATACATAATTAGTGGACTGTTTTGACAGAAATGAATATGTATTGGACTGTTTTACAATGTATAATGGTATATACATGATTAGTGGACTGTTTTGATTGAAATGAATATGTATTGGACTGTTTTGCAATGTATAATGTTATGTACATAATTAGTGGACTGTTTTGATAGAAATGAATATGTATTGGACTGTTTTATAATGTATAATGGTATATACATGATTAGTGGACTGTTTTGATAGGAAATCATTATGTATTGGACTGTTTTGCAATGTATAATGGTATATACATGATTAGTGAAATGTTTGGATAGAAATGAATAAGTATTGGACTGTTTTACAATGTATAATGGTATATACATGATTAGTGGACTGTTTTGATAGAAATGAATATGTATTGGACTGTTTTGAATCTATATACGTATACACATGATTTAAGGACTGATTTGAATGAATACAAGTATGTATTGGACTATTTTGTATCTATATATGTATACACATGATTTAAGAAAGGTTTTGGATATATATATACAAGTACATATTGGACCATTTTATATATAACAAAAGACGTACAAGTGAATTAGGTTGTTTGAATCGCAGGGCTATGATAAAAGAAACCAAGAAAGTTTATAAGTAATTTAATGAATCATGACAATGTCTTGTATAACAAGTAAAGAGAAACTTAATTTATTTTATGTTCTTTGTGTGGTTTGATAAGCTCGGTAAAATGCTTACATGTTTGAAATGCTTAAAAATTCAAGTGATTATGATTTGTTGGATAACCTTGGAATTTTATACATGTGTTTGTTCAGATATCTTACCTTGGAATAGTTAACTTCTTGTCCAAGTTTAGATTCATAATTGCTTAATGATCTATCAGTGAAAGGATAAGTTGGTTGATCTTACTTTTAGCTAATTCAATGTGCCCCTCTAAGTAGGTTTATACTTACTAAATCGTTTCTCTACCATTTAGGGTACAACTTGGTTGTGTTTACCTTCGAGCTTCAGTCGGGTCATAGGTACAAGAAGTATGTTTGTAACTCTCCTTAAGAACTCCTAGACGGTGGCACATAGTTGTTAAGAATGCATTGTGCATTACAATTTCTTGTTTGACTATATATGTTTATAAGCTTTATAAGTATTCAAAGCTTTGTAATGGCCCTTTAATTATTTCATAGTTGCTTGCATATGAGTTATAATAGTTAGTATGATTGCATGGTTGTTTAAACATCTATATGTGCTTTAAGTTGTTTAGACCACCTTGATGTCATGCGTGTATGTGAGCTTATATATAGATATCTATTAACATGTGTTAACCCTAACAAGGTGACATAGTTTGTATGATTAGATTGATGGTTAAAATAAACAATTGGTAAGTATGTCAACGTATACGTGTAAGGTATTGCTATGCTAAAGTTATATGTAACTGGATATGGTTGGTTCAAGCTTTGAATTAACTTTGATCATAGTTTTTGATCGTAACTATCACATTTTTTAAATGGTTTGTAATGTATCATGTTTGATTGTTGATTAAGCTATGTTAAATATGAAGTTCAAATGATTGCTTGTTGGTTAAGCTATGTCAGACTTGATATTCGAATACTTGTTTACCATGGTTATATGTTTGGTTGTGATGTGTGATGCTTAGATGGTAATCTTGGATAATAAGTTTGAATTTTTAAATAATACTACTTGTATGCTAAAAGATCATTAATCAATGGTTTTTTGTTATCCTGAACGATCTTAAACATTGATCGATATGTCTTAGAAATGGTTTGAGGTATGCACGTTTGTAATCGATCTAAGATTCATAAGGTGTATGAATGAAAAGAAATCTTATGTAACAGACTTTGTGATCAGAAATACATAAAATATAAGGGCATCCTACGAACTAGTGGTTGATGTGTATTACTTAATGTATGTATATTTGTTTGTACATAATTTAAGGTTGAGGTTAGACCTATCAAATATCTAAATTTTTTTAAATTACCCTGATTTCGAGTTGTATGCTTAGTTGAGATTTGTTAAGACATCTTATGTTTGTTTGGATTTTGTTAGTTACACATTTTAAACCAATTTTCTCCTAGACCGGGTAAGGGGTGTTACAGCTATCACAACAAGATAGGGGTAGTTCTATTCCCGGCCGAAATGAGTTATGGTGGGAGTAGTACCGCCATGAGACTTGATGGGCGTAGTGCCATCAAGGGAATTTGTGTATCCGAACATGTATAGATAGAGGTAGTGCCATTTGGGTCACTTTAATTGCCAATATATGTGAATCATTGAGATAAATGATGTTTATATATGATTTGATGCATATGGTTATTATGCATGATTTGTTGTGGAAACAAATGAGATAATGCTTGGGTAGTAAAGCATGTTTTGAAAACAAGATGGGTTACTATTTTCAAATGTATTTTTAATCAAATGTGAAGTGCTTGGAAAGTAAGCATGTTTTGGTTTAAAAGGCATGATAATGTTTTGAAAGTGGTTTTAAATGATGAACTCATTGTGAGTTGGAAACCAGTTTTAATTGCATTGATGGTGTTGTGTTTTGAGCACTCCTTACTAAGCCTTGTGTGCTTACTCTCTCTTTGTCCATCAATGCAGAGGATTAAAGATTGGAGGCAGTGAGCAAGCGAGGGAAGATCCAAGGACTTGTTAACACAAAAGTATGACTTTTCGAACTAGACTTGTAGTAATAAAGTCAATGGAGTACATTATTGATTAGAGAGGGTTTTTGCTAAACTCCCTATTTGGGTAAGATTGTATTTCTATTTTGGGGTTGTAATTGGACTTATACGTTTGGTTGTTTCTTTGGATTTATGTTTCGTATGGTAGTTGGTTGTTTTCTAAGAAGCATGCTTCTAGATTTCCGCTTGAAGTATGATGCTATGATTTGTTCATGTATCTTTGATTTTCTAGCATGGAATGATCCCTGGAATAGTTGTGTTTATGTTTATGAATGTTTGAATCCATAAATCTATGTTAAACTAACAAAATTTGACATTTTAGGTCAGGGTGTATCGATACGCTTGAGACTATATCGATACGGGTTAGTGTTTTCTGGAATAGTGTATCGATACTCGAAGAGGTGTATCAATACGGGATAGTGTTTTCATGTATAGCATTTCGATACTCGAAGAGGTTTATCGGTACGGGTTTGAGCTACTGGAATCTAGGATTTTGAAAATGCATAGGTGTACCGATACACTTGCTCGTGTATCGATATGGGTAGTTGTTAATGTAACATCCTCAACCTGGCTTAACAGTAAACCAAGCCTAGAATGTTAAATACAAAACAAATGACTAACTTGTCTTACAAGTTAGTACTCGAATGACCCCAAAAGGTTGACTTATTTTACAATCTAATGTGTATGAAAGCCTCTAGGCCGAGCAGTAAGGTAACTAGAGGAAGTAAAAAAACTGTAATTTGTCAACTTAAGGACATGTTATAAGCAAACAAGATAAAAAAATCTAAGGTTTCGAATAGAGACACAAACAGATCAAGGATCTACAAACATTCTATACAATTTATATAATAGACTTAGCTTTTTTCTTCAACTGATTTTAATAGACAACCTTAACTTACTATGTGATTTCTATTTAGGACAATAGTGAGTATTCAAGTTGTTATTATTATGCTTACTGTCATACTTCACTATAATCAGACTAGGATTAGGATTGAGTACCAAAGAAGGAACCTAATTCTTTTTACTAGGGACAAGTTTGAATCAAGAAGTATACATAGACATCCTTCGATATTAATTAAATTAATGGTTCAATTATCAATCAAACTACTCAATTTGTTTGTTATTATACCATTTAGACATGGTTCGATTAAGTAGCCATTTTATACGTGGGAGGCCAATGATTCAAAACATCATACTTTTCATCATTTCAAAACTGTATCATTTCTTCACTAAAAACTATATTTACAGCATACAAAACAACATGCTTTCAAATCTAAAACAACATATTTAAATTATCAAGACAACATACATAATGTACCAAACTGCACTGCATTTATACATTGTTCTGTATTTAAACTAAACTATACACAACACATACAATCTGCATATACTACATTTTCTGTAGTGTTCAAAACTACATTCTGCAGTGTTATTTTACTACACAGATCTATATTATTTATGCTTTCAAAATACATCCTCTAAGTATTCAAAACAGTGAGCATTATTAAGAATTAGGATTATATATCTGTGTTCCATATAATGTTACCTACACTGTTTTAAATCAAATACCAATCTTTATTTCAAAATAGCAAATCCGCATCAATTTACCAATATAAGCTATCATGAATCAGGTTCCTCTAACATCTAAACTAATTTAAATCCATTAGTGAATTTGAGTTTCCTTTATTTTAACTCATTCAAATTATTAGCTAAGCATACTCTTATTATAGCAATATATGAATCATAACAAACAACCCAGCTGACATTATAAATAGTAACTTAGCCAACAATTACCTAATCATATATTGTATTCCATACAGTGCTTTCACCGAGGATATATTTAAGCATTTATGTACTCATTAAAACATGAACCATACTTTACAACTATTCTAATTTCAAGCCTAGATATAACAACTAAGAAGTAACCATTCGACCTCCCTAGCACATGGTTTATCTAACAATCCAATCATTCGAACATAATATCAAAACATTCAATCAACAAATCACCGATCAAACATCATACTAACACAACTTAAACTCCAAGGGACCATTCAAATCCTATGTTAACAACATTAAATACGTATAGCTTAAGATATTTATAGATTATACATGTCAAAAGGATGAACTACATGCATCAACTAGAACATTATGCCACCATTCTAAGAGTTTTATAACCAAGAAAGATCTAAACTCTACTTGGATCTCAAGTAATGACTTGCAACCCTTGATCACGATTAAGTTTCACAAGCTTTAATCAACCTACAATGTATGATAATGAATGCATTAGGCTTATATAGCCTAAGTGAGGTAGTGACATCAAAAATATCAAAGTATAATGTCCATGATATTAAATGAAAAAAATCAAAGGATACAATCATAGGTTAGCATTTGATTCTTATCTCTTAATCTTAACTGATATTGATCTTATCAAAGATCATACTTTACCTTGTTGAAGTCTTATTTAAACTTATCAAAGTACTTATCAAACTTTCAGATTTCTTATTAAATCTTATCAGAATACTTATCAGAGCTTATCCAAATTCATAATGTTACTCATCAGAGTTCCATTTCAAAGCTTCATATATGAGTTCAAATCTTTTAATCATTTTCCTTGGGTCACATTTGGACATAAGTAACATTGGTTCGTGATACACATAGCCCAAAGCACATAGCAATGGCTAGTGTCTAAACATAACAATCCTAACTTCACAACTATCCAACCAAACTATCGCCAATCTCCTTATCATCTCCCACGTTACCTCCTACTTTCGCCATAATATCACATATAATGGGTCGTCACCCGAGCCGTAGCTCCTGGTCTGTAGTCCCAAAGTATACCATGTACTATGCTAAAGTGTCCAAGGGCTTCCATTGTATAGGCAACTTAGATCTTTTATTCTTGAAGAATTAGGAGGGTATCTTATAACACAAGCAACTTGCTTGTTTCTTTTTCATAGTAACTTATAATATCATATGAGATTTTAACTCCTTAAAGCTTTAAAATTCTATAAGTTTTAACATTGAGATTCAATTCCTTTATTAAAATCTTATGGCATTATAAGTCAGAGGTTAGCTTCAACAAAGTTAGCTTATCTTCACTTTCATACATATAACATAGCAAGTAAAAGGTGCATATGAAATGCAAAATTAAACAAAAGACTTACAGAGATGTTATGCCAAGAGTCTATATTTTCCCCCAATGTGCTCTACTTGATCTTTATGCAAAATATATACATTTAAAACATAGTAAATCAATTAAAAAAGGATTAGGATGACACCTAGTCATCTCAAATGCATAACTACACTCACCTCTTATCCCGATGTTATGGGATACCCGAATCCACAATTATCTTTAGCTTTTAATTAAGTCCTTTTTCTCGTACTCTTCCATACCATGTCATGTACCTTAAACATAATAACAAGCCATTAAAACCAATTCAATCCATTTAACCTTATAAAACAGTCCAATGCTTATCTAACATGCCAAAACAATCCACAATTTACATGCATATATGCATGTAACTCAAAACAGTACATTACTTGTCTAACATTAACGCAAAAGAGTCCCAATTATAGATATACATATACATATCATCCAAAATAGTCCCACATGTTTCTTATACATCCCATTCACTCCATATTCTTATGTACACATTTTTATACCTTAAAAATAGCCCCTAAAGTGTTATTAAACATTCAAACCAGCCCTCTAGTTTTTAGTTCCATGCCAAATTAATCCATTATCTTGTTTACAAAAATTCAATTTATCAAACAGTCCCCATATTTTTATACTCACATTTACGTATTCAAAACAGTTCAATACACTTCTTTATGTACTCAACCAGTCCTTAATTCATAGGTATACAATGTATATACTTAAAATAATCCACTAGATTCAAGTATACACAAAACAGTGCAAACTATACTCATACTTATATGTACACATCAAAAATGTTCCAAGACTTATATGGAAGCCATTAAGTACTTTACATACTCAACCCCTAATTTAATTACCCGATTCAATTCATATATTTTCATATATACTCATAATAGCCTTAGTTACATGTTTTCATATATATGCATATAACAAAACAATCCTTTAATTTCTAATTTAATGTAAAACTGTCCCATGCTTTCATACATATACAAAACACTTCTAATTAAAATTGTTCACTCATCAAAGTATCAAAACAGTTTACTCTTTGTAAAAATAGTCCCTAAATTTATGAGCACAATGCAGTCTCCAAATTCACCTGTTCGCACCAAAACACACAGCAAAACAGTCCAAAAGGCATCATTATGTGCACAAAACAGTCCCTATTTTGCTATCTTATAATTCATCCAATTAAGATCTCTAAAACAACCACATTTGAATACAAGTAATCCCTTAACAACCTTGAAATGATAACACAATCCTTATTACAAATTCATATCTACCTTTTTACACTAGAACAACCCCTAAACCAACAATGCATTTTATGAACTTGCATATATATATATATATATATATATCAATTAGCCATATTCATTGAAATATAGTTAAATAATGATCCTAACCTAATTCACATATATACTCAACCGAATGCTTCAACCAATTTACCATTCTCAATGTCACCAAGTTGTTTGTAAACAAGAACATAACATTCAAATTAATCATAGAAAAAGGATTGAGGAGTTACCTTCACCTAAGCTAGATCGAAATAATGCTCAAGAAAGGAAAGCACAAGTTGAATTAGGCCTAGACGAAGCTTTCTCTCAACTCTTTCTATCTCTAAGGTTTTTGGTTCATCAAGAGAGGGAAGAAGATGATGAATCAACCAATTTTTTTGTTATTCACTTCTTCCTCCACCGATCCTAACACGTGCCACCCTCCCACAATTGACACCTCAACAAGCCTTAAATTATTTGTTCCTTAGCATGCAACTTAATTGTTTGCATAAATTTTTAGTTTAGTCATTTGCTAACTAGCCGCTCAAGTTCCTATAATCCAATTTTGGTCCTATCGATTAATAAAGGCTTGATTGATTTAATCATTATAGAAATCTAACATAAGATTCTAATGTAACATTCTCCTAGGGACTTCTTTAAACCAATTGCTAATTAGGTACTTTTCCTTACTTCTTATTTAGATCCTTAACTAATTCCACTATTAATACTATGGACTTCTTTAATCCAAATGAATTACAATCAAAATTATGCATACTTCTAGACTATATCTTGGGGTATTACAGTTAATACAGTTGAAATATGCTTTTAAGGTTTTAGTTTTATTTATTTTGGTCTATGATTCTTATGCATGCAATTAAATGAATTTAGATAGTCGTTTTAAGATTAAATTTGACATGTGAGCATGAAACCTAACTAATTAAGGATTGGTGTATTTGAAATGTTTAAGTCCCTGTAGTTTTCCAAAATTGTAATTTGGTCCCTAAATTGCAATTGCATGTAATTGGATGTCGATTTGATGCCCGATTGAGTTGAGTTTTCACCCACTGCCAGTAAGCACACAATAGGTTATAATGTTGCATCTAGATAAAATAAAAGAAAAAATGGAGGTAATTCGAGTTAAATCTTTAAGGGTTTGTTTCGGCAAACCTAATGTAGCTCGCTCGGTTCGGTCTTGCGACTAGGCCGAATCAAGGGGGTTACAATGTGTGTGCTTTTGCTTGATTGATCTGATGAGATCCCGAGTATGTTTGGGCCTTGTGTGCCATGTATGATGTGTTGCTTTGATGAGAGCATGTGTTTAGGCGATTAGTGGCAGCAAATCGTGTTTATTTATCTCTCCTTATTGCTCGTACTAGCTTGCATGCTTATGTTTATGATTAGCATGAAGTATAGTAGAGTAGATATATACCACTGAGCTTTGTATGCTCAGCTCTCAGGATCATTGTTTCCGTAGTAGGTTGATCGTCGGATCCTGGGATCGAAGAGTACTATCAGTTTGGGATTTTAGCACGTGGTAATTTCTAGAGTATGATATTTGGGTTTAGTGGGCTATGTAATCATAGGACCTTGCATGGTTGAGTCTATATTTCATATCTTTGAAATTGTATAAATCAAGTCGAATGTTTAAATGTTTTAAATTAAAGTGGAGCTCATTTGTAACGATTTAAATTGTTTATCTATGTTTTTAACTATTGGATTTAAATGATTTGGAAAATACCTTGATTGGGCTAAAATCAGTTTGAGAAATTTTAATGGTTTTGGTAGGGCTTGAGACCCAAATATGACATCCGGATCGAGGGTATTACAACAATGGTATACGAGCTTAAGTTTAGCCAGTTCTAGGAAACTACAGGGTGGTATAGGTGTTTTAGTAAGGTATCTAGTGAATACAAGACCTTAAATTAAGTTCGTACTCCTTAAGACTTGAATCCTACTAGTGCATCCAAAGTTACGACATCAAGATGGTTATGATCGTGGTCGAGTTAAGCATTGAGCTAGTCATAGAAGCGATTTTGGAGACGAGGTTGCCCCAGATTGTTAAGTTGCGAGTTAGTTAAATGATGCCAGAGTCGATGATGTGTTCTCTATCTGCCACCTGAATGATGTCTTCGTTGCGTGTTGTAGACGTTTTGAAGCCTGAGGATACGTTAAGAGAGTTTGTGGCAAAGAACCTTCATCATTATACGTGAATAACGTTTGTGACACAAGTATGGATAACCTACTTCTGAAATCGATCAGTTGATGCACGTTGATTAGAGGACCCTTGGTTCGCCCAAAAAGGAGTCTCATTGATACTTGGGAAGTATCATCACCCTTTTTAAAGGCATTACTCAGAGATAGTGGAATCGAGATCCACTAGTTCGTTAGAGTGTAGCCGAAGTTGGACGTTCTACAAGTTTTAGAGAGCTACCTTTTTGGGAGTTGTTGAACCTTGGAAATTGCTTTCTTTAATCAAGCGCAATGCTAGCCCGTAATGTCGAGAGTGGGCTTGAGGCTTCGAAACCTCAAGGGAACCCAACCTTTGGTAGTGAGAATGTTAAACCGTTGCCCTTCTATAGTGATCTTTTTAGTGGTTGCTTAGAGAATTGCACAATGGGGTTGTGAGACATGTTTGAAAGTTGAGAAGATGTCAATGCGTGTAGTTCAATGCTCAAGAGCTTTCAGAATGTCAAAGTGTTTGTTTATGCTTCTTTGAGGAGCCGTCAGAAATTCCCCCATCAAGAACATGAGTGGATATTAAGGAAAGACCGAGTTAGATGTCGGTGTCTATCACCGTTGTAAGAGGACACCGATCTAGTTGAGAAAGTTAGAGATTTAGTTGCAAAGATGCAACTTGAACGGGGTTTCTTTTGTCCAACTATTTCGCCCAAAGGAGAGTCGGGCTTGTTCGCTAGTAAGAAGTTGGTTCGTTGAGGTGATGCTCAAACCGTTGATAGCTTGTCATGTAATAGTGAAGGACTGTTAAGAGTCTCCTAAGGTGGATGACTCGTTTAATCGATTGCAAAGTACTAGTGTGCTTTCTTGGATTGGTTCAAGAATAAGATGCTTGCAGTTAAAGTGTTAGAGGCTTGTAGTTTGGAAATGAATTTTGGAATGATGATTTCTCTCTTTAGGGCGTGTCGTGGTAATGTTTGATGTTTGTAGTGACAGTTGAGGTGTTTTAGCTATGATAAGGTGGGGGCCATCGTGTTGTCTCTCGAATGTAAGTTGATACTTTGTGTGACACGTGTAAATGTATAAGAATATGGAAATATGAGGGTTGACAGGATGATGACCTTGTGCATGGGAAAGGTTAGTTACTGTGCAATCAGTTAAGGAAACAAGGGTTGAAACTTTGTAAATTCTTTTTATTATATCACAATTCCTTGGGATGAGCCGAGGAACATTGGTGGAGACCTGAGCTGCTTAAAACCATTTTGTTGTGTCAATGGTGCTGACTCAATTAAATTCGAGAAGATTTTGAGATCTTTGGGGATGTTTTGTTGTTTTGTCAAGGCTGTATTTTTGTGTAATAAGAGGGAAGTGTGTGCTTACCCCAACAGTGTTAAGTTTTGGGTACTTAATCTTTAAAGAGTTTGAGATTTGGACAAAGACGTGAGTCGAAGTAATTAAGAGATATTGATCATGTGTGATCGATTATCACCTAAGTAAAGTGAACTTGATAAGTAATGAATTGTACGAAGTTAGTTCATATTAGAGTACTATTGTCATTGAATTTTCCAAGCTTTTATACGTTTATATTTTTACATTGTTGTATTATATTATCACTGTTGTTATGTACACTATTGTTAATGTTAGTATTGTTTTAGTTAGTATAATTACAAAACCCATTTCTTTAAAAAAAGATAGTCCATTAGTACTAAATTAAATCTCGTTACATTAGTCACAAAAAATAAATAGAGTCCATTATACAAGTTTACATTTAAATAGACCATTTTTAGGCCCAGTTGGCCACAAAGCCGGAGCCCTAATCCTCTTCTGTGTCTTGTGCGCAGCCAACAGGGAGTCATTGGATCAAGGGCTGATCCAACGATGGAAAAGGTATAGCGCTGCACTTTGCCAACCGTTAGATATGGACATAATCTAACGGCCTAGATCGCTCTAGAATAGATCACTCAAATCTTAACTCGCGCGTGGTAGCCACACGCCCGTCGTTCTAGCTTCCAACGGACGTTTCATCTTCTTTGACGAGGCTCGTGTCGTCTTTCCTCGTTTCGTTGCTCCTCACTGGCACCATTTACAGTCACTAGATACACAAAAAGGCAAACAAATGGGGTTAAATCCCTAAAAAGAAGTAGAGTCAACCAAATCAAAGATGACCTAATCCCTAAATTAAAGCCATGGCTAAGATCAAGCAAGAATCGAATCAAGACAGAAGCAAATTGGGGTGGGAAATCAAAGATTCATTCTTGTAAATCAAGCAACCATATACCTATATAAACACTGTAATTTTCATGTAAGAGAACACAACATTTTTTCTCGCAAATATACATAAAGATAGCATTGAGGAGTAGCAAGCATTTGTACCCAGAATTTCAAAGGAATATAGCAAGCTTTCTGCTGATTTCTTCTTTCGTTTTTATATTCAAAGTTTAAAATAAGGAAAAGGGGTAGATTTTTTACCTTTTTAGTGAAACGCTATCATGCATGTTGTTTTTGTCGTGGTTCCTATGACAGATGTGTGATTTGTGGCTCACCGAATTCATCCTTCGACCCGCGCCTTTCTTTAAACGGATATTCAACTGTGGCTCTTCAACTTTCATTTCTTTTAATTTCGTCCTAATTATTTTGAATTGACCACCAAATTCATTTTTCTTGCAATTTGACCTCAATCAATCATTTTTTAAAAAATAATAAAGTTGATATTATCCCATTTTCCTTATTTTAATAATTTATTTTTGCAATTTAATTCTCTTTTATTAATATATGTTTTTGTTTTTATATATTTACTTGTTTTTTAAAAGAAAAACCTTAGAAATAGGTCGTTAAAAACCAAATCAAAGATGACCTAATCCCTAAATTGAAGCCATGGCTAAGATCAAGCAAGAATCGAATCAAGACAGAAGCAAATTGGGGTAGGAAATCAGAGATTCATTCGTGTAAATCAAGCAAACATATACCTATATAAACACTGTAATTTTCATGTAAGAGAACACGACAATTTTTCACGAAAATATACATAAAGATAGCATTGAGGAGTAGTAAGCATTTGTACCCGAAATTTCAAAGGAATATAAGCTTTCTACTGATTTCTTCTTTCTTTTTTATATTCAAAGTTTAAAATAAGGAAAAGGGATAGTTTTTTTACCTTTTTAGTGAAACACTGTTGTGCATGTTGTTTTGGTTGTGGTTTCGATGACATGTGTGTGATTTGTGGCTCACCGAATTCATCCTCCAACCCGCGCCTTTCTTTAAACGGATATTCAACCGTGGCTCTTCAACTTTCATTTCTTTTAATTTCGTCCCAATTATTTTGAATTGACCACCAAATTCATTTTTCTTGCAATTTGACCTCAATCAATCATTTTTTAAAAAATAATAAAGTTGATATTATCCCATTTTCCTTATTTTAATAATTTATTTTAGCAATTTAATTCTCTTTTATTCATATATGTTTTAGTTTTTATATATTTACTTGTTTTTTAAAAGAAAAACCTTAGAAATAGGTCGTTAAAAGCTTAGATAGTGCCTTTGTGTTTTAATAATATTTTCTTCATATTTAAAAATAAAATACACTTAAGTACACTTTAATCTTAATAGGTAAAATTAATGTAGACATTTCCTAGGATAATAATCACTAATTAGATTTAATAAAAGCCTTCAACACATTTAATTTCTTTGTTGGCTTGTTTTAAAAAGTGAAAATTAATTAAAGCGGTGTCTTACCAAACAGAAATGATGGGTTAGTGTCAAGAGTGTTGGCGGTGATTGGAGTACATTTTCTAGGTGGTAAGACCGTTAAAATAGATTTATATTCATAAAACGGACGAATAAGTCGAATATTTCGTGAACTTGGAAATTCCAACATTAAAATATTTTTGTAAGTGACCAGGTACAATTTTTCTGGGCTTTGTGGGGGTGCTAACCCTTCCCCACGCATAACCGACTCCCGAACCCATTTTTTTTGTTTTCGCAGACCAAAAATGTTGTTTTAATAAATAAAATGTTTATTAAAAACCCTATTTTTTAAAGTGACCCAATCACACTTTTTTAAAAACGATTGGTGGCGACTCCGTGTTTTCGTTTTCCTAAAAAGTCGAGCTCGAGAGGGTTGCGACAGCTTGTCGACTCCACTGGGGACATTTTTTTGTTTTTAAAATAAAAGAGAGTCAGGCCACAAACCGATTTCAAAAAAAGTTTTAAAGTTTGGAATTTACAAGTTCACAAAAATTCAATTTATTCGTCTATTAATGAATATAATTCTATTTTATGCATTCTAAAATTAATTAAAAGCTCTACACTCGAGTTTTGTCTCATTCGTTTAAGTGGGCGGAAAAATCTTTGCTCATGTCAGAATATTGATTCTCCGTATGAGCCTAGCAAGTACCTTCGGGACTCATATGACCTTTGTCATCGTAAGGATACTGATCCTTCGAGAAGACATAGGAAATGAGTCCTCTTGAGTTGAACTTGATTCGTTTGAAGCCTATAGTGGGTGAGAATCAGGGGCTTTGCTACCATTAGTAGGGGACAGCAAGAACAGCTCGGGTACCCTTTTAGAACCAAACTATGGGTGAGAATCTAGATCCTACCCCAATAGAGCCATGTGGAAAACCTTAGGTTTTTAGTTTGGTCAAAATTGTTTCGTAGGGATAATCTGTGGAGACATGTCCTAGAGTGTTGGAATGTGTTGCCTAGAATTATTCATGCAATGAAATTATTTTGGACTCCATATGTTTTTCTTTCACTAATCTTTTCCCTTTCCTTCTTGTTGTTTTGCATGTTCATACTTACAACATCATTCCATATATAGAAAGGGTTGATTCTCAAAACTCTTGCTCAATTAGAAAAGCCCTTACCATGGATGGAAGGTACTTGAAGAAGGAGGATGAGAATACGAAGGTGCAACACTGGTCTAAGGTTAACCAGTGGGCGTTTGGGCATAGTCTGACAACTGATCACGAGACAGAGATGTTAGAGTACACCCACATCAATGTCAAGCAGAATGATATGCATGAGCTACGAGAAATCTGGGACTATTTTGGCTACAAAACTGGACAGTTGTTCTACGAAACCTATGGTGATATAGCCTATCTACTGTATATGAAGGTAGACGAGCCATTTTTGAAGGCCTTGGTTCAGTTCTGGAACCCAAGATACTGCTGCTTTAAGTTCAATGGAGAAGACATGATGCCCACGTAAAAGGAGTACTTGGCATTGTTCGATTTGCGTAGAGTGAAGAAGAACTAGTTCTATGCTAAGCCTCCTAAAAACAAAAACCCGCACTCAAGGCTCCAAGCTTTCGTTGAGATGAGTGAAGGTTGGGTCAAAGGGCTGATACGAAAGAAAGGGGGCAGTTTTAATTTCCCTTGGTCAAGCATCCAAAAAATAATCCATGTTCACCTAGATAAAGAAAAGATAGTGGACCTCCTCGTCATTGCAATCTACGGCTTGGTTATTTTTCCGAGGGTCCAGAGAAACATTAATGTGGCTTTGTTAGATTTCTTCGAGCAGCTAAAAAGGGAAGTCAATCCAGTGCTTGTTGTGTTAGTAGAAACTTTTATCTCCTTAAATGCATGCTGGAAGGTAGAAGATGTACGCTTCGGAGGGTGTGCTCCTTTGCTCCAAGTTTGGGCCCTTAGTCACTTCTGGAAATGTCTGACTTTGACCTTGTCCAATGTGTTCTCCCCGAACTTTTCTCCTCTCCAGGAATTTTTGGTGAAAGACTGGCCAGTATTTAAGAAGAGTAAATAGGTGGACATTTTCAGAGATCGCCGTAACCAAGACATTAGGTGGAAAGTACCGTTGATGGGTCATGCCAAGGTTATGTACAAATATGGAGAATTCAATTACCTGATGTTGTTGGGCTTATGGGGTGGAATTGGGTGTGCTCCTTTGTTGGTGTCATGACGGTATGGCTCCCGACAATTTGTCCCTTTTACTACTGATCTCAGTTCATGTAAGTTAGAGTTTCAAGGAGAATTCAGGCAGAAGGTACAAACCATCAGTGATTCATGGAATAATTGTTATTACATGAAGTTGGAGTTTGACAGTCATTGCATGTTCACCCCTGACTACGATGTTTGGAGGTACACAAGAATGAACGACAAGGTCATACAACCTACACCTAGACAGGACAAGTCTCTAGAAGAACACTTGAAGATAGTTCCCTCAGAAGCAGATATTCTGAGAGTGAATTGAGAAGAGCCAAGTTAGAGATAGAAGCTTTATGAGAACAGAACTAGCGAGACAAGTTCGAATCAAGACTCGATGTAGGAAAGTACAAAGGGGAGACAAATCGGGTAATAAAGCTGTATCAAGATTTAGAAAAGAAATATGAGATCCAAAGGGTTGATTTTCTCTAGTTCTAGACCACGGTTCAGAATGCTGACTTAAAAAAAGCCCAGAACAGTGGAAGCAAGAAATTGAGCAGGCTATGGGCAAAGAAAGAGAGCATGGCAAGTAGGAGATTGAGAAATACAAACGAGCGCTTGCAGAAGAAAGAAAGAAGTGAAAACAAGAAGTTGAAAATAAGAATGGCAAATGGGTCCTTGAGAAAGAAAAAGGGAATGTAGCTGCATGGAGAACGACGGCCCATGACAACAAAATTCGTTTGTTAGAGCTGCAGGCATCATATGATGAGACCAATGAGAAGTTGAAACAAAGCCAGGCTTTCGTTTTTGAGTTGCAAGCCAAGGTGGCCGACCTAAACCATTGTCTACACAAGTTTCAAAATCATCACTCTTATATTGAACTACATGCTAGCTTGAGCGAGAATGACACTCTTAAGGAACAAGTAGAAGAAGTGGATAACATCATTCAAGAGCATAGAACGAAGATCTTAGTCCTCGAAGACATCATTAACGGGGGTAATGACTACTGGTTCACTCGTCTCAAAGACAATGCTAGAAGATTCCAAGAGCGAGACGATTTTGACAGGACCGTCATGGCTCAGATTCAAGATATGGCTAGGCACGTGATGATGTTAGCCAAAAAAGCTACAACCCTTCGTCGATACATCAAGTGAGTGGGAGAAGTTGGACCAAGACTCATGTGGTTAATCAAAGAAATTAAGGAGTTTGGTGCTCGGGCTGAGATGTACTTGTGAAAGTTTTAAAGTTTTTGTAATAAAGACCTTTAACATTCAATAAAGAGTTGTTTCTAGAGCAAAAAAATCATGGAATCAATGATCCTTCGCTTGCATTCATGCATTTGCATTGTTTTGTTTTGTTGCATTCGTGTTGTTTGGTTTTGCTATGTTTTCTTTGCATTAGTTTAATTCATGACATTCATAACATGATACTAACTTAAATAAAACACATGACAGAACTGCCAAAATAGCCAAAACAACTCATAAGTACGATACCCGTTCTCAAACAAAAGCAATGGAAGATAGGGTAGCAACACTGGAAGCTAATAACAAAAGCACTCAGGACAGGGTAGACAGGATTGAAATTGATTTGAAGCAGGACATAGAGCTAGCTCATCAGAAAACAGTTAGCCAGATCATAGCCATGCTAAGGTTCAAAGACCCAAACACAATTGAAGCTAGAGAAAAAGACAATGCATTGCCTCGGTTCCCAGGGATGGCTTTCATTCATCCGAGGATGCAGAAAGAAGTGGCCTCACCTAAAGTCAAGATTTCACCCCACTTTGCAGAATCTTCTGCCTGTAATGAATTAAAGGCCAATATTGATGAGGTTCACAACTGTGAAATACCCTATCTTGATGAAATTGTTGATAAGGTTAAAGCCGAGAAGAAGTGGGAGGACTGCTATGAAAAGCTAGAGGGAATGATTAAATCCTTCTAGGAAGGAAGTATCCATGGTGGTCTGGATGCCAAGGACCTGAGTTTGGTAACGGACTTAGTGATTCCCCCAAAATTCAAAACCCCAGATTTTAAAAAATACAATAGGACCACGTGTCCTTCAGCGCATCTGACCATGTAGTGTAGAAAGATGTCTATGTATTTGGACAATGAAAAGCTGCTCATTCACTGCTTCCAGGACAACTTAATCGGATTAGCATCACGTTGGTACATGTAGCTGAGCTGGGCTAATATCAGGTCATGGAAATATTTGTCTAGGGCATTTAGTGAGCAATACAAACATGTAACTAACATGGTTCCAAATTGGTTGGTTCTACAAGGAATGGAACAAAAACGTCATGGAAGCTTCTGCCAGTACGCACAAAGGTGGCAGGATGTGGCAGCCCAGGTTCAACTGCCATTATTAGAGAATGAGATTACCCCAATGTTCGTGGAGACTTTGAAGGGCTCTTTCTATGATCACATGATATACCACGCAACGAAAAGCTTTGCAGATATGCTAATAAACGGGGAGTTGATCTTGGCGGCAGTCAAGAACGAAAAACTGGATAGAGGAGAAACAAAGAAGCCTTACAAGAAAAGGGAGAATGAAGTTAATGCAACAAATGTTTATAATCCCAACTATTCGAAGGGTGTAGTTTCTAACAAGCCTAATGTTTTGACCACAACACCAGTCGCTGCAAATTCTCCAATGGAGGAGCAAAGACATCAGGGGAACTGAAAACCATACTTTTCTCCTATTCCCATGACATATGCAGAGTTATTTGTTGAACTAGTCAAATCTTAGATGGTGCTTCCACGACATGTTCCCCCTTTCTCTCCCCTATACCTGACATGGTACGATGAGAAGGCTCAGTGTGAATACCACACAGGAATTAGAGGACACACTATTAAGAACTACACTACATTTAAAAGAGTGGTGGATGATTTAAGAAAATCTGACATGTTATCGTTTGACATGACAAAAGAAAAAGGGAACCCTTTGCCAAAACCACCAAAATACGGGGGTAAATGTCGTGATTGAGGATGAGGACAGGTTGATCAAAGAATGTGTTGCTGAAGTCAAGGCACCCATGAAATGGGTATGGGCCCAAATAGTTGCAGCTGGGATGCTGAAAGAAGAAAACCAGAAGTTGAAGATTGAAGATAAACTCTATTGTGAGTATCACGAGGTAGAAGGACATGAAATCCGGTGTTGCTTGGAGTTTAAGCAGCTAGTTCAGGCTAAAATGAGCAGCAAGGAGCTTGTGTTCTTCGAGAAAGGAAACATGAAGCACATGATTGATGGATGTGCGTTAGAGGAGTCTTCCTCTAGGAACATTACATAGGAATGAAGTCTTTGGTGATCAAAGCCAATGCAAGAGTCAGTGAACCTATGAGGGGTGTGACCCCACGATTAATTATCAAGGCACTAGCCCCTTTTCCTTACAGGGACAACAAGCAAGTCCCTTGGAATTATGCTTGCACGGTAGCGACCCCAGGAGAATCATCGACTGGAGATAAGACAAGAGAGGAATCGGTTAACGAGGTAAGCCATTTCACAAGAAGTGGAAGACTGTATTCCCCGCCGATAGCTGAGGATAGAGATGCGGCACAGAGAAAGGCTGCTGCTAATGAGCCAGGAAAAGAAGAGGAGAATGATTTCTTTTAGGAGAAGCCACCAGTATATCATGAGCCCATGAAGGAGTCAAAGGCTCAAGAATTTCTGAAAATACTCAAACACAACGAGTATAGTGTGGTGGAGCAGCTCCATAAGCTCCCAGACAGAATCTCTATGTTATCTCTTTTGCTAAGTTATGAGGGTCACCGCGATACTTTATTGAAAATTCTGAACCAAACGTTCGTATCAAAGGAGATCACGACCGACAAGATGGATATGTTGGTCAACAACATCAACTTTATTTCCTTTAATGATGAAGAAATTCTGGAAGGGGGGAAGGGATCATGCAAAGCCCTTCACATTTCTACAAGATGTAAAGGACATATGTTACAAGGTGTTCTAATCGACAACGGGTCAGCCCTGAATGTCCTTCCTTTAGCAACACTGAAGAAGCTAACAGTGGATAGCTCGCATACGAGAGCTTATCAAAATACCGTAAGAGCATTTGATAGGACTTAGAAAGATGTGCTAGGAAAGACTAAAGTACATTTACAAATAGGGCCATCTGCTTTTGATGTAGATTTTGTACTCATGGTCATTAGGCCTAGCTATAGTTGTTTGCTTGGGCGCCCATGGATCCACGTTGTAGGCGTGGTCCCTTCTACCCTACACCAGAAATTGAAATTTGTGATGGATGGTCAGTTAGTAACAATCGGTGCTGAGGAGGAAATCATTGCATCAGTAGCTACTAATGCACCCCACATCGAGATCGATGAGGGCGCGCTCGAATATCACCTCAAGATGTTAGAGCTAGTCAATGTGACCTTCGTCACTAAAGGAAGTAAGGTACCCGAGCCAGAGTTATCCAGCTTCGCAAAGATGCAAGTGAAGAAACCCTCAGAAAAGGAGCTGAAGTTGGACAAGGATTTAGGAAAAGACACCAGAAGAGGCTATATCCCGTGGTTATCCCATCAAAGAAGGATCAGTTTGGGTTGGGCTTCAAACCCAACAACTGGCAAAGGCGGGAAAAGATAAGAAAACACCAAGAAAGAAGAAGGGCTAGACTAAAAGGTGAAGAGATTGAATAGAAACCAATGACGTTTCCACCCCTGAGCCACAATTTCAGATCCGGAGACTTTCTGGACACTAATTCCCAAATTGATAAAGAGGAGAAAGAAAAGAATGACCTTTGAGAAACTGAGTATCAATGCTGTGACGGAGAAGGAATGAGAGAATAACTACTTGTCCATGATTCGCCCATGCTCTGAACTTAACAACTGGACTACTGAAGAAATTCTTGTAGTTTTTAAAGCAATTACAGAGTAATGCTCAAAACCACCCCTTTGCCCCCAGGCCCAGAGGCAATAGGAGATCTTATATAAAGGGCCTATGTCAAACCTATGATTTAAAATTCAATAAAATGAATTTTCCAATAAATTTTGTGTGGCAAACATTCTTGCAAATAAAAACTATAAAATTTAGAAAATATAAAAACAGCAAACCATCCCATTCATTCATTTGTTTCTTCCAACACCAATATATATACTTTTCCTTGCCCATTCCTTTCCGGTTTTTAGATATCAGTGGTATAAACGACTCTAAGAAAGGCCTAGAGGTCAATTTTGAGCTGTCTCTATGCTTAGAAGAAGTTGAAAATGTTGACGATGAAGAAGAATATGACTTGTCCAATGACTTGCTCAGAATGGTAGAAGAAGAGGAAAAGAAGATTCTACCTCACAAAGAAGGATTGGAAACTTTGAATCTTAGCACCGAAGAGGAAAAATGCGAGGTAAAAATTGGCACCACCATTAGAGCCCAAACCGGACAAAATCTGATTGAGCTTTTGAATGAATTCAAAGATATCTTCGCTTGCTCGTACAAGATATACCTGGCCTCGACACTGATATTGTTGTACATAGGCTTCCTATAAAGGCAAAATACAAGCCTATAAAGCAAAATCTTAGGAGGATGAAGGCTGAGACACTTCTAAAGATTAGAGATGAAGTGATAAAGCAGTTTGATGCAAGTTTCCTCAAAGTAGCTAAGTATCCTGGATGGGTGGCCAACATCGCCCCGATCCCAAAGAAGGATGGAAAGGTACGTATATACGTTGACTACAGGGATCTTAATAGGGCGAGCCCTAGAGACAACTTTCCCCTACCACATATTGATACTTTAGTGGACAACACAGCTGGGCATTCCCTTTTCTCTTTCATCGATGAATTCTCCGGGTATAATCTAGATCAAGATGTGTCAGGAAGATATGGAAAAGTTCACTTTATAATACTTTGGGGAACTTTCTGCTATAAGATGATGCCTTTTGGTTTGAAGAATGTCGGGGCAACTTACCAAAGAACTATGGTCACCCTTTTTCAGAATATAATGCACAGGGAGATAGAGGTATACGTTGATGATATGATTGCCAAATCCCAATCTGAAGAAGAGCATTTGGTGAACTTGGAAAAACTCTTTCAAAGGTTGAGAAAAATTCAACTGAAACTCAACCCTACCAAGTGCACATTTGGGGTAACATCTAGGAAATTTTTAGGCTTTGTGGTAAGTAGAAGGGTAATCAAGATCGATCTTGATAAGATTAAGGCCATACAAGAACTCCCACCACCCCAAACACAGAAAGAGGTCTAGGGTTTCCTGGGAAGATTAAATTACATTGCTCGCTTCATATCTCAATTAATTAATAGGTGTGATCCAATGTTCAGGCTACTTAGAAAGAACAACCCAGGGACGTGGAATGAAGAATGCCATATAGCCTTAGAGAAGATCAAGAAGCAGTTGACCAATCCTCTTGTATTGGTACCACCTGTTTCAGGGAAGCCACTGATTCTATACTTGACAGTGTATGAAAATTCTATGGGTTGTGTATTGGGACAACATGATGAAACTGGAAGGAACAAAAAGGCACTATATTACTTGAGCAAGAAATTCACTGATTGTGAAACCAGATACTCTTCGATTGAAAAAGCAATGTTGCGCTTTGATCTGGGCAGCTAAAAGGCTCAGGTAGTATATGTTATATCACACTATGTGGTTAATTTCGAAGCTGAACCCACTAAAGTTCATGATGGAAGCCCTGACCCTATTTGGAAGATTAGCACGATGGCATATGTTACTATCGAAGTTTAATATCCAATACGTAAGCCAGAAGGCAGTAAAGGGGAGTGTCATAGCTGACTTTTTAGCAAGTTGCGCCTATGATGACTATGAGGCATTAAATTTCAATTTCCCTAATAAGGACTTGATGTGTATCTCAGAAGACAATGAGGCCCCAGCAGAGTCATTGGTCATGAACTTTGATGGAGTTGCAAATGCTCTAGGGTGAGGTATTAGGGCAATTTTGGTTTCACCAGAAGAAAATTCTTATCCTTTCACCAGTCGTTTGAAGTTCTTCTGTACCAATAATATGGCAGAATATGAGGCTTGCATATTGGGTCTAAGAGAAGCTATTAAGAGGAAAATCCATAACTTAAGAGTTTTTGGGGATTCTGCGTTAGTTATTCATCAAATACGAGGTGGATGGGAGACAAAGATGCAAAGTTGATAGAATATCACAAGTTGGTCCTTGAATTAACTAAAGAATTCGATGGATCACCTTTAAGTATCTTCCTAAAGTAGACAACCAGATGGCTGATGCCTTAGCCACCTTAGCTGCCATGTTTAAAGCAAGTGAAGATTTTGAAATGATGGCAATCAAAATGAAAATGTTAGATTCCCCAGCTCACTGTTATGACATAGAAGAAGAAGCAGATGGTTTACCATGGTACCATGATATTCTATAGTACATAAAATCTCAACAGTACCTGCCTCAATCAACTGAGAATGAAAAGAAATGATTAGAAAATGGCATCAGGGTATGTTCTCGATGGAGAAATCTTTTACAAAAGAAATTAAGATCAAGTGCTTTTAAGATGTGTAGAAGCGAAAGAAGTGAAATTGATCTTGGAAGAGGTTCATGAGGGAGTTTGTGGAACTCACCCTAGTGGCTTCACTATGGCCAGAAGAATCATGTGCATTGGGTATTATTGGTCAACCATGAAGGGAACTGCATCAATAATTCTCGTAAATGCCACAATTGTCAAATTTATGCTGATAGGGTTCATATTCCTCCTCAATCTCTCCAGGTCATGACGGCTCCATGGCCTTTTTCTATGTGGGGCATTGATGCCATTGGTCAGATTCATCCAAATGAGTTAAACGGGCATTGATTTATTCTGCTAGCCATCGACTATTTCACTAAGTGGGTAGAAGGAGCCTCGTACGGCAACGTCACCAGGTCTACGATTTGTAAATTCCTGAAGAAGGAAATCGTTTGTCGGTACGGCCTACCTGAAAGTATCATCCTTGATAATGCTTCTAATTTGAATAACAAAATGATAATTAGACTCTGCGAGCAATTCAACATCAAGCACCATAATTCAGTGATTTATCGCCCGAAAAGGAATGGGGCAGTAAAGGCTACAAATAAAAATATCAAGAATATAGTCACGAAAATGGTTGACACTTACAAAGACTGGCATGAGAAGTTACCATTTGCTTTGTATGCTTACCGAACTGCAGTACGAACATCTATCGGGGCAACACCGTTTTCATTGGCGTATGGATAGAAGTAGTACTACCAATTGAAGTAGAGATTCCTACACTTCGCGTCATGATGGAGGCAAAACTAGACGATGCATAATGGGTGCAGGCAAGATATGACCAGTTGAACTTAATTGAAGAAAAAAGGTTGGAAGCACTATGCCATGGTCAAATGTATCAAAAGAGAATGATACGGGCTCACGAAAGGAAAGTTCGCCCGAGAGAATTCCAGGAAGGATATTTAGTACTGAAGAAGTTGCCAATTCAAGGTGATTCTCGAGGAAAATGGGTGCCAAATTGGGAAAGGCCTTATATTGTAACAAAGGTTTTCTCGGGAGGAGCATTGATCTTGGTTGAAATGGATGGAGATGAACTTCAGAACCCGGTAAACTCAGATTCAGTCAAGAAGTATTATGCCTGAAGAAAAAGAAAGAAAAAGAAAAGAAAAAAAAAAAAAGAAAAGAAAAAAAAAATGAGGGTTCAAAATGAAAACCCATAAAGGGCAGTTTGAAACCAAAGGAGAATCTAAGTCAAAAATCTGCAAAGAGCGGCTTAGGTAGTTTGCATGACAGCCATGTTACAGATTGATTCTCTCGGGACTTGACATTTGCGAGAAGTTTCATATCTTTGCACGTTGTCATCATTGTCGATGACTACTCAGTGTGGATAGCATTCAAGTCATCCTGTGGTGTTCTGATTGGAAAAGTTTGGGCCACTAATATCAGAATACTTGTTTTTTCCCCTTTTTGTAACCCATATTTTGTTTGCCATAGAATTCATAAAACTTTGTCTCATAGACCTTTTTCTGTACCCCTTCCTCATTCACATGAGCATTGAATTTTGAAATAAGAATCAATAAGTTTGACATCATTTGAAACATGCAAAAGATTTTTTAGCATTACTCTGAAATTTGTTTAAAAAGGTACAGGGACTATGAGGCATTCTGTGGGTAAGTTTTGAACTAGGGGCATAAGGTTCGAAAAGAAGCTTTAATACCCAAAGACATTCAAGGTGGGAATAAGCTTTTTTACAAAGATTCCCATGCAAGCAGTTCAAAGTGTTCGGCGTAGAAAAAAACCTAGGAATTCTCCCAAGGCTTTGAGGGTTCTTGATATTAATTTAAGGCAGTATGCTACAAAACATGGGTACCTACTCATTCTCCAACCTTTCTTTCACGATAATGAGAACAATTTTACAGACATTGGAGGAGATACCCTAAGATATTGGGGTTTTCATTTGAGTTTCAGAGCCACTCAAGGAGGCTTGTCACTGAATATTGATGTATCAACTATAATGATAATTCGACATGGTCTGACAGTTGGTTTATCCTACTTTCTGATCAAAATGCAAGAGACCTAGCGGTTCCCTTGACTGGACAAAGGCTAAAAGAGTGTTAAAGAATCTGAGGGTAAAAGTCAGTCCTTCCCAACCAGAAGTACAAGATAATTGGATTAAGTAAGCAAATATGTAAGGATCAGATAAATCGAAGAAGTACAGTGAAAAAGCACAACTGTCTTTCTGGATTGAGCAAGCAAACATGCAAATTCAAAAACCAAAGGAGAAAACTAATTCTAATAAAAGAATTTATAAAGCAAAAGAGAAAAAGCATGCATTCATGTGTTAGGCATCCCTAGGAGCATGTCCATCAAAATCATAGCATTTGTTATGTTTTGATAGGTGTAACCCACCTATCTATTCGGGCTTGAGGAGAATAGAACCTGCCTATCCATTCAGGAATATGGAGAATGAAACCTACTTATCTATTCGAGCCAGAGGAGAATAGAACCCGCCTAACTGTTTGGGCATATAGAGAATGGAACCCGCCTATCTATTCAGGCATGAGGAGAATAGAACCCACTTATCTATTCTGGCTTGAGCAAAATAGAACCCGCCTATCTATTCGGGCTTGTGGAGAATAGAACTCCCTATCCATTTGGGCTTGAGGAAAATGTAACCCGCCTATCCATTCATGCATATGGAGAATTGAATCTGCCTATCTATTCGGGCTCGAGGATAATAGAACTCGCCTACCCATTCGGGAATATGGAGAATGGAATTTGCCTATCTATTCAGGCTTAAGGAGAATAGAACCTGCTTATCCATTCAAGCATAAGTAGAATGGAACCCGCCAGTCGGTTCAAGTGAAGAGTCTTGTCTCAGTGATTGACGGTTTGGTGATTGGTAAAAATTAGTGTCCTTTGTTCTTTGCTCTATTCATGTTTCACCGTAATGACCAAAGAGGGGCAGCTGTTGTCACTGAATTTTCACCCAAGCTTTTATACGTTTATATTGTTTTCATTGTTGTATTATATTATCATTGTTTTTATGTACATTATTTTAATGTTAGTACTGTTATAGATAGTATAATTACAAAACCCAATTTAAAAAATAGTCCATTAATACTAAAATAAAGCCTATTACATTATTCAAAAAAAATAAATAGAGTCCATTATACAAGTTTACATTTAAATAGACCATTTTCAGGCTCATTTGGCCATAAAGTCGGAGCCCTAATCTCTTTCTCTATCTTATGCGCAGCCAATAGGGAGCTGTTGGATCAAGGGCTGATCCAATGGCAATTCAATAGCGTAGAAGGTATAGTGTCGTACTCTCCCAACCGTTATATATGGACGTTATCTAACAGCCCAAATCACTCTAGAATGGATCACTCAGATCGTCACTCGTGCGTGGCAGCCACGCACTCGTCGTTCTAGCTTTTATTAGACGTTTCATCTTCTCCAACGAGGCCCATATCGTCTTTCCTCATTTCGTAGCTCCTCACTGACAACATATGCAGTCACCGGAAACACAAAAGGGAAACAAAGAGGGTTAAATCCCTAAACAAAAGCGGAGTCAACTGTTGCGCGTAATAAGTGCTACGTAATTGTGCAAGTATACACGTTGCAAGTTATAGTATAAAAGATATCATCTCCACAGGGATTGGTGCCACTTCAAGAATCTAGTCTCTTGCACTGTAAAAAGTAAAAAGACAAATAAAGGATTATAGGAGTTTAACTAATAACTAAACTAGAAAGCAATAAAGTAAAAGAAAAGATGAGATCAAATGAGAGAGAGATAGGCCAGGTTATCGTGAGTTGAGGTGTGATAGCCGATTGGATCGTCTTGGTAAAAGAGTGCACGGGCAACTCAGTTGCCGTGGCAACTTGAACAACGGGGTTGCCTTGGCAACTAATCAATGGTTGCCTGGGCAACTACTTGGTCGTATGGGCAGCAACCTTCAAGGTTCGGTAGAGCGTTCTTCAATGGTTTCATCTTATCCCTAAGTCGAAACTCTAGCTACTTGTGCATGCCTTGATAATACATCCCTACGTGAATCAAGGGTGAACAACAACCAATCTTGCACTCCTCTTAGTCGTTGAAATCCTTAACTTATTCCTAAGCCGGATTAATCTTCACCATCAATAGATTGAATAAAGATCATATTCATTCGTTTCTTGAATCTAACTCTCCCGATATTAGATAAATAGATGAAGTTACGAGATCCTCTCCCAATTCACTCGTAAACAAGAATAAGAACCAAGAATGAATAAACCTTGAATATAAAAGTGCAAACTCTTATTACCTAAACAAAAACCAATAGTTTCTCACAACCACAAAACACAATAACCATAGCCAAATAGATTTAGTTCATGGCTAGGTTCCAAAGAAACGCAAGATAAATAATCCCTAGCATGAACCCAATCGAACAAGAAATAAAAGGATGAAGAAGGAGGCTTGTCGAAATCCTCCTTGCCCTAGATGCTTGTCAAAAATTCTCTCCTCTTGCCTTCCTTGGAGTTGTCAAAATTCCCCTCTCTTTTGCTCTCTAAAGTTGACGATATGTCCTTTTATTTATAGGGCTAGGTCAAAGTCCTTCTTTGAGGAGGAAGTTAAGTTGGAATTAAATTATCATTAAAGAATATAATTCTTTATTATAATTATATTCCTACTAGAACTTCTCCTATCTTCTTGGAATTTAATTCTTCTTTAATCTTTTCATGGAAATCAAATTCCTTTGGGATTAGGCTTTGCTCCACGTCATCTTGGGCTTGTCTAGTCATCAATTTCGACTACCATATCACCTTTGCTCTTTGTCGACAATTGCCCTGGCAACTGGCTCGGCGTCTCCTTCATGCATTGCCCTGGCAACTAGCTCGGCATCTCCTTCATGTATTACCCTGGCAACTAGCTCTAGCCTTGCTTTGGCAAGTGATCCTACACATACACACAAAACACACCAAAGCAGCATCTTTTCCCACAAAAACTACCAAGTTATGTAATCAAGCTCAACGATGGAAGGAAACATGGATTAATGCATGAATGCCTAATTATGCAACTAATATGAGCCTAAGTCTAACAATAACATGAGTAAAAAGGGTAAGAAAAATAGTACTTTTGAACACTTATCATCAACCAAAACAAAGATGACATAATCCCTAAATTGATACCTTGGCTAAGATCAAGAAAAAATCGAATCAAAATAGAAGCAAATTGGAATGGGAAATCAGTGATTTATTCGTGTAAATCAAGCAAACATATACATATATAAACACTGTAATTTTCAAGTAAGAGAACGCAACAATTTTTCATGCAAATATATATAGAGATAGCATTGAGTAGCAAGCATCTGTACCCGGAATTTCAAAGGAATGTAGCAAGCTTTCTGTTGATTTCTTATTTCTTTTTTTATATTCAAAGTTTAAAATAAGGAAAAGGGATAGATTTTTTACCTTTTTAGTGAAACACCATCGTGCATGTTGTTTGGGTCGTGGTTCTGATGACAGATGTGTGATTTGGGGCTCATCGGATTCTAGTAAGTGAATTTTTGGAATTTTCCACCGCCGGCAACCACGGTCGGCACTGATGGATGACGGCTGGCACGGCGGATGTTCACCATATTCTTCAATCCATAAAGAACACGAAGAACAGTTCAGAGAAAATGGGGGAAAGCCGGTTTAATCCATTTAAAAAGGGGGAAGGAAATGATTTTTGTTTTTGATTTTGGCTTTATATACTGACCTGGTGACTCGACCCGAATCCATCCTTTAACCCACACCTTTCTTTCACGGATATTCAACCGTGGCTCTTCAACTTTCATTTCTTTTAATTTCATCCTAATTATTTTGAATTGACCACCAAATTCATTTTTTTCTTGCAATTTGACCTCAATCAATCCTTTTTTTTAAATAAAGTTGATATTATCCCTTTTCCTTATTTTAATAATTTATTTTAGCAATTTAATTCTCTTTTATTCATATATGTTAAGTTTTTATATATTTATTTATTTTTTAAAAGAAAAACCTTAGAAATAGGTCCTTAAAATCTTAGATAGTGCCTTTATGTTTCAATAATATTTTCTTCATATTTAAAAATAAAATACACTTAAGTACACTTTAATCTTAATAGGTAAAATTAATGTAGACATTTCCTAGGATAATAATCACTAATTAGATTTAAAAAAAAGCCTTCAACATATTTAATTTCTTTGTTGGCTTGTTTTAAAAAGTGAAAATTAATTAATGCGGTGTCTTACCAAACAGAAATGATGGGTTAGCACCAGGAGTGTTTGCGGTGATTGAAGTTCCTTTTCCAGGCAGTAAGGCCGTTAAAATAGATTTATAATCATAAAACGAACGAATAAGTTGAATTTTTCATGAACTTGCAAATTCCAACATTAAAATATTTTTGTAATCAACCAGGTACCAAATTTTTGGGCGCTGTGGGGGTGCTAACCCTTCCCCACGCGTAACTGACTCTCGAACCCGTTTTTTTTCTATTTTCTTAGACCAAAAATATTGTTTTAATAAATAAAATGTTTATTAAAATAACCTCATTTTTTAAAGTGACCCAATCACACTTTTTAAAAAAAAGATTGGTGGTGACTTCGTGTTTTTGTTTTCCTAAAAAGTCAAGCTCGAGAGGGTTGTGAGAAGTATCCTGATGCTCATGTATGGCGATCAAGGATCACAAGTGATGGTCGTGTATAGGAGCACTGATGCTAGCTCCATGCAGTACCAATACTCGATTCATCTAGTGTTGGTACTGATTAGTTAGTATCGGTACTCATGTGTTTGTTAGTTAAGCTTCGAGTTAAGGGTTGATTTGCTTTGGAAGCCACAAGAAGTAGCATCTAATTCTAATTAAGAAGATACACTGTTATGATTGGATATAGATTTGATGGTTTTTATGGACATTGAGATCTTTATGTGGGTGTTTTAGAGAAAGACATGTCAAGGTAAAGGATTTTATGAGGTGAATTTTGAGGACGACAATTTGTACCAAGCTTTTGTCGCGTGTTTTGGAGACAGTGTGTAGTCGTGTGTTTGAGATATTGATAAGAGGTTGACCTACCATCAGTTGAGCGTTTAACATTGAGTTCTTCAGAGTTGTTGTGATGCTTTGATGTTCCTTAGTAGAATTAAATAGATGACCGTGAATCTTGTAAAGGATTTGTGAGTGCACAGCTTTGATGGGATTTTGTTGAGTAAGGTTATATTCTTAGTAAGTATTGTTCAATGGGATTTGTGGGCTGGGTTGTACGACACTACAGTGCGTACGTGCTACCTTGTCGATTGACTAACGCTTGGCAAATAAATGATGAAAGAGTATAAATATGCCAGTAAACTATGCCAAATATAGGTCTTTTGTGTGCAAGTATACACGGTAAGCAAGTAATAAAGTAGTAAGCTGAGTATCGTATCCACAAGGATTGTCCATGAATTAAATGCCACGATATTTTACTTGTGAATGAGAACAAAAGAGTTTGATTGATTTTCGAATTTAGACTAAGGAAAAATAAAGTAAAAGTTCAGGCAAGTAGACAATCAAGTGTATTCAAATGATGGTTAAGTGTTGGCAAAGGATGCTTGGATTTCACACTAGCTATGGAAGCGTGTTGTGACCAAAATACGCTTGGCAAGAGGTATAAAAATGAGTATTGGAAATCTATAAAACAATGCCAAGTCGAGTCCTTTTGCTTGCAAGTATACATGGTCGACAAGTAATACAGTAATTAAGTTGAGTATCGATCCCACAGGGATTGTCTTGGAATTTAATTGTTCAATTTTTACTTGTCTTTGGGGTGAAAAATGTTTGCTTTGGAAAGTGATTTTAAAAGAAGAAAATAAAAGAAAACAGTGTTGGCAAGAAGAGCTTGAAAAAGTGGATAATGAGCGTTGGCAAGGAATGCATGGTTTTCACATTTTTTATGTCATGTCAGCCTTTAATAATGTCATGATTTGACAATGTTTTATTGAGCAGATTCAAAAGATGGTCATTGCCTCCATCGATAGCAAAGCATTTAAACTAATCATGTAAAAACCCCTATATGTCTATAGTGTATGTTTCCCATTAATTAATTTAGTTTAGTTCCAATCTTTACTCCCTAAGGGGTAGACTCGCTCCTGAAGTAAGTTCACTGCTTGAACATCTTCTGTCGAAGCTTCTCACCTTAGAATTTGGCAAGTAATCGTTGCCTCCCAAGTCAGTTATGATATTGAGTTGCAATAAGCAAGCTACACCAGTCGTCGCTTGGCATAGTAGTTTTGGAAAAAGTAAAGACATTGCCAAATGAATAAAACTTTATGCCGAAGCATTTTTAATTAATAAAAGCAAGAAAAAAACAATGTTTCATTCATCCACCCCTCACCAACTATTAAATTAGTTCATGATGAGGGGGTTAACTACAAAATAAACTTCATCATTTGCAAACATCATCTTCAAAATTAAAATAAACTGAAGGAAAAAGGGAAGAAAAGGGGTCGGTCGATACAGCCTCTCTTGCTCCAACCCTCCTCGGTGTGGCTACTCCAACCGGTGGTGGAAGTGATCGGAGATGATCCTAAGCTAGGTCACTTCGAGTGTGCGATACCTCATGCTTGGAAATGATCTCTTTATATAGATGAGTAAGGAGAAAACCCTAAGAGAAATTCAAATTTTAAATTTCGGCTAAGGCTCCTTGATAAGTGCTTGATCTCCTTATCATCTTATTACCGAGTAGGGCTGACATGTGATGGTCTAGGGCTGATGTCATTAGTCGCCATTGTGATGCCAAAGGTCGTGGCAGAAAACTCCTGTCGATTAGCCACTCCTGATTTTTCAGATTAGGTCTATTCGCGTGTTCTTCGGAACCTTATCTTCCCTATTTTTCCGGGCTGCCCATCATTGTCAAGGGGCTTGTCATGCAACTGCTGGTCCATCTGCATTGCACTGCTAGCCATGCCTCGGTAATCTTTCCTGCATTGTGACTTTTGCTTTCTCTTATTCCTTTGTCACGCCATATGGCATAGAACCTGCTCCAAAAACAATAAAAACCCTTCAAACCGTAAAGGGGCACCTGCTAAACTCCTTTTTATGCAAAATGCATGAAACTAATACTAAATTCAAACATGTGTACTCGAAAACTAGCAAAAACCATTGTAAAATAGATGAAAATGTAGTACTTTTGACGAGTTATCACAATGATTAATAACTTCAGCTTTTGTTTTGTTTTCGAGCAGATTTAAAGTAGTATTACCTCTGTCTATAGCAATACCCTAAATTAATTAAGATTAATCCCTATATGTCTATAGTGATGTCATTCAGTAGCCAACTTGATTAAGTTTCAATCTTTTGCTACTAAGGGGTAGATTCGCTTCCAAAGTAAGCCCATCTACTTGGACAACTTCTGTCGAAGTTTCTCACCTTAGTACCTGACAATTAATTGTTATCCCCTAAGTCTGTTAAGATATTAAAGATAATAGGCATGTAATGCCAACTATCATATGGCAAACAACTAAGGAAATTAAAAGCGCTAGTAGGATAGACAAAATTGCCAAAACATGTAATTATTAAAATAACTAAAAAATAGTTGAGCGTTCATCGCAAAAATATCCCCAACCAACTTAAGAAAATTAGTTCATGGTTGGGGAACCATTAACATGATATCGTTTGAAATCGAAACCATCACAAAAATAGAATAAAAATAAAGAGAAATGGGCAATGAAGGAGATCTGTCGATGTAGCCCTTCAAAGGATCCAGAGCTCTTGATCTTAGTCTAGTCAAACCATAGGTTGCCCTTTTCACTACAGTGCAGCTTCTCCTCGAATCAGTTGATCTATCTATTCTCTTCCTTTTAAATAGGCACTCGTGGAAACCCTAGATTGGGTTTGAATTTGAAATTTGATTTCGTACTCAGGATAAAAGCATGTTATCCTCTTATCTTCTTTTGAATTTTTAGGGATGACGTGTACTTGGTTCAACGACTACATTGAACTGGCATCGGACTTCATTCCTTTTCCAATCGAGCTTGGAAATTTCTGGTCTGACTTTTTCAACTGCGACTCAACAATTCTCTTTTGCTTTTCCTACTTCCGATTCCTACGCTACTCTGCCAAGCCTGCCTTACTCCTAACCTGCATCAAAACCAGTAAAACAAACCTTTACCCTAGAAAATAAACAACTCCTAACTCCTTAATGCAAATGCATGATTTTACTAACTAAATGCACGAATACACACCTAAAGACAAGCAAAAGCAAGGCAATATATGCATAAAAACAGTACTTTTGGGGAGTTAACATACCTTTTGACTCAAGGTTCAAAGTTTGTGATGGAACCTTATCCTTTGGTGGGATTTCGTGCGATGAAAGATCCAAGTAAGGGTATAAATGACGTGTTTCCAGACACGTCATAATTTGGAGTGTAAGACTCTTGCGTGAGCCAAGTTATTGGGAGCTGCTTTAGTTTTTGACATGAGTTATCATGCCATGTTTAAGGTAAGTTGTTGGGGCGAGTTGAGACACCGCCCATTTTCAGAAGTCTTTAACTGGGCAAGCAATGTTTAAGATATGTGATGCCATCAGGGTTAAAGTCTCCTTTATGGAGTCACTATGAGAAGGATCGCTTCATTTTGGTTACAATTACTGTGTAACCTTCTATCCTTTTAAATCGTGTAGAGTTGTGGAAAGGTTTTGTTGTGCAACAATCTTTTGGGTGCTATAGCATAAGTTAAGTTTCTTGATGACGTATTAGTGTGATAGTTTGTCGGGGTAATGTTGAGTTTTGCTTGTCGTTTGTAATGTACCGAGCGAAGATGATTTCCTTCTAAAAGAAAGATTAAGTTGAGATTATGTTTGTATCGTTAGAAGACAAGGGTTCTAATTGACAAGTGTTGTGAGAGATCAGAGTAGCGCAGCAGGATATATTTGAGAACATTGGAGATTTACCAAAGCTTTAGCATCTTCTCTAGTTTGCCGGTATAAATTTTGAGGATGAAATTTGTTTTAAGGTAGGAAGAGCTGTAACGACCTTAATTTCGGGTTAGCAAATTGGGTCTCGAACCCAGATATTGGGCCTTTATGTTTGGAGTCCAATTAAGAAAATTGGATATGGGCCTTGTAGCAAAAAAAGAAGTGGAAGATGGGCATTTATTAAATGGTCTTAACCAAGTTGATGGAAGCAAATTTTTAAAATTTAAAATGGTTGTGGATGGTGAAAATGAGGGGATAAGATTGGATAAGATATTTAGGAAAGGGAGAAAATAAGAGAGGAAGTGATAGGGGAGGCTTTGAACTATGATCTACCGCTGCTCGGGTCACCCTATATTACACCGGCAACACCATTGAGTTCCCCTCATCGAGACAAGTTTGCCGATGGTCGGAGCGTCACCATCGAAGCCGCCGTTCACTAGGGGTGAGAGGAAGCAAGTCTGAGATGCTTGAAATAAGGTAGTTCCAGTGGCCAAACTGTAAAATAGAAGGAACCACTGCGTTCACCAGCGTTGGGACAGCAGGGTGGTGCTCACCGCCACCATCTGACCACTGGAGCAGCCATTATGCGCCGCTCCTATGCACGGGTGAGGTCCAGTTGTAGTGGGCAGCTATAACCGACTTGAGCTGAGCCGTTGGGCTCAAGTCATTGAGAAAGCTATGGAGCCAGCCTGCCAGCAGAGCTCAAGCCACCAGCCTGCAAGCCGCTAGCTTTCGCGCCTTCAGCCTCGTTGACCATCGTCGTTGATCGGCGTTGACTTTTTCCATGAAACCCTACCTAGGGTTTCCTCGACTCTCTGAGTCTGATGGCACAGTCCGTTTCACCAAATTCAAACCTGATAAGATTTTTTACGCGTTTTATCCTTTAAAGTAGTTCGATAATATGAAATGACTTATGTAATCGTATTTGTTTTATCTGAGGACTTTGTGGACTCGAGTATTGGGTTTAAAGAGATGTTTAGAGGAGCTCATATGGGGATTTATTGCTTTGGATTAAGGTTAGTACACCTCAAACTCCTATTGCTTCATGAGGATCATAAATGTGAGAGCTTTGCGTGTTAGTTTCTGCAAATTAAGTAGATGATAAATATGCATTTGTGGAGATCGATAGTATGAAACTCGATATTTATGAGATGCATGATGATGTTATGGATATGATGGGACTCATAGAGGCTTTAGAGACCGTGCAAGGTCGTTTGAGATGCTCGTATGATTGTTTGATTAATTGAAATAATAATGATGCCTTGTATGCTTGTTCGAATAGATTGATGAGATTCGATGGGTATTATGCTTAAGGGTTAAGTACTTGATTAAATGATTATGAAGCTAGTAATTAATATTAATTAATTAAATGTGTTAGTAAACAAATCTTAATGACTTTCTTAAGCTTTAGGGGTCGAGTAAGCGTTGTAAAACCATAATTCATGGAAATGGTGTGAACCCGTGTATAGGGTATCGGTACGAGCTTTGGCCATAGGTACGCGATTGGGGACCATATTGGAACGGGTCAACCCGTACTGGTACTTGTGGAAATCTAGGATTTCTAGTAAGCAATACCAGTATTGGTACGCGTGTGAGTATTGGTACCTAGGGGTACCATATCGATACTCGTGTTTAAGTATTGGTACCCAATGAATAGAATAGTCTATAATGATATTAAAAGATGAAAATTGGCGTAGGATGTTAATGAGCTAATACGGATTAACAAGATAATTAATATGGATATTAATGTACTTCCATAATGTTTAACAAGTTGGTAAACTTAATTGGGTGACTTGCTCTAATAGCAATCATAAGAGATCCTTGGTGGATTGAGTTATGTTGTTTGTCGTTTCGTAATTGTGTCAATGATGTGTGAGGTTTAGACACTTGCTTAGTTGATTAACCTTTGATTGATGGGATCTGGATACCCAGAGAAGGAGTGTTGCAACACCATGGTTAGAGATGCCAAATGTACGTTCACGACGTTGTGTGACACTGGCCTCATTCAATGATACTCGAGGAGAGATGCTGAGTATGGGTGTACGTTCTCGAGGCTGTGTGACACTAGGCCTCACTCCAAGTTTGTAGAATGACTGTGTGTTCTTGTGCTCGGTTGATCTGGTGAGATCCTGAGTATGTTCGGGCCTTGTGTGCCATGTATGATGTGTTGTTTTGATAAGAGCATGTGTTTAGGTGATTAATGGTAGCGTCGAGTGTTTATTTATTTCTTCTTATTGCTCGTACTAGCTTGTATGCGTATGTTTATGATTAGCATGAAGTATAGTAGAGTAGATGTGTACCACTAACTTTGTATGCTCAATGCTCAGAATTATTTTTTTCGTGCTTAGGTTTATCGTTGGATCGTGGGATCGAGGAGCACTATTAGTTTGGGATTCCAGCATGTGGTGATTTTTAGAGTACGTACTTGGGTTTAGTGGGCTATGTATTCATAGGACCTTACGTGGTTGAGTCTGTATTTCTTATCTTTGAACTTGTATAAATCAAGTCGAATGTTTAAATGCTTTAAATTAAAATGGAGCTCCTTGTAACGATTTAAATTGTTTATCTATGTTTTCAACTATTGGATCTAAATGTATTGGAAAATATTTTGATTGGGCCAAATTCAGTTTGAGAAATTTTAATGGTTTTGGGTTGGGCTTGAGGCCCAAATGTGAAATCCGGGTAGAGGGTGTTACACATATCACCAGATTTAAAACCAGTGAAAACTTATTGTAGGAATTCGTGTTATAATATAAACTCTTAAAAGATAACTTTATATCTTATGAAACTCATAAGAAATAGGTACCTACACAAATTGTTACGAAACCTACATAAATTATTATAGAACCGATAAGAAAAAAGGTAATATCACAAATTCGTACCTCATATCACCAAATCTAAAACTAGTGGAACTTGTGGTAGGAAATTGTGTTATAACAAAAACTCTTAAAGGATAAATTTATATCTTACCAAACTCATAAGAAATAGGGTACATAGACAAATTGTTATGAGACCTACATAAATTATTATAGAACCGATAAGAAAAAAGGTAATAACACAAATTTTTACCTCATGTCACCAAATCTAAAACCAATGAAAGTTATGATAGGAAATTGTGTTATAACATAAACTCTTAAAGGATAACTTTATTTGGTTTAACACAAATTTTTACCTCATGTTGGTTTAACAAGAAGTGTCATATGAAAAATATGCAAGGTAAGGCTTTGTTTGGTACGAAGGATGGAAAATTAGTTAATCAAATGGTTAAGATTTGAAGTAAGAAAGTGGCTATGAACCTAAACCGTTTGATTAACTAATTTTCCATCCTTCCTCTTTTTCATCCTTCATACCAAGCAAGGCTTAAGATAAATATGCGGTAAAAATAGGAATGGCAAGGTTAGATATAAGGGTATTCGTCTATGACTCAGGGATAGCTTCCATGGAGGATAAACCGAGAGAAGATTGTTTTTGATGGTTTTGCCTCATAGGACATAGTTTAGGTGATGTTCTTCTTAAATTGACTTTGCATAGGGTAAAAGGTTGAAGGAGAGATCAAAAAGATACTGTTGGGGGTGAGAATGATTGGTGGAGGATTATAGGTATGCCTTACATAAATGTTTCTATGTTTTGGTTCTTGTAGTCGGCCCGAAATGCATTGGCATTAAGAGTTGTTGGTTTGGATTGTAAAGATTTGTATTTATTTATTAATGCTTTGTTAAGTCTCAGAATATCCATAGCCCATTGTGAGTGTTTTCATTAACCAAATATGTGCTTTTTGTTTAGCAATTTTGGTTTTGTAAAGTTGAATACATTTGAATGAGCAAGAAAATTTTGGAATTGATTTTAACACTCAGTATAGTCATGTAGCACTTTTATGGAGCAGTTTGGAAGTAGGACTAGCACTCAGTTCTAAACAAGAAAAGAATATAATAAAACAATATAATATAAAATTAGTTTATGCAAATATGAAATTTTATGAATTTTTCATGTTTTGGATGAAAGTTTTTATTGACTTACATGGTTGTGAATTTCCTTTTGCGGACTCTTCCTGTAACACTCCCTACCTCGGGCTAGTAGCAAACCGGCTCGAGAGCGTTACCAAGCAACGACATGGACATTACAAGCAAGCAATACAAGAATAAACAAGAACAAGGTATGAATTGATAACTCATCCTTATTAGATGAGTTACTTAACTAACAAGCAACCAAGTATACTTTACTTAACATGCAAGCAATCCATATTTTGATTTCAAGTCATTATAGGTTACTACATTAACATTTCATTAACTACATTATTGTATCCCTATCATTCAAATGACCCTAGGTGAGTAAAATAATTCCATTTCATTTCAATGTTTCTTAGTTTGATACATTTAACATCTCATTCCTAAACTTACTAAGCATGATTATCTAAACATTCAATGGCATGTAACTAGTTCCCAATCAACTAGACCATTTAGCAAGCACCAAACTAACACAAGACAACATCTACATCATTCGAATGGCAAGACAAGTAGGCATGTTCTATTCATCCTACTTTCACTTCAAGCAAGACATTAAACTTTTCATGTAATTTCAATTAGACATTTACATGTTCATTAAACAAGGTATTCGAATGGCTCAATGAAAAATAGATTCAAACACTTGATCATTTCATTTGTATAATCATATGCACAGCAAACATCATTCCATTACATGTAATTTAAACTTCATTACATACTTGTTCAAATCATCAACCAAGTTTATGACATAGTAGGCTCATTCAAGAACACACATATATACAAGTTCAAGTGTTCCAAAATACATGATCAAGCTAAACTATATACATTCTAGTGCCACTAATCTAGGAGATATACAAAACAAGTATGAAACCATACTTAGGCAATGCTTGTGTCTTGCTTCGAGCTCAAGTAATTAGGCTTCAAGATTAAACAACACTCGAATCCTTTATCCTGTAGTTAGGAAGAATGAAAACGAGAGTGATAAGTACAAGAATGTACTTAGTGAGGTAGTAATTAGTTCTAACCATTTGTTATATCAAGTTATGTGTCAATTGAACAATAATCAACCTAGCTAAGGATTTCAAGCATTAGAGTAATTCTAGCTAAGGATTATAGCATTCGGCTAGTATAGAATACAAGAACAAGAAATCATACTTCATGTTTTCATATCAAGAATCAGCACATCATGCTTACAAAACAAGTAATCAAGTAAGTCATACTTACATGACAAGTAACATATAATTCATGGCTTTCATGTCAAGTAACATTCAATTCATGGCTTTCAAGACAAGTAACATGTGATGTAGGATTGTTATTTCATTTGTTATCAATTAAACAACTCCTTGGTACTTAAGTTTGTATAGGTAATCGAGACTCTAACCAACTGTCGCCACAAGACGCACCGTAGTGCTGGTCAACCCTCCTACTATCGCCAAAGACTACATACGTACCCTCTGTCTGTCGCCAAATAGGGGCCTTAGCCCTGGACCGTAGTCCACTCTAACACAATGAGCTCTAGACTCTAAGGCATACCCTTCTACCTAGTCCAACTAACTACCAAGGTTGTTTGATTTACCATTTATACAAGCTTATCAAGTTTAAGATTCATGTCAAGCAAGTTCATTTCATACTAGGCCCTTAGGCTAATTGAGCCATAGCTCACATATCATTTAATTCTCATATTTCATTTCATCAAGATGAGATAATGTCTCAAGCAAGTTCTTTAGCATTCGATCACATGCAACATGACCCACATACAAGCACCAAATTTACCAGTTAAACATGCTTAGCATTCGAATAAAACATGTATTCAAGATGTGATAAAATTTTATGCATTACTAGTCATTCTTCCCTTATTAAGTCAAGTCCATATTAGGTTCATTTAAGCATTACAAGAATGTAAACAAGCATACATTGGTTAGGACCTAGTCCTAACCCTAGAGATAACTACACTCACAATACTCCAAGCTTAGCTAGTCTTGGATCCACACTCCTTTGTTCTTGGCTTTAGGATGATCCACTCTTTCCACATCCATCAAGTTCACTCCTTGTTCTAACACATTACACAAACACCATCATGTTAAAACAAGATCATATGATCATTCAATCAAGGCAATGTTACAAGCACACAACATATACAAATCTGACAGCATGTTCATATACATTCTTTACTATACGTGTCTATACTTTAATTCATGAAAAATAGGGCAGTAACTAATGGCCCAAAACTGTTTATAAAACAGTTTACAAATTGCCACAAAACAGTGTACAATTACCTATACTGCTGCTGCTAGGCAGCTTGCACTCTAGTCACTTAATCATGCATAACATTCATTTCGTACGTCAGAATTTCAATTGGTTTACACCATTGGAAAGCTAACGTAATTGTATTTATAACCATATAGGCCTTGTATTTTAGTTCTTTTCCAATTAATACAGTTTTTAACTTAAAGATAGGGCAATATGTTACACTGGACAATTTGCATTGTCCCTAGTCTTTCTTCTCTACAATTCACTCTACAATCCAGAATTCAGTTCTGTTTTCTCCTAATGATTTTAGACATATCAAGGTGTTGTCCATAAAGATTCCAGCCTTAAATTCATTTTATAAAATTTATGGTGATTTTTCAAAGTTACTACCCAAAACAGAGTATTCTGGGCATATTACACTAGGTTGAGTTTCTAGTTTTATAACTCATTTTAACAAGGTTCTAACATGGAAATTGAAGTCATTTTCATGTTCTTACATGTCTAGGTCATTTTAATACGCCTAGCAATGTGCTTAAAATAGGGCATTATCATGTTCAATTCAATTTGATCTATGTGATCAACATTATACATCCAATTCATCAATTGAGCAGTCCATTACCTAGTTTATCTAATCCAATTAGGTGCTTTCACATTTACAGCAACTTATTTACTCAAATCAATCCTCAAGTCATCTATAAATATGATCAAAACAGGGTTCTATATACATTTAGCCTATTCACACATTTTCACTATCAAAACAGTCCCAATTCAACACTGTTTTCAATCATATACATTGTCTTATCAAATTGGCTACTAGCATTCAAAATTTCTAGTATTATGCGAAGCTAAGATCATCCTAACATGCATAACAATCATCCTAATCAATCTAGGCAACAAGAACATCAAAATCTCAAGATTCAACATTCTATAACTTGTAAGAGTTAAGCATTATACCTTCTCCAAGCTAAATTTGATCAAAGTTAATTCAAGAAGCATGGATTTGAAGATGATCAATGAAGCTTTTTCTCTCCTTTCTCTCTCTACCAATCGGCCATGGAGGATAATGGGAGGAAGATGATGAATTTTGTTCATTATTTCCCCTAGCATGCCATGAGTCATCCTCAATTTTGGCAAATGTTCTCATCAAATGAGAACATGTGTCAAGGCCTTGATTTAATTTCAATTTTACATGCAATCTTAATAGTTTTGCATGTTCACATTCTCATCCTTCCATTTATGCCTTCTAGTTTTAATTTCAATTCAATTTGGTTCTAATATTACTTATTTGATCTTAAGGATGGTTGATGTTCTTTCTTCTTTAAATTGATTAGCTCATGTATTCAATTATCCTATAGTTTAGATTGTGGTAACATTCATTGGCTAATTTTTAGGGTGTTACAATTCTCTTCCCCTTAAAATAAATTCATCATCGAATTTACCTGAATTGAATAGGTGAGGATATTGCTTCTTCATGACTTCTTTTGATTCCCAAGTTGCCTCTTCTATCTTGTGATTTCTCCACAAGACTTTGACAATAGGAACGGTTTTGTTCCTGAGCTTTCTAACTTCACGATCAAGAATCTGGACTGGTTCTCCTTCGTATGACAAGTCAGGATTCAATTCTACCTCTTGAGACTCTAGAACATGAGATGGATCAGATCTATATCTTCTGAGCATAGAGACATGGAAGTCACTGTGGATTTTATCGAATTCACTAGGAAGTGCCAATCGATAAGCCACTGGACCAATCCTTTCAATGATTTCGAGTGGTCCGATAAACTGAGGGCTGAGCTTTTCTTTTCTTCCAAACCGAAAGACTTTCTTCTAAGGTGATACTTTGAGGAAGACCTTGTCTCCAACATTGTATTGGATGTCTCTCCTTTTCAAGTCAGCATAAACTTTTTGCCTATCAAAGGCTGCTTTTAATCGATCATGAATGATCTTCACCTGTTCTTCGGTTTGTCTAAGCAATTGGGGTCCTAAAACCTTGCTTTCTCCCAATTCAGACCGGCACAAGGGAGTTCTACATTTCCTTTCTTATAGAGCTTCGAAGGGAGCCGTCTAAATAGATGTCTGGTAGCTATTGTTGTAAACAAACTCTACTAGGGGTAGAGATTTCTCCCAGTTCTTTCCGAAGTCTATAACACAAGCACGTAGCATGTCTTCAAGCACTTAGATGATTCTTTCAGATTGTCCATCTGATTGAGGATGAAAGGCTGTACTAAGGTGAACTTTAGCTCCTAGAGCCTTCTATAAAGAATTCTAGAATCGAGAAGCAAATATGGGGTCACGATCAGAGATTATAGTTGTAGGTACACTGTGTAATTGAATCACTTCACAGATGTATAGCTCGACTAAGGTTTCCAAGATCATGTTCATTCGAATACGGATGAAGTGAGTAGACTTTGTGAATTTATCAACAATAACCATACAACATTATTCTTTCTCGGAGTGGAAGGAAGACTAGTAACGAAATCCATTGTAATTCTATGCCATTTCCATTGAGGAAATTCGGTTAGTTGGAGCAATCCAGTAGGGACTTGATGCTTGTCTTTAACTCTTTGACAAGTTAGGCACTTTGAAACAAAATCTGTGATAGTCGATTTCATGCCTGTCCACCAGTATAGTGGCTTTAGGTCCTTGTACATCTTAACTGATCCCGGGTGAATCGAGAAAGAGCTTTGGTGAGCTTCTTGTAACATCTCTTGTTTTAGTTCCTCATTGTTAGGAACACATACTCTATCATTGAAATAGAGGAGTCCATTTGACTTGAGAGAGAAGTCAGAATTAGACTCAGAGTCTAGCTTGGACATGATTTTTTGAAGATCTAGATTAGTTTGCTGGAGTTCTTTGATTCTCGAGATCAAGCTAGATTGAACTTGAAGTTCAGACAAGAATTTTCGTCTTTTGGATAAACAAAAATGAGCATTGATAACCAAGGAAACTACAAACGAATGGACAAGATCATTAAGGAAGATTTTGAATAGTTACTTGCAAGACAAGAAAGGTTCAATTCGGATGGTTACTTGTATTCCAAGTAAAATTAAATTTGAATGAATTATTCTAGGATATAGATTTGAGGGTTTACCCGAGTATGGTCTGCGACTAAGGGCATCAACAACTACATTTGTTTTCCCCGGATGGTAGTCAATAACCAAATCGTAGTCTTTAAGCAATTCTAGCCATCTCCTTTGCCTTAGATTCAAGTCTTTCAGAGTTAGAAGGTATTTGAGACTCTTGGGGTCTGTGAACAGGTTACATTTCTCCCCGTACAAGTAATGTCTCCATATTTTGAGAGCAAACACGATAGCTACTAATTCTAGATCGTGTGTAGGATAGTTTGACTCATGTGGTTTTAGTTGCCTTGAAGCATAAGCTACAACTTTTCCATCTTGCATTAGGACACATCCTAGTCCCGGATGAGATGCATCACTATAGACAGTGAATTCTTTGCTCGATTCTGGTCGGATGAGAATCGGAGCATGAGTCAGAGCTTGTTTAAGTTGATCGAAGCTTCGTTGTTGGTTCTCTGACCAAACAAAGGGCATGTCTTTACGGGTTAGCTTAGTCAAGCTTGCGGCAATAGATGAAATCCCTTGACAAAACGCCAATAATACCTAGCTAAACCGAGAAAGCTTCTGACCTCACCAGCATTCCTCAGAGGTCTCCAATCCAAGATGGATTGAATTTTGCTTGGGTCTACTTTAATTCCTTCTGCCGAGATGACATGGCCAAGGAACGAGATTTTTGATAGCCAAAATTCACACTTAGAGAACTTTGCGAACAATTAACGTTCTCGAAGAGTTTTCAATACAATTCGAAGGTGTTCGGAATGTTCTTCCTTATTCCAAGAATACACCAGGATGTCATCGATGAAGACGACCACGAACTTGTCAAGATAGGGCTTGAATACATGGTTCATGAGGTCCATGAAAAGCATCTGGAGCATTCGTTAACCCGAATGGCATTACAAGGAATTCAAAATGGCCATATCGAGTACGAAAGGCTATCTTGGGTACATCTTCTTCTTTTACCCTCATTTGATAGTATCCTGATCGAAGATTGATCTTTGAGAACACCGAAGCATCCTTGAGTTGATCGAAGAGATCTTCTATCCTTGGGAGATGATACCAATTCTTGATAGTAAGCTTGTTTAATTGTCTGTAGTCAATACAGAGTCTTATAGTCCCGTCTTTCTTTTTCACGAACAAGACTAAAGCACCCTAGGGAGATGAGCTAGGCCGAATAAAGCATTTGTCTTATAGCTCTTGGAGTTGCTTCTTGAGTTCTTTCAATTCAACAGGTGCCATTCGATAAGGTGTGATGGACACCGGAGTTGTTCTAGGTTGAACTTCAATCCTGAACTCTACTTCTCTGGTTGGAGGGAGACCAGGGAGTTTCTCAGGAAAAACATCAACGAATTCAGATACAATTGGCATACTAGATAAGCCGAATTCAAGTTCATCTTGTATAGTCATGGCAGCAAAGATTGAGGTCGGTTTTCTATCAATTAGGAGAATGGATTCCTTTCCTAAACCTCGGAGATAAAAGTCTCCTATTATGTCAATCTACCCAGGCTTCATGTTTGCTTAACCAATCTAGTCCTAGCACTAGGTCAAACTTACAATCTGGCAATACATATAGATCAATAAGCAAGGGTATGTTTCGAATGATTATAGAACATTCCTTGCAAAGGAAGTTAATGGATGTGATTCCCCCTATTGGGTTTGAAACTACAAGATTTTATTTTACAATTTCAGGTTTCAAATTCAACTTTACAATCTAAGATGAGCATACAAATGAATGAGTGGATCCCGAGTCTATTAAAGCATAAACAAGAGTCCAATTTAGCTCAACGGTACCTGCTATAACATCGGGTGATTCTTCATCCTCTTTTCCCCGAATATGGTAGATTCGAGCAGAAGCCTGAGATTATTGGTGAGTAGGGGCATTCAATTGGGGTCCCTTATTCTACCCCTAATTTCTAGACTGAGCTTGTCTGGGGCCTTTGTTTCGAATAGAGGGAGCAGAACTAGCATTTGTAGGAGTTCGAGTTGGAACCTTGTTAGGATTCTGGGGACAATCCCCGATATAATGTTCGAAGGCTCCACATAAGAAACATAAATTCTGTTGAGTTCTATATTGCCCGGTGTGGTGCTTCTGACAGAACATGCAAGTAGGATATTGAGCAGCTTTACCGGAATTCCTCGTACTATTAACAGAGATGATCGGGGCTGAAGGCTTCGTTACCGATTGGGGTCTCCGTATGTAGTTGCTTTTCTGAACAGTAGTGTAATTCGAGGAGTGATTTTTTGGAGTGTTTAGATTTCTTTGACTACCGATGAGGCTTGTCATAATTTATGGATCATTTGTCTTTCTAGGAGTTACAGCTCTTGCGTTTCTCAGAGGCCTTCATCTTTTCCTCGGTTGCAATAGCCCGGTTCACCAAATTCTGGGAGTCAGTGATACCCAGCGTAGTGAAGATTGGACTCAGTTCATCATTCAGTCCATCGATAAACATTCAACATTTATCAGCATCAGTCTTAATGTATTCTGACTCGTACTTGAAATACTTGCAGAAATCACTCACGTATTGTTCAATAGGTCGGCCAGTTTGCTTAAGGTAAAAGAAACATTTTTGGCGCTCGTCCAAGTACTGTTCACTGATGTATTTCTTCTTGAATTCCTCAAGGAAGAATTTCCAAGTTACAGCTTCAGCAGGAGCAGTCAGTGTAGTGGTTTCCCACCAGCTTAGAGCTTCGTCTGTCAACAGGGCTATGAAACATTCGAGCTTGTGCTCATTAGGACAGGGTAGTTGTTTAGTCAAGATTCGAGTAGTGGCCTCTAACCAATACTCAGCTACGTCGGGATTGGCTTCATCAGTGCCAGTAAAAGTATAGGCCCGATGTTGAGCCAGCTTGTCAATCAGAGATCTGTTTGGCACATCAACAAGAGGAGCAATAGAATGGTCTTGTTTCAAAGCAATTACAAGATGATTGAACATCTCCTTCATACTCAGGAGACATTCTTGCTGCACAGGATTTATAGCATGAGCTTCCTATTTAGCAGCAGCTTGGGCTTGGGGTTGAGTTTGTTGTTGTGGAGAATTATGTTCCATCCTCACACTGTCTCCTTCATTCGAGGAACCTTCAATACTTTCATTATCCCAGCCAAGTCTCGTTTTAGACATTCTACGTTCAATTAGAACAATTAGGAATTTGGTTTAGTTAAGCAAAGACACAAGTTGTACAATACAAATCTCCTAGGTTGTACAAGTATCTTATATGATGCAAGAGAGCTAGGTTTAGTCCTAGAACCAATTAGAAAGCTCTGATACTAAACAAATGTAACACCCCTACCCCGGGCTAGTAGCAAACCGGCTCAGGAGCATTACCAAGCAAGGACATGAACATTACAAGCAAGCAATACAAGAAAAAAAGAACATGGTATGAATTGATAACTCGTCCTTATTAGATGAGTTACTTAACTAACAAGCAACCAAGTGTACTTAACATGCAAGCAATCCATATTTTGATTTCAATTCATTATAGGTTACTACATTAACATTTCATTAACTACATTATTGTATCCCTATCATTCGAATGACCCTAGGTGAGCAACATAATTCCATTTCATTTCAATGTTACTTAGTTTGATACATTTAACATCTCATTCCTAACTTACTAAGCATGATTATCTAAACATTCAATGGCATGTAACTAGTTCCCAGTCAACTAGACCATTCGGCAAGCATCGTACTAACACAAGACAACATCTACATCATTGGAATGGCAAGACAAGTAGGCATGGTTTGATTCATCCTACTTTCACTTCAAGCAAGACACGAAACATTTCACGTAATTTCAATTAGACATTTACATGTTCATTAAACAAGGTATTCGAATGGCTCAATGAAAAATAGATTCAAACACTTGATCATTTCATTTGTATTATCATATGCGCAACAAATGTCATTCCATTACATGTAGTCTAAAGTTCATTACATACTTGTTCACATCATCAACCAAGTTTATGACATAGTAGGCCCATTTAAGAACACACATATATACAAGTTCAAGTGTTCCAAAATGCATGATCAAACTAAACTATATACATTCTAGTGCCACCATTTTAGGAGATATACAAAACAAATATGAAACCATACTTAGGCAATGCTTGTGTCTTGCTTCGAGCTTAAGTAATTAGGCTTCAAGATCAAGCAACACTCGAATCCTTTATCTTGTAGTTGGGAAGTGATAAGTGTTCAAAAGTACTATTTTTCTTACCCTTTTTACTCATATTATTGTTAGACTTAGGCTCATATTAGTTGCATAGTTAGCCATTCATGCATTAATCCATGTTTCCTTCCATCATTGAGCTTGATTACATAACTTGGTAGTTTTTGTGGAAAAGATGCTGCTTTGGTGTGCTTTGTGTGTGTATGTGCAGGATCACTTGCCAAAGCAATGCCGAACTAGTTGGCAGGGCAATGCATGAAGGAGATGCCGAGCTAGTTGCTAGGGCAATGCATGAAGGAGACGTCGAGCCAGTTGCCATGGCAATTGTCGACAAAGAGAAAATGCAATAGGGATGTCGAAATTAATGACTTTACAAGCCCAAGATGACATGGAGCAAGGCCCAAGCCCAAAGGAATTTGATTGCCATGCAGAGATTAAAGAAGAATTAAATTCCAAGAAGATAGGAGAAGTTCTTATAGGAATAAAATTATAATAAAGAATTATATTCTTTAAAGATAATTTAATTCCAACTCAAACTCCTCCTCAAAGAAGGACTTTGGCCTAGCCCTATAAATAGATAGGAGATTTCGACAACTTGGGAGATAGGAAGAGGGCAAAATTCGACAAGTCCAAGAGAGGAAGCAAGGGGAATTTTCGGCAAGCTTCTAGGGCAAGGGATTTTCGACAAGCTTCATCTTTTCTTTCTTGTTCGATTGGGTTCATGCTAGGGATTGTTTATCATGTGTTTCTTTGGAACCTAGCCATGAACTAAATTTACTTGGCTATGGTTATTGTGTTTTGTGGTTGTGAGAAACTATTGGTTTTTGTTTAGGTAATAAGAGTTTGCACTTTTCTATTTCAAGGTTTATTCATTCTTGGTTCTTATTATTGTTTGCGAGTGAATTGGGAGAGGATCTCGTGATTTCATCCATTTATCTAATATCGGGAGAGTTAGATTCAAGTAACGAATGAATATGATCTTTATTCAATCCAATGATGGTGAAGATTAATCCGGCTTAGGAATAAGTTAAGGATTTCAACGGCTAAGAGGAGCGCAAGATTGGTTGTTGTTCACCCTTGATTCACGCAGGGATGTATTATCAAGGCATGCACAAGTAGCTAGAGTTTCGACTTAGGGATAAGAAGAAATCATTGAAGAACACTCTGCCGAACCTTGAAGGTTGCTGCCCAGACGTCCAAGTAGTTGCCCAACTAGTCGCCCAGGCAACCATCGATTAGTTGCCAAGGCAACTCCGTTGCGCAAGTTGCCACGTCAACTGAGTTGCTCATGCACTCTTTTACCAAGACGATCCAATCGGCTATCACACCTCAACTCACGATAACCTGGCCTATCTCTCTCATTCGATCTCATCTTTTCATTTACTTAATTGCTTTCTAGATTAGTTATTAGTTAAAACTTCTATAATCCTTTACTTGTGTTTTTACTTTTTACAAAGATTAGAGACTAGATTCTTGAAGTGGCACCAATCCTCGTGGAGACGATATCTTTTATACTATAACTTGCGACGTGTATACTTGCACATTTGCGTAGCACTTATTACGCAAGAACAAGTTTTTGCGCCGTTGCGGGGGATTGGCAATAGCGAATTTGTTTTTACTTTCTTGCACTTTCTTTTTATTTTTCTTGTTTAAAATTCAAAGGGCTAACAAACTTTGGTTTTGCATTGGTATATGACCGTATGCGAGACCGACTTCACCGAATATCCCTTTGATCCGTAAATCGAACGAACCTTACAAAGACTTAGACGAAGGATAAGAGAAGCAATGGTAAATCAAGACGGCAATATGAATCAAGATGTTCGAGCGGGAGGAGGAGTGATTCTTGCACGAAATGAACTATTCGAGACTATCTTGAAGAAGATCTTGATGGACTTAACCCAGGAGTTGTCGCACCTGAAATTGAAGCCGACCACTTTGAGTTGAAACCGATAATGTTTAATATGATCAACACAATTGGTCAATTTGGCGGCTCAGCAACTGAAGATGCACGGCAACATCTGAAATCTTTCCTCGAGATTTGCAACTTGTTCAAGATACACGGAGTCACCCCCGATGTCCTACGATTAAGATTATTCCCCTATTCACTGAGGGATAAGGTGAAAGTATGGTTGAATAGCATTCCTGCCGGATCCATAGCATCTTGGACTGATCTTTGTCGTGATTTCCTTGCTAGATTTAATCCTACAAATTTGACTGATAAGCTTCGTAATGACATTACTTCTTTTCGGCAGGCAAATGATGAATCCATGTACGAGGCTTGGGAGCGATATAGAGAACTTCTACACAAATGCCCCCTACACGGATTCCCGATGTGGACTCAAGTAACAATGTTTTACAACACCGTGAATACACCAACAAGGATGATGCTAGATGCCTCGGCAAACGGCTTACTCTTAGATAAGTCGTCGGAAGAAGCAATGCAAACTTTAAACAGGCTGTCCAAGAATGATTATTAATTTCCATCTACTAGAAGAGGAGGAGTTAGACGCCAAACCACAATACATGAACTAGGATCATCAGATTCAATTTCGGCACAATTGGCCGCTTTAACCAAGATGGTCCAGAACATGCAAAAACCAAACAACACACATGAAGTCAAGGTAATGGATTCTTTTTGTGAGTTATGTGGTGATAACCATAATTCTTCTGAATGTATGCAGAATCCGGAATCCAGCTTCTATGTGGGGAATTACAATCGGAGCAACAACATGATGTCAAATATATACAATCCAGCTTGGAAGATGCACCCAAATTTTTCATGGAGTAATCCCAACAATGCTCTAAACCAGAAAAATCAGAATGCACAAGCATCGGGATTCCAGCAGAATATGCCACGGCAACAGATGCCGCAGCAACAATCGACAACATCTAGTTCTTTGGAAAATTCTCTAAATGCTTTTATGATGAAAACTGAATCTTATATGGCTGAGAATAGTAATTTCATAAAAAGAACTAATGCTTTTATTAACAGGACCGAGATTAGATTGCAAAACCATGAGGCGGCAATCAAATCATTGGAAAATCAAGTCGGACAGTTTGCTCAAAATCTGAACACTAGACCACAAGGAGGTTTACCTAGCGATACTGAAGTCGCAAGAGGAACTGGCCATGAGCAATGTAAGGCAATCACCACCAGAAGTGGCCAACAACTTAGAGAGGTTCAAACCCGCTCGTCAAACAAAACTCCACAAAAAGATCAAGACGAACCTAGCGGCAAAGCCTCAGATGCTGAACCAGGAATTGCCGCGGCAACCGGCAATAAGCATGCCTATGCAACCAACGATAAAGACGCCTCGGCAACTTGCGATAAGCATGCCTCGGCAACCCCAGTTGATAATGCCTCGACAACTCCAGATGTCCCGGCAATACCGTCAATCAGGTTTCAAACCAATGAAAGGATCGAAGATATTCGACTTCCACCACCATTCCCACAAAGGTTGAAGCGACAAAAGCAAGAATACCAATTCAAGAAGTTTCTTGATATCCTAAAGCAAGTCCACATCAACTTGTCATTGGTAGAAGCAATTGAACAAATGCCAAACTATGCCAAGTTTCTTAAACACATTGTGTCCAAGAAAACAAGGCTAGGAGAGTTTGAAACAGTTGCCGCAACAGAGGGATGCATGGCAATGTTGCACAATCGTATGCCACCCAAGTTGAAGGATCCCGAAAGTTTTACAATACCCTGTTCTATTAGAAATCACTATGTCGGGAAAGCACTATGCGACCTAGGGGCTAGCATAAACTTGATGCCTAAATCGATTTTCCAGAAACTAGGAATCGGGAAGGCAAGGCCTACAACAATCATGCTGCAGCTAGCCGACAGATCCTATGTGCATCCAGAGGGAAAAATCAAGGACATACTGGTAAAAGTTGATAAATTTATACAGTTTCCATACATTCATGTTTTACATGATATTTTCTAATATCTTAGATGGCTGTTGCTGCCGGGCAGGCTGCACATCACTCAGTTAAAATTTCATAACTTGCATTTCGTATGTCAGAATTTCGAACCGTTTACGCCGTTGAAAAGCTGACTCAACTAGCTTTTTTTCCCGCTGACTTTATTGTTTTGGATTGTGAAGCAGATGAGCATGCACCTATCATTCTCGGGAGACCATTCCTAGCGACAGGGAGAACCTTGATTGATGTTGAAAAGGGAGAACTCACAATGAGGGTGAATGACCAGCAAGTTAAACTAAACGTGTTCCAAACACTAAGGCATGCCGGTGATCCAGAAGAATGCCAACTACTTCATGCCACGGCAGAGTTTAACTTCGATGAGGAATTTAGTTGCCTCGGCAACTACATTGCCGATCAAGAGGAACCGGAGGAGTATGAAGAACCGGTCAATGAGGAACAACAAGAAGAGGCAAATTGGCTAGTCAACCGACCAGGTACATACTTTGAACCACTGGATTACTCAGGTAAGGAAGGTAAGCTCGAAAAACCCTCTATTGAACATCCACCAATTCTTGAACTGAAACAATTTCCAGAGCAACTAAAATATGTATACTTAGGGACCGATAATACATTACATGTAATTATTTCTTCTAAGTTACAGCCTGAGCAGGAAAAGAAGCTGATCAAGATGTTGAAGCTACACAAAAAGGCAATAGGGTGGACAATTTCTGACTTGAAGGGAATTAGCCCGGCGGTGTGCATGCACAAGATCTTGTTGGAAGATGATCACAAACCTTCAATTGAGGCCCAGAGGAGACTGAATCATGTCATGAAAGGGGTTGTAATGAAAGAAATCATCAAGTGGCTTGACGCCGGCATTATATACCCTATCTCCGATAGTACGTGGGTAAGTCCGGTACAATGTGTACCGAAAAAGGGAGGTATAACAGTGGTAAGCAATGAAAATAATGAACTTATCCCAACCAGATCAGTGACCGGTTGGAGGGTTTGTATGGACTATCGAAAAGCTAAACAAAGCCACTAAGAAAGATCACTTCCCATTACCCTTTATTGATCAAATGCTTGACCGTCTTGCGGTAAACCCTTTTATTGTTTTCTTGATGGTTATTCATGTTTACAATCAGATTGTCATAGCACCGTAAGATCAAGAAAAGACAACCTTCACATGCCCATACAAGATACTTATGCCTTCCGAAGGATGCCGCGTTCGGATTGTGTAACGCCCCGGCAACCTTCCAAAGATGCATGATGGCACTCTTTTCAGACATGGTCGAAGACTTCCTTGAGATCTTCATGGATGATTTTTCGGTTTTTGGTAATGATTTCGACGGCTGTCTCGGCAATTTAGAGAGGGTGTTAGCAAGATGCGAAGAAACGGATTTAGTCCTCAATTGGGAGAAATGCCACTTTATGGTAGATGAAGGAATAGTGCTCGCCACAAGATTTCATCCAAGGGAATTGAAGTAGACAAAGACAAGGTGGACGTGATCGAGAGATTACCCCACCAAATTCGGTTAAAGGAATTGAAGTTTTCTCGGACATGCGAGGTTTTTACAGAGGTTCATTCATAATTTTTCTAAAATCACTAAACCCTTGTGTAATCTGCTTGAACAGGATAAAGTCTTCGATTTTGATGATTCTTGCACCCAAGCATTCAAACCCTAAAGAAAAAGCTTGCCGCAAAGACCCATTGTCGTTCCACCGCATTGACGCTACCTTTTGAGCTCATGTGTGATGCAAGTGATTTCGGTAGGGAGAAATTCTAGGCCAACGCACAGTAAGACCTTCCATGTGATATACTACGCTAGTAAAACTCTTAATGGTGCTCAAGTGAATTACACAACAACAGAGAAAGAGTTACTAGCTGTAGTTTTTGCATTTGACAAATTCCGATCATATTTAATTGGTACAAAGGTAATTGTTCATACGGACCATTCGGCAATCAAATACTTATTTGCTAAAAAGGATGCTAAACCTCGTTTGATTCGTTGGATATTACTTTTACAAGAATTTGATATTGAAATTAAGGACAGGAAAGGAACAGAAAATCAAGTGGCCGATCACTTATCATGTTTGGAACGCAATAGGGAGGAGGACACGGATCTAGAGATATGTGATGCATTCCCGGATGAACAAATTCTAGTTGCCTCGGCAACCCATGATGCCTCGGCAACCATGGATGCACACGCCTCGGCAACTCTCGACGCCGCAGCAGTCTTTGACGCGCACGCCTCGGCAATCTTGGGAGCAGTCGCCACGGCAGCACATGCCTCGGCAATACCCTGGCACGCGGATTTAGTTAACTTCCTTGTTTGTGGTATTTTTCCTTATGGCATTACTCACCAAGGGAAGAAGTGGTTCCGCCATGATGCTAAGCATTACTTTTGGGACGAGCCTCTTTTGTTTAAACAATGTGCAGATCAGGTTATACGCCGATGTGTCCCTGAAGAAGAGCAACAGAATGTACTCCGGCAATGCCATTCTTCACCCTATGGAGGACATTTTGGAGGAACTCGTACCGCGGCCAAAGTCTTGCAATCCGGTTTGTATTGGCCAACATTGTACAAAGATGCCCAAGACTTTTACAAGCAATGTGATCGTTGCCAAAGGACGGGCAATATCTCGAGACGACATGAGATGCCACTTCAGAACATCATCGAGGTGGAACTGTTTGATGTATGGGGGATCGATTTTATGGGACCTTTCCCATCTTCATTCGGCAACCTCTACATCTTACTCGCCGTCAACTATGTGTCTAAATGGGTAGAGGCAGCTGTAGTTCCCAACGACGATTCCAAGACCGTGCAACGATTCCTACAGAAAAATATATTTACACGGTTTGGGATGCCAAGAGCAATTATCAGTGACGGGGGCAAGCATTTTGACAACAGACTAATTGCCAAGATGTTGCAACGCTTCGGCATATCACACAAGATCACCACGGCATATCACCTACAAACCAACGGGCAAGCAGAAATTTCCAACCGGGAGTTGAAGGGAATACTCGAGAAAGTTGTAAATCCCTCAAGGAAGGATTGGTCAGACTAGATGATGCATTTTGGGCATATCTCACTGCATTCAAAACACCCTTAGGTATGTCCCCCTTCCGACTTGTCTATGGTAAAACATGTCATCTACCGGTGGAAATCGAGCACAAGGCGTACTGGGCAATCAAGACCATGAATATGGATTGGGAAAGTACCGGACAAAAGCGCTTGATGGATCTCAATGAGATAGAAGAATTTCGTGCACTCGCCTATAACAATGCACGAATCTACAAGGAGAAAACAAAGCGATGGCATGACAAGAAACTATTGCCACGGCAGTTCACGTCAGGGCAACTAGTTCTCCTATTCAATTCTCGGCTAAAACTTTTCCCGGGAAAGCTGAAATCAAGATGGTCAGGACCATTTGAAGTCGTCAAACCATTCTCCCATGGTGTTGTGATAATCAAGTCCATCTCTGACAACCATGAATTCAAAGTTAATGGACAAAGATTGAAGCACTACAATGGTGCCCATGTGGAACGTAACAAGGAAGTGGTCAATTTAGGAGATGCATGAGCATGCTCTCCCTTTTATTTTTTAATTTTTTTTTACTATTTAAGTATTTTATTTTTTCTAATTTTTTTTTCGATTATTAGTAGTTTTAGGATAGAATTTTTTTTTTAAGTTTAAGAATCCTATTACACATCTTTATTTATTTTCTTTATTAGTTTATCTTTAATTTTAATCCTTATTTGATTTGTTTTTTAATTGTAGGAAATGAAGTCCAAGATAAAGAAGGAATTCTAAACCAAGTAGGAAAACATCTTCAACAAGGAAACTAATGGGCTGAATCTAAGGCTTATATAAAGCCTCCAATTCATCCTAACCAAAACCCCTTTGTCGAAAATTCCTACCAAACCCTAAACCCTTTTTTTAATTTCCCCCAATCCCAACCACCTATCTTTTCTATAAAACCCATCACCCTTAACCTATTCCTACTTTCTATCTTTCAACTTTTTAGTTTCTTTTCTTTTCTTTTCTTTGTTTTTACTCACAACCAAGATCATACATGGCATCCAAGGTTAAACTTTTAGTTCATCCAAGTTCCTCCAAAGAACCAAGATACAAGAAGTTTGCTACACCGGCGATTCAAGAAAGATTTCAATCCAAGTTTGAAAGCTGGAAGATTCATGAAGAACAAGGCTTTGAATACTCCAACTCTCATCAAGATTTCAGCCTTGAACCATTAATCTTCAAGAGGATTGCACATCAAAAGTGGCAAATCTTTTGCCATCAACCGGAATCGGGTAACATCTCATGGGTAAGAGAATTCTATGCTCACTCACCTAACCTAGATAATCCTTATGTTTTTGTTCGTGACAAGGCCATACTTATAAGTCCCGAAAGCATCAACACCTTTTACGGACTTTACATTGAGAAGGACGAGCATCAAGCCTTCGTTGACCAAATCAATCCCAAGCAACTCGACAAGGTGCTTCAAGAACTCACTCAACCGGGAACTCATTGGAACGACGGTAAATACAAGGGCACGGTAAATCGCCTTCGGCTTAAACCCGAGGCAAAACTATGGAATAAGTTTGTTAAAACTTCTTTAATGCCCTCCACACACAATACTACCGTTGATATACCACGCCTTTTTCTCATACATTCTATTTTGCATAATCGCATCATTAACATTGGAAAAATTATTTGTGATGAGATTTTTGTATGCAGCTCAAAAGATAAGGGTTATCTTTTCTTCCCTTGCTTAATTTCTAATCTTTGCAAGGAGATGCATGTCCCGAGTGAGTCCACCGATGAAAAGGCCCTACCCAAGTCTGGTTGGAATCAAGCACTAATCCGGAAGCTAATGGGAGAGGCACCAGGAGATTCTTCAAGGCCTCCAATTGCCACGGCAACTCCTGCCGCCGCGGCAATCCCTAATGCCCAAGCACCTAACGCCAGGGCAACTCGGCCATTAATCCCGGGACACTTTGAAGCACTTTTGCACCCATTGGCGAGCCGCCTAAGGCAAATTGAAGATCGGAAACTAATGTTCATGCGGTACATGAAGGAGCACAACAATGCCATCACCCAAGTAATCCTAGAAAAGTACCCGGACAATCGCGTGCCATTCCCAATCTTTCCCGCCGAGATCCTTGCCCCGGCAACCAAGGAAGCTGACGCCACGGCAACCAACCCTGAAGATGCCACGGCTACCAAAGCTAAAGACATCCCGACAACCACTGCAAAAGCCAAAGGTAAAGTACCTATGCCCGAATCAACTCCTACGGAATCATTTTCTAATTTTTCAGATTCGGACGAGTCCTCCATTGAACCAATAAAGACCGCACCAACTGAATCCTCCAAGCGAAAAGCCATTGACATTGATGAAGAGGACGATAAGGACAACCCCGTATGAGAATCGATTCCACCACCGGCAACATGAAAACAACCATCGCGTTCAAACAAGAGAATCAAGACACCGACTAGAATGAGACTAATCATCTACGATGACGAACTCTCAGAGTAAGTCCTCATATGCATTTTTTTATTATTTTTTTCAGTATTTTTATGCATGCATTGAGGACAATGCCTCACTCGAGTTTGGGGGGATTGTTATTAGTAGTTACCATGTTTAGTTACATTAATCTTAAGTATTACATTTAGGATACATAAATTGCTTGCCATGCCTTTAATTGGAACAAGAATTGCTTAGATTTGATGAATATTCGATGATGACTTTGCAAATGCACTTAATTGATAGAATTTTTATTCTAGGATAACCATGGAAAAACTTAGAATTTTACTATGGTGCTAAATTTGATGAAACACTGTTGTGGTTTGATTGATTTAAGGAGTTCTAGTAAACTTAGGTTGATAATTAACAAATTGGGGGATTAGAATAAAAATTGGATGAATGCTAGAGGTGCCCGAAATTGGCTCTAGCATATGCTAAAAAAAATTGATCACTAGAGGTGCCCGAAACTGGCTCTAGGAGGTGTTAAAAAAAATTTAACTAGAGGTGCCCGAAACCGGCTCTAGTCGATTAAATTAACTTAAGAAAACTAAAAGTAAAACACTAGAGGTGCCCAAAACTGGCTCTAGCTAAAACATGTTAAAAAGAACCCAATAAAGTAATTTGAAAACCTATTGTTTGCGTAGGATCCGAAAAATCAACTTGCACACAACTCCGCACACACTCACAAGCATTATAGTTTGATTCCGAGTAATTCCTCGTTTTACAAAAATGAAAAACCAATCATACTTTGTGCCCCGTTTCGAGAGAATTGAAATCAAGTTCAAAGCTAAGTTTGTGAAAGTTGAAGTCTTGGCAGGTAATTATGAGTTTGCATTGCTTGAGGACAAGCAATAGTCGAGTTTGCGGGGTGTGATAAGTGTTCAAAAGTACTATTTTTCTTACCCTTTTTACTCATATTATTGTTAGACTTAGGCTCATATTAGTTGCATAGTTAGCCATTCATGCATTAATCCATGTTTCCTTCCATCATTGAGCTTGATTACATAACTTGGTAGTTTTTGTGGAAAAGATGCTGCTTTGGTGTGCTTTGTGTGTGTATGTGCAGGACCACTTGCCAAAGCAATGCCGAGCTAGTTGCCAGGGCAATACATGAAGGAGATGCCGAGCTAGTTGCTAGGGCAATGCATGAAGGAGACGCCGAGCCAGTTGCCATGGCAACTGTCGACAAAGAGAAAATGTAATAGGGATGTCGAAATTAATGACTTTACAAGCCTAAGATGACATGGAGCAAGGCCCAAGCCCAAAGGAATTTGATTGCCATGCAGAGATTAAAGAAGAATTAAATTCCAAGAAGATAGGAGAAGTTCTAATAGGAATAAAATTATAATAAAAAATTATATTCTTTAAAGATAATTTAATTCCAACTCAAACTCCTCCTCAAAGAAGGACTTTGGCCTAGCCCTATAAATAGATAGGAGATTTCGACAACTTGGGAGAGAGGAAGAGGGCAAAATTCGACAAGTCCAAGAGAGGAAGCAAGGGGAATTTTCGGCAAGCTTCTAGGGCAAGGGATTTTCGAAAAGCTTCATCTTTTCTTCCTTCTTCGATTGGGTTCATGCTAGGGATTGTTTATCTTGTGTTTCTTTGGAACCTAGCCATGAACTAAATTTACTTGGCTATGGTTATTGTGTTTTGTGGTTGTAAGAAACTATTGGTTTTTGTTTAGGTAATAAGAGTTTGCACTTTTCTATTTCAAGGTTTATTCATTCTTGGTTCTTATTATTGTTTGCGAGTGAATTGGGAGAGGATCTCGTGATTTCATCCATTTATCTAATATCGGGAGAGTTAGATTCAAGAAGCGAATGAATATGATCTTTATTCAATCCAATGATGGTGAAGATTAATCCGGCTTAGGAATAAGTTAAGGATTTCAACGGCTAAGAGGAGCGCAAGATTGGTTGTTGTTCACCCTTGATTCACGCAGGGATGTATTATCAAGGCATGCACAAGTAGCTAGAGTTTCGACTTAGGGATAAGAAGAAACCATTGAAGAACGCTCTGCCGAACCTTGAAGGTTGCTACCCAGACGCCCAAGTAGTTGCCCAACTAGTCGCCCAGGCAACCATCGATTAGTTGCCAAGGCAACTCCGTTGCGCAAGTTACTACGGCAACTGAGTTGCTCGTGCACTCTTTTACCAAGACGATCCAATCGGCTATCACACCTCAACTCACGATAACCTGGCCTATCTCTCTCATTCGATCTCATCTTTTCATTTACTTAATTGCTTTCTAGATTAGTTATTAGTTAAAACTTCTATAATCCTTTACTTGTGTTTTTACTTTTTACAGTGCAAGAGACTAGATTCTTGAAGTGGCACCAATCCCTGTTGAGACGATATCTTTTATACTATAACTTGCGACGTGTATACTTGCACATTTGCGTAGCACTTATTACGCGCAACAGGAAGAATGAAAACGAGAGTGATAAGTACAAGAATGTACTTAGGAAGATAGTAACTAGTTCTAACCATATGTTATAACAAGTTATGTGTCAATTGAACAAGAATGAACCTAGATAAGGATTTCAAGCATTAGAGTAATCTAGCTAAGGATTATAGCATTCGGCTAGTATAGAATACAAGAAACAAGAAATCATACTTCATGTTTTCATATCAAGAATCAAGCACATCATTCTTACAAAATAAGTAATCAAGTAAGTCGTGCTTACATGACAAGTAACATACAATTCATGGCTTTCATCTCAAGTAACATTCAATTCATGGCTTTCAAGACAAGTAACATGTGATGTAGGATTGTTATTTCATTTGTTATCAATTAAACAACTCCCTTGGTACTTAGTTTTTATAGGTAATCGAGTCTCTAACCAATTGTCGCCACAAGATGCACCATAGTGCTAGTCAACCCTCGTACTGTCGCCAAAGACTATATACGTACCCTCCGTCTGTCTCCAAATAGGGCCTTTAGCCCTGGATCGTAGTCTATCCTGACACAATGAGCTCTAGACTCTAAGGCATGCCATTCTACCTAGTCCAACTAGCTACCAAGGTTGTTCGATTTACCATTTATACACGCTTAACAAGTTCAAGACTCATGTCAAGAAAGTTCATTTCATACTAGGCCCTTAGGCCAATTGAGCCATAGCTCACATATCATGTAATTCTCATATTTCATTTCGTCAAGATGAGATAATATCTCAAGCAAGTTCTTTAGCATTCGATCACTTGCAACATGACACACATGCAAGCACCAAAGTTATCACTTAAACATGCTTAGCATTCGAATAAAACATGTATTCAAGATGTGATCAAATTTCATGCATTACTAGTCATTCTTCCCTTATTAAGTTAAGTCCATATTAGGTTCATTTAAGCATTACAAGAATGTAAACAAGCATGCATTGGTTAGGACCTAGTCCTAACCATATTGATAACTACACTCACAATACTCCAAGCTTAGCTAGTATTGGACCCACACTCATTTGTTCTTGGCTTTAGGATGATATACTCTTTCCTCATCCACCAAGTTCACTCCTGGTTCTAACACATTACACAAACACCATCATGATAAAACAAGATCATATGATCTTTCAATCAAGGCAATGTTACAAGCACACAACATATACAAATCTGGCAGCATGTTCATATACATTCTTTACTATACATAAATATACTTATCTATACTTTAATTCATGAAAAACAGGGCAGTAACCAATGCCCCAAAACTGTTTATAAAGCAGTTTACAAATTGCCACAAAACAATGTATAATTACCTATATTGCTACTGACAGGTAGCTTGCACTCTAGTCACTTAATCATGCATAACTTTCATTTCGTACGTCGGAATTTCAATTAGTTTACACTGTTGGAAAGCTAACATAATTGTCTTTATAACCATATAGGCTTTGAATTTTATTTCTTTGCCAATTAATATAGTTTTTAACTTAAAGACAGGGTAATTTGTTATATTAGATAGTTTGCACTATCCTTAGTGTTTCTTCTCTACAATTCACTCTACAATCCAGAATTCAGTTCTGTTTTCTCCTAATGATTTTCGACATATCAAGGTGTTTTCCATAAAAATTACAGCCTTAAATTCATTTTATACAATTTATGGTGATTTTTCAAAGTTATTGCCAAGAACAAAGTATTCTGGGCAGATTACACTAGGTTGAGTTTCTAGTTTTATAACTTATTTTAACAAGGTTCTAACATGACAATTCAATTCATTTTCATGTTCTTACATGTCTAGGTCAGTTTAATACACCTAGAAATCTGCTTAAAATATGGCATTATCATGTTTAATTCAATTTGATCTATTTGATCAACATTATACATCCAATTCATCAATTGAGCAGTCCATTACCTAGTTTAACTAATCCAATTAGGTGCTTTCACATTTCCAGCAACTTATTTACTGAAATCAATCCTCAATTCATCTAGCAATATGATCAAAACAGGGTTCTATATACATTTAGCCTATTCACACATTTTCACTATCAAAACAATCTCAATTCAATATTGTTTTCAATCATATACATCGTCTTATCAAATTGGCTACTAGCATTCAAAATTTATAGTATTATGAGAAGCTAAGATCATCCTAACATGCATAACAATCATCCTAATCAATCTAGGCAACAAGAACATCAAAATCTCAATATTCAACATTCTAAAACTTGTAGGAGTTAAGCATTATTCCTTCTCCAAGATAAATTTGATCAAGGTTAATTCAAGAAGCATGAATTTGAAGATGATCAATGAAGATTTTTCTCTTCTTTCTCTCTCTACCAATCGGCCATGGAGGATAATGGGAGGAAGATGATGAATTTTGTTCACTATTTCCCCTAGCATGCCGTGAGTCATCCTCAATTTTGGCACATGTTCTCATCAAATGAGAACATGTGTCAAGGCCTTGATTTAATTTCAATTTTACATGCAATCTTTATAGTTTTGCATGTTCACATTCTCATCCTTCCATTTATGCCTTCTAGTTTTAATTTCAATTCAATTTGGTTCTAATTTCACTTATTTGATCTTAAGGATGACTAATGTTCTTTCTTCTTTAAATTGATTAGCTCATGTATTCAATTAGCCTATAGTTTAGATTGTGGTAACATTCCTAGGCCAATTTTTAGGGTGTTACACTTCCGGCTTTGTCCTCTCAAATCATGAAGCAGGACCAAGATAGATTAGGATCTACTTACACTAATTCTATGAGATGCTTTGCGCTCTTTGGAGCAAGGGTCTCTGGGCTTTTGGGTTGTGTGACGTTAGCTTATTCAGATGAGGATGAGCACGGTTTGGCGATTCCTAACTATCCTTGGCCTCATGAAGGCATACTAAGCTCATACGAACATGCTTTGTAAGTTTGTTTTTCATTTCCTAGAACCGTCTGTTTTGAGCAAAAGATATTGTTCTTCTAAGACAATATTTTAGTTCTTTGGTTTTCTTGGAAGATTTTTAAACTGTTTTGCCATGTTTGAGTGCCTTTGTCTAATTATTTTCATGTGAATATATTGACAGTTATGGATGCTCCCTATTATTTTGTATGATTGTATTAATACAGATCAATTGTACGTGATCAGGATTCGTAGGGGTCACCAAGTCTACCAATAAGTCTGCATCTTGTCACTCAATGTCTCAAATATTGTTTAGAGATCTTGTTGGTGTGGCATATACTGATGAAGGAACAAAGGCCATGGCAGCTGAGATCGAAGTGGTTGATGGGCCAAATGATGAAGGTGAGATGTTCACCAGGCCTGGTAAGCTAACTGATCGTTTTCCACAACCATATGAAAATGAACAAGCAGCTAGGTTTGCCAATGGAGGTGTGTATCCCCCGAACTTGAGCCTTATCACCAAGGTGTCTCTAATATGTTGATCTCATGATAATAGGCATCAGTTCCTTGTTGTTTCAATGTCTAACTCTTTGTCCTCTCAGTCCCGTCATAATGGCCAGAACTATGTATTTGATCTTCTAACAGGTTATCGTGATCCTCATGTTGGTGTCTCGGTAATTTCTTCTTCCACTTGTATATAACTTTTTAAGTACACTGAGAAAAAAAGCTTTGAAAAGTTATTCTACACGTAAAATGGAATACAACTGTGGAGTAGTCACAAAGTGAAATGATTATAGAAATCTATGATTACTCTTTCATGCCAAATGCAAGGTTGTGGTGATATCCAACTTCAAATATGTTGCTCTGGTTTTAAACTTTTGCTTCATTACAATAGCAATCTTACTGTAATTTTCTATAAATTTGAGATCCCTTAGAAACCAATAAAATACCTTCAACATGCCAAAGAGGAAGTTTTCTTGGAATGGTTCGTTTCTACCAGGGAGAGAAGAAAAAGTGACGGAGAATGGTTGGCTAGGCCCTCTGTGTGCGGTTATATGTCGATGATGGTTATGGATGTAGACTTATGACAATATGAACCACTAAGATAGTATGTATGCAGTAAATTTATGTAAAATCTACAATCTTAGTTTGGTGAGAAGAAACATTCTAAAGTAAAATGTTCTTAGTTTCTCACTTTTCAACTACTCTATAACTTGTGTTGTATGATACTCTTGTATTCTAGCTTCGAGAAGGGATGCATTATAACCCTTACTTTCCTGGCGGTGCAATAGCCATGCCGAAAATGCTGAATGATGGTGTTGTTGAATATGAAGATGGTACTCCAGCTACAGAGGCCCAGGTAATCTTCATAACTATCCTGTTCTAGATCATTTTGCAATCTTCACTTCCTCAAGCAAGTTTTCAAATCTTTATATTCTTTCTGTAATCTTGGTGCAGATGGGGAAAGATGTGGTGACATTTTTAGCATGGGCTACAGAGCCAAAAATGGAAGAGAGAAAACTGGTAAGTCCTATAAAATTGTTTTCCCCTGCATAAAGCTTTATTTTAAGCATAGATACGCATATATGTCAAACATGGATACTTAAGAAAGAAAGGTCAGAGTACCATAACTTTGAATCTTTTGATTTGAAGCGTGTGAGACTTCGTTACTATTTTGCTTTGTTTTCCATTGACCTGAGGCTGTAGAGCCTTTTGCAACTATAGTGATTCTGCTTCTGACTTCAAATTCGGTTTAAAATTCTACACAGATGGGTTTTAAGTGGATATTTGTGCTATCGCTCGCACTTCTCCAAGCAGGTTATTATCGGTGTTTGAAATGGTTGATTTTCAAATCTCGAAAACTAGTGCTTGATGTTGTCAATTGAATACAGTACTTGTGTTTAGGGAAAGTATTGACTTGAGAAGAGAAGAGTTTTAATTCTTTACACTGCTAATACATGGAGAGGCTTATCTCCTTCCGGTATTGTTTACTAAGGTAAAGATTAAGCTACATTGATTGTATTGGCATCAAAAACCTTATGTTACTCGGACTTGGCTGTAAATATAAGACTTGGGGTATGTATCCTATGCGAGTGTGTTTAATTTTTAAAATTTCATATCAAATGAAAATCCTTAGGAACATGTCGTATAGATAGGGATGTAAAAAGCTAACCCGACCTGAAAATCGAACTGAAACCTGCTCGAGTCAGAATCTAGTTTGACTCGAGGATGAGATGATCCGAAACCGATCTGTAACCAACTGTTGTTGACCCAAATTCGAGCCGGACATGTTACTGTAGTAATTGAACTCGACTTGCATCCGACCGAGAACGACCCGAACCCGAATTGAACCTGTTATTGTGGATCTGCACTCGACTGAAATAAACCCAAACCCGAGGCTAACCTGGCAAATAACTGATATTACCTGACTGAATTGACCCGAGATCTGATTTTACTCGACTTGTTTTGAACCCGACGTGTTGTTGACCTGAACTAATATTGACTTGCATTGATTTACCAGACATGTAATTGAGGAAACTTATGATTTGATGAATTTAAAGTGTTGATAAATGTAAACTATTAAGTGTTGGTAAATGTAAAATATTAATTTTTTAAATTAATTTAAAGTGTTAAATAATCTTTTTGTTATATATACATATATAATTAATTAAAAATATCAAAAAAAGAATGAATTTAGATATTCATTTGACACTAAATTTTGCTAAATAATTCAATGTTTAATAACTCATTCAATATAAATTATTTGATAAGTTTGAACTAAATTAAAGTTTTAACTTTCATGTTGATGTTATCATGTGTACAATTACATGTTTACATCCATATCAAAATTTTGTGTATAATTATATTTAATCAAAGTTTATAATAATAATAATAATAATGTCCAAATTGAATTAATTTATTAAACTTAGAATCTAATTGAGCTAAACTAAAATCTAGAAGCATAAATTATGGACATAATTAAAAGAATTCTAAAACTAAATATTAAATTTTAATTAAATTAATTTAAGTTGGGACTCAATTGAATTAAACTAAAACAATTGGTAGAAAAAGAAAAAGACAATTAGTAAAAAAAGGGAAAAAGACAAAATTTTGGAGGGAAATAAGCCACCTATTTTTTAGGTTTGAGATTAATTTACTTTTATTCTAAAATTTTTGGAGGGATAAAAGCCACTCAAAATTTTGGAGGAAATTAGTGAAATTTTTATTTCTTGGTAATTTAGTCTAATAATATTTTTGTTTATTATAGTCCCTACAATTTAATTTTTAGTCAAAATTGCCTCATATTTATTTATATTTTTTAAAATTTAGTCTAATTTATTCTAGTCCCTAGAATTTAAGTTTTACTCCAAATTGACCCCTATTTATTTTTTTGTATTTTATTCTAACCCCTAAAAAGTAAAAACATGTCTGCCTATTTGTCAAGTTAATCTGCTCCCAGCCCGCCCATATTTAAAAAAAATTGTTAATTGCTGTAAAAAATGGAGGGAATCTTGCTCGCCCATTTTTAAGGGGTTATTAGTGGATTAGGTCATTACTAGTTTATGAGCTTTACACTTAAGTCCTTTTTTATTCTTTAGTTTTAGTTTGATTCATTTTAGTCCCAATTTTAATTTAGTTTCCTTAGACCTTTAGGTTTAGTTTTTTTAATTAGATCCTCCTTCATAAAATTGTTTAATAATTAAAACGTTTGACGAGCTTTTGAAGACCCAATTTATTTCGGCAAGGATGAAAAACGACGTCAATGTATTATAGTTTAGGGATTAGGTGATTAGTTTTTCACTTTAATTATTATTGATTGCAAGATTTAGGGGTTGAGGTTTGGAGTTTAGGTGTAAATGTGTCAAGTGAGTGTTTGGGGTTATGGGATTAGTTTAAGGATTAGAGGATTATGCTTGCATTTTAATCATTAGTGATTGTAAGATTTAGGTGTTGGGGTTTAAGGGTAAATGTGTCAAGTTAAGTGTTTGGGGTTATGAGGTTAGTTTAGGGATTAGGGGATTATGCTTGTACTTTAATTATTAGTGATTGTAAGATTTAGGGGTTGAGGTTTGGGGTTTATGGGTATAATATATGTTTCAAGTTGAGTGTTTGGGGTTATATGATTAGTTTAGGGATTAGGGTATTCGAGGATTAGGTTTGCACTTTAATTATTAGTGATTGTAAGATTTAGAGGTTTGGGGTTTAGGGGTAAATGTGTCAAGTTAATTGTTTAGTAGGAGTTATGAGATTAGTTTAGGGATTCGGTTTGCACTTTAATTATTAGTGATTGTAAGATTTAGGATTGAGGTTTGGGGTTTAGGGATTCGAATTAACCCCTAATTATATTAAAATTTTATAATGTAGTCCAATGTTTTTAATATGATATTTTTGTCCATTATAGTCCCTAAAACTTTATTTTTAGCCGAAAGTGACTCATATATATTTCTATTTTTGGTAATTTAATCAAATAATATTTTTGCTTATTCCAATCCTTACAATTTAATTTTTAGTCAAAATTGCCTCATATTTATTTATATTTTTGGCAATTTAGTCCAATAATATTTTTGTTTATTCTAGTAGCTAAAATTTAATTTTTACTCCAAATTGACCCCTGTTCATTTTTTTATTTAGTCCAATATTTTTAATATGTTGATATTTTTGTTCATTATAGTCCCTAAAACTTTATTTTTATTCCAAATTGACCACTATTCATTTTTTTTGTAATTTAGTCCAATGTTTTTAATATGATGATATTTTTGTTCATGTTAGTCCCTAAAATTTTATTTTTCACCAAAATCGACCCTTATAATTTTTAAAATTTTTTAATTTACTCCAATATTTTAAATATGATGATATTTTTGTTCATTATAGTGCCTAATATTTATTTTTAATGTGATTCGTGTTCGTGAAAGGCGTTAAATAATTCACTCGAAATGACCCTTCCCAAAGTTTATTGATTATTTGTACCAAACTCAAACTTAATACGAATTCGAAACCCGAATTAACCCGACTTGAAATGAAACTGACTTGAAATGAACTCGACCTGAAATGAACCCTACCTGAAATGAACTCGAGCCCGAATTAACCCGTCAATTAACTGATTCGGACATGAACCATTTTGACCCAACTTGAAATGAACCCGACCCGAAATAAACTCGACCTGAAACTGACCCGTATCCGACCCGAATTGTGTCGAAACATCAAATCGACCTGAAATGGCCTGTATCCGATTTAACCCGACCTGACGAGATCCAACCTGAAACCCATTCTATTACCTGTTTTTACATCCCTACGCATAGATGCTTTTGCCCGTTGGATCTTCATGATTTGATTAGTTACTACATTCATATTTCGTTTCTAGCTTACATAGATTTTCAGATAAAAAAATATACTTGAAGATGATCAGTGATCTAATTACACATCCAAATAATATATTTACAATAACTTTACTTTTAGGAATCACAACCTCAGTGAAAAGATGTAATATTTTTTAAAAAAATCGTCAATACATGCATAAAACATTCATTTAATCATATCATAAATCATAAGATGTCACTCTATCAATTTGGATCCATACATAGAAGAGGGAGTAAAAGATAAAAAAAAATTATGTATTAGATATTACACGACCTAACTTATGATGCCAATTGTTAGTCTCGAAGGTTCAAATATGAAAAATAGCACAATGGAGGTTTAGAATCTTTCTTTAAAACATAATCAATTATGTAACTCTCTAAACCTCATCCGACCAATTCGGAAGATCCATGGTCCCATATTGGGTCACTAAAATGACCAACAAAAACATCCAAAACGAATTAGCCAAAAAATTAAATTTATTTACAATATTTCAAATAATTCCATTAAAACATAATATAAGAGTAAATAAAATAAGGTATACATAATTATAAAGCTCCAAACTGTAAAACATAGTATTCCAAAATAGTAGTAATAAGAGTTTATGAACCAATATAGTAAATTCCTATGAATACATAAGCCTACTAAAAAAATAAGGTATTGTACATTGGCCACGACATCGTAGTAGCTCCCTCGCTTGACTCTGTCGGTTTTAGTCTCGATCGGCTCAGAACGATTTACAACGATTTTTTCCTTTATTACCATTAATCTCGACGAACTTACAAAAAGTATTAAGATCATAAACTTGCGAAAGAAGTAGAGAAGAATTTGAAAAGTTTGAAATTGATCAAAGTGAAAAGTGCAAACTGCCTAATGCTACAAGATTTTTATAGTCGGAGAATACGCGTCCTCAAAACGACTCTTTATCTGCATTTTTAACTGACATAAATAACATAGTGATACATGTGTTCTCTCACAGCCACAAATCGGACCATTATGATTGTCCGAGTTAATGCAGTCACCTCTTGGCATTCTAACGGTCACAAGGATAGTATCCTTCAGATGCCTCATCTCGTACCACTTTGTGGTACTCTTTCGACCAAGGGGACAAGTATTATACTTGGTACCTCCGCCTCCGTACTCAACCACTTCGGAAATGGTTCCCAAAGTAAAGCAATGTCGGAGATGATGAAACCGAAGGTCCACGCGATATTGGGAACACACATTGTGAGATGCTACATCACCTCACCCACGTGATCAGACTGCAGAGTCTAGTACTAGGAAGTTGAGTCTATCTCTGTCAACTCGTCCATAAATTATCACTAGGCATGACACCATACAATCGAAGAGAAAAAATAGACTGAACAAAGAGGCCAACACCACTCTCTTTTTTATCCCTTTCGATTTCCGACCACCACACTATCTGCAACTCTCCGTTCAAACTAAAAGGTGTGAACCACCACCAACCACCTTGGTTAACGTCTCCACCTTTATTATCTAGTGATTGACCATTTAGTCATCAACACGTCTCATAGTTGCATTAACTTGAATAATATTGTATATGCAAATAAAATAATATTCTTTCGTCAAGGTGAATCAAATAAAATAATATTTATCACTTATTATAAATTACAAAACAAAGATTCATGAAAAAATAGCAAAGATCTTTATAATATCAAAGAATAAATTAATCTCCAATGAGAAAGTGTCAAAAACAAATAAATAAATCACATTCCAAAGATAAAGGATGTTGTATTTCACATTTGGCATGGAAAATTGAAAGTACAATCTTCTGTTACATTTATGATTTTCTAAAGCTTTTTTCACATTTAGATAAAGAACAATATCATATTTCACTTATGTCTTATGAAAGTTTTTCATAAAGAAAATCAATGTGAATCTATTGAGTGGTTCTAGTGGGAAAGAATGTTATTATTTTTCGTAGATGATTCAAGTTCGAACAACGCAATTTACACAATGTATATACCTTTTAAAAGGCTAAAAATAAAAAACAAACCTATATTATCATGTAATAAGAGACGAGCTGACTAGACTCTTTTTCGAAATTGCGTAAGTAATAAAAGAGAAAGGGCTGACAGTTGCTATTGAATCAGCTGGTATAGAAGAGGCTAGTACACAAGCTACTAAAGCTAGCCATGGAAGTGGGACAAGAACCTTAACCATCGACTTCTGACTTGCCTTTTCTTGGTCAGTTTGAATCCGGCCCAGTCCTAGGGACGCACGCGACAGACGTTCTTGTTCCCTTCTACCCTCCCTTAGTAGTTGTCATTTTCAAGCAAAAAACACGGGTTTGGGTGACCTCTTGCCTCCATTTCCAACTGGCGAAGGGCAGGTTGGGAGCTGGGAAGAATACGAATCTTGCAAGAGGTGCCATCCTGACCAGGAGGAGGTGATGGGGAAGCTGCTGGATCAACCGACCGAGGGGAAGCTGCTTGCTGACTTATACTCAATTGAAGGGTCAAGTATTAATCAAATAGTTCAGTTGTTGTGCCAAAAATCTTTCCGACAGGGTACTCCTACCCCACCATGCCCAACCCTTTACCTTACCTCAAAAAGAAAGTGGGGGTATGAAGCCTGGGAAACAATGCAAGAAGTGTTTGATACAGCAGGTAACCTTAAACAGTGGCGGCAAAGCTCTTGATTGATCAACGCGAGTGAACTGTGCTTAGACGCTTCGTAAAACCGCACCGGTCTACGAGAGGAGCTGATGGATGAGTAGGCTTCCCCTTTCGAACCAGAAGTAGGAACAAACTGAGAGTTAGCAGCATAAACAAAGATGGATTTGTGAATGAGAAATACAATTTTCCTATATTCATAGGAATCAATGTGAGAATGGAAAATTGCTCAAGTGGGCTGTTGGGCGAGGGATTCTAGGTTTTTAATCTTCCTTTTCTATAAAATAATACCAAGAACGACGTGGGAGTTTTGGGCGTAAAACGGAAAAATGTGGGAAGGGAACAAATGCATTCTTTTGAACAGCTTGAAAACTTTTTTTAGTAGGCGATTGGTATTCCTAATATTTATTTTCTTTCGTTTTTTTTGTTCTTGAAAGTCTTCGTCTCCTTGATAGCTGGAAGTTCTCCAAAAATATGAAAAGCAGGAGGACTTTGTACCATCCATTCCGGTGTGGTTGAATTCTGTTCAACAGCCCAAGGACTTGGAGCACATCTTTTGTTATTTCCACTGCTTGAAGTGATTGTTACGACCACGAAGAAACGACAAATCCCAACTACGGATATATAAGAGCCAAAACTACTAAGGGCATTCCATCCAGCGTAAGCATCTGGATAATCGGGAATACGACGTGGGACACCCGAAAGCCCTAAGAAATGCATGGGAAAGAAGGTCAGATTAACCCTGAAAAAATGATCCAAAAATGGATTTGACCTAAAGTTTCAGGGTATGTCCGACCAAAGATTTTACCCACCCAATAGTCAAATCCTGCAAATAAAGCAAAAACGGCTCCCATAGAAAGTACATAATGGAAATGTTCAACCACATAATAAGTATCATGTAGAGCAATGTCTAGCCCAGAATTTGCCGGGACTATTCCAGTGAGTCCCCCTATGGTGAACAAAAAGATGAACCCTACAGCAAATAACATGGGTGTTTTGTATTGTATCGAACCTCCCCACATGGTAGCGATCCAACTAAAGATTTTGATTCCAGTGGGGACAGCTATGGTCATGGTAGCTGCGGTGAAGTAGGCACGGGTATCAAAGTCTAAGCCCACAGTAAACATATGATGAGCCCAAACAAGAAATCCAAGAACACCTATACTGATCATGGCATAAACCATGCCTAGATACCCGAAGACCGGTTTTCCCGAAAAAGTCGAAACAATATGACTTATGATACCGGATCCAGGCAAAATGGGAATATACACCTCTGGATGACCGAAGAACCGAAAGAGAAGCTGGTATAATATGGGGTCTCCCCCTCCAGCGGGATCAGAAAAGGTTGTATTAAAGTTTCGATCGGTTCCGCTCGCATGGCTTTCCCTCCATTCGGAGCCTTTTGAGGGTTTCTTTGAAACAGATCCGATGGACCCAGGCGCAAAGAATAGGATTTTTAGCTTCGTTTCCTGGCAAACGGGTTTTATTGGCGGCAACTTGAGTTTTTCGATCCCGATGGTCTCCCTTGAGCCGGAAGCTTATCTTATATAATGTTATTTTGTAAGCACCTTCGCATACTTATATTAGATATATATTCTCGGACAAACACGAACCACTCTAAGCGAACCGTAAAGCAAAGCATAGGATGAATAATTGCAATACCTTGGAATTAATTCCCTTGTTGCCTTTGAACGGGTTTTAGGCAGCGAACTTGGGCATTACTTTAGCTTTAGCATCTCGACTTGAAGACCAGGAGCTTTCAACCCGTTGTGTGCGGTCCCGATTGTGTACGGAAGTGATATTTTCTCTCTAAATTCGGGGTTTACTTTTAGTTCATGTGAAGTTAGTGCGAAAGGTTAGTTAGCAAGAAGAGTTTTCGTAATGCGTTCTAAGCCTGGAAAAACCTCCTTAACGGATCCTGGCTTTGAGAAAAGCTCCTACTACGCGCCTGGATTTAGTTAGTCCAATCCATATTCATATCAAGGGGTAGAAAAGAACTTGATATAAAAGAAGTGTTACGTTAAAGAAAGGAAAGTACTACAAAATGAGACGCATACACAAGGGAGACACTTCTAACTATACCTGAGCGGAAGAGCTCTTCAGTTTCGTTTTCTTTAGCGACCGAGAATGTTATGTCAAAAGGACCAACGACGATGAAGGTTACGAATACGAAGGAGGAGGAGGAGGAGCTTGCTTTAATTGAAGCGTGGAATTGAATGATTACGAGATAGATAATGAGACAAAGCCAAGAGAGTAGAGCACTTAGACAATTCATTTTGAGTACAGGGAAGTCTGCTGGTAGGAATTCCTCAGGGCGTATTACGGTTTTTCACCGAGGGAAGCGAAGATTGAATGAATCACAGGGTCTTCAAGAGAGTGAACCACCAGGGTCCGTAAGGAGATAAACCAGGGCTACAAAGTTGCAACCACTTCTTCTTTTTCGCCAGGATCCATTAGGAGTGCATTTGAAAGTGACGAGACTGAAGGGAGAGGAACGACTCAAGGAGCGAGTTACTCGATTGACTAATACCTAAGCGGGAGAGGTTATGAAATAGCTCGACATAAAGAAAGAAGAGGGAAAGAGCCTTGATTCTTTGTTTACGTTGATTGTCCAGAGTCAAGCGTTGAAGCCATCCCATTTTAAAAAGGTGAACCGGGCTCCATCTAACTACAAGAAAAACAATCTTAACGCACGCAGCTATAATGCTCATGTCTTCCGAGCCCTTCCCTTTCTTCACCGGTAATTCAGTAAAGCTCACTTCGCTTGACAAATATATAATTGATCTTTCTACTAAGAAGTTAACCAAGTTGGCACCGATATCATAATGACTCCTAGTCACTTTTTACCATGCTTTTTATCACTTTTGGAATCAAACTTCATAGATTCTTTATCTATAGAAGAATCGTTATTCTTTCAGGACATAATCATTGATGCTTGCACTCGAGCTGGCATATATCTCTTTTATTAGGTCTATGGTCTGAGTGAGTCCTTGCTTATTGATTAGTTATAAAATTCTTATGCTAAAGGAGCTTTTAAGCCACTTTTAGGAATCGAATAAGCAATCACAAAGAATGGTAAGCGCTACGAACCTTTGCCCAGTTAATCCGAGTAAGGTTTAAGCGTATATATAGATATAATAGATAGTTTAGGGAATGGCCAACAGTTTAATTCCAAAATTTGGTTTGAAACTCTCTATCTAAGAGACTTAGGTTATAGAAAACCCTATAGTAAGATACAAGCTTAGTTGAGTAAATTAGTAGGTAGGGCGGACTACCCAGGGTTGTTTATGTAGTTGCTAGCTATAAATAATTATTTATAGTTCAGGAGAGAGAATCAATGTTCAGTAGTACGCTTGGGAGAAAGGTGCATCTGTCTGAATGATGAACGAGTCATGGGCTCATTCCGAAAAAGAATAGCAGGACGGGAACTCAATCAGTCTTAGATTATCCCCTCAGCCCCTTCCTTTACCGGCCGAAAAAGTTTACTTTTTTCTGCAATTAGAGGGGCCTCTTTTATACTCAATGGCTTTATCTAAGCAATGGAAGGCGATGCGCTTACTCTGAAAATGGATTGCCCTTTTACTGCAATTGCAAAAGAAAGGGCTGGGGATTCGCTGAGCTCGAAGGCAGATGGCACTTTTTCTGAACTGGCTAAAAAAGAACTCACTTGCTCAATGGCTGACAAAAGGGCTTACCCTACGACTGCTAGAGAAGAAGCTCTTAGGGAATTGATCTAGACTAGATGAGATGCCGGTGCCATTCAACTAGCTGCCAGAACGAGTTCAAGAGATGAGGATCCAGGTAGTTCAGTCACCCTCGGGGGAAAAATCATTCCATTCACTTGTTTAACTGCTAAGAAGAATAGCTTTTCTCTTTCGATTGGGAACTGCTTACCTTTGGTGCTTTATAATTATATAAGTAGTAGTTGATCCCGTAGAGGCAAGGGCGAATCGAGTTAGCATCCTGCCATTCATGCCATGCCTTGTCAGCTAGGCTAGTTAGCTAATTCCTTCCAAGACAATCGATTCTGCGATGATGCGCGTAATCGATCTCTTATTAGCTTATTCAAAAGTCATTTCTAGAGGAAATCTTGATCTTCTTATCCCAAATTGGCATATATGTCTTTCGCGCCTCCTTTTTACACCGAATCTGATCTGGAGAACGACTCAGCTAGCTTTGAAGAGAAGACAGAGTGGGATTTGCATGGCAGGTCTACGAACCTGGGCTTTGGCAAGAAGGCAGAAATGGAGGAAAAGTCACTCGCGGAGAAGAATCATTCAATACCCTGAAACTCTGATTAAAAAGCAAGATAGATAAAGTTGTTCATTCGAGTGAGGAAGTTCACTCGTTAGGGTGAGGCAACGTAGTCGCTTTAGCGAAGCTTAAGGACGAGACGAAACCTTAATGAAATAAAAATAAGGATATCAATCCTTACACGAGACGCAGACTATGATTTTCTTACTTTTAAAAAAACGTTTAACCATTCATATGGAGAAGATTCTCCACATGATGTCCAGAAAACGCATGAGAAAGCTCTAGAGAGCAAAATAGAACGAAGTCAGACATTGCATTTCCAGTTAGCGTAGTCAGCCTCTTCCCTTGAGCTTGAAGAACCGGTCTCTTCTCGCTTTTAATATTAATATAAAAGGTCACTGCACTCTCCTGTAAGGAGAGGAAGACATCAAATAATCATGCTTTAGTTCATATCGAAAGGATGGCACTATAGTGAACTATTCAGAAAGACTTAGAGCTTGGGAGGAGATAGATAGTTTAGTGCGAATCGATCTGTCTAGGTCTGTAAATACGTTATCGTCTTATAGAGAAGGTGCAAGCTCTTGTTTAAGATGCTATGTTGACAAGGTTGGTCATATATTTTTGTGATCTTCCCATATTTGGGGAGGGATCTCTCTCTAAATAAGGGGGTGCCGCCTTTCTATTTCACTATTTCATCTCCCCTATTATTCTATTTAATCTGCTCTTGGATGATTTAGATGTCGAATTGGAGATGCGGTTCAAAAACCTTACTTACTTCTATAATATATATAAGAATTCTTGTCTTCTGAGATTAGTCATTTTCTTTTATTTGATGGCATTCTAATTAGATGGATGGTAAATCAACTAGGATCAAATCTCATAGCAATAGTAGTTCTTCATCAATAGGGTACGAAACTACGCTTTTCTTCGCATCTATCAAGGCTAGGAAAGGCTGAAACTCACGTTTTTTACCCATTTCCAATGGCTCATTCAGAAACATAAGAGATTAGCGCCCTTCTTGATAGGCAAGTAGCAAAGGCAGCTACGACAGGTACAGTATGAAGGGAAAGGTTAGAGATAGGAAATAGAGTTCTTTTTTCCATTCCCGGTATAGCTCAGTCAGCTAGTTCAACACGAGCGTTGATTGATTATTTTAAAGATATCCCTATCCCCGAAAGGGGAATATGGATAGATAGTATTCGTATATGTTGAAGAGGAACTATATTCAGGAAGCGCCCTTTCGCGCTTAATGCTTTCCTCAACTCAACCCTTGGATCTTAGGTTCATTAGGGAAAAACCTTAGAAAACTGGCCTCAATGTCCATTTTCCCATAACAAGATAGGGATTTTTCAGCCTACACCTGCCTTCTCGGGCTTCCCGGTCAAGCAATCCAACTTCCTGTCTTCGAGATGCTAAGAATGTCTATCTTTCGTACTGGAAAAACCTCACTACGATTCTCTTATCTCTCAATCGCTAAAGCAAGCCCTCAACTCAATTAACAAAAACAAAGAGCCTAGCCTCGATGAGGAGCTCTCGGTACTCGACCGTTAGTCTGTTATGGAAGACCCTTTGCCTATTAGTAATAAGACTCCCCCCGGGAAATAGAAAGTTCGTAATCCCAATCCCATGATGTGTAGCATTCTGGTTCTGTCCGCTTCGTCCCAATGGATATCTCTAAAACATCAACCTGAGGAATCTGTCTTTCCACACGAGCATGTCACTGGTAACCTTTTTGATAGGAGACTTGCTAGCATAGCTGCCAGTAACTGTATCCTAATTGAATAGATATGCCTAGCAAGAATCAAATAGCTGACTAGCTTGTTGATTTGAGGTGTGATCGACATTCTATATAAGAATAGATTGAATTGCTAGTCCTGGTATCAGTTAGAAAAGTGATCGAGAAAGCGGCTTGTTCTATTGGATTGAGCTCGGAGAACTCAATTTAGTCATATGCTTAACACATGCAAGTCGACCCATCGTTTAGTTAGTAACAAAGATAGTAGACCGATAAAGAGAGGGCTTTAATGATGCTAGACTGTTAAGGAGAGGTAGGTAAAACAGCCTTAAACTAGTCAAAAGCATAGAAATTACGTAGGTGATGTGAACCACTTTCGTTGTCTCGCTTCCATCTCATGGTAGCAAAAGACGATTCCTACTCCTAAATCGCTGAGTGATGGGAAATGATCTCTCTAATTATCTATGACAAAATGAAAAAGGTAATCGCGACCCTATCACAAGAGTTGAAAGCAAGTGGAGAGGGCTAACTCTAAATATCATAAGTGATGCGCCTTCTGTAGTGTCAGTGAACGTGGACACCGGAGAGCTACCGATGGTGTAACTATCTACCAATGACGAGATGACCGAGGTTGCGTGCGCCGCTCCGTCAAAGCTTGATTCCAGGTTCAACTCCCTGGCGTCGAGATCTTATTCTTTTGTGAATCTTTTTCCCATGCATCCTTTGGTCAACAACCAACCACATCTCTATATAGTCAAAACACTAGTCCTACAGGCTTGACGGAGTTCAGTCTGTCTGGAGGGAATCATTTTGAAAAAATAAATAAAAATGTCTCAATTAGATAAATTGACTTATTTTTCACAATTCTTCTGGTTATGCCTTTTCCTCTTTATTTTCTATATTCCAATATGCAATGATGGAGATGGAGTACTTGGGATCAGCAGAATTCTAAAACTACGGAACCAACTGCTTTCACACCGGGGGAACAACATCCAGAGCAAGGACCCCAAGAGTTTGGAGGATATCTTGATAAAAGGTTTTAGCACCGGTGTATCCTATATGGACTCTACTTTATTCGAAGCATCCCAATGGTGTAAGGCTGTCGACTTATTGGGAAAAAAGAGGAAAAGAACTTTGATTTCTTTTTTTGGAGAAATAAGTAGCTCACGCGTAATAGAAAGAAACATGTTATATTTTATCTCGAAGACCGTCCATAGCAATCCTGGATGGGTGATCACTTGTAATAATGACATAATGCCAATCCATGTTCCACACGGCCAAGGAAGCATTTTAAAATTCTAAATTTGATTTTGGCCTTCGCGCGAACTACTAGAAAATGGTGAGATCATTAGGTACAAACGACGATCCTATCCTAAAATAAGAAGGAGGAGTCAGTCTTCTTTGAAGATCGAGGAAAAAATCATTCATGAGTATAACCGATTGCTCGACTTCGAGCATCGGGATTTACTAATACGAGTGAAAAAGAAGAATGTTTTACGCTTTTTCAAGAAGTCCTATCTCAGCATCCTGCCTTGAGAGTATAACCGATTGCTCCGAAATTGTTCTTCCCAAAGAGAGTATAACCGATTGCTCGACTTCGAGCATCGGGATTTACTAATACGAGTGAAAAAGAAGAATGTTTTACGCTTTTTCAAGGAGTCCTATCTCAGCATCCTGCCTTGAGGGAAGATGCCGCTTACGATCCTACCGAGTCCTTTATGGATTTCTTTTCCGAGAAACGAGAAACAAGAAAACCCCGACTGTCACCCGACAGATAAAGACAGAATGGAAATCAAATTTCTTGAAGAAGTAAACGAGAATCTTCGAGCACGGGGACACGAATCTATTTATATAAAAAGGCTTCTTGGGTCTGGGGAAGGGTAAGGGTTGGTTGTGATGCAAATTCTCAACTTGAGATGTTAGAAGGTGCAAAATCAATGGGTCCCGGAGCTGCTACAATTGCTTCAGCGGGAGCTGCTGTCAGTATTGGAAACGTATTCAGTTCTTTGATCCATTCCGTGACATGACGAGAATTCTATGTTGAATATTTAAACCTTTCTTGGATAGCTAATCTGTTAGGATTGAGGTCACAGAAGGAAACCCCACCTGACGGCGATATATCTACCATGCCAAGAGACGAACTGACGAGAAAAAGAAAAGACAAATAGTTAAGAATGAGATAGAGTGAAAACTATCTGTCTTTTCCCCCTATGGTGTTTAGTTCGTTATTCGCTGGTAGGACGTTTCCGCCCGCAGATTAGGAGTAGGATAAATTCGAAGCCGAACTGCGTTACCAAAGCAACTACTCTTTTTCGGAAGATAGGAAGAGGCATCTCTCGATGTGTGAGTTCGAGTCTAGCGAGTCGCTCTTACTTCATACTGAAAAGTATAACTCAATACATCCGCAAGGAAGTCAGATAGAACAAGAAATTTCGTTTGAAGTAAAAGAACTTCTTACTCGTTGAATGATACCTACAAAGTGAAAGAAAAGAAGTGGAACAGTAACAGTATTTTCATCTCGACAAAGACCTACTCCAGATAGGTTGAGGAGGCATAAGTCAATGATTGGGAGAGCACTGAATTAGAATGAGAGGTTCACCACCACATCATTGCATGCAAGGGGAGCTAGCTCGATTAGCAAATTGGTCCGACTCGTAATTCACTTCTAACTCCGTGTTCGATAGCCCGACCGTAGTGATGTTAATTATGGTTACATCCATAAGTAGCTTGGTCCATATTTATTCCATTTCATATATGTCCGAGGATCCGCATAACCCTCAATTTATGTGTTATTTATCCATTCTTACTTTTTTATGCCAATGTTGGTGACTGGAGATAACTCTATTCAATTATTCCTGGGATGGGAGGGGTAGGTCTTGCTTCCTATTTGTTAATTCATTTTTGGTTTACACGACTTCAGGTAGATAAAGCAGCTATAAAAGCTATGCCTGTCAATCGAGTAGGTGATTTTGGATTAGCTCCTGGGATTTCGGGTTGTTTTACTCTCTTTCAAATAGTAGACTTTTCAACCATTTTTGCTTGTGCTAGTGCCCCCAGAAATTCTTGGATTTCTTGCAATATGAGATTGAATGCCATAACTCTTATTTGTATTTTACTTCTTATTGGTGCTGTTGGGAGATCTGCACAGATAGGATCGCATACTTGGTCACCCGATGCTCCTACTCCTAAAAGGCAAAGGGAATGGAGCGATTGTTCCAATTAGAGAAGCCTGCCCCGACTGTGCATCGAGAAGTTCGTCTAAGCATAACTTTATGTGGGAACGTCGATCTCTAAAGATTCCATTTCTAGCATGGGCCCGAAGTGAGTCTTTTTCTTTCGTTGTGATGGATTGGATTCTGCAAGAAAGGCAGGCTCTTATTTCCCGCTCCGCTATTAAACTCACTTGGAGAAAGCAACTAGGTCTCCCGAAGGGGCAGGACATAAACTCATTTTTTTCTGTCGAGAAAAAAGGGAAGAAAGCCTAAGCGAGACAAGAAGGAATGTTGGAGCTATTTCCTTAGTGACAGTAGCATCTTTTTTTCGAACATTCGAACATTGTAGGCTATCCTCATTATAAGGACTGGGAAATAAAGACTCACATTCCCGGATCACCAGCTAAGGCCCCTAAATGACCGTTCAGTGATAAAGGAGGTAGGGGTGCAGAGACAGCCAGAGGTTTGGCTAGAAGCAGCCACCCTTGAAAGAGTGCGTAATAGCTCACTGATCGAGCGCTCTTGCGCCGAAAATGAATGGGGCTAAGCGATCTGCCGAAGCTGTGGGATGTAAAAATGCATCGGTAGGCAAGAGCTAATTCAGCTAAATCAATGGCACGTGGGAGCCTTCCTAAAAGAAAGAATTGACTGACCTTGCTGCTTAGGACTTTTATTTTCTAAAGTCTAAAGAGATTTCTCGGTGAGAACTCCTTTCTAGTAGCAATTCCGACAAGAGCGGAAATAACTACGGTTATTTCCATTCTTCTTTCTCCTGTTCTTCTTCTATCTAAGGACAAGGCGAAAGGTAAGGCTTGTGCTTGCTTCTAAGCTTCTTTCTTCTATCTTCTAGTAGAGGTGAAAGCTTTCAAAGAGCTGAGTCCTTCCCCCTGCAAAAAGCCGCTCCACGGTGGTAAAGTCTCATCTTGTGTGTTGGCCGAAGTGACAATAGTCACATTGAACCCTCGAATATGTTCGAAGACCTCGAAATGATATTCTAGTTATGGGGAGAATTCGCAAAACTCCGTTTCCATCAAGAATTGAATGGAGTTTTCCCGTATTTTGACCGGAGAATCTAACAGAGACATGAATATCGCGATTCTGACCGAAAAATTAGACATTCCATGCCCTCGGAGAGTGCTTTGGCGTGCCAGGCCACTGACATATCCTTTGTCTTTATTTGACCCCAAGAATAGATTGGATCGAAACGACTTTCCTATCGAACCCCTTTGTGTCTATATGAATTTATGACAGCGCGGAATCTCCATAGCCAATTTTCCATTTTTTATTATGAAATTATAGGGTGCCTTTGGTACTACTCTTATTTCAAATGATCCAGGAACTTCCATAATGTTGGTGTGATTCGGTTTGAGCAACGGATCTTGACGTGATACATCTTCGTAATGAAAATGGAGTGAAAATATGAGTTGGCTTTGACGGTCTCTATAGAATGAATAAAAGCACTGTGAACTATCTGCCTCAAAAAGATAGTTGGTTGAATGAAACTAAAACCTTCTTTCTTCGGTTGGGAATCCGAAACGACGGCACAGCACAAGCCACCCTACCTCCGGAGGCTCTGCTTTGCCGCAGATCCACTCTGGTTTCGTCCCGAACCTCTCCTTTACCCATCCTCTTTGAAAAAGACTGGACATAGTTGCTACAAAGAGGAAAGGCACTGATTTCTTACAAATAAGAGTACCATGTGTGCCCAATAAGAATACTTTCTTTCTAAATATTCAGAGTACCCGGTAATACTTGATCATCCGAGAGTGTTCAAAAACTCTCTGCCATTTTAGAGGCACTAATCGTAGTATAGCTGAGAATAGGGTGGAACTCTTATTCTTAGTAAGAATTTGATATACCGGCTGTACCGATATCTTGGTGAACAATGTTCCACTGATTAGGCGGGGGCAGGATTCGAACCTGCATTCTACAGGTCAGGCCTGACGAGTTAACCATTACTCTACCCCGCTTCTTCCCCTTCTCTTTCGTTCACTATTCCCACCTAGGTTCCCGGCTTTGGTTGCTTGGCCGGGATAGAACAAGCGCTTAGTAAGCGGCGGCCTTGTATAGGTTAGAGCTATGAAGCTTACCTTATTATTATAAAATCAAAAAGGAGAAAGGGCTTTTTCTTTATTATCGCAAGTTAGTTTTAGATTTCCTTCTTGATCAATGACAACTGCATCATTGTCATCATATCGTATTATCATCCCGTTGTCACGTTTGAGTTTTTTACAAGTACGTACAATTACAGCTTTGATCACTTCTGATCTTTCTAGAGGTGTATTTGGTACTGCTTCCTTGATCACAACAACAATAATGTCACCAATATGAGCATATCGGCGATTACTAGCTCCTATGACTCGAATACACATCAATTCTCGGGCCTCGCTGTTATCTG